>CM060436.1:133627831-134877831 GCA_030545235.1 Helianthus tuberosus | reverse complement strand
AAGACAGTTAAAGGTGCATGAAAAGAATTACACCACCCACGACTTGGAATTGGGTGCCGTTGTGTTCGCACTAAAACTGTGGAGGCATTATCTTTATGGAATCAAGTGTGTGATCTATTCTGATCACAAGAGCCTCCAGCATCTGTTTAATCAGAAGGAATTAAACATGAGGCAACGCCGTTGGATGGAAACTTTAAATGATTATGATTGTGAAATAAGATACCATCCCGGCAAGGCGAATGTAGTCGCCGATGCCTTGAGTCGAAAGGAGAGGGTGAAACCCATCCGAATCAATGCCAAGCGCATGGAGATAAAGAATAATTTGATTGAAAGGTTGTTAGCTGCACAGAAGGAAGCTGTGTTGGAAGCTAACTATCCTAATGAAAAGTTAGGAGTAACTGAGGAGCAGTTAACTCTTAGCAAGGACGGAATTCTAAGATTAAATGGACGAATATGGGTTCCAATTTATGGAGGACTTCGAGATGTCATCCTCCAGGAAGCCCATAGTTCCAAATACTCCGTTCATCCTGGAGCTGATAAGATGTACCAGGATCTAAAGGCAAATTATTGGTGGATAGGCTTGAAAAAGTCTGTAGCCACCTATGTAGCTAAATGCTTGACATGTGCGCAAGTCAAAGCCGAGCATCAAAAGCCGTCAGGCTTGCTACAACAGCCTGAACTTCCTACGTGGAAGTGGGAAATGGTAACTATGGATTTTATCACCAAGTTACCCAAAACAAGGAAAGGAAATGATACAATATGGGTTATAGTTGATAGACTGACTAAGTCAGCACATTTCTTACCCATCAAGGAGACTTATAGCTCTGACATGTTAGCCCAGTTATACGTGGATAAGATTGTAGCCTTACATGGCATACCTGTGTCTATTATCTCTGACAGAGATACTAGATACACGTCACATTTTTGGAAGAGTTTCCAGCAATCTTTGGGCACACGTTTGAATTTTAGTACGGCTTACCATCCTCAGACAGACGGTCAGAGTGAGCGTACTATTCAAACTTTGGAAGACATGCTACGTGCATGTGTGATCGATTTGGGTGGTAGTTGGGATAAACACCTACCACTAATTGAGTTCTCCTACAACAATAGCTACCACACCAGCATAAAGGCTGCGCCTTTTGAGGCCTTATATGGTAGAAAGTGTAGAACGCCCGTTTGTTGGGCGGAAGTTGGAGATGTCCAATTATCAGGACCAGAGATAGTCTTTGAAACGACGGACAAGATTTTCCAGATTCGTGACCGTCTCAAAGCTGCCCGAGATAGGCAGAAGAGTTATGCAGATCCAAAGCGTAAAGCTTTTCACTTCGAAGTAGGTGACAAAGTGTTACTTAAGGTATCACCCTGGAAGGGGGTGATGCGGTTTGGTAAGAAAGGCAAGCTAAGCCCGAGATACATAGGACCTTTCAAGGTTATCGAACGTGTCGGGTCAGTTGCCTATAAGTTAAACTTACCAGAAGAGCTCAGTGGAATTCACAATGTGTTCCACATCTGCAATCTGAAGAAGTGCTTCGCTGATGAATCACTGGTTATACCACATACAGATGTGCATATAGATGAGAGGTTAAAATGTGTGGAAAAACCATTGTTGATTGAAGATCGACAGGTTAAGAAGCTTCGAAGGAAGCATGTGCCCATTGTAAAGGTCAAATGGGATGCCCGTAGAGGACCCGAATACACGTGGGAGGTTGAATCCACGATGAAAGAAAAGTACCCTTATTTATTTCAGTAAATCTCGGGGTCGAGATTTCTTTTAAGGGGGTGAGGATGTAACACCTCGAAAATTCACGTCCTATAATGTGTTGACACGTGTCATAAGTTTGAACGTGTGAAAGAATGTTATAAAAGGACTAAAGTTGACAAACATGGAAAGTATGTGAATATACGGGTTCTAAATGTCAACAGTGAATAAATATACTTCATAATAACCCTACATGATGTTTATAACATCAAACGAATAAATCATGGATCATGCGAAGCTAAAAGTGAGAGATTACAAACTACAGGGGTTAAATGTGTCAACATGTTTAAGTTATACCTCTGAGTGACCTTTTGACAAACCCGAAGCTTTGTAACTGTTAATTATGCTCACTAGAATGCACGATATAAATTTCATAAAGTTCGGTTATCGTATGAGAAAGTTATGATCAAATTCGTGTACGAGGGGTTAAAGCGTTAACGTTGAAAGTTATGACTTTTCGGGTTAACCAGAAATGTCCAGGGACTTGGAAAAGTGGATACAAGTCTTAAGGCCCTTGTAGATAAATAAGAAGGGGTCAAAGTGCAAAAATTTAAGCTAGTTGCCCTTTCGAAAGGCCAAAAGACATGTATGCGGAAAATAAAAAATGCATAATCTGATTACAGGGTCAAGGCGGGCCGCGTAAAGGTTAACATAACTTTACGCGGGCCGCGTCAATCGCCCAGATGCAGAAAGTGAAGACAACAGCCTGTAAACGCGCTCAATTGCCCCTTAACAGATATTTGCACATTGTGGGCGACCCCTAAACAGTCCTAGACACTTAGGGACACTTGTTGGTGATTTGTGGTCAATGGTAGACTTGTGTGTCAACAAGTTATGGTGGTTTGATCACTATATAAAGCCAAGGTTGCAACCATTGTTCTTCACACCTTTCTCTTGCATTCCTGATCAATTCTGGAGCTCCCAAGCAGGCTCAAGTGATCATAATTCATGCATAGGACTCTTGTAAGTGTACTTGACCTTTCTTAATTAAGTTTTAGCTTAGTATTAGCTTAAAAGTCAAACCGTCTTAATTAACGGTTGACTTTAAGATTAATCACTAATGGTCCAGTGATTTATCGAATCAAAAGTAGTTATAAGTTGGTAATTATGTGGGTAATAAACCCTCAAAAGGGTTCCCCCTGATTCCCACTCTAACTAGGTCAAATGTCGGGTCAAACCTACTAATAAAAAGTCAACAGAATGTTAAATTTACAATTTATGCATGATTAGCAATGTAGAACACATACAACCTGTTTGATCATTAATATAACTTGGTAATTAGTGTAAGAACATGTCTAAACATGTTCAACCCGACAATTTACTGTTTAGACCCGGTTTGGAACCGAAAGTCGCAAAGCTTTGACTTTTGCTTTGACTTCAGTTCTGACCCGTTTTGGTATGATTTAGAAATACCTAAGAGCTTCATTTGGACCAGGTTACATGCTAGTATGACCCTCTGTGATTATACACCATGGTTCATTAGTTAACCAATTAATACGCATGATTCCGTTAATTGCTCATATGTGGACCATTATGCCCTTTTCACCTTAAAATGTGATTTTTGAAAATGTAAAAGAGTAGAAACCTTAATTACTGATATATAAACTTGTATGCAAAGTTTGACATCAGTTTGAGGTGTAGATTGAGAGTTATGCTCATTAGCGTAATTAAGAAGCCTTATGTTAATAAAACGGCGTAATTAGCGTATAGCCTATTTAAACATACTTTTTGATATCAAAATATTTACCCACTCATGTAATATATTATTTTGGGATTTTTAAATATTTTTAATTAATTTTAGGCTGAGCATAACTTATAGTCGTAGGCTTAATCCGGTAATTGTCGGTTTTGCCCTTACGGGCCATAAAATGAATTTTACATATCTAATTGACTCCAAACTTTTTGCTACTGATCACATATAATAAATAAATTATTTTAAGCCTTCTGGAATAATAAAAATATCAGCTTTAAGTATCAAACCCGAAAATGGCTCCTAATCGCCTAATTAAGTGTTTTTAACGCCTAGTATGTACTAGAACTATTTTAAACATACACAGGGTGATACCTACTGATATTTGAGGCAAATTATAATATTTTAACAGTAGGCAAAAGTTGTTTAACTCAGACTTCAGTTTTGAGCTTTTCGGCTTATGTGAAATTACCAAAATGCCCCTACGGTGCATAATTTGGTTATAATTGATAAATTTCACATATATACAATACCCCACTGATATAACTTAGAAAATTTATTATCTTTGCTGATTACATCAGACCTGTAACTCAGGATATTACTTAAACTCTTTTATCACCTTATAAATGACCAAACTACCCCTACGGGGCATAGTTTGTGTTTAAATTCATTTCGGGCATAATAAATGATATCTTACTGATATCACAACATATTTGGAGCATATTAACTTAGGAAACCTGTAAATGGCTCTCATTATTACTCGTTACGCTTATTACGCGTTCGGTTCGGTTTATGTAACTAGTTTACATAAACTAGCCTAAACGGGTCAAACCTTATCGGTTTTATCTCAAAATCCAGAATGTGTATGAGATACCCATATTAAGCAAGTCTCTGAACTTGTCGGGTGTAAATCACATTTTATCCGGTCTTCGCTTAATCGTGCGTACGAACCGTATCTTTGAAACTAACCGGTCTAAGCTTAAGCTTAATTAAAGACCCGTTAGGATTCTAATAGGTTATTATAAACCTTCGTTCCAGATTAGGAGTACCAGTAAAAGCTACTTGCGTTTGCTTATTGTGATTTATACATTGCTCAGGTAAATACTTTTAACTTATTTTCCCTATACGGGCTTGGGTTACGGTATATAGCATACCGCTTGATCGGGCATCAAATCTTCCATCGTTGGGTGGTTAATTGAATAATTTGATCGGCTCGTTTAAACAGTCTTGTTACTTAAAGCCTTTGGGGGGTTAATGACCATGTCCCGGATATCCTTGGCATCATTTTACGAAATGGCTACGACTTAAGCGCGGGGTGTAGGCGTACACCCGTCAGTGCACAAAAGAATATTGTGGTGTGTCTATTGATCTTTAACCCGGACAAGATCTGGGCTACTGAACGCACAAGGAACATGTAATTCGTTCACAAGATTATATATTTAAAATAATTCTCCCAAGTTAAATAAAATGTTTATGCCACGTGCATCCAAATCAATTTTCAATCATTTTCCAAAATGAGTCAGTTGATTGTATTTACCAGTGTAAACTGACGTATTTTCCCAAAAAGATTAAATGCAGGTACTAAGCGTAATTGGCTGGGATTTCTCCTTAGCATCATTAGAAGTCTCGCAAGCTTAAGATGCCTGAAGTCTGTTGAACTATTGTTTCATATTTTATTTTCGATCCTTCTGTGGATAAACTTCCGAATATTGTGACATTTGATATTACAATATTAAATTCGGTTGAATTATATCTTTACAATTGCTTCCGCTGTGCATATTAAATATTGTGTTGTTTGACTATTACGTTGCCAACCATGACGTCATGATACTCCCCACCGGGCCCACCGGTGACACGTGGAAATCGGAGTGTGACATCGCGCCTAACGAATTGATAGCAATGACCAACGAAAAGATTGATTTAATTAGAGCTCGATTAAAGGCGGCTCAGGATAGGCAAAAGGCATATGCGGATAAGAGAAAGCGTCCTATCGAATTTCAAGTAGGAGAGTATGTTCTATTAAAAGTATCCCCATGGAAAGGTATAATCCGTTTTCGTAAACGGGGTAAATTGGGGCCTCGTTATATTGGGCCATTTAAGATCTTGGCTCGAGTGGGGAAAGTGGCGTATCGTCTAGAATTACCGTCTTCATTAGATGGGATCCATAACACTTTCCATGTATCACAATTACGAAAGTGCCTTGCAGATGAATCGGCGATCGTACCTCTTGACGACATTGAAGTAGATAAGAGCTTGAACTATGTCGAAAGACCCATAGCCATTAAAGATTTTAAGGTAAAGAATCTTCGCAATAAGGCCATTAGACAAGTTCTAGTACAATGGAAACACCGAAAGGGGTCGGAACTTACATGGGAATCGGAAGATGAAATGCGGAAGCATTACCCTTCTTTATTCGGTATGTAAATGTTGATTTAGTATGTGTTCAAGTTTCGGGGACGAAACTTTTTCTAAGAGGGGTAGACTTGTAACGCCCCAAAAATATGTAATCTAATTATTGTCTTTAAAATAGTTCATGAAATGAAGGTTTGGGCTAAAATAAATAAACGATAGGACCCGAGGGACTAAACTTGAAAAATTAAAAAGAAAGACTAGTTAAATTAAATAAGACACACACACTAGACACTTCTAGTGTGTGCGTGAAGTTGTTCAGGAGAAGAGACAAGGGCACCAAAAACCCTAGTTCACTATTTCCATCAATTGGAAGGTGATTTCAAGCCGAACGATTGTAGGAACACGAATTCTTGATCACCAAGGTGTGAATAACAAAGTGGTAAGTTGAATTTCTTGAAATCATGAACTTTAGGAAATGGGTTTCTACCCAATTATGAGTAATGTTGTGATATATACATATAGAAGTTAAGATTATGAACTAGAACTCGATTAGTGTTCGGTTTTTGGTGATTTAACTTGTTGTGATGGATGGAACATAGATGAATGATGTAGGATGAGAGAATCTCATTAATTTGCTTGATTTGTTATGAACTTGTAGATTAGTATGTGAAGATACTTGTAATTAAATGTCCTATAAATGCGAAACCCGCCAAGTGTTCGATAAAATGCCTAAAAGAACAAATATCAAGATGTTGTATGATAAAAGTGTGTAAAAGAATGAAATGATATTTAGTCGGGCTAAATGAATGCATGTGTTGATGTAGGCGTAAAAGAAGAAGGTTCAAGCGCTAGGAGGTTAGACAGCTCACAGGATCGAGGTATGTTGTTTTATGAATACAAGCTTTACTTTCTAATTATCATGGTTATATTAGAACCGTAATTATGATGATTCGTAGGCGATGTGTAATTGATAACTTAACCCGCCATAGACGGGTCGTAAGAAGTGATGATTTATGAATGAAGTTATGTTATGGTCGGTTGGTCTTAAACTAACCGTATTTTGGAAAGTTATGTAAGAATGAAAGGAAATAGGTAGATCCGTTCTGAACGGATTTGGAATGTTGTTTATGTTGCTTTATGTCTAATCCGAAGTCAACGGATTATCGAACGCTATGCATTATCTCGTTTGGAGATAGTAAATAAGTACCCGTTAAATGGGTAAAGGAAAGTGAGATGGTGATATGGTTAGGCGATGAAGTGAATGAATGTTAGTTGTTTATTTTAAATTATAGTTGTAAGAACTGACTAGTTGAATTGGATTGTGATGTAGGTAAATCTGCTACTTAGGTGGCGTGGCGAGCTTGGAGGCGAACACCAACATGTATACTATGCGCTTCCGAACTAGACGCCCTTTTTGAACCATATTTTGTTAAACTTGTAATTAAAGAATCACGCCTTTAGTTGTGTAAACTATGGTTTTAGAAACTTAGTCGTTTTGTCACACCCCGGCTTTCCACGTGTCACCGGTGGGCCCGGTGGGGAGTATCGTGACGTGGTTGGCAACATAATAGTCAAACAACACAATATATATGAATGCACAGCGGAAGCAAAAGATATTTATTATTACTTTCCGAATATGAAGTAATATTCAGTATTACAACGGAAGTAAAGGATCCACAGGCGGATCGAAATAAAGTAAAAACTGTTCAACAGACTTTGACATCTAGAGCTTGCGAAACTTGAGTAATGATGCCTGGAGTAGCCAGCCTATTTCGTCTAGCACCTGCACTTAGCCTTTTTGGAAAATACGTCAGTTTACACTGGTAAATACAACTCAACTGACTCATTTAAAAAGAGTTTAATAAAATTGATTTGGATGCACGTGGCACAAAAATATCTTTTATAATTTGATTAAAATGCACAGAGGCAAAATTAACCTATTATACTTGGGAAAATTATTTGTATATAATCTCGTATACAGTTTTACTTATTTGCCGTCCGTCGGGACAGATTAGCTGACACGCCATAGGTATAATGCCCACAGGCTATCATCCTCTAAGTGGATTACCAGTTCCGGTATAATGCCCACAAGGATGATACCCCTAAGTGGATTACCAGTTTTCACATAATGCATCTGTCAGGTGTACGCCTACACCCCGTGCTTAGGTCATGGCCATTTCGTAAAATGATGCCAAGGATATCCGGGACATGGTCATTTAACCCCCAAGGGCCATACATCAAATAATAGTAAAATAATACATATTAAACAGGTTATGTAAGTACATCAATCACAATCCGATTTAAATGACTACATACACCCGACCAAGCGGTACTTTTATAGTACCGTATCCCAAGCCCGTATAGGGAAATAAGTTAAGAGTATTTACCTGAGCAAAGTATAAATCCAATACAGTAATTGCAAGTACTTTTACTGGGCTCCTAATCTGGAACGAAGGTTTATAATAACCTATTAGAATCCTAACGGGTCTTTAATTAAGCTTAAGCTTTGACCGGCTAGTTTCAAAGATACGGTTCGTACGCACGATTAAGCGAAGACCGGATAGAATGTGATTTAGACCCGACAAGTTCAGAGACTTGCTTAATATGGGTTTATTATTCACATTCTGGATTTTGAGATAAAACCGATAGGGTTTGACCCATTTCGGCTAATTTATGTAAACTTGTTACATAAACCGAACCGTACGCGTAAGAAGCGTGACGGGTATTCATTCGAGCCATCTACAGGTTTCCTAAGTTAATTATGCCTCAAATATGTTGTGACATCAGTAAGATGTCTTTCATTATGCCCGAAACGAATTTAAATACAAACTATGCCCCGTAGGGGTAGTTTGGTCATTTTAAGGGTTGTAAAAGAGTTTGAATGTTTAACTGAGTTACAGGTCTGATGTAAATAGCAAACATACTTAATTTGATGAGTTTTAACAGTAGGCTAAAGCATATATGTGGAATTTATCATCTTTAACCAAACTATGCCCCGTAGGGGTATTTTGGTAATTTCACACAAGCCGAAAGCTCAAAAACGAAGTCTGAGTTAGTCAACCTTTGCTTACTGTTAAAATATAATAATTTGCCTCATATATCAGTAGGTATCAACCCGGTTATGCCCAATATGATTTTAAGACATACTATGCGTTAAAAACGCTAATTATGGCGATTAAAGGCCATTTCCGGGTTCGACACTTAAATCTGATATTTTTATATTTCCAAAAGGCTTAAAATAATTTATTTATCATAATTAATCAGTAGTAAAAGGTTTGGAGTCGTTTAGATAAGTAAAACTCATTTTATGGCCCGTAAGGGCAAAACCGACAATTACCGAATTAAGTCTACGACTACGAGTTATGCTCAGCCTAAAATTAATTAAAAATATTTAAAAATCCTAAAATAATGTATTATATCAGTGGGTAAAAGATTTGATACCAAAAAGTATGTTTAACTAGGCTATACGCTAATTACGCCATTATGTTAACATAAAGCATTAGTTTTGCGATATTGAGCATAACTCTTAATCTACAAGTCAAACTGATGTCAAACTTTGCATACAAGTTTATATATCAGTAACTAAGGTTTCTACACTTTTACATTTTCATAAATCTCGTTTTAAGGCAATAAGGGCATAATGGTCAACATATGAGCAATTAACGGAATCATGCGTATAAATCGGATAACTAATGAACCGAGGTGTATAATCACAGAGGGTTATACTAGCATGTAACCTGATCAAAATGAAGCTTTAAGGTATTTCTAAAACATACCTAAACGGGTCAGAATTGAAGTCAAAGCAAAAGTCAAAGCTTTGCGACTTTCGGTTCCGAACCGGGTCTAAACAGGAAATAGTCGGGTCGAACATATTTGGACATGTTCTTACACTTATTACTAAGTTATAACAATGATCAAACAGGTTATATATGTTCTAGATAGCTAATTATGCATAAATGACATTTTAAGCATCCTGTTGACTTTTTGTTTAAAGGTTTGACCCGACATTTGACCTGGTTAGGATGGTGATCAGGGGAAACCCTTTTGGGGTTTTATTACCCTCATAAATACCAACCTATAACTACTTTCAATTCGAGATATGACTGAGTCATTATAGACTAATCTCGAAGTCAAACCGTAATTACGACGGTTTGACTTTTAGCTAATTAACTAAGCTAAAAGCAATTAGAGAAAGATTAGAACACTTACTGAAGTCCTATGCACAAGATATGACCACTTGGAAGCAAGCTTGAGCTCCAGAAATGATCCAAGAGTGCAGGAGAAGTTGTGAGGAAAATGTGCAACATTGGAGGCCTTTTATACTAGTTGCAATGACCACAACAAGTTGACAACAAAGTCTAGGATCCATCCACAACTGATTAACACTTGTTACTAGTGCCTAGGGATGTCTAGGGGTCGTTTACAAGTGAGAAAAACCGGTTTAGTGGGTCAAAATCGCGCATAACAGGCAACAGCCTGTTTTCTGGTGCTGGGGACATGGTAGCGTACCGTTACATGTATAGGGTAGCGGTGCGCTACCCCTTCTCAGATGCTGAAATGTTGTTGTTTGTTGAAGGTTCGAAAGGGCAATCCACTTGCACGAATTTGGGGCCTCAATTATTGGTTTGGGACCTTTCAAATGTGCCTTATATAGTTCTAAACCTCACCCTTATGTATTGTTTCGTTTGAATCCATAAACAAGACCCGAAACAAAGGGTTACCGCTCTTTTTCTTCGTAGGAGTCCACCATATAAATTTACGAATCATTCAATGTTATAATTTACTGAACTTGAACATATACTAAATGTTTTTAACATGTTTGAGTCTTGGGATTTTCTACGAGGTCGTTCAGAGGTGAAAAAAATTAACATGACGACACTTTTAAATCCTGTCAAACATTTTTATTAAATCCGAGTTTACAACGCGTTTTGTCTTACATGACACGTGTCGTTTTATTATTGAACCCGAAATTTCTGAGGTGTTACATCCTCACCCCCTTAAAATAAATCTCGACCCGAGATTTACTGAATTAAAGGAAGTATTCTCTGCCTACTAATGGCAACTTACAGATGATTAGGAAATTGGTATGATCTTTTTCGTTGTTTCCAATGCAACTTTCAGATCTTGAATATTGGACTTACCAATCTATTGTCCTAACAATAGATGTTTAACATTCCATCTTTACAAGGTCTCCAAGGAGCAGCCTTGACGCCTTTATCCTAACTATTATAGAATAGCTGATCTTAAGGTGAGATGGTTATTCTTAATCGTTGTTAAAATAGGGTTGCGGTAACAATGCATAAGCAAAAATGAACCGTCTTTCTTATCCAACTCTCAGAATATCGAGTTAGGCTATATGAATCTCCTATCTTAAAATTTACTTAATCAGGTTTTCGGTTCTCCCAATTATGGTACTATCCGTCTTGGAGATTTCATAATAATACAGTCTTAATGGGATATAAATTTTAATTCTACCTGTCTCCCTGGGATAAGCAGGGTAACCTTAGGAGAAGATAATCGAGGTATAAGGAGGTTACAGAGATTCCATATCTCAGGCTCCAGTTCACTCAACAACGCTTGTGTCTAATAAGTGACACATTTATGTTATGAGTCCACATATTTCTTTACCAGGGAATATGTATTTGGACAATTCTATTCTGGATATCTTCTTTGAATGCCATTAGTTGACTTTAGCACAATATGACCATTGGGATATCTCAGGGGTTCCATGTATTAAACCTCCATGCTGATCAGACATGGAAATAATCTATGGGACACACTAGGATACGCCAACCCTCATATGACACTTTTATCAAACATAGTTTGGCATTCGCAGGCAATAGAAAACAATGAGAAAATAATTAAAATAATATACGTTGTCGTACTCTATGCGAAGAGAGAGTACTCTTAGATTTTCGGAAGGATTCCTTGCCGATGCTAGAAGAATCGGTTACTACGGTTTCCTTGGTAGCTATACCTTGTGGATGAAAAAAAAAATTTGCTAAGTTTATGGTTCATGAAGATTTATTATTGCCTGTATTAAAAACAGGACACTTAGTAGGAATTATCATTGATAAATGATAAGGAAGTTTATTGTACAAGTGCTTATAATTAATTAGAATGGAGATTTTCACAAACTAGGCACCTAGCCCAGTTGGCTAGGCGCGCGAAAGGGTGCGGCCGGCCTAGACCCAGGTTCGATTCCGGGGACGGCCAGTTCCACCATTTTTTTTTATGTTTAATATAAATTAATCGTACGGACACGTGTAATTACGAGGGTTGTCTCATAAGGAGTTTTGATAATTAATTGCTTCTTATCATTCACAATATGGACTTGATTTTTAAGGTAACCAATCGATTTTTATCACTATATTGAGTCCTTGTGTATGCAACCAAAGACTTGCTATAAGGGTATTAGAAAAATGATTTCTAATTTAAATATCAATATAGGCTTTGTTGGAGCATAGTCGACGTAACATCGTCACTTTCTACCGGGCATTAAATGACCGGAGTCTTAAACCAGGTGGAGACAACAGTTCTCAACCTTTATCATTCATAATATATTTATACGTGCCAGTATCAATAAGTTTCTACATAAACTGTTTGATAAGGAAAGGTACATATTATACTATTATTATTCTGCATCATCTCTTGGGCGTTCCTCCAGATAACTCGTGCGTTTGTTCTTTTGGCCTACTCGGGGTTCCTCGCGTACTTAGGGCAGTTGGTCTTTATGTGCCCTTTCTCGTTGCAGTTGTAGCATGTAGCATCTTTAATCTTCCCGCAATCAACAGTCTTGTGCTCCCTAGACTTGCATATCCCACATGCAGGTGGTCCTGATTTAGAATTGGACTCCATTCTGCATTTTCCAAAGTGGCGTTTTTGGCAAGTAGAGCACCTTGGCTTTTCCTCTGTCCGCTGACCATTCTTTCCAGACCCAGACCTCTCAGAGTCAGTGTTTCCCTTGTGTTTCTTCTCAGATCCTCGTGAGTTATCATCCTCACGCTTCTTCTTACTTTCTTCAGATTTCTTTAGCGACCTTAGTCTGACCGCATCTAAAGTAAGGGACAGAGAGAGATCAGCTACTGACCTAAATGTAGTAGGTCTTGAAGCCTTAACACTGGCTTTGATTTCTGGGGGTAAACCCCCAATGAAGCGTGCAATTCGCTTGGGCTCTGGTGTTACAAGGTAAGGGACCAGTCTGGACAGGGTATTAAAACTGGTGAGGTAAGCTTGACAATCTAAGTTTGTCATTACTAAGGATAAGAAATCTGACTCAATCCCCTCAACCTCATGTTGAGGGCAGTAATTCTCCTTAATGAGATTAACAAACTGTTCCCATGACATGCTGTAGAGCGGAATCTTCCCAGCAGCTTGAATGAGAGACTTCCACCATGCCAGTGCCTCTCCTTTAAATGATTGGGATACGTACTTCACGACATCCCTTTCAGCGCAACCGCTGATATCGACAACTGTGTCCATTTCATCCAACCAAATCATACAATCGACTGCCCCTTTTTCCCCAGTAAAATCTCGGGGCTTGCAGGAAACAAAGTACTTATAGTTACAGGATTTGGTATGCGGTTCATTATCGAACACTGTCCTCTTGGATGGAAAACTGTGTTCATTAGATGGATGTCGATCGTCATCTTTCTTTAACTCATCTTTCTTGGAGGGCGGCTTGTTATCAGGCTCTGGAGGAGTTTTAGGGATGGATTTAGGGTGGGGTACAGATGAGGCTTCACTATATGTCTCACTATACTCCTGGAATTTCTCCTTCACAGCTTTAGACACAGCTGAGTCAATCAATGTACGAAGTTCTCCTCTGGTTATATTAATCCTTTCATCATCGCGATTTTCCAGAGGGTGACTGTTCCCTTCCTCCGACCCAGCCATGTAGTTTTAATTTCTACATAAAAATTAAACAAGGACAAGGTTTTTACGGAAGTTTAAACAGTTTTTATCTTTTTGAACGATTTATTAACCATGTTTTTAATACACATATTGGTTAATTTGATAAATATATAATTATTCAGGATATTCCTAAATTATAAGTTAATAATAGCACAAAAAGGCCTAGTCGCGTAGACAAGTTTAATTTATAAGCCATGATTTCAGAGAATCGAGGCATTAAGGTTTTAATAATAGCACAATTGGCCTAGTCACTTAGACAAGTTTAATTTATAGGCCTTGATTTTATAGAATCGAGGCTTCAAGGTTTGAATCAAAGTTCATTACCTTTTCTTGACAGGGAGTTGTAGGCTACCACTGTCTTTAGTCCCAGAGGACGTTAGTTATAGCCCGTGGGCACTTCATCCATACGGGATGATTATATAATTAAGGGAATTTAGTATATCCCAAAATGACTTATGTGATTTTATCATATCACATTTTGTCGAGCATGTTATTATGCTTTCATATGTTTAATAAGGATTTGAATCTCTTGAATAGGTTCTACCATCTTGGCCTTGTATGCCGTGACATTTAGGCTAGGTTTACCTTTAAGATTCTTTTTAATAATTAACGCAGAGCAATCCTAAATTGAACTGTTAACAAGGATCTGAATCTAATTATGGAACTACCATCTTGGCCCTGTCTTAATGTGACACATGGCTAGGTTTTGTCCTTTTTAAATTTTGCTATTTTATTATAATGGTAGATCTTATAATATAGGAATGATACTTTAAATATAATCGTTCCTTTAAAATTTAACAAGTATATGGTTGCCCTAAACGGGACTTCTGTAGCAATTGACTTGCCCATGCAAGGGCGAATCAGAAAAGTAACAAAGGAACCAAATAAGGTAATATGAAACAAATTTGGATTTTTCCTATGTTCTTGTCTAGACTCAAGAATGTGCAATTGTGTAACTGAGATTAAACACAAAAGACTAGTGTTTAATTCACTCAGTGTTGGCTCTGATACCAACCTGTCACACCCCGGCTTTCCACGTGTCACCGGTGGGCCCGGTGGGGAGTATCGTGACGTGGTTGGCAACATAATAGTCAAACAACACAATATATATGAATGCACAGCGGAAGCAAAAGATATTTATTATTACTTTCCGAATATGAAGTAATATTCAGTATTACAACGGAAGTAAAGGATCCACAGGCGGATCGAAATAAAGTAAAAACTGTTCAACAGACTTTGACATCTAGAGCTTGCGAAACTTGAGTAATGATGCCTGGAGTAGCCAGCCTATTTCGTCTAGCACCTGCACTTAGCCTTTTTGGAAAATACGTCAGTTTACACTGGTAAATACAACTCAACTGACTCATTTAAAAAGAGTTTAATAAAATTGATTTGGATGCACGTGGCACAAAAATATCTTTTATAATTTGATTAAAATGCACAGAGGCAAAATTAACCTTTTATACTTGGGAAAATTATTTGTATATAATCTCGTATACAGTTTTACTTATTTGCCGTCCGTCGGGACAGATTAGCTGACACGCCATAGGTATAATGCCCACAGGCTATCATCCTCTAAGTGGATTACCAGTTCCGGTATAATGCCCACAAGGATGATACCCCTAAGTGGATTACCAGTTTTCACATAATGCATCTGTCAGGTGTACGCCTACACCCCGTGCTTAGGTCATGGCCATTTCGTAAAATGATGCCAAGGATATCCGGGACATGGTCATTTAACCCCCAAGGGCCATACATCAAATAATAGTAAAATAATACATATTAAACAGGTTATGTAAGTACATCAATCACAATCCGATTTAAATGACTACATACACCCGACCAAGCGGTACTTTTATAGTACCGTATCCCAAGCCCGTATAGGGAAATAAGTTAAGAGTATTTACCTGAGCAAAGTATAAATCCAATACAGTAATTGCAAGTACTTTTACTGGGCTCCTAATCTGGAATGAAGGTTTATAACAACCTATTAGAATCCTAACGGGTCTTTAATTAAGCTTAAGCTTTGACCGGCTAGTTTCAAAGATACGGTTCGTACGCACGATTAAGCGAAGACCGGATAGAATGTGATTTAGACCCGACAAGTTCAGAGACTTGCTTAATATGGGTTTATTATTCACATTCTGGATTTTGAGATAAAACCGATAGGGTTTGACCCATTTCGGCTAATTTATGTAAACTTGTTACATAAACCGAACCGTACGCGTAAGAAGCGTGACGGGTATTCATTCGAGCCATCTACAGGTTTCCTAAGTTAATTATGCCTCAAATATGTTGTGACATCAGTAAGATGTCTTTCATTATGCCTGAAACGAATTTAAATACAAACTATGCCCCGTAGGGGTAGTTTGGTCATTTTAAGGGTTGTAAAAGAGTTTGAATGTTTAACTGAGTTACAGGTCTGATGTAAACAGCAAACATACTTAATTTGATGAGTTTTAACAGTAGGCTAAAGCATATATGTGGAATTTATCATCTTTAACCAAACTATGCCCCGTAGGGGTATTTTGGTAATTTCACACAAGCCGAAAGCTCAAAAAAGAAGTCTGAGTTAGTCAACCTTTGCTTACTGTTAAAATATCATAATTTGCCTCATATATCAGTAGGTATCAACCCGGTTATGCCCAATATGATTTTAAGACATACTATGCGTTAAAAACGCTAATTATGGCGATTAAAGGCCATTTCCGGGTTCGACACTTAAATCTGATATTTTTATATTTCCAGAAGGCTTAAAATAATTTATTTATCATAATTAATCAGTAGTAAAAGGTTTGGAGTCGTTTAGATAAGTAAAACTCATTTTATGGCCCGTAAGGGCAAAACCGACAATTACCGAATTAAGCCTACGACTACGAGTTATGCTCAGCCTAAAATTAATTAAAAATCTTTAAAAATCCTAAAATAATGTATTATATCAGTGGGTAAAAGATTTGATACCAAAAAGTATGTTTAACTAGGCTATACGCTAATTACGCCATTATGTTAACATAAAGCATTAGTTTTGCGATATTGAGCATAACTCTTAATCTACAAGTCAAACTGATGTCAAACTTTGCATACAAGTTTATATATCAGTAACTAAGGTTTCTACACTTTTACATTTTCATAAATCTCGTTTTAAGGCAATAAGGGCATAATGGTCAACATATGAGCAATTAACGGAATCATGCGTATAAATCGGATAACTAATGAACCGAGGTGTATAATCACAGAGGGTTATACTAGCATGTAACCTGATCAAAATGAAGCTTTAAGGTATTTCTAAAACATACCTAAACGGGTCAGAATTGAAGTCAAAGCAAAAGTCAAAGCTTTGCGACTTTCGGTTCCGAACCGGGTCTAAACAGGAAATAGTCGGGTCGAACATGTTTGGACATGTTCTTACACTTATTACTAAGTTATAACAATGATCAAACAGGTTATATATGTTCTAGATAGCTAATTATGCATAAATGACCTTTTAAGCACCCTGTTGACTTTTTGTTTAAAGGTTTGACCCGACATTTGACCTGGTTAGGATGGTGATCAGGGGAAACCCTTTTGGGGTTTTATTACCCTCATAAATACCAACCTATAACTACTTTCAATTCGAGATATGACTGAGTCATTATAGACTAATCTCGAAGTCAAACCGTAATTACGACGGTTTGACTTTTAGCTAATTAACTAAGCTAAAAGCAATTAGAGAAAGATTAGAACACTTACTGAAGTCCTATGCACAAGATATGACCACTTGGAAGCAAGCTTGAGCTCCAGAAATGATCCAAGAGTGCAGGAGAAGTTGTGAGGAAAATGTGCAACATTGGAGGCCTTTTATACTAGTTGCAATGACCACAACAAGTTGACAACAAAGTCTAGGATCCATCCACAACTGATTAACACTTGTTACTAGTGCCTAGGGATGTCTAGGGGTCGTTTACAAGTGAGAAAAACCGGTTTAGTGGGTCAAAATCGCGCATAACAGGCAACAGCCTGTTTTCTGGTGCTGGGGACATGGTAGCGCACCGTTACATGTATAGGGTAGCGGTGCGCTACCCCTTCTCAGATGCTGAAATGTTGTTGTTTGTTGAAGGTTCGAAAGGGCAATCCACTTGCACGAATTTGGGGCCTCAATTATTGGTTTGGGACCTTTCAAATGTGCCTTATATAGTTCTAAACCTCACCCTTATGTATTGTTTCGTTTGAATCCATAAACAAGACCCGAAACAAAGGGTTACCGCTCTTTTACTTCGTAGGAGTCCACCATATAAATTTACGAATCATTCAATGTTATAATTTACTGAACTTGAACATATACTAAATGTTTTTAACATGTTTGAGTCTTGGGATTTTCTACGAGGTCGTTCAGAGGTGAAAAAAATTAACATGACGACACTTTTAAATCCTGTCAAACATTTTTATTAAATCCGAGTTTACAACGCGTTTTGTCTTACATGACACGTGTCGTTTTATTATTGAACCCGAAATTTCTGAGGTGTTACACGTTTGTAATTAGTAACTTTAAACTTGTGTTCCGACAGGGTAGTTCAGATTGACACCTGTGACCAGACTAGGGGATGTGTTGATCTCGAACTAACTTCAAGGACATTTTGGTAAAATGTAAATATTATGTTTCTAGTTGCAAACTTTGAAGTTCCATGTGTTTTGGTCATTTTGTTAATAAGGGCGTAACACTAAAACTTTAACTTAAGAATTGGTTTTAGCCATTTCAAATAAGTGATCATACTTGAGGGGCCAAATTCGGAAGAATGGAAAGAAAATTTCATCAAAACAATTAAAACATAACAAACACACATCACTGAGTGTGTGTCCCCTGGAGCAAGAGAAGGACAAAGGAAAACCCTTAATTAAGAAACTGGAAGGGAAATCTTGGTCAAACTCAATGCATGAACACATAAAATCGATCATCTAAGCTAGCCTAACAAGTGGTAGGTCTCAATTTTCTATGTGGTTGATCTTGAGATGATGAGCATGTATGAAATTGGCAAATTTCTTAAGTATGTTAGTGACATATTGTTAATTGTTAGAGAATACAGTGTCGTTGGTTTTTTAAGAGGTAAAACGTCTGCAGTCTGCGGACCACATCTGCAGACATCTGTAGCTGAAGAGGTGGAGCAAACCTCCACAGCCTGCAAGAAGAAGACTATTTGTTTTTTAACTTCTGTAAGCTGCTGAAATAAACTGAAATATAAATAAGCTGATTTTATTTAACTTAAAAGAGTTTTTCAACATTCAAACATATATAATAGTTATACAATACTGGAATAATATTTATAAAAAGACAATAACATTTTTTAAATCATTTATTCCATGCTTTGCATTAACTGCTCAACAATCTCATCTCGTGAGTCATATATTCCCGATCCGATGCAGTACCATATGCTTCAACACAAAAACTCTAATCAAACAATCTATGTAACATAACTATACAATTCTATAAAGTTCATGCAACTAAAATATCAACGGTAAAAAATAAGAAAGCAACTTAAAAGTTAACAAAACCAAGTAAAAAAACACAAAAGTTTGCATCTTTCTAACAATTTTAACAACCCAATAGCAAATTATTGTTCTTGAAGCAATTTAGGGCAATATCAGCTATAAACAAACAAAACCCACATAAAAAATTCAACAAAATTAACAAATTCCACCCAATCTATTAACTTTCAGACCATATAATATCGGTATTTTTTATAGATATATGCAACATCTGAGTGATACTGGAAACCCCAAAAATCAAAACCCAAAACAGTTTACCTGTAAGAAACCTAGAAGACAAACCACCGTTAATTGATCAAAATTCAAGAATTCAAACTGTAAACCCAAGAAAACTGAATCAACGGAACCACTGAAACCCCATAAGTGAATGAGAAATTGAGAAACAGTTTACCTGCGAGGGGGAAGGTGACGGCGGACTGTGGATGTGGTGGCGGCAGATTGTGGAGGTGGGGGAGGTGACGGGGGGACTGTGGAGGTGGGGGAGGTGACGGCGGAGATGTGGAGGTGGCGGAGATGTGGAGTTGTCGGCTGGGAGGAGGTTGGGGTGGAGGAGAAGAGAAGATGCTAGGGTTGAGGATCTGTGTTTTGAAAATAGGGCAGAGGAGAGGAAAAGAGGTTTGAACACATGAGTCCACATCTGCCCCAAGAAGAGGATTGACAGACATTTTTTTAATGAAATCACTTCGAGAAAACAGAACCCCGTTTAGTAGGATTGAATGGGGGATGTGGGTTGATTTTAATATTTGCAACATTATTATGTAACGTTTTGTTTGTTTTGGGACTTTTAGTCGCTTGCTGATCCCTTTGTTCAATTTTATGATTTTATAAAATAGCCGTTTAAAAGAAATTCTGAAAATCTTTCAACTTCTCAAGAACTTTCACATAAGATTCTCACTAAAAGGATCTTTTACTTTTATTAATTTTTCTTCATCATTACAAGTAAAACAAGTAAAGCAAACACAAACGTCTTTATTTGACAAAACAAATAATGGATAATTATTTATGCCTTGTTCAAATCAAATTTCAACCAAGGTTTTTCAATAGTTAGTGTTTGTTTTAAGAAACATTGGATTTAAGTAATCTTAACTTTATTAATTGGTCTATAGCATTCTCAACTTTCAATAATATGTATCATACCACTCTCAACTTTCAACTTATTTCCTCTGGCACTCTCAAATTAACTGAACTCTAACCAATTAGTTTTGTGCTGATGTGACACTTTGTTTATTGACTGACGTGTCAACTGACGTGGTATCTGATGTGACACTTATTTAGTGACATGACATATGATGTCAGCTAAATGAGTTGAAAGTTGAGAATAGTGTGGTACAAATCGAAAGTTAGGAGTGTTATCGGCCAATTAGTACAAATTGAAATTATTTAAATCCAATACCCGTTGTTTTAAACTTAATTAATTAGCAGAAATTTTCCCAAGACTTGTCTAGATTTCTTTGTCAAATAATCAATACACATCTTTAGAACAATGTGTCAAATAAAAATGCATTATTAATTAACATAACATCTACTTTTTTGAACAACTAGGCTAATTAAACAATTTACTGTGGCCATTTTGGCCACAAGGTGAAGGTTGTATCAAAACCAACACTTCTTTTGATTGTAACTTCTGCAACAAACTTTTCTTAAGAGTTTATTATTTCTCCAGTTTATTTATACTTAATCTATGGCTTTTCTATGAAGATTAGTAATATATCTTGTTTCATTTCTGTTTCACCATTCATAACATCAATCCAACCTGGATCTAAAATAGTTTATTTATAATTAAGATTTAGGTTATGCACATTTTTTAATAATTTATAACTCTTTTAATATTATCATTTAACACTGAATGTACTTTTGAAAACAACATTACACGACTATGTGTGCCATTCTATGTTAGATTAATTGAAATTTTAAAATTAAGTACATGTCTATCTCATATCAATCAATATATAGACCTCGGAACAATAAATAAGTGTATTGTGACTTTTGATGTGTATGCTAAATGTGTGTAAACGTTTTGCAAATTGCGAGTTAAGTTGCACTATGTTTCGAATTCGTTATTTAATGTTTGGGTATATAACCTTCTTCTATTCACTTAGCGTTTTATCTAAGCATGTGTAATGTATGGTTTCGGGTAGCTAACCCGAACTATACTTAGAGGAATAGAATATCTTGTAATATCAAGACATTGCTTGTTATACTTTATACTTCTTGTATGGTATTTGAGATACAACCTAGATAAAGTTTTTATTTTTTATTTTTTTACTTTAGATCAAAGTAGTAAAATAATTTGATTCTAAAATTAAAGGTGTTACAGCTTATGCTTCACATCTCTTTTTTACTTCAATACTAAATAGATTTTTTTTTTTGAAAGTTTGAACCTCTTTTTTGGTTTTAAACATATAATTTTGTATATAATAAGGTCAAACAAATTACACCAAGATAGCCGGTAAGCGGGCAACAAGCTGCGCCGCTACCCCCTTTTGAATAGCGAAACCTAACCTAGTAAAAACGAAACCCCGATCTCTAGGAGACGAAATGTTGCTGTGAACAACCCGTTGGACCCGTTCAAGATGTATGTAAGCCATGTATTATATATTTCTGAAACAAAAACATTTATTTTTTTTATTACAAATGGGCCTTAGTTTATAGTAAATGTAATTAAGAAGTATTTAACACATAACTCATCCTATGTATAATAATGATTATCCAACACAAACATGAACTCCCCCACCACACCACACCACCCTTCCTTCATTCACTACATCTTCACAACACATACATCTGATTTTCTAAACAACAGCTATGGATGATGTATGGAAAGATATCAGTAGCCTCCCATCTCTTCACCACCCTACCACCACTCATCACTTCCAAGACTTCCTCGCTCCTCCGGCTCCTAGGCCAGGTGGTGGAGCCACCTTCCAGTTCCACCACCCTCCAGCACCACCAGTACATGAACCACTCACCACCATGCTAAGCCTGAGTACTAGTGGTAACTCTGAACATGATCAAGATCCACCACATAACACCACTTCAACAATAGTTGTCACTTCACCTCATGTACAAGAAACATCCCCCCCTCAATACACTGAAAAGTTTAAGCGTTTGATGAAGAATCGCGAGTCAGCTGCTCGATCTAGAGCACGAAAACAGGTCTCTCTCTCTCCATCTCCCTGTCTCTCTATGTATATATGTATAATATCTCATCATCATCATACTCAGTAAATCCCACCAATAGCAAAGCTAAGGTAGAGTTTGAGGAGCGTAAGATGTAGACAGCCTTACCTCTACCCCGTGGGAATAGAGATGCTGCTTCCAGTGAGACCCCAGGCTCAAATATATGTATAATATCTAGGCTAATAAAATGTAATGAATATAATTATTATGCTCATTTTTTTTCTTGATCATTTGGACTTAAAATGACTGCTTATAGTAATATACATCTATAAAGCCTGATAAATGTTGAAATTATTTAAAAGTTGGATTGAAGCCGATATAAAATGTAACACATTTAGTTGATGAAATTGGATACGTAATAAACCAAACACATGTAATTAAATTTATACATTTATTTTAATAAAAGTAAATTAAATTTCAAACCTTAGCCGTCTCAATTCATGGCTTATAATTTTGTCTGGTTTAGTTTTTAGCTAAAGATGCTGCTAAATGTCAAAAAGACTTTGAATAAAAAGACAAAATTAACGTGGTAAGATATTTAAATTAATAATAAAAAGAGTCTAAAATGTACTAAAAGATATAATGAGAATATTAAAGAATAGGTCTTTTCTCATCTTAGTTGAACACACCCATTTATTATCATCACCCCACTTATTAAGAACACTATATTATTATTTTTTACTCAATGAATATTATTAATATAAAATAATACTTCCGATACTTTTGAAGATATTTTAAAGACTAGGCGTAAAATCCTTCTTTTCACATCAATTAAGATTACCCGATTTCTACTTAACTAACTCAGAAGTTTTGTTAGTTGTTTGAAGTGAAAACTTGATTCAAACATGTTTAACTAAAAACTTTTACTCTTATCTGCAACGGAAACTCCTAAAACTTGTTGATGGTTTTTAAGATCGATGAAGTATGATCTAAATTTCTATGAACTCAGACATCTCTTTCATCAACTATCAATATTGGATTTGTATAACGTGTTATACATATAACTAATTTCTTTACATCTACATATATGTTGTTAACTTATGATATCAAATATATTTATAGCTAGAAAAGATATTTTTTATGTAAAGGATGTTAAAGATACAATTCGTTAGATCAACTTATATAGATATTTTATATGTAAAGGATATTAAAGATACAATTCTCTGGATCAACTTCTATGTTAAAGATACAATTTGTTAGATCAACTTGCCAAATTTAATATGAATACTAGGAGGGATATATTTTTTTACTTCATTTACTTTTATATTATGCCGTTAAAAAAAAAATTACTTTTATATTATCTTCAAGTGGATGATCCGGATTTATACTTTACTAAGATATGGTGTTAATTAATCATATCCTTTAATTTCAATCTATTCGAGCATTTTTAATACAAAATAATATATAGCATTTTTTAAATTAATTTCATATAATGATGTATTTCCTCATGTATAAAAAAATAAAAAACTAACACAACTACATATAAACAATAATTATGCATGGTTGTCTCTCACCCACATCACCTAATCAACTTTATATTATCTTTAGCTTTAAGCCTTGGTTGTAGATCAATGTTACTATATTTTTCTTATTAATTTATTAAGTGGATAAATTAATTAAAATAATAATTTTCATGATTAAGACAATGATGGGCGTAGCTTATCTAAAAGACACTGATTTCCTATGCAACTAATGTTTCATTATTAAAGGGTGTATTAACTCGAATTAAGACTTTATTCACAGGTGAAACCAATGTTTACCAGCTAAGCTCTCCCAATCTTTAAACATCGATATTTTGAAATGATAAAATTAGTAAAATTAAATAACTAAAATATTCTTTAATCAATTTAGAAATGTACAAAAAGTATTATCTGTTTTTTAACCAAAGGTATGCTCTTATTTATACAATACCGAATGTGTTATTATAAATTTACTCTGTTTATTCCAAGGAACGATGTAAGCAACCGTGTATAATAATAATAATAATAATAATAATAATAATAATAATAATAATAATAATAATAATAATAATAATAATAATAATTTTTAAATATTTTATAGGCTCGTGCGGATGAGTTGGAGCAAGAAGTCTTAAGACTAACTAAAGAGAACGCCAAACTCAGAAGGCTTCAAAAAGAGGTATTCTTATGTCTTACATTTATAAAGAGTGCTATATTTATTTATATTTATATTTATATATACTACATAATAGATGGAGGGGAATAATGTTTATATTTATTTATTTATTTACTATAACAACAATAATTGTACCCACCAAACCCTCACAATGTAAAACTATTGGTAAGGTCTAGAGATAATAATAGAAAGTATACTTTCAGAAAGACACCCCCTTAAGAATAAACAAAAGACAAACAAACACATATATAGCATAAAGAAACACATATAAAGATACATATAGACACCCATCTTAAGAGCATCTCTCAGTAAGGGGTAAGGGGTGTTTTTTGATGTTTTTGTGTAAATGTGACATTGCCCCACCAATCACACACATTCTCTCTTGTCCCATATTATCATTCAAAAACAATACTCTCTTTTCTCTCCTCTTTCCTCCTTCCCCCTCACAACACATTTCTCTCTCCTCAAATACATGTTTTTCACTACATACACCATCACACCTTCTCTCCTCTGCCTCACACCCTCTCTCATCCACCTCATTATTCTCTCTTCTTAAAGACATCAACATACATCCTATTGTGGATGCAAAAGACAATCAAACACATATGTATCATAAAGAAACACATATAAAGAAACACATATGTAGCAATTGCATGCAAAGTTCTCTTAAAGTGTAGGCCCCTACAATTCAGCTGGAGCCCTACTGTACCCTTTTTAAAAGTGCTTAACCTTAATTCTAAACGAGTTTATATCTCGGTCATGTTCTTAGAGAACTGTAACTCTAGTAAATCATATCTAATTCGTTTTTCCCAATTTAATTTCGGTCTAACTTTACTCCTTATCCCCTCTACAGTTAGAGTTTTCATTGGTCTAACAGGTGCCATGGTTTGCCTCATCTTCACATGTCAAAACCATCTCCATCTCCCCCCTTTATCTTATCTGAAATACTAATCATTTCTAACGTCTCCCTAAAAACTTTATTTTTAATTCGGTCTAACCCGTGTGCCTACACATCCACCTTAACATCCTCACCTATGCTAACTCCATCTTGCGTACATGTGTCTTCTTGATGACCCAATAGTTTGTCCTACTAAGTATAGCAGGCGTAACTGCAACCTTATATAAATTCGAAATAATAATAATAAAAATATTGTAAGCACATCTTTAAACGTTTCACTATAAATATTTAATTTTGTTTAAGGGTCTAGTGGAGGGGTTTGTTTCGTTCCAAAAAGGAAGAATTTCTTGTAGCATTATCAAGTAATTAAGAAGTTCACCTTTCAAAAAAAAAAAGGTTGCTTTTTTATTTTGTTGAAAGGCATCAAAGGTTGCTTTTAATGTATACATAATTAATTAATAATTAATTAACATTATTTCTTTTTAACCTTTTTTAATAATAATAAATAAATAAACTTTATATATTTTTTTCGGTTTTTGCAGTTTTGTTCAGCCTCTACTGCTCACGTTCACAAAAAGCCAAGGCTTCATAGATCCAAAAGTGCTCCTCTTTAAGGACACCCATGTCCTACTTAACACCATTTATTTTGTTATTCTTTTTAAATGGTAATGTTATACGGTGATGATGATTTGTAAGTGCTACACAAATTATTTTATATATTAAAATATATAATATTAAGATCAAATGATAAAACAATATAATATGATGTGTAAATCAATTTTTATTAGAATATCTTTAATATTAAATTTATTATATGTCATTTTAAAAAAGAATTTAGATGGTGTGACATAGAATTATGTCAAGTTTGTTGGCAATATACAAGTAGGGCTTCTTGACGGACGAGTAAAGCCGAGTCAAATTCAGTTCGGTCATTGGGGGACCCAAAAATTTTTTGTTGAGAGTGCGGATAAGGTGTTCAACCATATTTTTAAGTGGTGCGGTCGTGTTTTTTTTCCTAAAATATACACTAATTTTTTTTTCAAGGGGTGCGGCCGCCCACCCTGGCCAAAGGCTAGGTCCCGCCCATGGTCCGGGTTCAAAATTAAAGACGTCCTCTTGTTAGGCTAAAAAATTATCAAAGAGCTAAAATTTAAACTTAAACTTGGTTCGAATAAAGCTTGAACTCAGTTAGAATAATACTCAAGCCAACTCATAAAATTTTAAAGAGTTAAATGCAATTTTAGTCTCTATGGTTTGGGTTATTTTCTCAGTTTAGTGAGCCAAGGTAGCAAGATTCGAGTCACAAGCTATTTGAAAAACTTAATATTTTTTTTTCTATAAAACAAACAATATTTTTTTTGTTAATTTGAAATTTTATTTTGGATGTTTTAATTGAAAGTTGTGTTTTATGATTTTGAAATGGATATTATCAAATGATATACGTTCTAAATGTAATGTCGACTATATTTTATAAATAAAGTAAGTGTAAAAAGGGATCTTACACACAGTTTTGTTGATCACGACATGAGAAATCCCTGAATATAAAGTAGTGTTTAAGAGGCTATAATTCAAAACTATATGTCACTTTATTCATCTTGTCTTTTTATTCTTCAACATGTCGACCCAATTTTGAGCATATCAATAGACATTATGATAAGTTGTCATTATTTTTGCATGTCAAAACTAATGATGCATAATCACTCGTTAGTCGAGACTCATTTATTAGCATGTTATCAAACATTCTCAAACTTGTTTCCTTGTGTATAGATATCATCATGGGCAAAGATGCTACATTCCCGGTATTACCTTCATCATGGAAAAACCCCCCTCTAATCCGACCATCTCGTTTATCCTTTCTCCCTACCGCTACATCAATAAACTTTTTTTTTACCAGTGTCTTTAAACTCACCGCAAAAGCCCGTTTGAAAAGAACCATCGTCGCCTGTTGACATATAATATTTTCCATTCAAACTATAATTTCAATGAAAATATGCCAACAATATAGTTTAAATTGAAAATATCTTATCTGACGACGTGGGTAGCTCAGAGCTTAGGAAACTAACTTAAGTGTAATATAAATTGAAAGGTTAAAAGGTTAAAAGAGTTCGATTGACGACCCAGCTGTGGTGAACAACAAAAAGCACGAGACATGGTCACGTCCCATCACACTTTACGTGTGACATCCTCGCCCAGCCGCAAAAGAGAAACACGTGGGACGAGACACTCTTTTATCCGCAGGTTAAAGACTTCAACCCTCCAAAACGGGCAACCCCCTATCTGCAGCACCGGATCACTTAGTCAAAGGTTTCTTATTTAAGGATTGTCTTTCTCTATAAATGACCACTCGTGATCACTTAACAAGACATTCCGAAATCTCTAACTCTCTCTCTAGAATATACACTTTGTATGTTCTATTCTTCACATTTAATACAACTAACACATTGCATACACAGAATCTGGGTTGAGACATTCTCGGCTTTGAATTCCAAGCAATTGATAATAGAAGTGATCCCACCCTACGTATTGTATACGTAGTGGGACTCGTAACCTGCGTTAGGCAAAACGAGACTCTTGAAGCCTTTTGCCTAACCAGTCTCCTCACTATACTCGGTCTCATAGTTGTTGTAGCAACAAATTGGCGCCCACCGTGGGGCTACGCCACTAAATTCATCGTTGAAGACCCGTAGTGTAGCTCCAATTTCGACAAAAATCATCATGTCTGAAGGGGAATCCCCGAGAGAGGTAAACCAAGTTCCACGTACCTCTACTCCCAGCACAAGCCAAACTCCATTGGCTGTGCCTACCTCGTTTTCAACTCCGGGAAGCACTCCAACATGAGTCAAATACCCCGAATTCCTTTCCTTTCAGACGCCAACCCCGTCCCGTTCAGGGATCCCATCTCCTAATGTCGGTGCAACAAGCACTCCCACACGCATCGACCTAACACCGGAGGGGGTTGCAAATAATTTTCTACAGTTAAGGTCTCTCCTTAACCAATACGTGAACAGGGAAAGAGACAAAGGGGTGAGAATTAGGCTGGATTACGATTAGCCAGAGCCCTCATTGTCACCCGGGCCACCTGTACTTCCTTTTACAAGCTCACAGCCTGTTGTGTCAAGAAATGAAGCTGGTCCTAGCCATCCTCCTCCGAATCCAAGTCCATACGCGTCTGCAAGGCCAGATCCAACGTCCTTTCCTTTATTTTCTTCTCAGCCAGTGGTAACCGGTGCACCATTGGGACACGAGTTAACCTTGGATTAGTTGCTACAATCTCCTGTTGCAAGCCTTCCACCTCCTGTGTCTACCACATGGGAGCAAGCTATATCCGTCCTTCCCCTGGCACGAAGTGCTATCATGAGTGCCCCTATGGGAATCAACTATGTAACTGCACCAGAAATCCTTCAAGGCTTCAACCTCATGCCACAAATGACGGCAAGCTTCCCTTGGCAACGTTTCATTAACCAGGTGCTGGCCACCCAGAGGAATGCTAGCAACAATCCGGGCACAAGAATAGAAGAAGATCTGGCCAAACCATACAAGCCAAGTAATCTGTCCTGCTTTTCTCAACAAATTGCTGACTATGATTTTCAAACAAGGATCAAAATGCCATCTCACATAAGAACGTATGATAGAACGAAAGATCCAGAAGATCACCTCCAAATCTTCACCTGGGCGGCGAGAATCGAGAAATGGTCTAATGTTGAGTGTTGCCTTATGTTTATGCAAACCCTTGTAGGGTCTGCTCGAATCTGGTTCAATGACCTACCCGCCAGAAGCATTCGAACCTTCGATGATCTGAGCAAAGGCTTCTTGGCTAATTTCTCGCAACAAAGGAGGTATGTCAAAGATGCAACTGTGAGCTTCCAAATCAAACAAAGGGATGACGAAAGCCTTAGAGATTTCATTGAGAGTTACAAAAAGAAGGGTTGACATACGTTGGAGCCGACGAAAAGATGAGGATTGCAGGCTTCATGAATGCAATCAGTTCCAAGTATCTCACCTGGGACTTTAACAAGTGCCTGCCCAAAACCCTCGAAGAAGCCCTTGAAAGAGCTGAAGCTCAGATCCGGGGGGAGGAAGCTGTCGATATCAAGGAACAAAGAAAGAGGGATCCTAGCTGGAGAAGCAGCAGCCCTAACAGAAAAAGAAGTAACTACAGTTCTGTGACAACTCGAGTTTTCAAGATTTCCATCTTCGCATTTATTGCACGTTATTTTTTTTGTTGTTTGTTACTCGACTTATTTGTTTCACAACGCTTACATTTGAAAAACGTTAAATCGTATTGCGATGATATTTTATATTTGGAGTGCATATTATATTTGAGTATATGATAATAGTGTAATTTGTGATTAATTGGGATTGTATAGTTTATTATGGATGTTTGGCCTAACACCCCTGCTAATATGAAAACACCACCTCCTTATGAAATCACCTACTCATGAAAACACCTTGTGTGTTTTCGTCCACTGGTGACCAACGAAAACAACAAATGGGCTTTAGGCCCAGTGGGGTATTATATATATTTGTTTTATCACAATCTTCTCGGAGAAGTTTCTCACTTGTCAAACCTTATCTTATCATATTGTTTCTCTCTCTACCTCTGAAACCCAACAAACAGAATTCCTCATTTGAAGCCAAAACCTCTGTTTAATCCTTGGTTAGTGATTTCATGATTCAGTTGTTTTAGTTGCATATCGTATGATTATTGGATGTTTAATCATGATGTATGTATATATTTATATATGTGATTATGTGATTGATCATTGTGTGCTTGTTAGATAATTATTATCTATGAACTGTCTGTATATTTGATGTTTTGATCAACATTGGGTGTATGTTAATGAATGATAAACTGATTAAATTGGGATCCTGGTATCATATGATGTTGGCAAATTATATATTACATATCAATGATTTATTATATGACTTGTAAATGATTAATCATGTAACTGTAATGAGATTATAGTTGCTGGGTTTTGTTAACTGCTGTTGTTGAAGATGATGATCCCAACGAAAACACCCCCACCATTTTAAACTGGACGAAATCACTTATGTGATTTCGGCCCATATAGTGAATTCGGCCCAGATGTGTTTTCGGCCCACTTAAGTGATTTCGGCCACATAAGGGATTTCGGCTCAATATGGATTTCGAACATAAGGGTTTTCGGCTAGCTAATGATTTCGGCCCATTCAGTTTTCGGCCCAACCAAAGTGATTTAAATAACTGTTCAAGCCCACCTAAGTGTTTTCGGCTCTAAAGGGTTTTCGGCCATAGGGTGTTTTCGGCACTTATGTGTTTTTGGCAACATGTTAACTGTTATTATTAATGTTATTAATTACGTTATTTAACTTAACTAACCATTGGAATAACTCAGTTAGTTTATTTATCTTTGTTAAATATGTAATTTGATAACTTCATTGTTTGAGTAACTCTGTTAGATGACAATTCTGTTAAGTTGTTAACTGGGTTAACTGACTTACTCTGTTTATTTATTATTCCAATGAAGTGGATTAATTATGATTATTCCATGAAATCTGTTAACTTTATTCACTCAGTTAACTTGCTAGTTCTGCTAGATGCCAACTCTGTTAAATGTATGGATGCAATTAACTGCTTGTGTTGCATGATATGAACTGTCAAACACTCCATGATATTACTGTGACACTAGTTCCATGTGAAACTTTACAAACAATGTGAACTGATTGAGTATACGTGCACTATAGGACTTGACTGATTTATTGTGAGCACTTAACTTAGCATACCGAGCAAACTAAGGTGAGTTCACACTTCTACCAAGGCATGGGATTCCCGGGGTTGGGAATGGGTTGATTGATTATTTATGCTTAAGAGTTATCGGAATTACATACCATAGGCCTCGGGAGAGGAAGGTCAATGGTAGATACTACTAGACTAGTGATGCATATACTTCTCTTCGCACACATGCCGGGATCGGCCGCGATACTAGAACAATCTTCGCAAACATGCCTGGAATGGCCGCGAACTATACTTTAATCTTCGCAAACATGCCTGGAGGGCCGCGATACAAATATACCTAGTCTAGAGAACATATGGGAAACCCCCACTAAACTTCGCAAACATGCCTAGAGGGCCGCGATACCATTACATACGATACATGATTACTAAACAAGCATACGATTTACGATGCGAACATTATAACTAAATAACCAACTGTGAACTCGCTCAACTAGTTGTTGACTCTCTGTTACATGCCTTGCAGGACCTTAGGTACTTTTGGAGCTTGCACGGGAGGCACGGTCGTTGTGGACATGGATCGTGAATGTGTTGTTAAACATTATGACATTTTGTACTTAAACTTATGTTGGGTTTTACATTATTGCTTCCGCTACACACTTGTTTATGTTTGGTTTTGAAAACACCTTTCGTATCGATGAATGACTTTTACTATTTACTTATATGTTCAATATGATTGGTGGCTTGATCCTGGTCATGTCACGCCTCCAAGCGGTGGTACTCCGCGTGTGGATTTTGGGGGTGTGACAGATTGGTATCAGAGCCATTGGTTATAGAGAACTCGGTTTTAATAAGGGGAAAACGTTTTTATTAAAACCAGACTATAACCTATACAGTGCTCAACGATCCACAACGACGCCTCGCTCCACGTGCAAGACTCGACATCCTAGGTAATAAGGTACATGTTTTGTTGCCTACTTGCTAGAATTGCATAGAACTTTGCTCAGGGTATGCTTAGGTTAACTTAACACTATTGCATGAGAACACTTGTGTGCTTACTCTCTTCTGTTATCGCACTACTCGCGAACCTCTCTCACTTATGTCATATTTGCTATGAAGATCATGGCTGGACGCATTAACATGACACAAGCCCAGTTGACGGCTCTTATTAACGAACGAGTTGCTGCGGCACTTGCAGCCGCACAGGAAGGAGGTCAGCACGCTCAGCCACCTGTTTGCACCTTCAAAACTTTCATGGACTGTCGTCCTACTACTTTTAGTGGCACGGAAGGAGCGGTTGGACTCCTCCATTGGTTTGAAAAGCTCGAGTCCGTATTTGAAATGTGTGAATGCCCTGAGGCTCGCAGGGTGAAGTACGCCACTGGTACTCTAGAAGGCATTGCGCTGACTTGGTGGAATGCGTAAGTTCAGATGTTAGGGTTGGCTGTTGCTAACGCCACACCCTGGAATGATTTCAAGGAGTTGATCAAAGAGGAATACTGTAGCCGTGATGATATTCATAAGCTGGAGGTAGAGTTTTACCACTTGAAAATGACGGGGTCAGAAATTGAAGCGTACACCAGAAGATCGAATGAGTTGGCTATTTTGTGTCCTACTATGGTAGACCCTCCCATTAAGCGTATCGAACTGTATCTCAATGGTCTGGTGCCGGAGATTCAAAGTCACGTAACCTCAGCAAATCTTGGCACCATTCAGCAGATTGTCAAGTTAGCTCATCGCCTCACCGATCAGGCAGTCGAACAGAACAGGCTGCCTAAACGTATCAGCGCTACTACTACCGCTACCACTCCAGCTACTCCTGCTAATCCCAGTGACAACAAGCGGAAATGGGAAGGGGATTCCAGCAGGGGTTCAGCTACTGTACAGTCTCAAGCACAGCAGCAGCGCAAGACTAGTGATTACCAGAGTCCGATTCAGCAAACGTCTGGTGGTCAGGGGCAGAGTGGATATCGGGGAATTCATCCACTGTGTAACAGGTGCAACAAACACCACAGTGGTCAGTGTCGTAAAGGCCGCTGTCAGAGATGTCTAAGGGTAGGTCATGAAGCTAAAGATTACAGGAGCTCAAGGCCTGCGAATCAGAACCAGCAACAACAGCCACCAGTTCCACGAAACCAGCCACAGCAACAACAGCAAGGAAATAAGGCATGCTTTCAGTGTGGGGCTGAAGGTCACTTCAAGCGGAACTGCCCCCAGTTAAATCAGAATCAGAACAACAACAACAATAATCAGGGCAATGGGAACAACAATGGGGGAAACAACAACAACAATGGTGCTAAGGGTCATGCATTTGTGATTGGTCAGGGTGATGCAAGGAACGATCCTCATGTGGTTATGGGTAAGTTTCTTCTCGACGACTTTTATGTTACCGTATTATTTGATTCGGGTGCGGATACCAGTTATATGTCTCTGAAAGTTAGTCAAATGCTTAAACGCGCACCAACACTTTTGAACACCAAACATGTCGTAGAGTTAGCTAACGGTAAAAGTCTAGAAGCCACACACATAGTTCAGGGTTGTAATCTTATCCTCGCTGGTCAGACTTTCTCTATCGATCTCATTCCTATAACTCTGAGTAGTTTCGACATTGTCATTGGTATGGATTGGTTATCCCAACAGCAAGCAAAGATCTTATGCAAGGAGAAGATCATTCGTATTCCCCGTACTGGCAAAGAACCTCTCGAAGTTCAAGGCGACAAGAGTGGTGTCGTGAGTGGCATCATTTCCTTCTTGAAGGCTCAGAAGTGTTTGCGAAAGGGCCACACAGCTATTTTAGCACTCGTTACTGATACATCGACGAAAGAGAAGAAGTTAGAGGATATTCCTGTAGTACGCGATTTTCCTCAAGTGTTTCCTGAAGAGTTACCTGGGCTACCGCCCCATCGCCAGGTCGAATTTCAGATCGAGCTAGCTCCAGGAGCAGCACCCATAGCTCGAGCGCCTTATCGCTTAGCTCCAACTGAACTGGAAGAACTGTCTAAGCAATTGCAAGAACTCTTGGAAAAGGGTTTCATACGTCCTAGCTCTTCGCCTTGGGGAGCTCCAGTATTATTTGTGAAGAAGAAAGACGGTACCTTTCGTATGTGCATAGATTACCGCGAACTAAACAAGGTGACCGTAAAGAATCGCTATCCTCTTCCACGCATCGACGACTTATTCGACCAGTTGCAAGGGTCGAGCTATTACTCGAAGATTGATCTGAGGTCAGGTTACCATCAATTGAGAGTCCGGGATGAGGACGTCTCCAAAACAGCATTCAGAACTCGCTATGGCCATTACGAGTTTTTGGTCATGCCATTCGGGCTAACGAACGCGCCTGCGGTTTTCATGGATCTTATGAACAGGGTGTGCAAACCTTATCTTGACAAGTTTGTTATTGTTTTCATCGATGACATCCTAATTTATTCGAAGAATCGGGAGGAACATGAGCAGCATTTACGACTTATTCTGGAACTCCTTCGAACGGAACAGCTGTACGCTAAGTTTTCAAAATGCGACTTCTGGCTTCGTGAAGTCCACTTTCTAGGCCACGTGGTAAACAAGGATGGGATTCATGTCAATACATCCAAGGTAGATTCGATCAAGAACTGGCCTGCACCTCGCACACCAACCGAAATACGCCAATTCTTGGGTTTGGCGGGTTATTATAGACGGTTCATCAAAGACTTCTCAAAGATTGCACAGCCGCTTACATTACTGACACAGAAAGGTGTTGCTTACCGTTGGAGTGATACACAGGAAACAGCGTTTCAGCACTTAAAGGATAGACTTTGTAGCGCACCTATCCTCTCATTGCCTGAAGGCACGGATGATTTTGTAGTCTACTGCGACGCATCCATCCAAGGTCTTGGATGTGTGTTGATGCAACGGGATAAAGTTATTGCTTATGCTTCACGCCAACTTAAGATTCACGAACGGAATTACACTACGCACGATTTAGAGCTGGGAGCTGTTGTTTTTGCGCTCAAGATATGGCGACATTACCTGTATGGCACCAAGTGCACCATCTACACCGATCACAGGAGTCTTGAGCATATCTTCAAGCAGAAAGAATTGAACATGCGACAACGTCGATGGGTCGAGTTACTGAACGATTACGAATGTGCTATAAAGTATCATCCGGGCAAAGCCAATGTGGTGGCCGACGCCCTCAGTCGAAAGGATACTACACCTAGGCGTGTACGAGCGTTGCAACTCACTATTCAGTCCAGTCTTCCTTCACAGATACGAGATGCTCAGGTAGAAGCATTGAAACCGGAAAACGTCAGGTCTGAAGCCCTACGCGGCTCAAGACAACGGTTAGAACAAAAGGCAGACGGCGCCTACTATGTAACAGGACGCATCTGGGTCCCACTCTATGGTAATTTACGTGAGCTTGTAATGGATGAAGCTCATAAGTCTCGCTACTCAGTACATCCTGGTTCGGATAAGATGTACCACGACCTCAGAACTACATATTGGTGGCCTAGCATGAAGGCCCACATAGCAACTTACGTTAGCAAGTGTTTGACTTGTGCGAGAGTCAAAGCGGAATATCAGAAACCATCAGGCCCACTCCAACAACCAGAGATACCACAATGGAAATGGGAACAAATTTCCATGGATTTTGTTACTGGCCTACCTAGATCTCAGCGTGGGAATGATACTATTTGGGTGATCGTGGATCGACTCACAAAGTCTACTCACTTCTTGGCTATCAAGGAAACGGATAAGTTCTCTACTCTAGCAGACGTATACCTTAAAGAAGTTGTCTCGAGGCACGGGGTGCCCACCTCTATTATCTCTGATCGTGATGCACGTTTTACTTCAGAACTGTGGCAGGCAATGCACAAATCTTTTGGCTCTCGTTTAGACATGAGCACAGCTTATCATCCTCAGACAGACGGGCAGTCTGAGTGTACTATTCAAACTCTAGAAGACATGCTTCGGGCGTGCGTAATTGACTTTGGCAAGGGCTGGGAAAAACATCTGCCACTTGTGGAATTTTCGTACAACAACAGTTACCACACCAGCATTAAAGCTGCTCCATTTGAGGCATTGTACGGGCGTAAATGCCGATCACCTCTTTGTTGGGCAGAGGTGGGTGACAGTCAGATCACAGGTCCAAAAATGGTAGTTGATACTACTGAAAAGATTGCTCAAATACGACAACGCATGGCGGCAGCTCGTGACCGTCAGAAAGCATACGCCGATAAAGACAGGAAACTACTCGAGTTCCAGGTTGGGGATCGAGCACTACTCAAAGTTTCACCCTGGAAGGGTGTTGTTCGTTTTGGAAAAAGGGGCAAACTCAATCCACGATACGTTAGACCATTTGAAGTCATTGAGAAAATAGGCAAAGTGGCCTACAGACTGAACTTACCAGCTGAACTCAGTGCAGTTCACAACGTCTTTCACGTGTCGAATCTGAAGAAGTGTCTGTCAGATGAGACCTTCATAGTTCCTTTGAAGGAGCTCACTATCGACTAACGGTTGCATTTCGTCGAAGAACCAGTTGAAATTACGGACCGGGATGTTAAGGTCCTCAAGAACACCAGAATACCTCTTGTTCGAGTTCGTTGGAACTCCCGTCGTGGCCCAGAATATACCTGGGAACGCGAAGATCAAATGGAACTCAAATATCCCCAGTTGTTCGAAAACCATGCAACTACTACTGAGGCTGAAGCTACTACAAAATTTCGGGATGAAATTCCAAATCAACGGGGGGATGATGTGACACCCCAGGAAAACCAGTAAATGACAACTTACCTAGCTTCCTCAGTAACCGCATGCTAAATTTCGGGACGAAATTTCTTTCAAGTTGGGGATAATGTGACAACTCGAGTTTTCAAGATTTCCATCTTCACATTTATTGCACGTTATTTTTTTGTTGTTTGTTACTCGACTTGTTTGTTTCACAACGCTTACATTTGAAAAACGTTAAATCGTATTGCGATGATATTTTATATTTGGAGTGCATATTATATTTGAGTATATGATAATAGTGTAATTTGTGATTAATTGGGATTGTATAGTTTATTATGGATGTTTGGCCTAACACCCCTGCTAATATGAAAACACCACCTCCTTATGAAATCACCTACTCATGAAAACACCTTGTGTGTTTTCGTCCACTGGTGACCAACGAAAACAATAAATGGGCTTTAGGCCCAGTGGGGTATTATATATATTTGTTTTATCACAATCTTCTCGGAGAAGTTTCTCACTTGTCAAACCTTATCTTATCACATTGTTTCTCTCTCTACCTCTGAAACCCAACAAACAGAATTCCTCATTTGAAGCCAAAACCTCTGTTTAATCCTTGGTTAGTGATTTCATGATTCAGTTGTTTTAGTTGCATATCGTATGATTATTGGATGTTTAATCATGATGTATGTATATATTTATATATGTGATTATGTGATTGATCATTGTGTGCTTGTTAGATAATTATTATCTATGAACTGTCTGTATATTTGATGTTTTGATCAACAGTGGGTGTATGTTAATGAATGATAAACTGATTAAATTGGGATCCTGGTATCATATGATGTTGGCAAATTATATATTACATATCAATGATTTATTATATGACTTGTAAATGATTAATCATGTAACTGTAATGAGATTATAGTTGCTGGGTTTTGTTAACTGCTGTTGTTGAAGATGATGATCCCAACGAAAACACCCCCACCATTTTAAACTGGACGAAATCACTTATGTGATTTCGGCCCATATAGTGAATTCGGCCCAGATGTGTTTTCGGCCCACTTAAGTGATTTCGGCCACATAAGGGATTTCGGCTCAATATGGATTTCGAACATAAGGGTTTTCGGCTAGCTAGTGATTTCGGCCCATTCAGTTTTCGGCCCAACCAAAGTGATTTAAATAACTGTTCAAGCCCACCTAAGTGTTTTCGGCTCTAAAGGGTTTTCGGCCATAGGGTGTTTTCGGCACTTATGTGTTTTTGGCAACATGTTAACTGTTATTATTAATGTTATTAATTACGTTATTTAACTTAACTAACCATTGGAATAACTCAGTTAGTTTATTTATCTTTGTTAAATATGTAATTTGATAACTTCATTGTTTGAGTAACTCTGTTAGATGACAATTCTGTTAAGTTGTTAACTGGGTTAACTGACTTACTCTGTTTATTTATTATTCCAATGAAGTGGATTAATTATGATTATTCCATGAAATCTGTTAACTTTATTCACTCAGTTAACTTGCTAGTTCTGCTAGATGCCAACTCTGTTAAATGTATGGATGCAATTAACTGCTTGTGTTGCATGATATGAACTGTCAAACACTCCATGATATTACTGTGACACTAGTTCCATGTGAAACTTTACAAACAATGTGAACTGATTGAGTATACGTGCACTATAGGACTTGACTGATTTATTGTGAGCACTTAACTTAGCATACCGAGCAAACTAAGGTGAGTTCACACTTCTACCAAGGCATGGGATTCCCGGGGTTGGGAATGGGTTGATTGATTATTTATGCTTAAGAGTTATCGGAATTACATACCATAGGCCTCGGGAGAGGAAGGTCAATGGTAGATACTACTAGACTAGTGATGCATATACTTCTCTTCGCACACATGCCGGGATCGGCCGCGATACTAGAACAATCTTCGCAAACATGCCTGGAATGGCCGCGAACTATACTTTAATCTTCGCAAACATGCCTGGAGGGCCGCGATACAAATATACCTAGTCTAGAGAACATATGGGAAACCCCCACTAAACTTCGCAAACATGCCTAGAGGGCCGCGATACCATTACATACGATACATGATTACTAAACAAGCATACGATTTACGATGCGAACATTATAACTAAATAACCAACTGTGAACTCGCTCAACTAGTTGTTGACTCTCTGTTACATGCCTTGCAGGACCTTAGGTACTTTTGGAGCTTGCACGGGAGGCACGGTCGTTGTGGACATGGATCGTGAATGTGTTGTTAAACATTATGACATTTTGTACTTAAACGTATGTTGGGTTTTACATTATTGCTTCCGCTACACACTTGTTTATGTTTGGTTTTGAAAACACCTTTCGTATCGATGAATGACTTTTACTATTTACTTATATGTTCAATATGATTGGTGGCTTGATCCTGGTCATGTCACGCCTCCAAGCGGTGGTACTCCGCGTGTGGATTTTGGGGGTGTAACAAGTTCTTACGATAAACATTCCAGGAACTCAGATCCACAAAGGTCTGAAGGCAGGAACCCTTCAAGCAGGGATAAGGTTGTGAACTTCACAGCCTTAACCAAAACTCCTCAGGAAATAATTGCTACTGAAGAGGTTAAGCACAACTTCCGACCACCCAGACCCTTACCCAAGAGCAAAAGGAAAGAAAATTCTACTCCGTTTTGTGAGTTTCATGAAGAAAAAGGCCATCACACCAATGACTGTTTCCAACTCAAGAAAAGAATTGAGGAAGCCGTTAAATCTGGAGAGCTTTCCCATTTTGTTAAGGGGGTAAAAGAAAAAATGGGTGATGGAAAAAGCAAAGAAGTAAACATGGTAAACGTTGATGAAGAAACCTCCAACAAGCGACAACGCTTAGAAGCTTGAGATCTTCAATGCTTATGCTTCCCACTACTGAAAAAAGGGCTTCACTCGAACCCTTTGGTAGTGGAAGCCATTGTGGGAACCCTGAAAACAAGCAAAGCTTACATTGATACGGGGGCAGCAACAGAGATAATGTTCGAGAAGTGTTTTAACCAACTCAACAACGATGAACGTTAAAGGCTTCAACCCGCTGAGCCATCTATCAAAGGTATTGCTGACATCCCTATCAAGCCTTTGGGCCACTAACACTTGATGTTTGCTTCAAGGAAGGTGAAATGGAAAGAACCAAACCACTCACCTTTATTATAATCAACATGCCTTCTAGCTACGATGTTATCATAGGAAGGCCGGGGCAAAGCGAGTTTAGCATGGCTGTTTCAGTTGGACAAGGTGTTGTCAAGTTTCCCACCAAAAGATGAACCAACCCTTCAACCTACCTAGGAAGTCTTCCTGGTTGAAGGGGAAAGCTCAGGAAAAAACGAAGATGAAGAACAAGGTTGGGCTGTTAACCCTAAGTATCCCCAGCAAAGGATAAGGGTAAATACCAACCTCACCCAAGACACTCTCTCGTACCTCAAGAAATTGTTGACCCACAACATGGACATCTTTGCATGGTATCCTGATGACATGACAGGCATCCCTCATGACATTGCCGAACACGAGCTCAAGATCCCACCAAATGTGAAACCCATCGTTCAGCAGAAAAGAAGTTTAGCCCCGGATCTAAGCCTAGCAGCATGCAAAGAGGTTGAAGGGTTGGTACAAGCTGGCATACTCCGAGAGGTTAAGTATCACTCTTGGATAGCCAACCCTATAATGGTCAAGAAGCCCGATATGTCATGGAGAATGTGCACTGATTTCAAAGACTTGAACAAAGGCTGTCCGAAGGATTGCTATCCTTTACCCGAAATTGATCTAAAAGTAGACTCGCTCACAGGCTTCCCCTTCAAATGCTTCCTCGATTCTTATAAAGGCTACCATCAAATTCAAATGAAGAAGGAGGATGAGGAAAATACGGCCTTCCATACTGACAAAGGTATTTTTTGTTATCAAAAGATGCCTTCTGGCCTGAAAAATGCAGGGGTAACCTATCAACGGCTGGTGGATAAAGCATTTGCTGAACAAATAGGTAAAAATATGGAAGCTTATGTGGATGACTTGGTAATCAAGAGCAAGACTGAGGGCCGAATGCTTGATGACATTCAAGAAACATTCGGAACCTCATAAAGATAAACATGAAGCTTAATCTTGTGAAGTGTTCATCCGGTTTTGAAGAAGGCAAGTTCTTGGGGCACATTGTAGGCAAGCAGAGCATAAAAGCCAACCCCAACAAGGTTAAAGCTATCCGGGATACAAGATCCCAACAAAGCAAGAAGGAGGTCAAAAGCTTGAATGGTAAGCTGGCAGCCTTGAAGCATTTTACCTCCAAGCTGCAGAAAATTCCCTTCCTTTTTTCAAAACCCTTCAAGGGTGCACAAACAAGAAGGACTTCAAGTGGACCGAGGAAGCAGAAGAAACCTTTAACCAAATGAAACAACACCTAGCTTCGTTACCAGACATCGCCGCTCCCGAAACTGTTGAACTAATCTCTGTCTACCTATCAGTTGCTGAGGAAGCAATCAGTGCAGTCCTGACCATAGAAAGAAACAAGGCTCAGGTACCTGTTTACTTCTTCAGTAAAACTTTGAAGTTGGCAGAGACCAAGTATCCCCCGTTGGAAAAACTTGCTCTTGCACTAGTAAAAATAGCCAGAATGTAACAACCCGACTTTTCGGGTTCTTACTTAGATATGTCATTTATTGTTTAATTGACTTGTACTCTCCGAGATTCGATGCTAATTAACCCCTTTGCGATAATATATGGTTTAAACAATATTTTAAACTATGTTCTACAACGTGATATTCACCAAAATACATATGTTTTATTCCCCCATTTTACGCGTTTTTGGCCGTAAAACCGAGAATCGGATACTTAATCGGGTGTATTTTGGTTTACAGGCCTAAAACAACACGCCAAATAAGAAGATGAAGAAAACAAGGATTTTCCGGGCGAAACGGCTGAAATGCGAAGATTATGTGAAGAAACTGACTGACAGCATTCGCACGGCCGTGCGATGATCCGCACTCCCGTGCGGATCCGATAACAAGTCTCAGCTCGGCAGTGCACTGCCAGTGCGATCAAGCGTGCAAGTGATCTTGGGATCGCACGATCGTGTGATTGGTGGCACTCCCATGTGGATTCGATGACAAGCCCCAGCCCGGACATGCACTGCTAGTGCAGTTGCTCGTGCCGGCCACATCTCGGTAATGCATGATCGTGCAACATGTGGCACGCTAGTGCAAATCTGAAGACCGGTCCAAGATTCGCTGATGTCACAAGTTATGGTGAACAGTGCCTTAAAGTGCACGACCGTGCGATCTGAAAAAGTTATAAAAAACAGAAGGGAGTAATCGGTTCGCAACTCTGGACTTTTGGTAGCTTTTTAGGTGATTTATCAGGCTCCGGAGGCTTAGCTTTTGCCCGGAATCAAGCCATCTTTGTGCCGATAAGCTCCGTTATCATCCGGATTCTCAATCTAGTGCTTGTTTTTTCTTTATCCCAAAACGGCCCCTATAGCGAAATCACTCGCGTCGCGCATAATTTGAAACGGCAAACTCCAGTTAAGTGCGACTAAAATAGGGGCCTCAACAAGTTTTTGCTTGAGAAGGTCAAAAGCCTTCAAGCAATCATCTCCAAAGATAAACAGAGCATCCTTTTCCAACAGACGGGTCATGGGCCTCGCGGTTTTTGAAAAATCCCTGATGAATCGCTTGTAGAACCCAGCATGATTGAGGAAGCTCTGTATCGCTCTCACAGAGGTGGGGGTGGAAGTCGTGAAATGATGTCAACTTTTGCTGGATCGACCTCTATACCTGCTTGTGAAATCTTATGTCCCAGAACTATGCCCTCTCACACCATGAAGTGGCATTTTTTCCCAATTTAGGACAAGATTCGTTTCTTTGCACCTTTTTAACATTTTCTTCAAATTTTCCAAACACTGATCGAAGGAATCTCCAAATACTGAAAAGACATCCATGAATACTTCCATAGAATACTCGATCATGTCATGAAAAATTGCAACCATGCATCGCTGGAAGGTAGCTGGTGCATTACACAACCCAAAAGGCATACGCCGGTAGGAGAATGTGCCAAAGGGGCATGTAAAGGTAGTCTTCTCCTGATCCTCAGGAGCAATAGTAATCTGAATGTAGCCGGAAAACCCATCCAGAAAACAGTAATAAGACTTCCCCGACAGACGTTCTAACATCTGGTCGATGAATGGAAGCGGGAAGTGGTCCTTGCGGGTGGCATCATTGAGTTTGCGATAATCGATGCAAACACGCCATCCTATGACCGTCCGGGCTGGAATAAGCTCATTCCTATCATTTGTGACCACAGTTTTGCCTCCCTTTTTGGGCATTACCTGAACAGGTTGAGTCGGATATGGGGTAGATCAAACCTACATCCAGCAACTTTATCACCTCCTTTTTGACAACTTCTTGCATGTTCGGGTTCAATCGTCTCTGTGGCTGTGCACACGACTTGTAATGGTCCTCCATAAGAATTTTATGAGTACAGAAGGAGGGGTTGATCCCTTTAATATCCATTATCTTCCAAGCGATTGCTTTCTTATGAAGTCGTAAGACACTAAGAAGTCTGCTCTTTTCCTCGTCTGACAAAGATGATGAAATAATAACCGGTAGACGGAGCTCCTCGTCTAGAAACGCGTACTCCAAAATGGGGCGGAAGCTCCTAAAGCTCCAAGGATGGATGATCCTCAACTGAAGGCTTCGACTTTTCTTCATCCTTATGATCAATCTCTGTAAATCGATCCGGACTCTGGGAACCATCATCACCAATCTGATAGACTGGCTGCTCAAAATCGTGGCCCTCCTGCGTAATGCCATCTAGGTCCCCACACAACAGATGTGTGTCCGAATCAATCTCCTCGATCGTGCCCTGGAAATGTGTGCTCACATAAGTGTCGACAATATCAACATAGTAGAGAGCATCATCCTGACTCTGTGGGTGCTGCATTGACCGCTTGATGTCAAAGGTCACATGCTCATCATTCACTCGGAGTGTAATCTGGCCCGCAGCTACATCTACAATGGTCCGGGCGGTATTCAAGAATGGACGTCCGAGTATCAAAGGCACCCTGTAATCCTCATCCATATCCAGGATAACAAAGTCCACGGGAAACACAAACTTGTCAGTCTTAACAAGCATATTCTCAACAAACCCGCGTGGATACTTGATCGAACGACCGGCTAGTCGAATGCTCATCCTCGTAGGTGACGGCTCACCTAGATCCAGCTTGGTAAAAACCTTATAAGGCATAAGGTTAATGCTTACTCCCAAATCAGCTAACGCATGACTCACAGACATGTTTCCAATAAGGTAAGGAAGCATGAAGCTGCCTGGATCTCCCATCTTCGTAGGCAGACGGTTTTGAAGAATAGCATAGCAACTCTCCTTCATCACTACACATGACATATTCTCGAGTTTCTGCTTATTCGAGAGGATATCCTTTAAAAACTTCACGTACTTAGCCATTTGGGCTAAGGCTTTAACAAATGGTATGTTTATGCGTAACTGCTTGAACATCTCTAGAAAATTACCACACTGTTCTTCATTCTTCTGTTTCTTCAGCCTGTCTGGGTATGGAACTGGAGGAGTGTAATCTTCGACTGGCTTCTGGAACTGTGCTGTACTTGCTGGGACTCGCCTAGCGTGCACCTCGTCCGAAGTATCAGTCGGGACCGCCTCAGTGATCAGTGGTGAGTCCGATGTGCGGGTCCGGTATTTTTACCACTCCTAGTCATCACGGCATTCACATGCCCTCGCGGATTTGGCTCAGTATTGCCTGGAAGACCACCTGGGGGTCTCTCCGACATCATTTTAGCCAACTGACCAACCTGATTCTCGATGTTCTGAATCGAGGCCTTCTGACTACTCATCTCTCCTCGTGAGCTAAGAAACGATCCTCGCTTTATTGATACCGCTTCTCAGCTAGCTGATTTGCACTAGTGGAGCTGCTCAGAAGTTGAGCCATCATCTCTTCCAGCTTGGAATTCGCTTAAGGGGTTTGATGCTGGGAACTACTCCCGGCGCCCTGATTTTGATACGAATAAGGATGTGGCTGGTAGGATTGATTGTACGGCTGGTATTGCTGACCATGAGCCTGCGGCGGTGCTGGAGCCCGCTGAGCAAATCCTAATGGGTTTTGATTACCCACATTCGCTCTCCACCCAAAATTCAGGTGATTCCTCCATCCCGGGTTGTATGTATTGCTATAGGGATTATTCTGCGGCCTCACTTGATTGCTGACAAAGTCTACTTCCTCCTGGCCTTCATACATGCCTCCCTGAAAACATGCACCCGGTTCGTGCGATACTCCGCACTGGTCACACCCAGAACTAGCCTGTGCAGCTATCTGGGACCTATCAAACTTTGCCGAAAGCGCCGAGATCTGCGCAGTGATGGCCGTTTAGTCGTCCACAGCATGAACCCCTGGGCGAGATGATGTCCGGCTCCTCTCTCCGTCTCGACGTGAGCTCGACTTTAACGCAACTTTTTCGATGATAGCATAAGCTTCATTCAGCGTCTTTGTCCCCAGATCGCCTCCTGCATGTACATCTAATCTCTCCTGCGTGTCATAGTTGAGCCCTTGGTAAAATGTCAAAACTAACTGTCTCTTGGAGAAACCATGGTGTGGAACATCAAGTAGTAAGTCCTTAAATCGTTCCCAGGCCGCGTGTAACGACTCTCCTTCGTCCTGACGAAAAGTCACAATCCGGTTCCTTAACTTGGTTGTTTTCTCAGGCGGGAAGTATTTCTGCATAAATAATTCTGCCAGCTCATCCTAGGTCCTGATGGACCCTGCAGGAAGTGACATAAGCCAAGCTCTAGCTTTGTCACGCAACGAAAACGAAAACAACCGTAACCGAATAGCGTCATCCGAAACATCCCGAATCTTGAAAGTTGAACATACTTCAAGAAAAGCAGCAATATGTCGGCCGGGATCCTCATGCTCACGTCCATCAAACTGCACTGAATTCTGCACCATATTTATAATACTAGATTTATTTTCAAAAGTAGGTGCTACTACCGTAGGTTGGGCAATGCTTGGTTCCAGGCCTGCACCTCTGGGCTGATTTGACTCGTTCAGTGGTCGTTCGTCGTCCGCCATGATTATGTTTCTTGCGTCCCCTGAGCCCTCGGCTTCAGCGGGTACAACCTGCTCGTCCGCAGCTGCTGCGAGTTGTAGCGCAATCGCGCGGGATCTCTCATGAAGACGTCTCCTCAGATCACGCTCGGGTTCGTCTGAAGGCTCAACAGCATCGGGAGCGGGGGTTGAGGACATCAACCTGCAAACGAAAAAATTGACACACGTGAATATTATATTATTATAATAAATCTGGTTTTTTTTTTGCTGTTATATAACAGATTTTCTGTTTAAAAAGGCTGAAAATTTTGTAAAAATCCAGAAATAGGCCCGAAATTTTATAATCAAAACAAATGGAAATAATTAAATCGGCTGGTATAAAAATAAATTTTTTGGTGTCGAAAACTCAAAGAATAAACGAATAATTAGTTCGAATTCGAACAAATAAATAAAATAAAATTTTACAAGTGTTTAAATAAGCTTAAAAACGAATGAAATAAATAAAAAACAAGAAATATTAACAAACAAATAAACAAATAAATAGTCAAGAAAATATTTACGAATATTCACAAGTATATACACCGATAAGATATTGACTCGGGTCGTTCCTAAGGCTCGCCACATCCCCGGCAACGGCGCCAAAAACTTGACGTGTGCGTGTATATACATGTTTTTACAATGAATTTTACACACGATTCGGTTTTAAATTTATAAAAATGATTTATACTTCAACATTAAAACACACACGAAAGGGCAAGTGTACCCCGTTATATATGTAGTAAAGTATTGGTAAGAACCAAGTGTCGATCCACGGATGTGGGCGGATGCAATAATACTATACCTTTTGTCATTAAATTACCGGTAAAAAGATAAGTGGGTGATTTTCTAAAAAAAATTAAAATAAGACTAAACAAATATTTTTATAACTTAATAAATTCCAAAATATAAAAATAGATAAATAGCCTTGCTTTATGAACAACCGGAGCGTGTTAACTAAGTCGGTTTTGCCACTTAAAACACTTGATCAATTCTCCACTTTTCAAAGACAATTTGTATCACTTTCGGGAATCCTAACATGACAACTTTTTGGAAAGTTAAAACGATAAACACACTTTAACCACCTAAAATTGTTCTTTAACGCCCAATTGACATATGTCTATGAAAATCCCCTAAAGATAAGTTAGTCATCCGTTAGGAGTTTTCTAACTTCACTTAATCAAGGAAAGTGACATCGATAAACACAATGCAACCACCGAGACAAGCATAAACTAGATTAAATCATAACCGAGTTCATTTTACAAATCTTGAACATAAATTCACCGAGAAAGCAATTTTGGCCTAAACTACTAACCAAGTTAACAACTTATGTCAAGAATTCATAACTACACCATTTAACCCGTTAAAGTCCTTCCGTGTAGGAAAGCCTTCTTGATTAACATTAATTACCCCTTATTAAACCATTAACCATTTCTAGTATCATGGTGTAAACATGTTAAACAAGTTCAAAGTCTACTAATACATGATTAATTAAGCTTCTTTTTGCAAATATCTCAACTAACCACATACTAATCATCCAAGATAATTAACTATAATCAAGAATTCAACATCAATAAACAAGGTTGTAAACTAATCATCAAGGATTAACATAGAAAATGCTTCAAATGTCATTACAAACATAATTAACATACTAATGGTTGTTATTAAGCAAGGATTACTAGTGTTTTTGCCCTTAGGCTTATAATAATACATAATCATTAACCAAAATGCTTGAATTATAACAAAACAATGGAAAGATTCAAGAATCAAACCATAAACAAGCACTAGATTGAGAATCCGGATGATAATGGAGCTTATCGGCACAAAGATGGCTTGATTCCGGGCAAAAGCTAAGCCTCCGGAGCCTGATAAATCGCCTGAAAAGCTCCCAAAAGTCCAGAGTTGCGAACTGATTGCTCCCTTCTGTTTTTTATAACTTTTTCAGATCGCACGGTCGTGCGATTAAAGTGCACGGTCGTGCACTTTAAGACACTGTTCACCATACCTTGTGACATCAGCGAATCTTGGACCGGTCTTCAGATCTGCACGGGCGTGCCACATGTTGCACGATCGTGCATTACCGAGATTTGGCTGGCACGAGCAACTGCACTGGTAGTTCATGTCCGGGCTGGGGCTTGTCATTGAATCCACACGGGAGTGCCACCAATCGCACGGTCGTGCGATCCCGAGATCATTTGCACGCTTGATCGCACTGGTAGTGCACTGCCGAGCTGAGACTTGGTATTGGATCCGCATGGGAGTGCGGATCATCGCACGGCCGTGCGGATGCTGTTAGTCAGTTTCTTCACAGAATCTTTGCATTTCAGCCGTTTCACCCGGGAAATCTTCGTTTTCTTCATCTTCTTATTTGGCACGCTGTTTTAGGCCTGTAAACAAAAATTACACCCGATTAAATATCCGATTCTCGGTTTTACGGCAAAAAACGCGTAAAATGGGTGTAAAATGGGGGAATAAAACATATGTATTTTGGTGAATATCAAACCTCCCCACACTTGAACCTTGCTTGTCCTCAAGCAAGCTAAAATTAAAATGTAATAAAAGATAGTTTCTAGCGAGAAAAAGAATTTACAAATTACCTACTAATACACATACATACGGTTAGCCGGTTTTTCGAAAGGCAACGTCAAATGATTCAAACCAAACAAGCGTATGCAAATATATGTATAGATAACCAAAAAGCCATGATTTCACTTCCGATTGACTTAGCACACTAATCTTCACACACCTCACAATGTTCACACACACTCGGTTATATTTGTGAGACATACATAAAATGTGTATGTGTAAACACTCAATGCCTAGGCAATGAAATGTGTAATATCATAAGCTTGTCACAAGATCTTATCTCCACCAACTAACATGCGAAAAAGTGTAAATCAAGAGATATTTACGGGTTGTAATGAAAGGCTTGGGTGAAGGGCGTGGAATGGAAATTTTTTAAGTGACTAAATGGTTAAAACTCGGTAATCACGTTTAACCAGCGTAATACAACTAAACTATATATATACTAATGCCTTAAAAAGACGACCTTTTGTGTTATCGAGCTCATCAATGAAACTTCATCATTTTAGCACTTAAAATTGCTCGAATTTTGTCGACTTCACCCTATTTTAGGGCGTTTTATTTTCTGTTTTTTTTTTGCATATATATTCTAATGTCTTTATACAACGAACAACTAATTACAAGGAACGCTAGTAAAACGATGATTTTAACCGAGTTTTAACACAAAAGGGGTAAAAAATAAAAAGGCTAAATTTGGCTAAGTGGGTTAATTAGTTGGGTAAAAGAAGGAAAGACAAGGAAAAAGGCTCGACATGGTTAATCCTAGTGGGTAGTGTAGGGTTTAGGGAAAGATAAAACAAAGAACAAGGCTAATAACAAGGGGTTTTCTAAGTGCCTCTATCATTTCTACACAATTTCGCACGTTTATGGTCTTAAAAAGCATGCTAGTGACAAGTTCTAAACTACACGTGACATCCGGCTCACTCCTACTCCGAAATGAACAAACATATAACGAATTTAAGGCTCAAACATGCTTACATAACGGAAGGAATGGGTAAAAGTGTGAAAATTATCATGCAAGTCATTATTTGTTTGTCACGTTTTTAGTTATCTTTTTCAAAATTTGTTTAGCTTGTTGGTTCTTTATCATATCCGATGCTTTCTAAAACAACAACTAACCGGTTTATTTACTAAAAATATATACAATAGCTTTGATTTTTTTTTGATTTTTTTATAGGACAAACAAAGTCAAAATGTTAAACCCCCTCCCCACACTTGAACTTCGCATTGTCCCCAATGCGAAACCCAGAATATAGAGAAAAAGGAGAATAACACTCCCCTGAAGATGACTGAAGATGAAACGAGGCTCCAATGCTGATTCTGTTGTTTCTTTTTGGTCCAAAATGTGCTTCAAAGATCTGCATAGATGTCACAAAGCGAAGCAAAGCAAAGCAAAACACAGCACAAGGGAGAATCTGGTTGCAACATAAACCATGATCTAAATAATAATAAAAGTACTAAGCATCCATACATAATTAAGGAAATAAACGATAATGTCTAAAAAAAATAAAAACATGTCCGAGGGTGTTTACAATAAAAACCAAAATAAACACCCCACAAACAACTACTAAAATAATGAAATAAACACCAGGTCAGAACTCCTCCACTACTCGTCATCGGCATCTCCACCTGTGCCCGATGGGCCTGCCCCGCCCTGGTCACTGGGGTCCCCGAATGGGAACTGCGGGGGCTCACCGAAGTAGTTGGGGTAAGCGTTCTGAAGACCACCAAAGATATATGAAAACCCGGCATGCACCTCCTGTCGTAAGAAGTCCGGGTTCACCTGCATCTGCTCCTGGTTAACTCTCAGCTGCTCCTGGTTAACTCGCAGCTGCTCCTGGTTAATTTGCATCTGCTGAAATTGCCCGTAGAACTCAGGATAAGTTGGGATGCCGGGTGGCCAATGCTGGTGCTGGTACTATTGGTGCTGTGGTGACTGTGGCGGCTGCTCGTGCTCCTCCTCCTCGTGCTCGTGCATAACTTCATCCTACTCGTCAGCCGACTCTGGTGGTAACGGGTCCCAGACCTCGTTGTTTAACCCTTTTAACCTTTCACCATTATCGGTATCCACCACTAGCCCCATAGCCTTTAATGAGCGGATGTCCACATACGTTCCCTCATTAACCAAAGTCAGACCTGCCACCACTTCATTTGTCATGATTCCCATTGCGTAAGCGATCTGAGTGACATATTGACCCCCGTGGAGTTGACTGCTGGGGGTCCTGCCAGAACTGTGCACGAAATACTCAGCCATACGCGTGGCGAGGTTAATATGAACCCCCTCCGTGAGCACGTATAAAAGATGACATCTGGAGTGGGACAGTTTCCCAAACTGTCCATGCGCCCCGCGATAATATGGCTGAAAATATGATGCATGACCCTAACCAGCGGGTCTCTCAGCTTCGACGCTTTTGCCTTTCGAGGATCATACACTGCGTCATCAGCAACCCGTGCCCAAAATGCCGCACGCTCCTGCTCACTGGGAAAAAGTATACTGCTCAGTGAAAAACTCGGAAAAGTATACTTCTTCCCAACCTCCCAACAGTCCAACTATGCCATTAACCCCCAACCTGAAACTAACCCGTTTCTTGTGTCGGAAATCCGGGTTTCGGCTCGCCTTTGGTTTATCGTGGGAGTACGTCGCAAAGAACTCCAAAGTGAGCTCTAAGTAAATGGGGCGGTTAATGTTGACTAATCGGGAAAACGGAAGTGATAACATTTCTGCCAGCTGGTCTGATTGGTTCAACTCCTCCATGACATCCCAACTCAACCTCCTTGGGGCACCAATTTGATCCCGCCTTTGCCAAAGTGCATTGAGGGCAGTGAGGGAAGGATGGTATCGCGGATTGTTTTGATCAAAGTAGAGTAAAGGATGGTTCATCTGCATGAGAAATTATTGTTAGACAAAGAGGAACAGAAAAAATATCGAACGGAGTAGCCTAGCTCTGAATTATGAAGCTACTGTGAAACTGATATGGGCAATCGACACGGGCGTGCGACCTGATGCACGGTCATGCGTCACCGAGAACATTAGTGGTGATCGGAACTGCACGGACGTGCGACCAGTTGCACCACCGTGCGTTACCGGAATCACAGTAAAAATTCTTGAACACCCGCATCGGCACGATCGTGCCATCATTGGCACTACCGTGCGAATTGAATTTCTGCAGTTTTTCAACCCCCATCACTGGACAGTAAAATTTCTACAAAAATCTTTAAATTTCTGTTGAATGGGGGTTAGGAAACCGACTTGGTGTTCATGATTCGCACCATTCTTGCAAGGATTAGGGTTTCGTTTGTATTTATGAAGAGAACCCTAAAATCCTTGAAGAAATCTGAAATACCTAGGCCTAGAACGCGATTAAAACTGAAAATCAAGAGGAATTACATACCTTGTTCGAAGAATTCGAGAAATATTGAAAAAAGTGGTGAGTTTTTAGAGATGAAACTGGTCAGGAACGAGGGTGCGATTAGGGTTCGCGAGTTCTGAAAAAGGGAGTGCAGAAAAGGCCTTTATATACTGACTGGACAAAACTGCCCCTGGCCATCCACACGGTCGTGTGGATCGATGCATGGTCGTGCAACTCCGACAACGACTGACCCTGGCACGCTGATCTCGGAATGCACGGGAGTGCAAATCAGGGTGCTGGCTTGAATCGGCACGGACGTGCCGACGGTGGCACGGTCGTGCTTAACCTGCAGATCAGTAAATTCTTCACATAACCCATTTTTAAGGGCTATTCTGACCCGTTTCCGCCACTTTTGCAATACGCAAACTGATTTAACAATTTTCTTACTTAGATTCTTTGTTCGGCATGATCAAAAACTGTACAGTCCTACGAAAAACTACCAAACACACCAAAAACATGGAAAAAATGACAAAAACAAAAACTCTGACAATTTTACCCCTAAGCGCATGAGACGCGCCAGCTACATTTTTGATCATCGAGTCAGTAGCGTAGACTCTCCTCCCCACACTTATGATGCATGCGGGGCGTGGAGTTCAATAACCTCCACCGCCGACATGATCGGCCCGGCCACATAAAGATTTAAACGATGGCCATTCACTTTGAAAGTTACACCATCCGCGTTCTCAATCGCGACGGTCCCATACGGAAACACCTCCTTTACCGTATACGACCCCGTCCAACGCGAGTGCAACTTTCCTGGAAATAGACGCGACCTAGAGTTGTAGAGTAAGATAAGGTCTCCCGCTTGGAATTATTTATGGTCCTTCAAGCGCTTGTCGTGCAATCTCTTGGTTCGTTCTTTGTATAACACGGAGCTTTCATAGGCATGAAGTCGCCGCTCTTCCAGTTCGTGAATCTGCAGAAACCGGGCTTCACCTCCGGTTTTAAGATCCAAATTTTCAGTTTTAAGAGCCCACATCGCCTTATGCTCCAACTCCACGGGCAAATGGCACGCTTTTCCGTAAACAAGCCTAAAGGGAGTAGTCCCAATAGGCGTCTTGTACACCGTACGGAAGGCCCAAAGCGCCTCATCCAATTTTTCCGACCAATCCTTGCGGTTTGCACCCACCGACCGCTCAAGGATTCTCTTCAACCCCCGGTTCGTGACCTCCATTTGCCCACTTGTTTGTGGATCATAGGGCGTGGATAATCTATGGTGCACACCGTATCGGGATAGAGCTCTCTCAAGCTGAGTGTTGCAAAAGTGTGTCCCTCTATCACTAATCAGTGCCTTTGGTGCACCAAACCGGGCAAACAAACTCTTTAGAAACCTCACGACAACCCTGGCATCATTGGTGGGTAAGGCCTGTGCCTCCGCCCACTTTGACACATAATCAACAACAACCAGGATATATTTGTTTCCTCGTGAGGGGGGAAATGGTCCCATGAAGTCTATTCCCCAAATATTAAAGACTTCACATACTTGAATCCAACGTTGAGGTATTTCATTACGTGCCGATATATTTGTTGGCCTCTTGCAAGCGTCGCACGCACTGACCCATTTCTGCACATCACGAAATATTGTGGGCCAATAAAACCCTGAATCTATCACCTTATCACCTGATCCGCTCCAACTCTAAATAGGGAAGGGTCATCCCAAATATAGTGCTTGAGGTCCGCAAAGAATTTTTTCTTTTGTTGATGTGTCAATCCTTTAATAAGGATCCCACAAGAAAGATAGTTTGCAAGATCGGCGAACCAGGGCGACTCATCGCATACCTCGACACTCATTAAAGACTCGTGTGGGAAATTATCATTTATTGGATCCCAACGTGTGTCCTTGATGTCTCCATGCTCCAATCGAGAAAGATGGTCAGCCGCTACATTCAACGAACCCTTTTTGTCCTGAATTTAAATATCAAATTCCTGCAGCAATAAGATCCACCTGATAAGACGCGGTTTAGCGTCCTGCTTGCTGAAGAGGTATCTGATGGCTGCGTGATCAGTATACACAATTGTTTTTTATAGCACTAAATACGATCTGAATTTGTCAAATGCGAAAACTACCGCCAAGAGTTCTTTTCTATCGTAGTGTAATTCTCCTGTGCATCGTGAAGAGTCTTGCTCCCGAGAGAGGTAAACCAAGTTCCACGTACCTCTACTCCCAGCACTAGCCAAACTCCATTGGTTGTGCCTACCTCGTTTTCAACTCAAGGAAGCACTCCAACAGGAGTCACATACCTCGAATTCCTTTCCTTTCAGACGCCAACCACGTCCCGTTCAGGGGTCCCATCTCCTAATGTCGGTGCAACAAGCATTCCCACACGCATCGACCTAACACCGGAGGGGGTTGCAAATAATTTTCTACTGTTAAGGTCTCTCCTTAACCAATACATGAACAGGGAAAGAGACAAAGGGGTGAGAATTAGGCTGGATTACGATTAGCCAGAGCCCTCATTGTCACCCGGGCCACCTGTACTTCCTTTTACAAGCTCACAACCTATTGTGTCAAGAAATGAAGCTGGTCCTAGCCATCCTCCTCCGAATCCAAGTCCATACGCGTCTGCAATGCCAGATCCAACGTCCTTCCCTTTATTTTCTTCTCAGCCAGTGGCAACCGGTGCACCATTGGGACACGAGTTAACCTTGGATTAGTTGCTACAATCTCCTGTTGCAAGCCTTCCACCTCCTGTGTCTACCACATGGGAGCAAGCTATATCCGTCCTTCCCCTGGCACGAAGTGCTATCATGAGTGCCCCTATGGGAATCAACTATGTAACTGCACCAGAAATCCTTCAAGGCTTCAACCTCATGCCACAAATGACGGCAAGCTTCCCTTGGCAACGTTTCATTAACCAGGTGCTGGCCACCCAGAGGAATGCTAGCAACAATCCGGGCACAAGAATAGAAGAAGATCTGGCCAAACCATACAAGCCAAGTAATCTGTCCTGCTTGTCTCAACAAATTGCTGACTATGATTTTCAAACAAGGATCAAAATGCCATCTCACATAAGAACGTATGATAGAACGAAAGATCCAGAAGATCACCTCCAAATCTTCACCGGGGCCGCGAGAATCGAGAAATGGTCCAACGCTGAGTGTTGCCTTATGTTTATGCAAACCCTTGTAGGGTCTGCTCGAATCTGGTTCAATGACCTACCCGTTAGAAGCATTCAAACCTTCGATGATCTGAGCAAAGGCTTCTTGGCTAATTTCTCGCAACAAAGGAGGTATGTCAAAGATGCAACTGTGAGCTACCAAATCAAACAAAGGGATGACGAAAACCTCAGGGATTTCATTGAGAGGTACAAAAAAGATGGGTTGACATATGTGGGAGCCGACAAAAAGATGAGGGTTGAAGGCTTCATGAATGCAATCACTTCCAAGTATCTCACCAGGGACTTTAACAAGTGCCTGCCCAAAACCCTCGAAGAAGCCCTTGAAAGAGTTGAAGCTCACATCAGGGGGGAGGAAGCTGTCGATATCAAGGAACAAAGAAAGAGGGGTCCTAGCTGGAGAAGCAACATCACCAACAGAAAAAGAGGCAACTATAGTTCTTACGATAAACGTTCCAGGAACTAAGACTCTCGAAGGTCTGAAGGCAGGAACCCTTCAAGCAGGGATAAGGGTGTGAACTTCACAGCCTTAACCAAAACTCCTCAGGAAATACTTGCTACTGAAGAGGTTAAGCATAACTTCTGACCACCCAGACCCTTACCTAAGAGCAAAAGGAATGAATATTCTACTCAGTTATGTGAGTTTCGTGAAGAAAAAGGCCATCACACCAATGACTGTTTCCAACTCAAGAAAAGAATTGAGGAAGCCGTTAAATCTGGAGAGCTTGCCCATTTTGTTAAGGGGGTAAAAGACAAAATGGGTGATGGAAAAAGAAAAGAAGTAAACTTGGTAAACGTTGATGAAGAAACCTCCAACAAGCGACAACGCTTAGAAGCTTGAGATCTTCAATGCTTATGCTTCCCACCACCTAAAAAAGGGCATCACTCTAACCCTTTGGTAGTGGAAGCCATTGTGGGAACCCTGAAAACAAGCAAAGCTTACATTGATATGGGGGCAGCAACAGAGATAATGTTCGAGAAGTGTTTTAACCAACTCAGCAACGACGAACGTTCAAGGCTTTAACCCGCTGAGTCATCTATCAAAGGTATTGCTGACATCCCTATCAAGCCTTTGGGCCACTAACACTTGATGTTTGCTTCAAGGAAGGTGAAATGGAAAGAACCAAACCACTCACCTTTATTGTAATCAACATGCCTTCTAGCTACGATCTTATCATAGGAAGGCCGGGGCAAAGCGAGTTTAGCATGGTTGTTTCAGTTGGCCAAGGTGTTGTCAAGTTTTCCACCAAAAGAGGAACCAACCCTTCAACCTACCTAGCAATCCTTCCTGGTTGAAGGGGAAAGCTCAGAAAAAAACGAAGATGAAGAACAAGGTTGGGCTGTTAACCCTAAGTATCCCCAGCAAAGGATAAGGGTAAATACCAACCTCACCCAAGACACTCTCTTGTACCTCAAGAAATTGCTGACCCACAACATGGGCATCTTTGCATGGTGTCCTGATGACATGACAGGAATCCCTCGTGACATTGCCGAACACGAGCTCAAGATCCCCCCAAATGTGAAACCCATCGTTCAGCAGAAAATAAGTTTAGCCCCGGATCGAAGCCTAGCAGCATGCAAAGAGGTTGAAGGGTTGGTACAAGCTGGCATACTCCGAGAGGTTAAGTATCACTCTTTGATAGCCAACCCTATAATGGTCAAGAAGCCTGATATGTCATGGATAATGTGCATTGATTTCAAAGACTTGAACAAAGCTTGTCTGAAGGATTGCTATCCTTTGCCTGAAATTGATCTAAAAGTAGACTCGCTCACAGGCTTCCCCTTTAAATCCTTCCTCGATGCTTATAAAGGCTACCTTCAAATTCAAATGAAGAAGGAGGATGAGGAAAATACGGCCTTCGATACTGACAAAGGTACTTTTGTTATCAAAAGATGCCTTCTGGCCTGAAAAATGCAGGGGTAACCTATCAACGGCTGGTGGATAAAGCATTTGCTGAACAAATAGGTAAAAATATGGAAGCTTATGTGGATGACTTGGTAATCAAGAGCAAGACTGAGGGCCAAATGCTTGATGACATTCAAGAAACATTCTAGAACCTCAGAAAGATAAACATGAAGCTCAATCCTGTGAAGTGTTCATTCGGTTTTGAAGAAGGAAAGTTCTTGGGGCACATTGTAGGCAAGCAGAGCATAAAAGCCAACCCCAACAAGGTTAAAGCTATCCTGGATACAAGATCCCCTTAAAGCAAGAAGGAGGTCAAAAGCTTGAATGGTAAGCTGACAGCCTTGAAGCATTTTACCTCCAAGCTGCAGAAAAATCCCTTCCTTTTTTCAAAACCCTTCAAGGGTACAGAAACAAGAAGGACTTCTGGTGGACCGAGGAAGCAGAAGAAACCTTTAACCAAACGAAACAACACCTAGCTTCATTACAAGACATCGCCGCTCCCGAAACTGGGGAACTAATCTCTGTCTACCTATAAGTTGCTGAGGAAGCAATCAATGCAGTTCTGACCATCGAAAGAAACAAGGCTCATGTACCTGTTTACTTCTTTAGTAAAACTTTGAAGTTGACAGAGACCAAGTATCCCCCGTTGGAAAAACTTGCTCTTGCACTAGTAAAAATAGCCAGAATGTAACAACCCGACTTTCCGGGTTCTTACTTAGATCTGTCATTCATCGCTTAATTCACTTGTACTCTCTGAGATTCAATGCTAATTAACCATATACGATAATATATGGTTTCAACGATATTTTAAACTTTGTACTTCAACGTGTTCACAACGCTCATTCAAAACGCAGTTATCGCTATTTATAATGTCACACCCCCAAAATCCCCAAGCGGAGTATCACCGTAGGAGGTGTGACTGACCAGGATCCAGCCACCAATCATATTGAACAATATAATTTAAATAAGTAAAAGTCCAAACCAAACAATATAATTGGTGTCAAAATAGTTTAACAAAGTCTAAGTTATCAGCGGAAGCAAATAGTTCAAAACCCAAATCATAAGTTTAAAAGTTCATTAGTTTAACATGAACACTCCATGTCCATGTACCACAATGACTCTTCCTGTGCAAGCTCCATCTAAGTACCTAACGACCCGCAAGGCATGTAATAATGAATTAACAACAATGTTGAGCTAGTTCACAGTCGGTTGTCCATTTTAGTGTTGTTCCAAAAACCATAAGTTGTTTCGAAAACCACGAGTTATCTGATTCCCAAACTATAACCAGTGGGGGCTTCACCATGTTAACCACTAGACCCGTTACCATATCGACTACTGACTGTAGTTATGTTTATGTGCCCTGCGTCAATGTCTATCATCATTGACTAGTGCCAAAGTCCATTAGTGCACGCCCGTCCTCTGCGGCACGGTGTGAGGCTTGTCAAACCTAATAGCGCTATTTAACTAATGACCCATTCGCCATTGGCCCAGCGATTAAGTCGATATAAAATGGGGGACTTAATGATAGAGTTTTGTCTTGTGTCAATCAATGTTGTCACCCTTCAGTTAAGAGGGTGGGAGTATGTGTCCTACCCAAGGAGAACACGCAGGTTTCAATGTTGTCACCCTTCACCTAAGAGGGTGGAAGTACGTATTCTACCCAAGGAGAATACCCAGGTTTCCTTATTAAACGTTAACCCATTCCCAAACCACTGGGAATCCCATGCCTTGTAGAAAGTGTGAACTCACCTTAGATTAGCTCGGCAGATAAAAGAAGGTATCTTGAGCTAATTATGGTCAACCACGTCCTAATATGGTTACCACATAAGTCAGGTTCATACCAAGAAATGCACATATGTTTTACACACATAACTAACAGTTTACATACACAGATTGATCATGACATACACATATTATCATGGCAGTTCAAATAACAGTACATAACTCATATAAAAACAGCATTCAAGCATTCGTGCAAAGCCCAAGTGTGTGGCCCAAGTTCATGGGCCTGTGGCAGGTGTGCGAGCCCAAGGCAAGTATGCGAGTGTGTGATAGGTATGTGTTCATATGGTCTCGATTCGAGACTGCACGGTCTTGAGTCGAGACGACATGGTCTCGGGTTGTTGGCCTAAGGGTCTCGAGTCACAACTAAGGAGATCTCGGATTGTGCATTCATCACTCGAGACTAGATGGTCTCGGGTCAAGTCTCGAGTCGCAACAAGACCCGCAACTAGGGTCTCGAGTCTTGTTATTTGTGTGCCCATGTGGTATCGAGTCGAGACTGTGGGTTCTCGACTCGCAACCCGTGTCAAGACCAGAAGGTGTAACAAATTTCCATATTTTCTGCCTATCTTCACCGTAACATCAGTAAACAAGTTTGGCAATTTCAAATCAGATCAAAACATCAGTTCTAGCAACAATCATGCATATTCATATAAACTCTAATCATCATCTAATCATGAACAATAATCAAGCATTCGAAAAATTTAACCGGACCATCAGATCAATGATTTCTAATACCAACATGCAACCTTAGCCATCAAATAAATCATCATACAGTTTATCATGCCAAAACAAACTAATCATTCAAACATTCATTCAAGATTAACAACCCATTTACATGTATTTGGTTCTAGATCAACATAGATTGTCATACAATCCCTTCTCATAGTTTTGCTAATGCATGTTTCTAATCATCAACAAAAACAGTTTCAGCACATATATATATATATAGAAATCAACACATATGTCTAATTCTTGATCACAATTTTATCAACGTATCTACTAGCATGAAACCCTAACCATCACATAATATCACAACATCAAGATCATAGCAACTAGCAATGATGAACACTAACCAGAAGGCTGAGAAGACTAGTTTGCTCGAGATGGGAGGATTCGAGTGGGAGGTTGGCGTCGGGTTTCCAAGGGGAGAAGGAGAGAGCGCTTAGGGTTTGTGTGTGTTTGTGGTTTGTAAATTATGAGGAGTGTACACCCATAAATGGTATGTGTATGCGCAAGGGGAGTGGGCTGAACCCATTCTTTGGGCTGCCCTTGGTCACGAGTTCAAAGCAAACAAGACTGGGCCGAGTGCATGCAAGCACAAGGGAAAGAAGTGTGCGGTTCGTGGGCAAGTGTGCGACCCGAAAGGGTGTTGTGCGATCAAGTTTGTTATACATACATTCTCACGATTCTAACTCATAACACCTAACACATAACATTCAAACTCATAACGTTCTATTGCAACCAACATATCATTAAATCACGTAACGTTCATATAAGTTACCTCAAAGTACAACGAAAGGTTCTAAAATACGAGTTGTCACATCATCCCCAAGTTGAAAGAAATTTCGTCTAGAAATTTAGCACGTAGTCACTGAGGAAGCTAGTTAGGTTGCGTTGTTTTCCTGGTTTTCATGGGGTATCACATCATCCCCCCGTTGGTTTGGAATTTCGTCCCGAAATTCCGCACTAGCTTCAGTAGTGGACTCACCATTCTTGAACAACTGAGGATACTTGTGTTTCGTTTGGTCTTCTCGTTCCCAGGTAAACTCTGGGCCATGACAGGAGTTCCAACGAACTCGAACAATAGGTATTCTGGTACATTTGAGAACCTTAACTTCTCGGTCCGTAATTTACACTGGTTCCTCGACGAATCGCAACTGGTCGTTGATAGTGAGTTCCTTGAAAGGAACTATGAGGGTCTCATCTGACAGACACTTCTTCAGATTTGACACATGGAATACGTTGTGAACTCCACTGAGCTCTTCGGGTAGATTCAATCGGTACGCCACCTTGCCGATCTTCTCAGTGATTTTGAAAGGTCCAACATAACGCGGATTAAGCTTGCCCCGTTTGCCAAAACGAACCACACCTTTCCAAGGTGAGACTTTAAGTAGCACTCGATCCCCAACCTGGAACTCGAGCGGTGTCCTGCGCTTATCAACGTAGCTTTTCTGACAATCACGGGCTGCCGCCATTCGTTGTCGTATTTGGGCAATCTTTTTCGTTGTGTCGACGACGAGTTCTGGGCCAGTGATTTGGCTATCACCAACTTCTGCCCAGCATAAGGGTGATCGGCATTGCCGTCCGTACAAAGCCTCGAACGGAGCAGCCTGGATGCTGGTGTGGTAACTGTTGTTATACGAAAACTCCACCAAGGGTATGTGCCTTTCCCAGCTGTTAGCAAAGTCATTAACGCATGCTCGAAGCATGTCTTCAAGAGTTTGGATGGTGCGCTCAGTCTGCCAATCCGTCTATGGATGATAAGCTGTGCTCATGTCTAGACGTGAGCCAAAGTATTTGTGCATTGCCTGCCACAAATCAGATGTAAAACGTGGATCACGATCAGAAATGATGGAAGTTGGCACCCCGTGCCTCGAAACTACTTCCTTCAGGTAGATGTCTGCTAGAGTAGAGAACTTATCCGTTTCTTTGATAGCCAGGAAGTGTGCAGACTTTATCAGTCGATCCACTATCATCCAAATAGTATCGTTTCCCCGCTGAGATCTAGGTAGACCAGTAACAAAGTCCATGGAAATCTGCTCCCATTTCCATGTCGGGATCTCTGGTTGTTGAAGTAGGCCTGATGGCTTCTTGTATTCAACTTTGACCCTAGCACAGGTCAAGCATTTACTAATATAGGTCGCTATGTTAGCTTTCATGTGGGGCCACCAGTACGTAGCTTTGAGATCATGGTACATCTTATCAGAGCCCGGATGTACCGAGTAATGAGACTTGTGTGCCTCTTCCATCATAAGCTCATGCAGATTACCATAAAGTGGGACCCAGATGCGCCCCGCTAAGTAGTAAGCACCGTCTTCCTTTAGTTCCAACCGTTTCTCCAATCCCCGTAGGGACTCAACCTTGATGTTTTCTACCTTCAATGCTTCGACCTGAGCATCATGAATTTGGGCAGGAAGACTGGAGTGAATGGTAAGCTGTAACGCACGTACACGCTTAGGTTTGGTTTCCTTACGACTGAGGGCGTCAGCCACCACATTAGCTTTGCCTGGATGATACTTGATTGCACATTCGTAGTCGTTAAGGAATTCGACCCGTCGACGCTGTCGCATGTTCAACTCCTTCTGATCAAAGATATGCTAGAGACTCATGTGATCGTTGTAAATGGTGCACTTGGTACCGTACAAGTAATGTCTCCATATCTTAAGCGCAAACACCACTGCTCCCAACTCCAAGTCATGAGTAGGTAATTCTTTTCGTGAAATTTAAGTTGGTGTGATGCGTAAGCAATGACTTTCTCACATTGCATCAACACACAACCGAGTCCTTGGATTGACGCGTCATAATAAACCACAAAATCGTCTGTGCCTTCAGATAACGAGAGCATAGGTGTGCTACAAAGCTTCGAATTCAGTCGCAGAAACGCAGATTCCTGAGCATCACCCCAACGGTAGGTGACACCCTTTTGCGTAAGAATAGTAAGAGGCTGCGCAATCTTTGAGAAATCCATAATAAACGTTCTGTAGTAACCCGCCAAACCCAAGAATTGACGGATTCCAGTTGGAGTTCGAGGTGCAGGCCAATTCCTGATTGAGTCAATCTTGGATGGATCAACGTGAATCCCATCCTCATTAACCACGTGGCCTAGGAAATGGACTTCACGAAGCCAAAAGTCGCATTTCGAAAACTTAGCATAAAGCTGTTCTGCTCGAAGAAGTTCCAAAATGAGTCGCAGATGACGCTCGTGTTCTTCCTGACTCTTGGAATATATCAGGATGTCGTCGATAAAAACGATAACGAACTTATCCAAGTATGGTTTGCACACTCGGTTCATAAGATCCATGAAAACCGCAGGTGCATTTGTCAACCCGAAAGGTATAACCAGAAACTCGTAGTGTCTGTAACGAGTCCTGAATGCTATCTTGGAGATGTCCTCGTCTCGGACTCTCAGCTGATGATAGCCTGATCTCAGATCAATCTTAGAGTAAAAGCTCGACCATTGCAACTGGTTGAACATGTCATCGATACGAGGAATAGGATAACGATTCTTCACGGTCACCTTGTTGAGTTCGCGATAGTCTATACACATTCGAAAGGTACCTTCTTCTTCACAAACAAAACTGGAGCTCCCCAGGGCTAAGAGCTAGGACGAATGAAACCCTTGTCCAAGAGTTCTCGTAGTTGCGCGGACAATTCCTCAGCTAAGCGATAAGGTGCACGAGCTATTGGTGCTGCTCCAAGAGCTAGCTTGATTTGAAACTCGACTTGACGTTGGGGCGGAAGAACAGGTAATTCCTCAGGAAATACCTCAGGGAAGTTGCGCACGATCGGAATATCTTCTATCTTCTTCTCTTTCGTTGAGGTGTCAGTAACGAGAGCTAGAATAGCAGTGTGGCCCTTTCAAAAACAGTTCTGGGCCTTCAAGAAGGAAATGATGCCCACAACAGCACCACTCTTATCACCACGAATAATAAGAGGTTCTTCACCAGAACGAGGAATGCGGACGACTTTCTCCTTGCAGAGTATTTCCGCTCGATGATGGGATAACCAATCCATCCCAATGACAACGTCGAAGCTACCAAGTACAATAGGGATAAGATCGATAGAAAAGATCTGACCAGCTAGAGCAAGATTACAACCTTAACTATGTGTGTGGCCTCAAGATTTTTACCGTTTGCTAGTTCTACAACATGCTTAGAATCCAGAGGGATTGGGGTACGCTTAAGCATCTGACTAACTCTTAAGGACACGTAACTAGTATCGGCACCCGAATCGAATAAAACAGAAACAAAGAAATCATTCAGTAGGAAGTTACCCGTCACAACATTAGGATCGTTCCTTGCATCACCCTGACCAATCACGAATGCACGTCCCCTTGCACCATTGCCATCATTGTTATCCCTGTTGTTATTCCCATTCCCCTGGTTGTTATTGTTGTTCTGATTCTGGTTCAGCTGGGGGCAGTCTCTTTTGAAGTGGCCATCAGCACCACATTGGAAACATCCTTTGTTGTTACCCTGTTGTTGTTGCTGCTGTTGACGCTAGTTCTGTGGAGTCTGCTGCTGCTGCTGTCGCCTCTGATTCGCAGGATAAAGGCTCCTGCAATCTTTCGCTACGTGGCCTGGTTTGTTGCATCTCTAACAGTTGTTCTTGCTACACGGCCCGCTGTGGTGCATATTACATCGATTGCACTTAGGGTGGTTTCCCTTGTACCCAGCCTGACCTTGATTACCAGAAGACTGTTGGCTAGGGCTCTTGTAGTCGTCAGTCCTTCGCTGCTGAGACTGAGACTGAACAGAAGTTGAACCCTTACTTGATTTTCCATCCCATTTGCATTTGTTGTCGCTTGGAGCATCAGAAGTAGTGGTAGCACTAATACGCTTTGGCAGTTTGTTCTGCTCAACTACCTGGTCAGTGAGACGGTGGGATAGTTATATAACCCGCTGAATAGTAGGGAGGTTAGCTGAAGTTACCATGCTCTGAATTTCTTGAACTAAACCTTTGATGTAAAGCTCGATACGTTTGTAGGGAGGATCCACCATGGTGGGACACAAAGCAGCTAATTCGTTCGATCTCTTAGTATACGCTTTGATTTCGGACCCTGCCATCTTCAGATTGTAAAACTCCACTTCTAGCTTGTGAATGTCATCACGATGACAATACTCTTCTTTGATCAGATCCTTAAAGTCGTTCCATGGGGTGGCGTTAGCAGCTGCCAACCCTAGCATTTGCACCTGTGCGTTCCACCAAGTTAACGCACCGCCTTTAAGTGTTCTCATAGCAAACTTCACCCTACTGGCAACAGGGCATTCACACATTTCGAAAACGGATTCGATCTTCTTGAACCAGTGGAGGAGACCTACGGCTCCTTCAGTGCCGTCAAAGGTACTTGGTCGACAGTCCATGAAGGTCTTGAACGTACACACTCGAGGCTGAGCATTTTGACCTGTCGTGCGAGAAAGAAAGGACAAGGTTAAGCACGAGGGGAGGTTCACGAGAGTAGGATCTAAACATCCTAGGATAGGTCGAAATAGCAGGCTATACCTCCTGCTTGAGCTGTTGTGAGAGCCTCAGCAACTCGTTCGTTGATTAAAGCCATCAGTTGGGCCTGAGTCAAGTTGAGACGTCCACTCATGATCTTCACATTGAGAGAAGCACAAGTAAGAACAGTGACGTATGGGTGTGGAAAGTGTGAGATGACAGAAGAGTAAGCACACAAGGTTTCAAGCAACAGTTGTTACGTCAACTAAGCATACCATGAACAATACACTATTTAAACTAACTGGCAGACAATACAAACATAAACCATATCACCTATAGTGTTGAGTCTTGCACGTGGAGCAAAGCGTCGTTGTGGATCGTTAAGCACTAAACAGGTTATAGTCTGGTTTTTGTCAAAAATCTTTTTCCCTTTTTAAAACCAAGTTCACTATAACCAATGGCTCTAATACCAATCTGTCACACCCCCAAAATCCCCAAGCGGAGTATCACCGCAGGAGGCATGACTGACCAAGATCCAGCAACCAATTATATTGAACAATATAATTTAAATAAGTAAAAGTCCAAACCAAACAATATAATTGGTTTCAAAACAGTTTAACAAAGTCTAAGTTATCAGCGGAAGCAAATTGTTCAAAACCCAAATCATAAGTTTAAAAGTTCATTAGTTTAACATGAACACTCCATGTCCATGTACCACAACGACTCTTCCTGTGCAAGCTCCATCTAACTACCTAACGACCTGCAAGGCATGTAACAACGAATCAACAACAATGTTGAGCGAGTTCACAGTCTGTTGTCCATTTTAGTGTTGTTCCAAAAACCATAAGTTGTTTCGAAAACCACGAGTTATCCAATTCCTTGTTTCCCAAACCATAACCAGTGGGGGCTTCCTTATGTTAACCACTAGACCCGTTACCATATCGACTATTGACTGTAGGTATGTTTATGTGCCCTGCGTCAATGTCTATCATCATTGACTAGTGCCCAAGTCCATTAGTCCATGCCCGTCCTTTGTGGCACGGTGTGAGGCTTGCCAAATCTAATGCGCTATTTAACTAATGACCCGTTCGCCATTGGCCCGGCGATTAAGTCGATATAAAATGAGTGACTTAATGATAGAGTTTTGTCTAGTGTCAATCAATGTTGTCACCCTTCAGTTAAGAGGGTGGGAGTACGTGTCCTACCCAGGGAGAACAGGTAGGTTTCAATGTTGTCACCCTTCACCTAAGAGGGTGGAAGTACGTATTCTACCCAAGGAGAATACGCGGGTTTCCTTATTAAACGTTAACCCATTCCCAAACCACTGGGAACCCCATGCCTTATAGAAAGTGTGAACTCACCTTAGATTAGCTCGGCAGATAAAAGAAGGTCTCTTGAGCTAATTGTGGTCAACCACGTCCTAATATGGTTACCACACAAGTCAAGTTCATAACAAGCAATGCACGTATGTTTTGGACACATAACTAACAGTTTACATACACAGATTGATCATGGCATACACATATTATCATGGCAGTTCAAATAACAGTACATAACTCATATAACAACAACATTCAAGCATTTGTGCAAAGCCCAAGTGTGCGGCCCAAGTTCATGGGCCTGTGGCAGGTGTGCGAGCCCAAGGCAAGTATGCGAGTGTGTGATAGGTGTGTGTTTATATGGTCTAGATTCGAGACTGCGTGGTCTCGAGTCGAGACTACATGGTGTCGGGTTGTTGTCCTAAGGGTCTCGAGTCGCAACTAAGGAGATCTCGGATTGTGTATTCATCACTCGAGACCAGATGGTCTCGGGTCAAGTCTCGAGTTGCAACAAGACCCGCAACTAGGGTCTCGAGTCTTGTTGTTTGTGTGCCCATGTGGTCTCGAGTCGAGACTGTGGGTTCTCGACTCGCAACCCTTGTCGAGACCAGAAGGTGTAACAAATTTCCTTATTTTCAGCCTATCATCACCGTAACATCAGTAAACAAGTTTGGCAATTTCAAATGAGATTAAAACAACAGTTCTAGCAACAATCATGCATATTCATATAAACTCTAATCATCATCTAATCATGAACAATAATCAAGCATTCGAAATATTTAACCGGACCATCAGATCAATGATTTCTAATACCAACATGCAACCTTAGCCATCAAATAAATCATCATACAGTTCATCATGCCAAAACAAACTAATCATTCAAACATTCATTCAAGATTAACAACCCATTTACATGTATTCGGTTCTAGATCAACATAGATTGTCATACAATCCCATCTCATAGTTTTGCTAATGCATGTTTCTAATCATCAACAAAAACAGTTTCAGCACACACACACACACACACACACACATATATATATCGAAAGCAACACATATGTCCAATTATTGATCACGATTTTATCAACGTATCTACTAGCATGAAACCCTAACCATCACATAATATCACAACATCAAGATCACAGCAACTAGCAATGATGAACACTAACCAGAAGGCCGAGAAGACTAGTTTGCTCGAGCTGGGAGGATTCGAGTGGGAGGTTGGCGTCGGGTTTCCAAGAGGAGAAGGAGAGAGAGCTTAGGGTTTGTGTGTGTTTGTGGTTTGTAAATTATGAGGAGTGTTCATCATACAATCCCTTCTCATAGTTTTGCTAATGCATGTTTCTAATCATCAACAAAAACAGTTTCAGCACATACATATATATATATATATATATATATATATATATCAACACATATGTCCAATTCTTGATCATAATCACAACATCAAGATCATAGCAACTAGCAATGATGAACACTAACCAGAAGGCCGAGATGACCATCCGACCGGATGACTTGCCATCTATACTTTACATTGTGAAAATGCTACAATGAAAACTTCAAAATTTCAAAATGATTTACAAACACCACAACTCATTCGAATGGCTATCTGTTCGAATGGTCATCCGTCCGGATGACCATCCGTTCGACTCACCATTCGACACTCTCGACACTCTGTTACGCACTATTCAACACTTACGCTACTGTTCTATGCTCATGATAAACTCCAACGCGCTCCCTTCAATCCAATTCAAGGCTGTGTTTATTTATTAAACACATACTGTGAGTATACTCGAACCCTTTTTCGCTTAACGCACTTTTGTGTGTTACATACGTTCTATATCAAACCACAACGCACATAATACTCAAATCTTTTATAAACACTAACCGCTCTCGCATGCTATACTGATTCAATGAATGCTTGTATGTTATGTTTACACAGTGATTGTTTGCCTGACACCTTAGCAACGATAGTATTATAGTTTGGACTCAACACCTGTTTATTCGGGGGTTGTTAAGGGCCTTACTTCACATGGTCACAGTGGTGATAATGTGTTGCGCATTCTACAACGCGCAGTCATGTCGGTTGTATGCGTCATTGTCGATAGCTTACTTGCTTCACATTTCTATGTGTTACATGTTGGTTATGCGTAAACGCTTTCTCTATACTATATGCTATGCAAACTTGTGTACTCTGTCACGGCCCCCGACCCACCCTGGACGGAATCGGGAGTTGCGAATAGCCCAGTGGTACCGGTGATTATTTTGAAAAATATTGCAGCGGAAATTTCATCAGGACCGTGAATTAGGAAAAATATCAGAGTTTAGAAAACACCGGATTTTATTTATTAAATAGATGGGATAAACCCATGTTTTACAATGGTAGCTTTAATAAAGATAAATTTGATTACATAAAACAATATTTCTTAATTTGATTTAATTAATAAAATAAGCCACTTCTTGAAGTCTTTCAGTGCCGTATCCTTCTCTTATTCCAATCTACTGTAATTACCTGAAACATGTTTGAAAAAGGTTTTGTCAGCTGGAAATAAAGAGTGAATCATTCATTTTGCTAAAATGATTCATTTGTTATAATGTACAGTATTAAGAGCAATTACAATGTTTTTATATCAACCAACTACCCTCGGTATTTGTCACTCGACTCGTTTCTGTGACTATGGTCATATCACCCATTGGCTAACTCGTTGTCCAATGGTGAAGATTATCAAGTAATGTATACAAAACCCCACATACCGGCTGTAATATGGTGATTACAAAGACTTAATCCCTGTAATTATAACCTTGAAAATAAACATGCTTTTGTAAACAATTTTGATAAAAAGAGAATGACTCACATATAAGCATGCAGATTCATACGGTCAAAGTCTAGTCTACAGATAAGCCTTGATATTGCAGATTTATATAGGCAGAGCTTAGCCTATTGATTTAGCCTTGTAACCTAGTGCACACGAACTAGGTAGGTAACTTAATATAGCAATTACGATAACTCACGAGATTAAAACCCTCACAACGAATGACAAAGTGCAATCACTTAAACATCCATCGGATTCACAACGAATGACAGAGTATTACCCGAATTCGGATGGTACTCAAACATCCTGTCAGAATCACGACTAATGACAAAGGATAGCGCTTAAACATCCATCAGATAGTTTCAATCGATCGGACATTGAATCGTAGCAGCGATTGAGTTAATACCCTGTATCGTAGCAGCACCCCGCTATACCAATTAGTGATTTTGATAGTAAACAGAACGTAATTCAGTGTGTACAACGAGATTTTACGTCGTTCAATCACCCAAATTCCAGTCCCAAAGTCTGCTATTTATATACGAAATTTGACAGGCTTACGGACCGTAAGCCTTATCCCTTACGGTCCGTAAGGGACACGAAATCGCCATAGGCTTGCCACGCGTGTTTCTAGCCTAGCTGAGTCGACGGAATCGAGAAATTCAATTTTTACAGCGTTTTATAAGGATAATCGTTAAGTAGGGAATACCCCCCCTGAGTTTTAGGGGCCCTGATCCTGATTCTGATTGTTCTGAAATTTGTAGGGTTTGTGCAGAATCACTTGGGTGTCACAATTAGGGTTTCCTATTGGATAAGATAATAAAATAAATAGGACTTTTAATGAGGGGTTGTTATATCAGGGGTCCGGGTTTATACTTACGGAACGTTTTTAGGACGTTTTTGTGTGAGTCGTTACATTCTCCCCACCTTGTTTTAAATCTCGTCCTCGAGATTTAGGTTACGATATTTCTTTTAGAATTATGTCACGCTTTTGTTTAATAAGAATAGTATTTAAGGTAGATGATACAAAATATCAAATTTTGTGAATATGAATTTTTTAAAATAAATTGGACTCAATACTCAACTAAATTAATTCAAGAGATCAATGTCAAATGAATGAGATGAAATGATAAAATTTTCAAAGTGACTAGGTTCAAGCCAAAAGATATATGATTTAATAGATGTGAATGTTTATAAGTTGAAAATGACCTTAGAAACAATAATAGTCATTGTCAAAGGAATCTTACTTGATTGTCAACTGAGGAAGAATCAGAAATGATAGGTTCAAAATAAAATAAAAGTATGAAAATGATTTATCAAATATTGAATTACGATATGAGAAAAATCAATGTGTTGAGATGAGTGAATTGCAAGGATACACTGAAATACAACAGAATTAGTGTATCATTGTCTTAATACATAATTGCATTAAGATAATTTTTAAATGATGAATCGAAAGACAAATATGGTTTTGAATGATTCGAATGATTGTGATTAGCCCAAGCTACAAGTTTATACCGATACTGCAAGGTGTCGTAATGATCAATAATTATGGTGATTTTACCGTGTAATCAACTGAAAGTTTTAATGAAGTAAATTTGGATATTCATTTCGAATAGGATTTTTAATTGATGATGATAAGACCAAATGAATATCATAAAATTTTAAATGAAAGAATCTTTAGAGGTACACAGGAATATAATATGAATTTGTGTACTCTTATCTTAACACATAATTGTATTAAGACTGATTAAGATAATGAACCAACAGAAATGAATAAATTCGTACATCAGGTGTGAAAATGAAATTAGCTCAAGTTTCAAATTAAAGAAAATGCCACCACAAGGTGTCATAGTAATCGAAATAATAATAGCGGTGACTGAAGGAGTTCACCATGCTTGAAACCAAATGAAATTTCAACGAAATAAATCTGAATGTTTGTTTTTAAACAATCTAATAAGATTTTTGATTGAAATTGAAACAATTGAATAATGTTTTTCAATGGAAGATGATAAAGTAATAAAGATTACGAAACGCTCGATTGATGATATAAGAATCATTAAGAGATACACTGAAATATGAAATGAATTTGTGTATCATTATCTTAGCACACAATTGTGTTAAGATTGCTTTTATATGATAAACCAATAAAGCGGATTCAATATAAATGAATAATTAACTTCATATATAACGTGTGCAACGAGATTAGCGCAAGCTTCAAATTTGTGAAAACGTCACCACAAGGTGATCGTGATCAAAGAAACAATTTAATGAAGTTGAAGACCAAACAAGCCTATTATAGTTCAAAACAAACGAAGTGCTTGTTGGGATTATTTTGAATATGATAGCTACAATCCATCATATGGGATTTTTGAATTGAATATGTAATGTGAGCAAGTTCAAACAATTGAACTTGGTTTAAACAAAACGAGTTCATGTATCAATAAGAAAGTTTGGACATGGTCACAACAAAACCCATGTATGCCAAAGGAAATTGAGTTTTTCAAGAAATTTATTGACTCGATATCAAAGAGTCATCGTTTTGCAATAATGTGGTAAAATACAAATTTTAGTATAGCGAAATGATATTTGAGTTTGGATAAAATAACAAATTGGAATGAAGTCCTCCAATGGTCTTCATAAATCGAATGAACCACATGCGCAACAAACAGTGAATGTGTAACGTGTGGATTTACCAAGAAATGAAACAGATCAATATTCGCTACTATGAAAGAAATCCTCATGGTATGATGACAATTAGAGGAAATAGAAATGCAAAAGTCTATTCACAGAGATCAGAATTTTAACAAAAGAAATTTTAAGAATTTCATCTGGAATTTTGGATGATAACCGTTGTTAAGTGACATTACCAAGGAATGCCGAATAAAATGTAATAAGGAATTTGCAAAGATATGTGACTCCTTTTTGCAGTGATAATAATTATGACTCTGATTATACTGTGCACCGATGATTGTGAATATCTTGTTCCAACGTACCTCAGCGATATTCATGTTGTTTGTAGGATCATGTGGCAAAATGCTTTAATAGTTTTCTGCTGGCGGAATTAGCATTGATGTCGTCGTGCCCAATTATATTTTCCAAAGGTCTTGCCTCGAAAGTCGTGTGTGAAATATTTTGACGTTTGTGGACGTAAAATTTTAAGTTTCATGTGTTTTCTTGTGCAGTAGCACAACTTTACATGCTTCTTATTTGCGTTAACAGTTTATGGTAACGTATTGGAAATTCTTATACTTTTGATGGTGTCCCAACTTAAAGGGTTTCAATTATTTATATTTTACACGAGTTACGAGGTAAATGATCAAACGAAGTAATGTTTGATATCGGAAAAGAGATTCCTGATAAAGAAATCTAGACACAGATGCTTGTGCTTTATTCTTAATTGACTTCTTGGAATTTCTTATAGATATACATATCTATATAATCATATAATTCACATGCTGTAATATACATACCCTCTATAAGGTTAAGGTATTTAACAGATTCATAATTCTAATAATAAGTCAGATATCAGATCATGATACTATTTAGGGAAAACTTGTCACTTGTTTGACATATTATATACCCCGTCTTATCCGGTTCGCGCCGGAGAGGTAATCCAGTATATCCGGACAAACTGGAGAGTCTGCTACACCATACCCAGTCTTGTCGGAGAAAATTTTCTTTTTCCCATAAATAGTATCTTTAAAAGTGCCTCTTTTATTAGGCTTTTATCCAGAATTAGGGAAATTTGTATTCCCGTAACATATATTATTCTAGACCAAGTAATATCAATAAGCAATAATTACTATTAATTCTTGATTATTTATCATATCTTGCAATATTCTAATTACCATTCTTATGGTATACCAAAACTCATCATTCTTTATTTACACAAGTACTTAGCTTATCTTGAAGCTTATACTAAGGTATCTTTTCTTAAGTTCAAGTCTACATGCTATCATATGTGCTACCAGTTAATAACAATTTCCTAACTCTTTTATATAAGCTTAGGTATTATTATTACAACACTTATAGGCTTAAAGCAGTGGCTCTGATACCACCTTCTGTCACGGCCCCCGACCTACCCTGGACGGAATCGGGAGTTGCGAACAGCCCAGTGGTACCGGTGATTATTTTGAAAAATATTGCAGCGGAAATTTCAACAGGACCGTGAGTTAGGAAAAATATCAGAGTTTAGAAAACACCGGATTTTATTTATTAAATAGATGGGATAAACCCATGTTTTACAATGGTAGCTTTAATAAAGATAAATTTGATTACATAAAACAATATTTCTTAATTTGATTTAATTAATAAAATAAGCCACTTCTTGAAGTCTTTCAGTGCCGTATCCTTCTCTTATTCCAATCTACTGTAATTACCTGAAACATGTTTGAAAAAGGTTTTTTCAGCGGGAAATACTGAGTGAATCATTCATTTTGCTAAAACGATTCATTTGTTATAATGTACAGTATTAAGAGCAATTACAATGTTTTTATATCAACCAACTACCCTCGGTATTTGTCACTCGACTCGTTTCTGTGACTATGGTCATATCACCCATTGGCTACCTCGTTGTACAATGGTGAAGATTATCAAGTAATGTATACAAAACCCCACATACCGGCTATAATATGGTGATTACAAAGACTTAATCCCTGTAATTATAACCTTGAAAATAAACATGCTTTTGTAAACAATTTTGATAAAAAGAGAATGACTCACATATAAGCATGCAGATTCATACGGTCAAAGTCTAGTCTACAGATAAGCCTTGATATTGCAGATTTATACAGGCAGAGCTTAGCCTATTGATTTAGCCTTGTAACCTAGTGCACACGAACTAGGTAGGTAACTTAATATAGCAATTACGATAACTCACGAGATTAAAACCCTCACAACGAATGACAAAGTGCAATCACTTAAACATCCATCGGATTCACAACGAATGACAGAGTATTACCCGAATTCGGGTGGTACTCAAACATCCTATCGGAATCACGACTAATGACAAAGGATAGCGCTTAAACATCCATCGGATAGTTTCAATCGATCGGACATTGAATCGTAGCAGCGATTGAGTTAATACCCTGTATCGTAGCAGCACCCCGCTATACCAATTAGTGATTTTGATAGTAAACAAAACGTAATTCAGTGTGTACAACGAGATTTTACGTCGTTCAATCGCCCAAATTCCAGTCCCAAAGTCTGCTATTTATATACGAAATTTGATAGGCTTACGGACCGTAAGCCTTATCCCTTACGGTCCGTAAGGGACACGAAATCGCCATAGGCTTGCCACGCGTGTTTCTAGCCTAGCTGAGTCGACGGAATCGAGAAATTCAATTTTTACAGCGTTTTATAAGGATAATCGTTAAGTAGGGAATACCCCCCTGAGTTTTAGGGGCCCTGATCCTGATTCTGATTGTTCTGAAATTTGTAGGGTTTGTGCAGAATCACTTGGGTGTCACAATTAGGGTTTCCTATTGGATAAGATAATAAAATAAATAGGACTTTTAATGAGGGTTTGTTATATCAGGGGTCCGGGTTTATACTTACGGAACGTTTTTAGGACGTTTTTGTGTGAGTCGTTACATACTCACCTTTACATTTTATGCATTGACTTTATTTTAACGTATGTGACAGGTTGACAGGATGCTAAGTATGCTGTGACGAATCAAGTAGGAAGTCTAGAAGCCCACAATAAATTCTGAGTTGTCGGAACAGTTTATTTGTGTTTGAGACACGCTATCTGTAGTGACTGTTTTTACTTTATATGTTAGTGGTATGGGACATTAACGAATAAATATATTGTCACTAATAGTTGTTATGGATTCTCTTGAACAATTTGTTTCGCTCAGTGCCACGCCCCGATGTGTCCGCCATCGGTTGGGGTGTGACACAGAAGGCTTCAAAGGTACTTTCAAGCACATCCCATACAAGTGGTCACCGACCAACCAATCAAGAATGTGCTTGAAAAACATGAAACCTCCGGACGTTTAGCCAAATGGGCTTTGGAACTAGGTGAACACAATATCTCCTACATTCCAAGAAAACTGTAAAAGCCCAAATTTTGGCTGACTTCATTTTGGAGATACCCAAGGAAACAATAATGGAAGTTAACACAACCTCCACTGAACCTTCTGACCCTAATACCTGGAAGCTTTTTACCGATGGAGCTTTCAGCATTGAAGGGTCAGGAGCAGGGTTAGTCCTGATCAATCCTAATGAATTGGAATTCACGTATGCTCTTCGGCATGAATTTCATACTACCAACAACGAAGCCGAGTATGAAGCATTAATTGCAGGACTCAAGCTTGCCAGAAAGATGGATGTCAAAATGCTTCAAGTCTTCACAGATTCTCTACTTGCTTCAAACCAAGTAAACGACAGCTACATAGCTAGGAGCCAAACATGAAGAAGTATTTTGAAAAAGCAAAGGAGCTTATGGGTGCATTTGAATCATGTACCATCAAACAAGTCCCAAGATCACAAAACAAGAAAGCTGATGCACTGAGCAAGCTTGCATCACTAACCTTTGCCCATCTCACCAAAAAAGTATTGGTTGAAGTGTTGAAACAATCATCTATTCAAGAACTCAAGGTACAAGATGTCATTACCGAAGAAGGCGCAAATTGGATGACCCCTCTGGTCAAATTCCTCACAAATGGTGAGCTACCAAGTGATCAGGTAGAAGCTGAAAGGGTTCAGATCAAATCAAGACAATACGTGTTGCAAGAAGATATCCTCTACAAAAAAGGATACCTTGCACCGTTGCTTTGATGTGTTGGCCCAGAGCAAAGCCAGTACTTGATCAATGAAGTTCATGAGGGAATTTGTGGGGCTCATGTCACACCCCCAAAATCCACCTGCGGAATACCACCGCTTGGAGGCGTGACTGACCAAGGCCCAGCCACCAATCATATTGAACAAGCATGTAAGTAATTATAAAATCCAACCAATACAATTGGTGTCCAAACAAAAACATAGTTTAAGTTGCAAGCGGAAGCATAACGTTTAAAACCAAAACATAAGTTTAATTGTTTCAAAGTTTAACATGGCACACAGCTGTCCATGTCCCACAACGACTCTCTTCCATGCAAGCTCCAGCTAAGTACCTATTGACCTGCAAAGCATGTAGTAATGAGTCAACAATAATGTTGAGCGAGTTCACAGTTGGGTGTTTGTTTTAAGTTTTTCTGAAAACAGTTTCCTTTATCTGGCATCCTGCCGTGGGGGTTACCCCATAGTTGAAAACGTGATTTGTTTAACCCAATTTCTCTGGATATCCAGCCGTGGGGGCTACCCCATGTTCGTTACTAGACTCGTTACCATATCGACTGCTGACTGTAGTCATGTTTATGTGCCCTGAACTGTCAATGTCTATCATCATTGACGTGCCCAGATCCATTAGTTCACGCCCGTCCTCTGCGGCACGGTGTGAGGTTTGTCAAACCTAAATAGCGCTATCTAACTAATGACCCGCTCGCCATTGGCCCGGCGATTAAGTCGATATAAAAAAGGAGGGACTTCGTGATAGAGTTTTGGTCTAGTGATAGTTATCTGTCCAATAGGACGAGGAACTATATTCCTGAATCAGCACTGTCCTACCCAATAAAGGACGAGGAATCCATGTTCCTTAACCCCATTCCCAACCCCTGGGAATCCCATGCTTTGTAGAGAGTGTGAACTCACCTTGGTTTGCTCGGCAGATAAACGAAGGGTCAAATCAAGCTAATTATGGTCAACCACGTCCTAGTATGGGTACCACACAAGTCAGACACAAACCAAGTAATGCACGTACATTTTCTACACGTATACTAGCACGTTGCAAACAGGTGTTATTCATGGCAGTCAAATCAACAGTGCACAACATACACAATTAACAATACACATAAAGTCCATATATTCGGCCCAATTACTTAGGCCTGTAACCATGCAGGTCCAAACGGAATATACATAATCAAGTGGTCTCGAGTCGAGACTAGAGATCTCGAGTCGAGACGGTGCTGTCTCGGTTTGTAGCCTTCATCACTCGAGACCTGGTGGTCTCGAGTCGCAACAAGACCAGCAACCTGGTTTCGAGTCATGATGTTTGTGTGCTGGTAATGCGTAGTCTCGAGTCGAGACTAGGGGGTTCTCGACTCATAACCTGTGTCGCAAACGCGGTCTCGAGCTGTCACATATATGGTCTCGAGTCGAGACTAGTGATCTCGACTTGTATTCCTGGTAACCGAAACCTTCTAGAATCTGTCCACTTGTACTATCCAATGGAATTTCATGTTCATGATCCTTAGTACTAACCAATACAATTTCACCAACATGTTTTCTTGTCTAATCTTAACACCAAACAGATCAAAACATACAATTCAAATCTTCATATCATGTTCATGATGCATTCAAATAGTTCATCATTTTAGGGTTTTCATCATAACAACATGCTTCATCAAGAAAGTCTATCCTAGCATGAACTCAAATTAGTGATATCATCGGCTCCTAAATCTAGTATATTCAATCAATACAATAGCATGCTTACATAAGATTTATCATTTTTAAAACACATACACTAAAACAAATTATTCAAACATATCGCACTTAGCTAGTGCATCAACATCCGATTATTCAAGAACATGCTTGCGTACACTTATTCATTTCTACCCAACTTAATTGTCAGGTTAGCATGATAATCATTAATTCACCTCAATCTTCCTAACCACATAAGAGTATGCGTGTTATACAAGAACATGTGCATCCTTCAATAAATAAACATCATTTAATAACAAATAACCATCTTCATTCAAACAAACACCTTTATCAACAATTTCTCATGTATTTGTTATTAAACAATTAAAGGAGATACTAACCAGCTAGAGGGTATGAAGGGTGAACTTCCGAATGACGATTCCAAGCTTGAACCAAGGGTCCTAGTGTTGCCGGTTTGAATCCGAGAATGAGGGAAGGAGGATGTTGAGACTTAGGGTTTTAGTGAGAGAGGGAGGGAGAGTGTGTGTTAGAGTGAGTGTGAGTTGCCCAAAGAAATGGCAAGGTTGGTTATCAACAAGGGTTATATACTTGTTCTAAGTTGGTGCACCCTAATGGGCTTTCGGGTAGACTAAAGGAGGTGCATGGCCCAACCGGCCCAACTTTTACTGTTTACTCGAGACCTAGTGGTCTCGAGTCGGGTCCTTGTGTCTCGGGTCACATAAATATACGCATACATATAAGCACAGCACGTATTCACATAATATTCACTTATAACATTCATTAAACCAACATGTTAACTAGTCACATAACGTTCAAGCATGTTACATCGAGATACAATGAAGGGTTCTAAATTACGAGTTGTCACATTATCCCCAAGTTGAAAGAAATTTCGTCCCGAAATTTGGTAAGTACTCACTTAGGAAGCTAGTTAAGTTGTATGGTTTTCCCGGTTTTCTTAGGGTGTCACATCATCCCCCCGTTGATCTGGAATTTCGTCCCAAAATTCCGTTGCTTCAGCCTCAGCAGTGGTTGTACTGTTTGCGAACAGTTGGGGATACTTTTGTTTCATCTGGTCTTGGCGTTCCCAGGTGAACTCTGGGCCGCGACGTGAGTTCCAACGAACTTGAACGAGAGGTATTCTAGTGTTCTTGAGGACCTTAACATCCCGGTCCGTGATTTCAACTGGTTCCTCGACGAATCGTAACTGCTCGTCGATGGTGAGCTCCTTCAAAGGAACTATGAGGGTCTCATCTGACAGACACTTCTTCAGATTCGACACGTGGAAAACGTTGTGAACTGCACCGAGTTCTGCTGGTAAGTTCAGTTTGTAGGCCACCTTGCCTATTTTCTCGATGATCTCAAAAGGTCCGACGTATCGTGGGTTAAGTTTGCCTCATTTGCCAAAACGAACCACACCCTTCCAGGGTGAAACTTTGAGTAGTACACGCTCCCCAACCTGGAGCTCAAGTGGTTTCCTGTCCTTATCGGCGTAGCTTTTCTGACGGTCACGAGCTGCCGCCATGCGTTGTTGTATTTGAGCAATTCGTTCGGTTGTGTCTACCACAAGTTCTGGACCAGTGATCTGACTATCCCCCACCTCTGCCCAACAAAGAGGTGACCGGCATTTACGCCCGTACAATGCCTCAAACGGAGCAGCTTTAATGCTAGTGTGGTAGCTGTTATTGTACGAGAATTCCACAAGTGGCAGATGCTTTTCCCAGCTATTGCCAAAGTCGATTACACATGCACGAAGCATGTCTTCTAAGGTTTGAATAGTGCGCTCAGACTGCCCGTCCGTCTGAGGGTGGTACGCTGTGCTCATGTCTAATCGTGAGCCAAAGGATTTGTGCATTGCTTGCCACAGCTCTGAAGGAAAACGTGCATCACGATCCGAGATAATAGAGGTGGGCACCCCGTGCCTCGAGACAACTTCCTTAAGGTATACGTCTGCTAGAGTGGAGAACTTATCCGTTTCCTTGATAGCTAAGAAGTGTGCAGACTTTGTGAGTCGATCCACGATCACCCAAATAGTATCATTTCCGCGCTGAGATCTAGGCAGGCCAGTAACGAAATCCATGGAAATTTGCTCCCATTTCCATTGTGGTATCTCTGGTTGTTGGAGTAGGCCTGAGGGTTTCTGGTATTCAGTCTTGACTCTCGCACAAGTCAAACACTTGCTGACATAAGTTGCTATGTGGGCCTTCATGCTAGGCCACCAATACGTAGTTTTGATATCGTGGTACATCTTATCTGAACCAGGATGTACCGAGTAGCGAGACTTGTGTGCTTCATCCATCACAAGCTCTCGTAAGTTGCCATGGAGTGGGACCCAAATGCGTCCTGTTACGTAGTATGCACCGTCTTCCTTTCGTTCTAATCATTGCCTTGAGCCGCGTAGGGCTTCAGCCCTGACGTTTTCTGGTTTCAATGCTTCTACCTAAGCGTCTCGTATTTGGGAAGGAAGACTAGAATGTAAAGTGAGTTGCAAAGCTCGTATGCGTTTAGGCGCAGTGTCCTTTCGACTGAGGGCAGCAGCCACAACATTGGCTTTGCCTGGGTGATACCTGATCGAGCATTCGTAGTCATTCAGTAGTTCGACCCATCGTCGTTGTCGCATATTCAGTTCCTTCTGTTTGAAGATATACTCGAGGCTCCTGTGGTCGGTGTAGATGGCGCACTTGGTACCGTACAGGTAATGTCGCCATATCTTGAGTGCAAAAACAACAGCTCCCAGCTCTAAGTCGTGCGTGGTGTAGTTTCTTTCATGAACTTTGAGTTGGCGTGAGGCGTAGGCTATAACCTTATCCCGTTGCATCAGTACACAACCAAGACCCTGAATTGATGCGTCGCAGTAGACCACGAAGTTGTCTGTTCCCTCTGGCAATGAAAGGATAGGTGCGCTGCACAGTCTATCCTTTAAATGCTGAAATGCTAACTCCTGTGCATTTCCCCATCGATAAACAACGCCTTTCTGCGTTAGTGAGGTGAGGGGCTGTGCAATCTTGGAAAAATCCTTAATGAACCTCCTGTAGTAACCTGCCAAACCCAAGAATTGGCGAATTTCCGTTGGTGTGCGAGGTGCAGGCCAGTTCTTAATCGAGTCTACCTTGGACGGATCCACATGAATCCCATCCTTGTTCACTATGTGGCCTAGGAAATGGACTTCACGAAGCCAGAAGTCGCATTTCGAGAACTTTGCGTAAAGCTGTTCTGCTCGAAGAAGTTCCAAAATAAGTCGTAGATGTTGCTCGTGTTCGTCCTGACTCTTCGAATAGATCAGGATGTCGTCGATGAAAACTATGATGAACTTGTCCAGGTAAGGCTTGCACACTCTATTCATCAAATCCATGAAGACTGCAGGTGCGTTTGTCAGCCCAAAAGGCATGACCAAAAACTCATAGTGGCCATATCGAGTTCTAAAGGCTGTTTTGGAGACGTCCTCTTCTCGGACTCTCAGCTGGTGATATCCTGATCTCAGATCAATCTTTGAATAGTAGCTCGACCCCTGCAACTGGTCGAACAAGTCGTCAATGCGTGGAAGAGGGTAGCGATTCTTCACGGTCACCTTGTTGAGTTCCCGGTAGTCGATGCACATTCTGAAGGTACCGTCTTTCTTCTTCACAAATAGCACTGGAGCTCCCCAGGGCGATGAGCTAGGACGAATAAAACCCTTATCCAAGAGTTCTTGTAGTTGCGTAGAGAGTTCCTTCAACTCTGATGGAGCTAAACGATAAGGTGCACGAGCTATAGGCGCAGCTTCGGGAGCTAGTTCAATCTGAAACTCGACTTAGCGATGAGGCGGAAGACCAGGTAGTTCCTCAGGAAATACCTCAGGATAGTCGCGTACAATTGGAAAATCTTCTATCTTCTTCTCTTTCTCCGAGGTGTCAGTAATGAGAGCCAGAATAGCGGTGTGCCCCTTTCTCAAACACTTCTGGGCCTTAAGGAAAGAGATGATGTTCTCGACAATACCCCTCTTGTTGCCACGAATCATGAGAGGTTCGTCACCGGAACCAGGGATACGAACAATCTTCTCGTTGCAAAGAATCTCTGCTCGGTGTTGGGATAACCAATCCATCCCAATGACAACGTCGAAACTACCCAAGATGATAGGAATGAGGTCGATAGAGAAGGTTTGGTTAGCAAGAATAAGTTTACAACCCTTGACTACGTGTGCGGCCTCTAAACTCTTACCATTGGCTAGCTCTACGGTGTGCTTGTTATTCAAAGGTGTTGGAATACGCTTAAGCATTCGACTAACTTCTAGTGACACGTAGCTAGTATCGGCACCCGAATCAAATAAAACTGTAACATAAAAGTCGTCGAGAAGGAACTTACCCGTCACAACATTGGGGTCATTCCTTGCTTCACCTTGGCCAAGCACGAACACCCGCCCCCTGGCTCCATTGTTGTTGTTGTTGTTCCCATTGTTACTATTCCCCTGATTATTGTTGTTGTTGTTGTTGTTGTTCTAGTTCCTGTTCAGTTGGGGGCAATCTTTCTTGAAATGGCCTTCAGCTCCACACTGAAAGCACCCTTTGTTGATACCTTGCTGCTGCTGTTGCTGTCGCTGGTTCTGAGGGGCTTGTTGTTGACGATTCTGGTTTGCGGGGTACAAGCTTTTGCAGTCCTTGGTGGCGTGACCTGGCTTGTTGCACCGATGACAGTTACCCCTGGTGCATGGCCCGCTGTGGTGTAGGTTGCAGCGATTTCATTTGGGGTGATTCCCCTTGTACCCACCATGACTTTGACCACCAGATGATTGCTGACTGGGGCTCTTGTAGTCATCAGTCCTTCTCTGCTGAGACTGAGATTGCACAGAAGTTGAACCTTTGCTTGAAGCTCCATCCCATTTTCTCTTGTTGTCACTAGGAGCATCCGAAGTAGCTGTAGCACTTGTACGCTTTGGTAACATGTTCTGCTCCACCGCCTGATCAGTGAGACGGTGAGCCAACTGAACAACCTGCTGGATGGTGGCGAGGTTTGCTGAAGTCACATGACTTTGGATCTCTGGTACTAAGCCCTTGAGAAAGAGTTCAATACGCTTAATTGGAGGGTCCACCATAGTAGGACACAATAATGCAAGCTCATTCGATCTCTTAGTATACGCCTCAATTTCTGACCCCGTCATCTTGAGGTTGTAGAACTCGACTTCCAGCTTATGAATGTCGTCACGACTGCAGTATTCCTCCTTGATCATTTCTTTAAAATTGTTCCATGGGGTGGCGTTAGCAGCAACCAACCCCAGCATTTGGACCTGAGCATTCCACCATGTGAGAGCTAAACACTCGAGAGTACCGGTAGCATACTTCACTCTGCGCGCCTCAGGACATTCACACATTTCGAAAACTGACTCGAGCTTCTCAAACCAGTGGAGGAGACCTACAGCTCCTTCAGTGCCGCTAAAAGTAGTGGGTCGGCAGTCCATAAAAGTTTTAAAGGTGCACACAGGTGGCTGAGCATGTTGACCTGTTGTGGGTGAAAGAAAGGACAGAGTTTAACACAAAGGTTGGTTCACGAGAGTAGGATCTAAAGATCCTAGAATGAGTTTGGACTGCAGGGTATACCTCCTGCGTGCGCAGCTGCAAGCGCCGCAACAACTCGTTCGTTAATCAGAGCCGTCAACTGGGCTTGAGTCATGTTAACGCGTCCAGACATGATCTTCATATCAAGAGGAACATGAGTGAGAGGGGTTCGCGAAAATGCGATGACAGAAGAGAGTAAGCACACACGTGTTCAAGCAACAGTAGTTATACTAACCAAGCATACCATGAGCAATGCACTATGTAACTAACAAGTAGGCAATATATACATAGATCATATCACCTAGAATGTCGAGCCTTGCATGTGGAGTGAAGCGTCGTTGTGGATCGTAGAGCACTGTACAGGTTATAGTCTGATTTTAATAAAACTTTTTCCCCTTATTAAAACCAAGTTCACTATAACCAATGGCTCTGATACCAATCTGTCACACCCCCAAAATCCACCTGCGGAATACCACCGCTTGGAGGAGTGACTGACTAGGACCCAGCCACCAATCATATTGAACAAGCATGTAAGTAATTATAAAATCCAACCAATACAATTGGTGTCCAAACAAAAACATAGTTTAAGTTGCAAGCGGAAGCATAACGTTTAAAACCAAAACATAAGTTTAATTGTTTCAAAGTTTAACATGGCACACAGCTGTCCATGTCCCACAACGACTCTCTTCCATGCAAGCTCCAGCTAAGTACCTATTGACCTGCAAAGCATGTAGTAACAAGTCAACAATAATGTTGAGCGAGTTCACAGTTGGGTGTTTGTTTTAAGTTGTTCTGAAAACAGTTTCCTTTATCTGGCATCCTGCCGTGGGGGTTACCCCATAGTTGAAAACGTGATTTGTTTAACCCAATTTCTCTGGCTATCCAGCCGTGGGGGCTACCCCATGTTTGATTATCTGGCTCTACGGCCGTGGGGGCTACCCCATGTTCGTTACTAGACTCGTTACCATATCGACTGCTGACTGTAGTCATGTTTATGTGCCCTGAACTGTCAATGTCTATCATCATTGACGTGCACAGATCCATTAGTTCACGCCCGTCCTCTGCGGCACGGTGTGAGGTTTTTCAAACCTAAATAGCGCTATCTAACTAATGACCCGCTCGCCATTGGCCCGGCGATTAAGTCGATATAAAAAAGGAGGGACTTCGTGATAGAGTTTTGGTCTAGTGATAGTTATCTGTCCAATAGGACGAGGAACTATATTCCTGAATCAGCACTGTCCTACCCAATAAAGGACGAGGAATCCATGTTCCTTAACCCCATTCCCAACCCCTGGGAATCCCATGCTTTGTAGAGAGTGTGAACTCACCTTGGTTTGCTCGGCAGATAAACGAAGGGTCAAATCAAGCTAATTATGGTCAACCACGTCCTAGTATGGTTACCACACAAGTCAGACACAAACCAAGTAATGCATGTACATTTTCTACACGTATACTAGCACGTTGCAAACAGGTGTTATTCATGGCAGTCAAATCAACAGTGCACAACATACACAATTAACAATACACATAAAGTCCATATATTCGGCCCAATTACTTAGGCCTGTAACCATGCAGGTCCAAACGGAATATACATAATCAAGTGGTCTCGAGTCGAGACTAGAGATCTCGAGTCGAGACGGTGCTGTCTCGGTTTGTAGCCTTCATCACTCGAGACCTGGTGGTCTCGAGTCGCAACAAGACCAGCAACCTGGTTTCGAGTCATGATGTTTGTGTGCTGGTAATGCGTGGTCTCGAGTCGAGACTAGGGGGTTCTCGACTCGTAACCTGTGTCGCAAACGCAGTCTCGAGCTGTCACATATATGGTCTCGAGTCGAGACTAGTGATCTCGACTTGTATTCCTGGTAACCGAAACCTTCTAGAATCTGTCCACTTGTACTATCCAATGGAATTTCATGTTCATGATCCTTAGTACTAACCAATACAATTTCACCAACATGTTTTCTTGTCTAATCTTAACACCAAACAGATCAAAACATACAATTCAAATCTTCATATCATGTTCATGATGCATTCAAATAGTTCATCATTTTAGGGTTTTCATCATAACAACATGCTTCATCAAGAAAGTCTATCCTAGCATGAACTCAAATTAGTGATATCATCGGCTCCTAAATCTAGTATATTCAATCAATACAATAGCATGCTTACATAAGATTTATCATATTTAAAACACATACACTAAAACAAATTATTCAAACATATCGCACTTAGCTAGTGCATCAACATCCGATTATTCAAGAACATGCTTGCGTACACTTATTCATTTCTACCCAACTTAATTGTCAAGTTAGCATGATAATCATTAATTCACCTCAATCTTCCTAACCACATAAGAGTATGCGTGTTATACAAGAACATATGCGTCCTTCAATAAATAAACATCATTTAATTACAAATACCCATCTTCTATCAAACAAACACCTTTATCAACAATTTCTCATGTATTTGTTATTAAACAATTAAAGGAGATACTAACCGGCTAGAGGGTATGAAGGGTGAACTTCCGAATGACGATTCCAAGCTTGAACCGAGGGTCCTAGTGTTGCCGGTTTGAATCCGAGAATGAGGGAAGAAGGATGTTGAGACTTAGGGTTTTAGTGAGAGAGGGAGGGAGAGTGTGTGTGAGAGTGAATGTGAGTTGCCCAAAGAAATGGCAAGGTTGGTTATCAACAAGGGTTATATACTTTTTCTAAGTTGGTGCACCCTAATGGGCTTTCGGGTAGACTAAAGGAGGTGCATGGCCCAACCGGCCCAACTGTTACTGTTTACTCGAGACCTAGTGGTCTCGAGTCGGGTCCTTGTGTCTCGGGTCACATAAATATACGCATACATATAAGCACAGCACGTATTCACATAACATTCACTTATAACATTCATTAAACCAACATGTTAACTAGTCACATAACGTTCAAGCATGTTACATCGAGATACAATGAAGGGTTCTAAATTACGAGTTGTCACATTATCCCCAAGTTGAAAGAAATTTCATCCCGGAATTTGGTAAGTACTCACTGAGGAAGCTAGTTAAGTTGTATGGTTTTCCCGGTTTTCCTGGGGTGTCACAGCTCATTTCGGTTTTCCCTAATGTGTTGTGGGCATTCAGAACCACCAAAATAACAAGCCACAAGAAAACTCCATATAGCTTGGTGTTTGGATCCGAAGCTGTATTCCTGGTAGAGATAGGAGTTAAAAGAAAAGGACGTTCAACATTGATCTAGAAGCAAACAAGCAAGAGACGATGTTGAACTTGGAACTCCTAGAAGAAGCCCGAGATCAAGCAGCCATCCAGGAAGCGAAATACAAACAAAAGATGGAATCTTACTACAATGCCCGGGTAAAATATGAACGGTTCAAGCCTGGTGATCTCGTTCTTTGGAACAACGTGGCTGAAGAAACACTTGTTTGAATGACCAGAATCAGTCAGACCAGGGGTTTATTTTTGCATAAAAGGGTGAGTCCTCTCGTTTGATTCGGGGTTTGGCTAAGCTCCTTCTTCAAATGATAACTACAAAACGAACAGCCGTTAGACTCGCCACGGGGAGAATGGGGGTTCTCTCCGTGACCACCCTCTAGCGTGAGAATAAGTACAGGTTTTAATGAAGAAGAAGAAGTAATAGTGAAAATGAAGTGAGAGTAACTTGAGATATTATACCTGACTTGCCTTATTTATAACCGAATTTTGGCGGGAAAGTTTGTTGACGGAGGGAGTAACAGAAAGCATTTTCCATAAGCGGTTATTTCCTTCACCGTTAATCACTAACTGGTGTATATGCACACGGATAGTGGGCATGATCAACGGCTGGGGAGATGCGACGTGGAAAGTGAGCAAGTGTGGATCCTTCTCCAATTCGGTGCCATCATCGTGACCTTGATGAGAATTCAGGATGATGCCACATGGCCATTCAGTTATAATTGAATGCCTGTGCATGATGGGGCCTTCTAGAAGGTTTACAGCTGTAATCCTTTTTGCCTCTGTCTCATGTTATTTATGTTGTAATAGAAAGGTTACTTCCTGTTCAAGTCTGGGTGATATTTGCATGGAGGTGTTGTTAAGGTTTTATTCCCAACTATTCTGTTATGTAAACTTGCGCAAGGATGGATTATTAGTTCCATCTTGGCACGCGGATGTTGAAGTCTGTTTTCTTTCAAGTTTTCCTTTAGAACCGGTGCGCAGCCACGCAGGGTTCTCTTAAAGAGGGTTTATTGTGGTGAAGTTGTGGTATGGTCTAATGTGCCTGCACGAGGTTTTAGGACCATACCCATTCAAGTCCCCCCAGTCCAGTGTTGCTCTTATGCAAATAAGTGGAGTACTGGACTATGTAAGGGATGGGTGATTTATGTTTTGTAAAGTTTTGGTGCGAAATGTGGGGATTCTTCTCGTAGAAGATAATTTTTCAAGTTGAACTGTTCATTATGCTAGGATGAACGTTTTGTATTATGAGCTGATTGATGTGACGTGACCCTTGTGTGCCATAGGGTTGAAGACGAATAGGTGTTTGACCGATCGCCTTCTTATTGAAACTGTAGCTTGTGGGAATATGTGCAGACGTTTAACGCTGTCACACCCCCAAAATGCCACATGCGGAAACATCGCGGGACGTGTGACGTACCAGGATCTAGCCACCAATCACATTGAACCATAATATAGAATTTAATAAAAGTTTCCATTGATTTCATAAAGTAAATCCAAACACAAGCAAAAACCAATTTGTTCAGCGGAAGCATAATGTAAATAGTAAATCTAATGTTTCAATTCAAGAGTACGATAATCGTTAAACTTGTATCCAAGAGATACGACCCATGACGACTCCAACACTCCCAGATAGCAAGTTCCAATCCAAGTACCTAAGGACCTGCAAGCATCCAGAAAAGTGTGTCAGACAGGCTGGTGAGTTCACAGTTTGTGTTAACCGTTTAATACCAAGTAGTGATTTAAGATTCGTTAAGACTGTTATGTTGATAATAACTCGATACCGCAGACGGCCCTTTTTGTCCTTCCCCAATTCTCTATCAAACATTGGTCATGATTTAAAGTTATTAGTTCACGCCCGTCCTATCCAGGTACGTCGTGAGGGTGCCAAACCTAATAGCGCTATCAACTAATAACCCCGTTGTCCTACAAGCAACAACCGGTAGTAATGATGGGACTTAAGTGATAGAGAGTGAGTGTATTATTCAACCATAACGTTTACTGAAAAACCGATGCATATCCCCTGCAAGGATAGCATTGTGAAATCCGCCTCACATCCCCTACAAGGATGTGGGTATTTGAAAACCGCCTCATTGATGTGCGCAAGTGTGTATAGTTTTTAATGTATAATTTAAGCCCTTTTACACTTTTTAGCCAAGTTTTAGATTTATAAAACACGATATTTACTAACACTAAACACACATATGGGCAAGTGCACCCATCGTGAGGGTAGTATAGTGTTGGTAAGATACCGAGGTCGTCCAAGGACACAAGAGCTTTTAGTACCGGTTTATCCTCAACCGCTAATCAAATCAAAAGTTAGAAAAAAGGTTTTTAAACAAGAAAAATAAAACTAACTAAAATGCTGAAAAATAAAATAAAATAAAATAAAAACAGATAGACAAGATGAATCACTTGGATCCGACTCGTGTGTAGTGTAACCTTTGATTATTTCCGCACTTTTTCACTTTTTAAGAGATTATCTTAGTTATTGTAGTAGGCCCCTCTTTTGAATGTGACGTTACCCTCAACCCAGTAGTTTGAGTCAGCAAGGATACAATCCTAAAGGGTCGGATTATTGAAAGATAATTAATTAGGTTATTAATGCATAATGTGGTAGACCCCTCTTTTGAAGGTGACATTACCCTCGGCTAAGTAGTCTGAGTCAGCAGGGATACAGTCCTAAATAGCCTGGTTAAAGTTTTAATAGTAGCTTACGTATGAGGGGATCAAAGAGTTTGGACCCCCGCCATCCAATACCGGTGGGTATCGAAGGAGGTCCTACTAAATTTGACCCAGGTCCTTGCAGGATCTATACATTGAACAAGGCAAGACTCTTACCAAACCATTCCCTTAACCCCCGACCAGGTAGCCAACATACCTCCATATAGACCGTGGAGATATGAATGGTGAAAATCTTTTATTTTATATAGACAGTAAAATAATGCCAAGACACCACAGACAAACGATAAGGAAGAATCACCTTCAACATAAGAAACTAGTTATTAAAGTCATTAATACATAACCAAATAAAAAGTGCGAAAAGATTAAAAATAAAAAGTATTACACTAGACACTTGTCTTCACCAAGTGATGTAAGAGACTTGGGCAAACATGGCCTTTGACTGTCAAGAACTCTTACGATCAATCTTGGATCCCGAGACGACTCACACACTCTATGATGGATGATGGATGATGGTGGTGGATGATGGTGTTGTGGTGGTGGTGGAGTGTGGGTGAAGTGTGAGAGAGGTGGTGTGCCAAGGGATGGTTTGCAAATGAGCCAAGCACCCCTATTTATAGCCTGAACAGCAGCTCGGGCACGGCCCCGTGTCCATTGGGCATGGCCCCATGTCCACCCTCTTTCTCTTTCTTCATTAAATGCAGTTTTTCTGCATTAGTTGACCACGCCCCCGTGTCCGCTGGGCATGACCCCATGTGCAGAAGCGTATCTGTACTGTCAAGATTTCCCCAGATTCTGCGAATCTTTGAGTTGACCACGACCCCGTGTCCGCTGGGCAAGCCCCCGTGTTGGGTGATAGAAGCTTCTACAACTTTGTCTTTTCTGCAGACACTTGGGCACGCCCCCGTGCTCATTGAGCACGGGGCATGTTCAGCCTTCTGTTTTCTTGTTTTTGCTTGGGAAAATGCTGTCGGGGGGTCGGGCATGCCACGTTTTTTCCTTTTCTTGTATTTATGTTAGATTTAGCTGCGTTTTTTGCTTCTTTTGTTCATTTGAGCTCATTTAATCCTGAAAAAACAAAAGGAAGACAAAAACACACTTTTTCCAACATTAGTACTAAAAAGGGTTAGTTTTATGCCACATTTGATGTAATTTATATGTTGCATTTTGCACACATCAAATACCCCCACACTTGAATCTTTGCTTGTCCTCAAGCAAAACTCTTTATAATGTGGCTTTACACTCCCAAATGGAATGGGTAGAAGAGAAGGTTTTTGGGCTTGTCATAGAGTGTCGGGATTCCAAGATTTTTATTAGGTTTTATTTTTATTTTATTTACAACCCTATTCGTCATGATTTATTTAAAACATTACATAAGATAAATTACTTATTGGGGCATAACATGCCTCTTTAAAATTCCACTTATATACAAGTTCACATACCTCACGGGGATCACTCAACACTCGGCCGAAGATGTTTTTTAGTGAATCACTCGAGAGCGGCATGTAACTTAGTATTACCATAAGCTTGCCAAGCAATCAATCCTCCTCCTTTTTTAACTATACACCTTTGTAAATATCAAGAGGACTTTTTGGGTGAAGGGTTAGGCTTGGGTTAAAGGTAGGTGGTTGGGTTAGTGGTTAGTAAAAGGGCGAAAGGCGTAAAAACATCGGTTTTCGTGAGACTTTTTATTTTTCATAACTTTTTATTTTGATGAAGCAATTCTTCAAATAAATTTGTTTTTGATAAACTTGTTTGTTTATTTTTGGCTTCATCATCATAAATATATATATATATATATATATATATATATTTTAGGAAGTCATAAGAAAACCGAGATTTGTTACTAAAATAAAAGGGTTTAAAATGAAAAAGGTTTTGGTGGGTAAAAGGGTGTTTGTTTTGGGTTATGAAATGTAAAGGTTTTGGCTCAAAGGGGTTAACTAGGGGGATTTTGGGTAGGTCGTAAAAAAAAGAAAAATAATGGTGTAGAAATAAAAAAAGGGTTAGTCCTAATGCCTCCATCATTTACTTACTCGGGTTTAAGTTGGTAAGGACCGGGAATGTATTGTCGTGGCAAGTTATAGAGTCGTAAGAACCAAGCGGCTATTCACACAAGAAACGAAAAATGAGCAATTAGTTTAAAGATATGTATTTGTATGCTCAATAAAGGCTCAAAACTCACTTTTTGTGGGAATGAGTTTTTATGTGATCAAGTATATATAATCAAATTTTAACTAAACTTGTCATGCCGTTTCATAATTTTCTTATGTTGGTTCTTTTTATCACGACGCTATCGGTTGTAAATTTGTAAAAACATAACCTTTTTAAAACTTGAAACTCCCAAATTAAACCTAGACAAGTAAAAAAATGAAAAATTTTTTTGAAAAAAATTTGGGGTGATTAGCGGTTCCAATAGAGTTTTATGTAAGGCTTGTAATTAGGACTTGCAAGATTCAAGGTTTTAGCATCCCCCCACACTTAAATTACACATTGTCCTCAATGTGTCCCAAAAATAAGTTTTTAGGTTGAATGAATGTGTAAAAAGTTGTGAAAAAGCAAAAAATTATGTTACTGGGCGTCTGGACACGGCCCCGTGTTCAGATCGCCAGTAACAAAAAAAGAGTAAAAAGAAACAGAAGCCTGGGCACGCGGGCGTGTTGGGTGAGCACAGCCCATGTCCAGTTACCTGAACTGGGCATTTTCTGCAGACGGCTGGGCACGGGTCGTGTTGGGTGAGCACGGCTCGTGCTGAACTTGCTGTAATGAAGAAAAAATTTGTCGGGTGGCCCTGTTTTTGTGCATGGGGCGCTGGTTCAAGTTTTCCTTGGTATCCTTCACCATCCTGAGTGTGATTTACCCATTACAACATCATCCAAACACCAATTTAACCTAAACCGTAATTCCATTAAATAGAGAAAATTACATAATAGTCCTAGAGAATTGAAAATAAAGTAGAAAAATAAAAGTTAAGGGTCCTAAATTAGATAGGTCAAGTGATACATAAAATCATCCTATAGAGCTCTACTTTTACAATAGGAACGAAAATTCCGAAAATAGTTTTTCGGTATCTAAAAGCTTTGTAGAACTCCGAGCCGAGGGGTGTTCCCTAGATGTTGTTTAGAGCCATTCTTCTATCTCTCTCGGGAGGAAGAAGGCAACTTCATTCTCCTCAACATCTCGCGGAGGGGGAGTGACACCAACCGAAACCCCTTGTAGTATGTCTTGAGGGGGTTCCGGGTGTATGGCGTACCATTTGGCTGGTATGATGACTTCCGGTACCACATTCCATGCCCTTTGGGTGATAATTGGTACCAAAGGAGGAGAGGCGAGAATGTTCAACCTTTAGTGCAAAAGGTTGACCTCTCGAAGGCATCCCTCTAGTCCCACCGTCAAATGATTAATACGGTCGACCAATGCTTCTTCCACCCCTGTCATTTCATCAATGGCCTCTCTTAAGGCGTAAACGTAGTTCACAAGAGAATCTTCAACCGTTGATGACCTCCTCCCTTGTCGGTTGTTCCTGGAGTGCGACGAAGATGTTCCGCTAGTTCTGCTCGCCATTCTGAGGAAACAGACCGAAAAGAGTTCAATTTTTACGGAATAGTACCTCGGACACGGCCCCGTGCTCAATGAGCACGGCCCCGTGTTCAGTTTTCTGCAGATTTTTGGGATAAGGATCTTGGAGTTTTAAATTATTTTCAAGGTTTTCAAAGCATTTTTAAGCAGAAACAACTTAAAACATTGTTGTCGAACTTATTTTTAATAAGATTCCTTGAACAAAAATCTATTAAACATCACCTTAAAGCTTGGAATCATGGTGACTTCAAGCTCTAATGGAGGTATTGAGTGAAAAATTGAAGAATGTAATGGACAAAAGAGGAAAGGACAAGATGGTTGTTGAGAACCTTCTTTTAGAAGATACATAGGATGGTATGAGTGAAGATTCCCCCAAATCTCTTTCCCTGGAATGGTCCAAATGTGCAGGATTCTTGGCTGTATTTATAGAAAACGACAACACGCTGTACACGGCCCCGTGTCGGCTGGACACGGCCCCGTATGCAGGCAAGGTCGTAACATATTTTGTCCGTATTCTGACAAAAAGTCAGAAAGGAATCTCTTGGTGGACACGGGGCGTGTTGACCTGGACACGGCCCCATGTCTAGAGGCTGTTTATGAAGTTTCGTCTATTTCTAAGGAACTTATCTGGATCGGGTGGTTCCTTACTAGATGGAACAACCCCAAAGTGCCTAAGATACCTTAATTGCTCTAGACTAAGACGAGAACACAAGAGGTTGTCGGTGAGGGTGATTCCTATGCTAATTGTAGGTGGACAAGTCCAACCCTTTCCCGGGTTCTCGTTAAAGAAGGTGTATGCCGAATCGCTCAGGTCTATGTATGCACCGAACGAAGTCGATGGGGAGTCCTTCATGGCACAATCGACACAGGGACGACTACCGCCCAAGTCTTTGCTAGAGTTAGAGGTAATATCGGGAACAACGAAGTTGTTTTTATTCGAATGTGATCCCAACAATTCCTCTTGGGTATCATCTTGAGATGAATTATTGAAATCCATCTTAAGTTCTTTTAACCAATTAAGAATTAGATCTTCCAATTGAAATAGTTCATCAAGCAGCATTTCTCCTAGAAGGTCCGGTTGAGAACATTCGAGGGAGAGATAGGGATTATTTTTACTTTCACCCCTCTTAAGGCTACAGGAAAACAATGGGTCTATATAATGGGGCTTATAATTTAGAAAATAACATTCTAAATCTTTATGAGGGCCACCACATATTTGACACTACGTACCATAAGAGTGCCGAAAGTAAAAAATATCAGTATCTCTCATGTTTGTGTCAGAAATTACCAACCGTCGGGATCTAACGGTTTTGTTTTCAGTAACTGAAACTTGGGCACGAGGCGTGTTGAGTGGGCACGTCCCCGTGTTCAGCTTACTGTCTGACTTAAAACAGGATTGCCAGTTCCAAAGATTGGGCACGGGGCGTGTTCAGTGGGCACGGCCCGTGCTGAGTTCTGCAGAAGCTGAAAAATTAAGAAAATCCTAAAAAAAATAGAAAAATTAGAAAAAACGATTAGGCCGTTGATTCCTAACTTTCTTTAAATCCTTGTGTCCCTGGCAACGGCGCCAAAAACTTGATGTGCGTAAGTGTGTATAGTTTTTATTGTATAATTTAAGCCCTTTTATACCTTTTAGCCAAGTTTTAAATTTATAAAACACGATATTTACTAACACTAAACACACATATGGGCAAGTGCACCCATCGTGAGCGTAGTAGAGTGTTTGTAAGATACCGAGGTCGTCCAAGGACACAAGAGCTTTTAGTACCGGTTTATCCTCAACGTCTAATCAAATCAAAAGTTAGAAAAAAGGTTTTTAAACAAGAAAAATAAAACTAACTAAAATGCTGAAAAATAAAATAAAAACAAATAGACAAGATGAATCACTTGGATCCGACTCGTATGTAGTGTAACCTTTGATTATTTCCGCACTTTTGCACTTTTTAAGAGATTATCTTAGTTATTGTAGTAGGCCCCTCTTTTGAAGGTGACGTTAACCTCAACCCAGTAGTTTGAGTCAGCAAGGATACAATCCTAAAGGGTCGGATTATTGAAAGATAATTAATTAAGTTATTAATGCATAATGTGGTAGGCCCCTCTTTTGAAGGTGATGTTACCCTCGGCTAAGTAGTCTGAGTCAGCAAGGATACAGTCCTAAATAGCCAGGTTAAAGTTTTAATAGTAGCTTACATATGAGGGGATCAGAGAGTTTGGACCCCCGCCATCCAATACCGGTGAGTATCGAAGGAGGTCCTACTAAATTTGACCCAGGTCCTTGCAGGATCTATACACTGAACAAGACAAGACTCTTACCAAACCGTTTCCTTAACCCCCGACCAGGTAGCCAACATACCTCCATATAGACCGTGGAGATATGAATGGTGAAAATCTTTTATTTTATATAGACAGTAAAATAATGCCAAGACACCACGGACAAACGATAAGGAAGAATCACCTTCAACATAAGAAACTAGTTATTAAAGTCATTAATACATAACCAAATAAAAAGTGCGAAATGATTAAAAATAAAAAGTATTACACTAGACACTTGTCTTTACCAAGTGTTGTAAGAGACTTAGGCAAACATGGCCTTTGATTGTCAAGAACTCTTACGAACAATCTTGGATCCCGAGACGACTCACACACTCTATGATGGATGATGGATGATGGTGGTGGATGATGGTGTTGTGGTGGTGGTGGAGTGGGGGTGAAGTCTGAGAGAGGTGGTGTGCCAAGGGATGGTTTGCAAATGAGCCAAGCACCCCTATTTATAGCCTGAACAGCAGCTCAGGCACGGCCCCGTGTCCACCCTCCTTCTCTTTCTTCATTAAATGCAGTTTGTCTGCATTAGTTGACCACGCCCCCGTGTCCGCTGGGCACGACCCCATGTCTAGAAGCATATTTGTACTACTAAGATTTCCCCAGATTCTACGAATCTTAGAGTTGACCACGGCCCCGTGTCCACTGGGCACGCCCCCGTGGTGGGTGATAGAAGCTTCTACAACTTTGTCTTTTCTGCAGACACTTGGGCACGCCCCGGTGCTCATTGAGCACGAGGGGTGTTCAGCCTTCTGTTTTCTTGTTTTTGCTTAGGAAGATGTTGTCGGGGGGTCGGGCATGCCACGTTTGTTCCTTTTCTTGTATTTATGTTAGATTTAGTTGCCTTTTTGCTTCTTTTGTTAATTTGAGATCATTTAATCCTGAAAATACAAAAGGAAGACAAAAAGATACTTTTTCCAACATTAGTACTAAAAAGGGTTAGTTTTATGCCACATTTGATGTAATTTATATGTTGCATTTTTCACACATCACTCATATCCCCTACAAGGATATGGGTTTACGAATTCCGTTTACAAGTTTTACCAGTTTGATTGTCCCCACCGGACGCATGCTTGTTTTGACAAAAGTGAACTCACCTTGGTTTGCTCGGTATGACTAGCTACTTGTGCACACTCAAACATTCACAGCCTAAGGTATTCATGTGTGCGTGATCAGTTTCACAATCGCAAGGTTTACGTATAAATAAAAGTCACAGTGTTCATATAATCAGCGATCACTGAATATCACATAGCAGTTACACAAACTCATTCAATTCCACAATTCACTTGCATGTATCGTAATAATGTCTAACAGTTAAGTGTGCTATGCATTGCAACCAAATCATGTTTCCTTGATCATAGTTATTCATCATTAATAGTAAGTAATATGATTTTCAATAATATAATCATTCATTGCCATGCACCTACTAACCCACAGCCTATTGTGAGTGACCCTTCAAATGACGAATCTCAAGAATGACGAAACATCAAGATGGGTGACAAATCCATAGGGTTTCGTCGACTGGGAGATGACGAAACGCATGGGTATTTCGTCGACATGACATGTGATGAAACCTTGAGGTGTTTCGTTCGACATGTTCAACGTACTCAACCTCAAATACAACAACCAGTTACGCCAAACAATCGCTTGTCTACCCACATATCATTAACAGCAATCAACAACAATTCACATGAAATCATAGATCAAAAACATAAACCCTAATCATTTACTGTTTCAGGAAGGAGTAATTAACATATGATCATCATGTAGAGAAGTCAGATTGCTCACCCACTTGGCAACCCCTTCATCACAACCGATTTATAACCCTACGCATCCTTAACCTACGTGTCTGAATTCATTGATTAATTATCATACACATAGTCACATCATTAGTAAGATCTCATACACATAATCACATCATTAACAGGATCTCCATGATTGATATAACCATTAGACAATCAACAGTTGGTACAAAACCTAGAACAAACAACGAATATTAAACAAGTGTTCGCACTCACCGGAGAATCGCAAAGGAATGACGGTACTTGAATCGGTGAGAGGGTAAAAGCTTCGGGTGGATGTAAGGTTGCCGTCAGTTTGTAGAGAGAACTAGGGTTTTCGTTTTTACGTTTAATGTGTAACGAGTATAAGACACATCAAACCTGGGCCACGAATTGAACTGGTCCGAGGCCCATGCTCGACGAAACCTGCCCAATGACGAAACACCAGTTTCGTCGGGCTTCAATTTGGCGAAACTCTTCATGGTGACGGAACACCATTTGTTTCATTTATTATTATATATATTTTTGTTAAATGAAGTTTAGTATTCTTAAACAATTCACAAGTTACCCAAACAATGACACAACATATCAATTATATAACAAGTGTGCACAATTACAATGCAAACAGATCAAAACAAACTATGAAAGCACAGCTGTGAAACAATGACGTGTCGAGGAAAGACCTTGAAAGCTTGGGTTGTAACATCATCCCTAACTTGAAAGAAATTTTGTCCCGAAATTTGATAAGTAATCCAAAAGCGGCGAAGTGTCAAATCAGGACGACTGTGGATTTTCCCCAGGTGCCACATCTTCCCCAACTTGAATGGGAATTTCGTCCCGAAATTCACTAGTTGCATTAGATTTAGATTTTCCAGGCTTGGACTTGTCCTCTGGGAATAAATGTGGGTACTTGAGCTTCTTCTGATCCTCGCGCTCCCACGTGAACTCCGATCCACATCTTGAGTTCCAACGAACTCTCACTATCGGAATACGACTGTGCTTACGGACCTTGACCTCCCAGTCCATAATTTCTATTGGTTCTTCGACAAACTGCAACTTGTCATGGATTTTCAGCTCTTGAAACGGTACGACCAGTGTTTCATCCGACAAACACTTATTTAATTGCGACACATGGAACACATCGTGGATGTTACCTAACGCAGCAGGTAACTCTAACTTGTAGGCCGCTTTACCAATTCGCTCTAGAATTCTGAATGGCCCTACATAACAAGGGTTAAGCTTGCCGCGTTTTCCAAAACGCACCACACCCTTCCAGGGTGAGACCTTTAACATGACATGATCATTAACTTCGAATTCCAAAGGTTTCCTACGCTTATCAGCGTAGCTTTTCTGACAGTCGCGCGCTGCTGCCATACGGTTCCTTATCTGCACAATCTTTTCTGAAGTTTCCAACACAAGCTCAGGGCCTGTAACCTGGCTGTCACCCACCTCAGCCCAACAGAGAGGTGAGCGACATTTCCGTCCGTACAATGCTTCGAATGGAGCTGCCTGAATGCTGGTATGGTAACTGTTGTTGTAAGAAAACTCTATCAGCGGCAGGTGTTTCTCCCAACCCTTGCCAAAGTCAATCACGCATGCTCGTAACATATCTTCAAGTGTCTGGATGGTTCTCTCACTTTGACCATCCGTCTGCGGGTGATAAGCAGTGCTCATATCGAGATGCGAGCCGAATGATTTGTGCATCGACTGCCACAAGTCTGAGATGAAACGCAGGTCATGGTCAGAGATAATAGAAGTTGGCACCCCGTGCCTAGAAACCACCTCCTTGAGGTATACAGCAGCTAATTACGAGAACTTATCTGTTTCCTTGATTACTAGAAAGTGCGCTGACTTCGTGAGACGATCAACGATCACCCAAATTGTATTGTTCCCGCTTTGAGTTCTTGGTAGCCCCGTGACAAAGTCCATTGCGATTTGCTCCCATTTCCACATGGGTATTTCTGGTTGTTGCAGCAACCTAGACGGTTTCTGGAATTCCACTTTAACTTTCGAGCAGATCAAGCACTTACTCACATAAGCCACGATGTGAGCTTTCATCTTCGGCCACCAATACATGACTTTGAGATCCTGATACATCTTATCCGAACCTGGATGAACAGAGTATCGAGACTTGTTCGCTTCATCCATCACAAGTTCTCTAAGGTTACCAAACAAAGGAATCCATACACGCTCCTTGAAGTAGAGAATACCATCCGATCTCTCTATAAGTTGTTTTTCCATGCCCCTTAAGTATTCTGCTTCAATGTTTTCCTCTTTTAGCGCTTCGGTTTGTGCAGCACGAATCTGATCAGGTAGGTTAGAATGAATGGTAAGCTGCAAGGCGCGAACACGCTTGGGTTTCGATTCCTTTCGACTGAGAGCGTCAGCCACAACGTTGGCCTTACCCGGATGATACTTGATTGCACAATCATAATCGTTTAAAAGTTCTAGCCAGCGACGCTATCGCATATTCAAATCCTTCTGGTCGAAAATATGCTGGAGGCTCCTGTGGTCGGTATAAATAGTCATTTAGTACCGTATAGGTAATGCCTCTAGATCTTGAGTGCAAATACTATGGCTCCCAACTCCAAGTCGTGTGTCGTATAATTCCTCTCGTGAACCTTCAACTGCCGAGAGGCGTAAGCTATCACCTTGTTGCGTTGCATCAGCACGCAACCGAGACCCTGAATAGATGCATCACAGTATACCACGAAATCTTCGATACCTTCAGGTAGAGACAAAATTGGTGCACTGCAGAGTTTCTGTTTTAGCAATTGGAAAGCATCCTCTTGCTTCGTTCCCCAAGAATACACAACACTTTTCTGTGTCAACGAGGTAAGAGGTTGAGCTGTCTTCGAAAAGTCTTTAATAAATCTTCGATAATACCTAACGAGACCAAGAAATTGTCGCACCTCCGAAGGACTCTTTGGTGCCGCCCAATTCCTAACAGCATCAACCTTTGCAGGATCCACGTGTATCCCCAATTCATTAACAATGTGTCCAAGAAAATGTACCTCCCGAATCCAGAAGTCACACTTAGAAAACTTCGCATAGTGTCACACCCCGATTTTCCACGTGTTACCGGTGGGCCCGGTAGGGGAGTATCGTGACATGGTTGGCAACATAATAGTCAAACAACATAATATTTAAATGCAGAACGGAAGCAAAGTATAGATTCATTTCAACCAAACGATATTGTAATATTAAGTATCACAAGTAGTTGAATATAAATCCACAGGTAGAACAAAATAAATGGAAATAGTGTTCAACAGTCTATAACATCCAAGCTCGCGAGACTTATTGTGGATGCTAGGAGACAAGCCAGCCTATTACGCGTAGTACCTGCACTTAACCTTTTTAAGAAAAATACGTCAGTTTACACTGGTAAATACAATCAACCGACTCATTTTGAAAAGAGTTTAAGAAAATGCATTTAAGGCACAAGGCACAAATAATATTTTATAACTTGGGTTACTTATTTAATTACATAAACTTGTAAAGGATTTACATGTTCCTTATGCGTTCAGTAGCCCGGATCGAGCCGGGTTAAAGAACAATAGACACACCACTTTATTTAATGAGACACTAACAGGTGTACGCCTACACCTGAGTGCTAAGGTCGTGGCCATTTCGTAAAATGATGCCAGGGATATCCGGGACACGGTCATTAACCCCCCAAAGGCTTTAAGCAAACAAAACAAATTAAACGAGACATCTCAATACTTTAACCATGATACAATTAAAGATTCAATGCCCGACCAAGCGGTATTTTATATACCGTACCCCAAGCCCGTATAGGGAAAATAAGTTAAAAGTATTTACCTGAGCAAGTATAAATCAAAATCAGCGAGTGCAAGTATCTTTTACTGGTTCTCCTAATCTGGAACGAAGGTTTATAATAACCTATTAGAATCCTAACGGGTCTTTAGTTAAGCTTAAGCTTAGACCGGTTAGTTTTAGAGATACGGTTCGTACGCACGATTAAGCGAAGACCGGATAGAATGTGATTTAGACCCGACAAGTTTGAAGACTTGCTTAATATGGTTATATTATACACATTCTGGATTTCGAGATAAAACCTATAAGGTTTGACCCGTTTCGGCTAATTTATGTAAACTAGTTACATAAACCGAACCGAACGCGCATGAAGCGTAACGGTTAACCGTAAGAGTCCTAAAAAGGTTTCCTAAGTTAACATACCTTAAATATGTTGTGATATCAGTAGGATACCTTCCGTTATGCCCAAAACGAGTTTAATCTCATATTAAGCCCCGTAGGGGTATTTTGGTCATTTTAAAGATTATAAAAGGAATTAATTTATCTTTTGTGATCCGGGTCTGATTAAATCAGTAAAATGGTTTATTTTAACAGGTTATAACATTTGGTTATAAGTCTTATATGCCAAAATAGTTTTAAACCCTAACTATGCGTATAATACGCGTATAAAGCCGTTTTAAGCGACGTACGGGTTAAAATAGGATTCTGAGTTTCCTGATCAATTAAACAGGTTCAAAACACTCCATTTAATATTTAAAATCAGTAGCAATTGGATTGGCATCAAAAGGATTTGTAAAACTCATTTTATGGCCGAAAAGGGCATATTTGGTATTTACCGAATTAAGGCGATAATCCTAGCTTATGATCAGTTTAAAAATAATTAAAAATCTTCAAAAATCCCAAAATATTATATTACATCAGTGGGTAAAAGGTTTGGTGTCAAAAATGGGGTTTAGATAGGCTTTACGCTAATGACGCCGATTAATTACTAAGAAGCGTTATAATTACGTCATTAAGCATAACTCCTAATCTAGACCTCCGACTGATGTGAAAATTTACAGACATGTTTAATAATCAGTAACTAAGATTATTTTACTTTCATATTTCCAAAATTCTTGTTTTATGGTCATAAGGGCATTACGGTCAATATTTAGGCGATTAATGGAAACGTCGGACAATTAAGGATTTATGTGGTATAAACGCAGAGGGTTATACACACATTTAACTAGGTCCTAATGGAACTTTAAGGCATGTCTAAACCTATCTAAACCGGGTCAGAATCGAGGTCAAAGCAGAAAGTCAAACTATGTGACTTTCGGCTCTGAATCGGTTCAAAACAGAAAGTTGTCGAATCAAACAAGCGTAGACAAGTTTTTATACTTATTATCAGGTTATAAGAATGATAAAACAGGTTAGACGCCTTCTGTATCGTTAATCATGCGTTAAATCGAAAATAACAATTCTGTTGACTTTTTCTAATTACCATTGACTCGACAATCGACCTAGTTAGGATTGGAATCAGTGGGTGCCCTTTTAAGGGTTTAAAGCCCACATGATTACCAACTTATAACAACTTTTGATTCGACAAAACCCTGGACCGTTTGTGTTTTATCACTAAGTCAAACCGTAGTTACGACGGTTTGAATTCTAGGCTATAAACTAAGCATAACTTGATTAAGAAGGGTTAGACATACTTACACAAGTCTTGTGAACGATTTGGAAAGCTTGGAAGATGGTCTTGAGTTCCAGAAATGCTCAGAAGTTGAAATGTGGTTGTATGTTGCAACATGTGACTTTTATAAGAACTTTGATCTTTCTAAATTGATGACAAATGGGTCTAGGATGATCCAAGATCAGTACATGTGCCTTCTATAGGCTATAAACCACCTTAGACAAACCCATAGAATCGAAAACTTGCAATTAAAGTCGGTTACAACATGCAAACAGGCACCTGTCAATCTTTTCTGCTTCTGGCAGTCGTAGGCGGCCCGCTTTAGATCTTGATATATCTTAGGCCGGCCGCATGGCCCTTCTGATCAGGTAAACATGTTTTTCTTTATTGCATTTTGGTCCTTGGTCCACCGAAAGGTCGTTTTCACTACAATTCTTGCATTATGAGGCTTCAATATTGACATATGGGGGCTTTAGGGCTTATACCATCTTTGTTAAGTCCTTGGGTAACTTTGTGATCACCCGAAAAGCCCTAAATTTCAATGTTAACGATTCTAACCCTCACACACGAATTTTATCACAACTTTCTCATACGGTAACGAAACTTGGTGAAATTTTTATGGTATATTCTAGTGAGCATAATTAATCGTTACAAGGCTCCGGGTTTGCTAAAAGGTCACTCAGAGGTATATCTTAACATGTTGACACATTTAACCCCCGTAGTTTGTAATCTCTCACTTTCTTTCACAATTCGCTTCGTATGATCCATGACCCATTCGTTTAAGGTTATAAACATCATGTAGGGTTATTGTAAAGTGTAATTATTCATTGTTGACACTTTGAACCCTTATATTTACATAGTTTCATTGTTTGTCAACTTTAGTCCTTCAAGAACATTCTTTCACGCGTTCAAACCTATGACACGTGTCAACACATTATAGGACGTAAATTTTCGAGGTGTTACATCATCACCCCCTTAAAAGAAATCTCGACCTCGAGATTTACTGAAACAGATAAGGGTACTTTTCTTTCATCGTGGACTCAACCTCCCACGTATACTCAGGACCTCTACGGGCATCCCATTTGACCTTTACAATCGGTACTTGCTTCCTTCGAAGCTTCTTAATGTTGGTACACTTAATGTGGACGCGACTCGACTCGGTTCGTTTCAGTTCGGGTCGACTCGGTTAGGTCCGGCTCAAGCCCGAAGTCACGACATTCCTCTGTCGTGCGCCCCAGAGTTCGACACGCGAGGCACGGAACGCCGCAAGCCATTCCCGCCTAAACATCACCATGACATCATCAATGTGATGTCATGATGATGTTAGCTTTTGTCTCATATGTGAACTTAGTGAAATATGTAAACAGAAACATGTTGCTGGGCCGTTTCTTTTCACTATGGGCCGAAGACTAGAGTTAGTGGACTTTGACTTATGAGTGGGCTTATAACAAACGACGAAACAGAATAGATTTAATATGTTTTGTCGACGAAACAAGGTGTGTTTCGTCGACTTTAGTGTTTCGCCGAGTCCTTTATGTGTTTCGTCAGTCTTGTGTCTATGTCTAGTATAAATACCCATTTCTGTTTCTGTGTGAACCAGAGATGAGAGCATACATGTAAAGAAACTCTGCCAAAATTCTGTCAAACTATGTTTGTATCAGTTTGTATTTGGTTCTCATCCCGTTTAATCAATTGAGTGTGTTTCATTGGTTAATACGTGTGTGTTTTATACTTTGTTTGGTTTGCACCGTCACGGGGATTCCGCACCCGTTACCGTGTTCGTGATAAACAAGGATAGGTGTTCGTTATCGATCCTCACCGGAAAAACGGGACCTACAAGTGGTATCAGAGCCTTGGCTCTTTTCCTTGTTTAAAACCAAACATTGTCGTGTTTGAAACAAGTTTGTGTGTAATTTTTCAGATTTCGTTCTTGAAAAGTTTATATTTTTTCTGGAAAAATTCATTAAAATCAGTGGTTATGTTGTTGGTTTGCTAAAAGTTTTATCGAAAACCTTGTTTGTTTGAGTGTTTACATATTAACATTTGGTTTTTGTTGAATGTTTTAAGCAAAATCTTGTGTTCGGAAATTTTTCGGTCACCGGAATCTTCAAATCTTCATCGAGTTCATCTAATATTCAAGTTGTTTATAACTGTTCTTGAAAAATATTTGTGTTTGATCTAAATTGTAGATTGAATTATTGTGTTTGTGGGTTAAAATATAATTGTTTGAAAATTGTGTACAAGCATGATGATGTTTAAATTGATAAGTGTGAGCCGAAAGTATGTTTTGGTTTGACAATTGTGGCCTCTGTCAGAAGATAAGATCTGACTTTGCTAGTTGGGTGTCAAAATTTTCAACGAAACACAAGTCTGTTTCGTCGCAAATAATCAGCATTCTGTTTCGTCGCAAATAGTTCAGCATTCTGTTTCGTCGCAAATTGTTCAGCTTTCTGTTTCGTCGCAAAAAGTTCAGCTTTCTGTTTCGTCGCAAAAAGTTCAGCTTTCTGTTTCGTCGCAAATAGTTCAGCTTTCTGTTTCGTCGCAAAAAGTTCAGCTTTCTGTTTCGTCGCAATACATATAGCAGATCTGTTTCGTCGCCTTATATCATCACAAGTGTTTCGTGGAAAGTGTTTCGTCAAGTAACTTATCAATTTTAAACAGAAGACTTCCAAAAGTGTGATAACAGTCTGTTTTCAAGCGAGTGATTAGTTTTTCACATACATCAAATATGAGCTGTACGAATCCGTGGGATTGGAGTACGGATCCACTACCAGATCTAAAACAGATGTCGATGGCCGAATATATGAATCGTACCATACCTCAACAACAACAGTTAATAAGTGCAAGTCAATGGGAAAAGGTGTTGAATCATCAAAACATACAGAATCTTTTGGTAGCAAGAGGAGAAGAATATGCAGCTACTAGAAAGATACGTCATGATCTGTTGAAGAAGAAATTAGAATCATTTCATTTCTTAGAGAATGAAACCCTAAATGATATAATTACTCGTTATTATCATTTGATGAAGGAAATGTATTATGTTGGTGTTCTTACATCTCAACAGGAAATTGTAGCACGGTTTGCTGATGCTCTACCTCCAAAGTGGAGCCCATTTATTGAACTTTTAAAGGATACGGGCGTTCTAAATGCTGTCAATGTTAATATCTATGAATTCATTCAGAAGTTGGAGCACAAGAACGAAGAAGAAATTCGGAAAGCTAAACGAATTTCTGCTCCTCAAAATACCGAAATGTATCTTGGAGGAGGTTTTAACCCGTTAGCTAGTTCCAGTTCAGCTCAGCAACCGAAGTTACAAACGGCGTTTGTAACAAATACAAACTCTTTTCCGTTTCCACAATCAGCTCCTCCTCCGGTCTTCGATCCAAGTGCCTATTTTCCTAAACCTACTGTCGATTGTGGTTCGGCCATACAGTTGGGAAACAGTGATCAAACAAGAACTGCGCTTTATGCCGAAATCATCAAGAATGTCAGCGATGGTGAATCTTCAGGAAAAGATGATAGTTTGTCGAATGGTGCCAAGGAGATGAAATGTCAAAATTCTGACTTGACCAAGAAAGTTGATGCTACATCAGAAGAAATGGAGAAGATTCTCACTGAAGATGGATCTTTCTCTTCTCAGACTGCCTTTATGGCTAATGTCACAGCTTCTACAAGTCAGGTAAAATCCGAAACTCCTAGCATATGTAGTGATTGTGCATATATGAAACAGGAATGTGAGAGAGTGAAACTTGAATGTGACACAATTCATAGTCACAATCAACATTTGGTTGTTGATATGTCAAAGTGCAAAGAGGCAAACATGGCTTTAGTTCGAAATGAAAAGGAATTTAAATCTGTGATTGAAACCTTAAAGAAAAGTGTTTCCGAAGTGAACAAAGTTGTTTATCATAAACAAGTTAGTATTAACAATTACATTAACATCGTTGAGGAAACCAAAAAGGAATTAGCCATTGCAAAATGCGAGCACGATGCGATCAAGCAAAAATTGGAGAGTTATTCTAACTCCCGATTTGTGCTCGATCACATAATTGACATTCAACAACTGAAAGGGAACGTGAAAGGCGTTGGGTATAAGTCGTGTCCGCCTCCTTTGAGACACAACTATACCAAAATGCCTGATGAGGAGGAAATGCCTCGGTTTGAACCAACTGTTCCTCTTAATTATGAGGAGTTTACAACTGGTCTAGGGTTCAAATCGGACAGTTCCTCGGAGGGCTCATCTGATCGGAAAGAAAAGTCATCATGTGCTTCAAATCAAAGTCCTCCCACAGTTGAGGACTATGATTCGTCCGATGATGAACCAGATGTGAGTGATGAGGATAAATCTCTTGAGAAGAACAAAGGAGTTGAAGTTCCTTTTGAGAATCACATTCTGTGTGATCCTCCTACTCCTGTTGTGCAATCAACTGGTGCTAAACAAGAGATAGATCCTATCACTGAGACCGTGTCTACCATTAAAAGTGATAACGTGTTGTATACTTTAGTTGGTGATGACAAAATTTATACAAACACAGCTTTTCCAATTAAAAATGTCAATCAATCTTTGATTGACAAAGTGTTTGAAGATACTACAACTAAGTTTTTGGGAAAAGCGATCCCGAGAGTTTCAGTAACTCAGTGTGATCCTATTCCAAAAGCTGAAGTTAGAAGAAAATTTGGAAATCAAAAATCACCGACAAAGCAACAACCTGTCGCTTTTAAGGGTAAACAGCAACAGCAGCGAGCTAAAAATTCTAAAGGTTTCGGTTGTGACCAAAGGAGCTCGTTTCAAGAAGAAAAACTATGATGTTAAATTTGTAGCCTCCAATGGTACTGATAAAATTGAGACTTTTGAAAACAAATCAAACACCGATTTTGTCCAACAAGTCAAGATTTTAAAACGTAACGCTCAAAACAATTACACCCAACACACAAAAGGGTGTGATAAGAAAGCAAGTACCTCAGGTTCTACAGGTTCAACATGTGAAAGTCGAACAGATTCTCCTAAGTTTGTTGAAAGGAGAACTTGTTTCAAATGTGGGAAGTTTGGGCACATCATTAAAGACTGCAAAAACTCGCCCAAACCAAATTTTGTGGAAAGAGCCCCTTCTGAACAAGGTCACTCACAAAGTCGTCCTGTTTCTCCAAAACATGATAAATGCACTATTAAAGAACAGGAAACAAAACAACTACATAAGAATGTGAAGGTGATCGAAAAGGCTTTAAAACCGGAAAATGTTAAAAGGAAACCAAGTTCACAACAACCGTTAAAACCAGAAATTGTAATTAATACACAATCTGGTAAATGGAAACAAGCTTGGAAACCTAAAACAGGTGAAGGTTCAGGGGGAGGAGTGAAATTTCCAAATCATCAAGAGATTGAAATTACATTTCTTGATTCTCAGGGGCAACCTAAGTCTATGAAGGCTTGGGTCCCCCTCTCCAACTAATCTCTGAGTGAGTGTGTAGGATGTTCCAGGAGGAACTATCAATAGTCATCGGATTATTGATAGTGGAATGTTCATGCACAAGATCGGCGACAGAAGAAGTTGTTGCCTTTGATGGAGAGAAAAAGAAAAGAAGACAGAATTGTCTGTCGAAAGATATTGAAAGCTTCGACAAATTGAGAATCATTTCAAAATGTGATTGTTCAAGGTTCTGATCGGGTCCCCAGGGTAGATTCAAATCAAAATGTACGCACCTGCAGCACGTCTGATGTTCAAAATCAACAAGATGAACGTGCAGTGTACATTTCTTCGTGGTGTGATTGAAGAAAATGTGTTTGTTGAACAAACCAACCAGGTGTGCGGATGCCTTAGCGTGCATTGAATAACCGCACACTACTTCTCAAAGAGAAAGACAAAGACCTTCGCTGGTGCAATGTGGAAGACCAGCCGGACCCAAAGGTTTCTGATCTTATTGCTGTCAAGAGATTTCTAAGTAGCTACAAAATCGAATTTGAAATCCACACCGGGTGGATATCCAGTTTAGGAGAGCGCTCAGATTCCTTGCAATGCACGAAGCAGTTGCAGGATACGGTTTTAAAATTTCTAATCTCTCCTTTACTTGTCGATATTTAAGCTGCTTTATAAATTGTTATCCTCTCGTAGCTCTCTTTGGCCAGACAATGTTGTCATGGTCCGCACCGCTTACCGACGTGCCAACTGATTTTTCCAAAATTCGATAAATCTTTTCTGATTAAAAATAATTTTGGTAAACGGCATTAAGGTAAAAACATGAGTTAACCGACATCGGAAAATCATTTTTGTACATACCTTTGTGTCTTTTAAATTTATCTTAGTTTGTTTATTTTAGGGGGAGTAAATCCAATTTTGAAAAATTCAAAAACAGTGAAAATTTTCAAAAGGGCAAAAACATTGGAAAAACAAAAATGAGTTTCCTGGCGAGAAGAAGAGAAAATGATAGTAGATCAGTGGTCTGTTGAAACCCTTTCAAAATGAAATGCAAAATGAAATATGTTAAGCAGCTCTATATAAGATGTATCGGTAGGCTCACAATCATATTAAAGTGTGCAGGGTGATATAAACTTTAATCGACTGAAGACCAGGTGGGAACCGCACATTGGCATATGGTCTTAGTACCGAAATTTCGTTTGAGAGATTGCCGAGGTTCTGAAATATTCGGTCTTTATGCTGTCTTATCATCTGGGTATCATGGTTGTATCAAACCGAAACAAACGGAGACGAAGTCTAGATCTTCCATGATACTATACATACGTGTACATATTGCATTTGACCTCAATAAGTGATCAACAATCACATGTCCAAACAAAATAAGTGATAATATATCACAGATTCTTTGCGGGAGTCAAGTTCGTCTCTCTGCTGTACGGAAGTACTGACCTGTTCACGGACTTGCTCCTGTGCCCTCATGCAATTGAAAATCAAGTTCCTCATCAATAAGTGATTCTATCACATAGGGCTTGTTTTCAAATCAAATAAGTGAGTTTCTCACATCTTTTATACGGTCAAACAGATGATAAACGGTATACTCACCGGTAAGATGAACTCTCGTGCATACCTTGATACGGGAATGTGTCGTGTGTGGATGAACACCGGTCGGTAAGTATAAATCATACCTTAACGTATCCCCTCGCCATGATTACATCTGATAAGTTGAGCGTATGTGGACAACAATACCGATAATTGTTATAGGATGCTTATCTTAATGTTAACTAATTGAACAAAAAGAGCGTTTTGGCGTGACCGTACACTGATATGATTCTCTTACCCTCGAAACTCGCAAAAAGAATGTTTGTAAATATTTGTTTACTGCTTTCGTTTCTGCATCGTTGTATATATTTATTTATTGCTTTCCGTCTTTACATTTGAAAAATGAAAAATTCCAAAAAGATTTTAGGTGTGTTTTAATATAAACTTTATAAAAGCCAAAAAGATTTTGCTTCTAGTTTATTTTTGATTGACTGATGTTGGAACTCGAGTCTATCCTACCCAAAATCCTGATTGTAAGCCGGAAAACAATTGCATCTTCATAAATGGTCGAACTTAACAAGTTTTGAAAGTTAAAGGATTAAAATTGATCATTTTTTTAAAACTTTCAAACTGTTGTCGGTTGGTGTTTGATTGAGATTTGATCTCATATGTGTCATTTGTTTAAATGTTAACTATATTCCAAGCGGTTGTTCTCATTATGCGTGCAGCTTTCTTGCATGTGCAGATGCTAAAGGCGAGGAGAACATGTTCGATGACAAGCTTTGGAATGAAGACACGAAGTGGAGGCACTCAAAGGATAAAGATGATCGAGTTGCCGCTGACCCTTCATCAACACCACAAGGATCTGAAGAATTGACAAGTCAAATGATTCACAAGCATGACTCAATGGAGAGTTCATTCTAAGGGGGAGTTTGTTACCACACTACCTGAATGAAAAGGGAGTTTGTTGATACACTTTCTTCTTACGACGCGTGAAGACTTTGAAGATCCTCCGACATGAAAGACACAGAAGACGAACCTCACGAGTAGCATCCAAGGGGGAGATTGTTGGTACACTTAATGTGGACGCGACTCGACTCGGTTCGGTTCGTTTCGGTTCGGGTCGACTCGGTTAGGTCCGGCTCAAGCCCGAAGTCACGACATTCCTCTGTCGTGCGCCCCAGAGTTCGACACGCGAGGCACGGAACGCCGCAAGCCATTCCCGCCTAAACATCACCATGACATCATCAATGTGATGTCATGATGATGTTAGCTTTTGTCTCATATGTGAACTTAGTGAAATATGTAAACAGAAACATGTTGCTGGGCCGTTTCTTTTCACTATGGGCCGAAGACTAGAGTTAGTGGACTTTGACTTATGAGTGGGCTTATAACAAACGACGAAACAGAATAGATTTAATATGTTTTGTCGACGAAACAAGGTGTGTTTCGTCGACTTTAGTGTTTCGCCGAGTCCTTTATGTGTTTCGTCAGTCTTGTGTCTGTGTCTAGTATAAATACCCATTTCTGTTTCTGTGTGAACCAGAGATGAGAGCATACATGTAAAGAAACTCTGCCAAAATTCTGTCAAACTGTGTTTGTATCAGTTTGTATTTGGTTCTCATCCCGTTTAATCAATTGAGTGTGTTTCATTGGTTAATACGTGTGTGTTTTATACTTTGTTTGGTTTGCACCGTCACGGGAATTCCGCACCCGTTACCGTGTTCGTGATAAACAAGGATAGGTGTTCGTTATCGATCCTCACCGGAAAAACGGGACCTACACTTAACCTGTCGATCCTCGATCGACAATGGTTTTTCCACAAATTTCAAGCTCTCATCTATATGCACATCTGTATGGGGTATGACCAGTGATTCGTCAGCGAAACACTTCTTCAGATTGCAGATGTGGAACACATTGTGTATACTACTGACCTCTTCAGGTAAGTTTAACTTATAGGCAACTGACCCGACACGTTCGATAACCTCGAAAGGTCCTATGTATCTCGGGCTTAGCTTGCCTTTCTTACCAAACCGCATCACTCCCTTCCAGGGTGATACTTTAAGTAAGACTTTCTCACCTACTTCAAAGTGAAAATCCTTACGCTTAGGATCAGCGTAACACACTTCTGCCTATCCCGGGCAGCTTTGAGACGGTCACGAATCTGGACAATCTTGTCTGTCATTTCGAACACTATCTCTGGTCCCGATAATTGGACATCTCCAACTTCTGCCCAACAAATGGGCGATCTACACTTTCTACCGCATAATGCTTCAAAAGGCGCAGCCTTAATGCTGGTATGGTAGCTATTGTTGTAGGAGAATTCGACTAATGGTAGGTGCTTATCCCAGCTACCACCCAAGTCAATTGCACATGCACGAAGCATGTCTTCCAACGTTTGAATAGTACGCTCACTCTGACTGTCAGTCTGAGGATGATAAGCCATACTAAAATCCAAACGTGTGCCCAAAGATTGTTGGAAGCTTTTCCAAAAGTGTGACGTGTATCTAGTATCTCGGTCAGAGATAATAGACACAGGTATGCCATGTAAAGCTACAATCTTATCCACATACAGTTGGGCTAACATATCGGAGCTGTAGGTCTCCTTAATGGGTAGGAAATGTGCTGACTTAGTCAGTCGGTCAACTATCACCCAGATGGTGTCATTTCCTTTCCTTGTCTTGGGTAACTTGGTGATAAAATCCATAGTTACCATCTCCCACTTCCAAGTAGGAAGTTCAGGATGTTGTAGCAAACCTGACGGTTTTTGATGTTCTGCCTTGACTTGCGCACACGTCAAGCATTTAGCTACATAGGTAGCTACAGACTTTTTCAAGCCTATCCACCAATAGTTTGCCCTTAGATCCTGGTGCATTTTATCAGCTCCAGGATGAACGGAGTATTTGGAACTATGGGCTTCCTGGAGGATAACATCTCGAAGTCCCCCATAAATTGGAACCCATATTCGTCCATTTAGTCGTAAAATTCCGTCCTTGCTAAGTGTTAACTGCTCCTCAGTTACCCCTAGCTTTTCGTTAGGATAGTTAGCTTCCAACACAACTTCCTTCTGTGCAGCTAATAACCTTTCAATCAAATTGTTCTTTATTTCCATGCGCTTGGCATTGATTCGGATGGGTTTCACCTTCTCCTTCCGACTCAAGGCATCGGCGACTACATTCGCCTTGCCGGGATGGTATCTTATTTCACAATCGTAATCATTCAGAGTTTCCATCCAACGGCGTTGCCTCATGTTCAAGTCCTTTTGGTTGAACAGATGTTGAAGGCTTTTGTGATCAGAATAGATCACACATTTTATTCCATATAAGTAGTGCCTCCACAGTTTTAGTGCGAATACAACGGCACCCAACTCCAAGTCGTGGGTGGTGTAATTTTTTCGTGCACTTTTAACTGACGTGAAGCATAGGCAATGACTTTGCCTTTCTGCATAAGCACACATCCCATCCCTGTGTGTGATGCATCACAATAAACTACAAACTCCTCTATTCCATCAGGCAATGTCAGCACTGGAGCATTGCTCAACTTTTGTTTCAGAATATCGAAGGATTCCTGCTGCTTAGGACCCCAATCAAACTTAATCTTCTTACGTGTCAGCGAAGTCAGGGGTGCAGCAATCCTTGAGAAGTTTTCAATGAATCGCCTATAGTATCCTGCCAAACCTAGGAAGCTACGTATTTCTGTAGGAGTCTTTGGCTCATGCCAATTCATGACAGCTTCAACTTTAGCGGGGTCTACTTGGATACCACGCTCACTAACAACATGTCCAAGAAATTGGACTTCCCAAAGCCAAAATTCACACTTCGAGAACTTGGCATAGAGCTTTTCTTTATGAAGTAGTTCCAGAATGCAGTGAAGATGCTTTTCATGGTCAGCTTGGTTCTTTGAGTAGATGAGAATGTCGTCGATGAAGACGATGACGAATTTATCTAAGTGCGGCTTGCAAACGCGATTCATGAGATCCATGAACGCGGCCGGTGCATTAGTGAGCCCAAAAGGCATCACTAGGAACTCGTAATGACCATAACGAGTCCTAAATGCTGTTTTGTGCACGTCTTCATCTCTAACCTTCAATTTATGGTAGCCTGATCTCAAGTCAATCTTCGAGAAGAAACTTGCCCCTTGAAGTTGATCGAACAGATCGTCGATTCTGGGCAAAGGATACCTATTCTTGATAGTGACATTATTAAGCTCGCGGTAGTCGATGCACAGACGCATCGATCCATCCTTCTTCTTGACAAATAAAACTGGTGCTCCCCAAGGAGACGAACTAGGTTTGATGAAACCTTTGGCTAGCAAATCATCTAACTGCGTTCTCAATTCCTTCATCTCTGTTGGTGCCAACCTATAAGGCGCCCTTGCAACTGGTGCTGATCCAGGAATAATGTCAATTCTGAATTCTACTTGCCTATCTGGTGGCAAACCAGGTAGTTCTTCAGGAAATACTTCGGGGTATTCAGAAATGACGGGGATATCCCCAATCTTGGGCTTCGGCTCATCTATAATCACTTGTGCCATGTAGATGACACAACCCTTCTTCAAACACTTAGAGTCTTTGAGTATAGACATTTTCTCGGGCAGCCCATACTGGGTATCTCCCTGGATAGTAAGTGATTCACCAGACGGAGTCTTGATCATCACTTGCTTCTTATTACAAATAATCTGGGCCTGGTTATGAGATAACCAGTCCATACCTAAAACTATGTCGAAACCGGCTAGTTTTAAAGGAAGTAGGGACAAAGGAAAAGAGTGGTTCTTAATGGATATGAAACATCCATCTAATAAGGTTGAAGCGGTTTCTAAAGTGCCATCTGCTAGTTCCACCTCATACTTCACACTTAAGGTCTTAACAGGTAATTTCAACAATTCACAAAACTTATTATCTACGAACGACTTATCAGCGCCTGAATCAAATAACAATCTGGCATAAACATCATTTACGAGAAAGGTACCTGTTATCACATTGTCGTCCTTGACGGCTTCCTTAGCATCCATCCTGAAGACCCTAGCATTGGTCTTCTTAGTCTCTTCGGGCTTCTTGGCGTATTTTGGGCAATTGCTCTTGATGTGCCCCTTTTCATTGCAACCGTAGTAGGTCGCATCCTTTATCTTTTAGCAATCCAAGGTTTTGTGTTCCTTGGACTTGCACAACCCACATGCAAAAGCTTTCGATTGTGAATTCGAATTCGATTCATACCTGCACTTTTCGAAGTGCTGTCTCTTGCAGATTTTGCATTTGGGTTTTTCACCCGACTGCTGACCATCCTTCCTAAATCCTGACCCCTTCTTATGGTCATTGTTTCCCTTCTGCTTCTTGTCTGAATGTCGTGAGTTGTCATCCTCACGCTTCCTCTTTTCGGTATCAGTGTTTCTCTGCGATCTCAGCCTGACAGCGTCCAAGGTAAGGGACAATGATATGTCCGCTACTGACCGAAAAGTAGTTGGTCTGGAGGCGTTCACACTTGCTTTGATCTCCGGGGCCAAACCCCCAATGAATCGAGCTATACGTTTAGGCTCCGGAGTTACCAAATATGGAACCAACCTTGACAAAGTGTTGAAACTGGTAAGGTAGGCCTGACAGTCTAGGTTTCTCATGACCAGCGATAAGAAGTCAGATTCAATTCTCTCAACCTCGTGTTGAGGGCAGAAATTTTCCTTGATTAGTGTCATGAACTGTTCCTAGGTCATATTGTATAACGGGACTTTCCCTGTAGCTTGGATCAAAGATCTCCACCAAGCTAATGCTTCCCCCTTAAAAGGCTGAGACACAAATTTCACAATGTCCCTATTATCACAACCACTAATATCCACAACCGTATCCATCTCGTCCATCCAAGTCATGCAATCTACTGCTCCTTTTTCCCCAGTAAAATCCCTGGGTTTGCACGATATGAAGTACTTATAGGAGCAACCCTTATTACGGGGTTCTTGATTCCGTATGACTCTTTGAGATGGAGCACTCCTCTGGTTTGATGAGTGGTGAGAATTACTGTTGTGGGCAGTGTGGGTCCTGGAGGGTGTTCTAGAATGTGGTGCAGATTGGGTCCTCGCACGGGTACCACTAGATTCATGGAGCTGTCTATCCATAGCTCGATTTACGGCATTATCTATCATTGCCTGTAATTCTGCACCCGCTACATTTACTCGGGCATTATCATGCACTCTCCCTGGGTGACTATTGACCTCGTTTGAGTCTGCCATGTTGCTTGAACTGTTACATATTAACAATAATTTATTGGTGAGTTTATTATAGAATTGTCTTCTATGGCAATTTATTAACCGTGGTAAACATAGACCATATATGGTTAATTTATTACTCACTTTTATTTAGGATTTCTAATATAATTTATCCTAATTATTAAAACAATAACAGTTTTATTAGCACATAAGGCCTAGTCACAGGGACAATTAGATTATAAGCTATGATTTCAGAGAATCAAAGCATGAAGGTTTGAACAAAATTCATTACCTTTATCAGACAGGGTCACAGACTAATACTGTCTTTTGTCTCATATGAAATGAGAAGGGCCCATAGGCATTCCATTACCAATGGATGGTAAAAAGAACTGATCATATTTATTAATGATTTAACCCATGATTCAGAGATCATTTAGTTAGGTTTGGAATCTTTGTAAAGATCCATATATAATAATAACACGTGTGTTTTTAACGAATCATGTCTGCCAGGAGTGTTAACATGTTTACAGATGTTAACAGGGATTTGAATCTTTTAAACGAGTTTTACCATCTGGGCCAGGTCTTTAAAATGACATGCAGGCTAGGTTATACTTTTAAGATCCTTAATTAAAAATAACATAGGCAGATAGATTTTAAAAGGAATGATTCTGATTTATTTATTTCAAATCTAGTTTAATTATGCATAACATAGCAAGGATGAAATTTATAAACTTACATTCCATAAAAATTTAAAAGTAGTACACTTTGCCCTAAACGGGACTTTTCACATTAACACTTGCCCACGCAGGAGCTATACTGATAATACATGTCCTCACAGGGACGGTTTACAAAAGTAAATGTCCACGCAGGGACTAATAGAGACAAGTCCTCGTAGGGACTAAGTACAAAGATAGATGTCCGCGCAGGGACTACATACACACATAAATAAATGTCCACGTAGGGACTTGATTTAAACAAGGAAATACAACAATGTATATTGGGATTTAACGATCCCGTTTCTTCTTTCCTTTCAGCAAATTTGCCAAACCACTCATGAATCCCTCATTCTTCTTTCGCTCTTTCTGGAGGTCTCGCTCAACCTTGCCCAGTCTTTGACGGAGATCCTCCTGCTCTGGTGGAGAAAACCGTGGTGGCTGGTACTGTGGCGGCGGCTGAGCAGGTACTTGATATCCACGAGCTGGATGTCCTATTCCCCAAGGGGTTCCATAAGGTCCTTCTGGGTGAAAGGCATTGTAGTTTGCTGCTACTTGATAAGGATCCTCAGCATAGTTATAGTTATGGTATGCTGGCGGTCCGTATGGGTTGTATGCTGCTGGAGCAGTATAAGCAGGGATAGGGTTGCCAAAACCCGATGGTGACGGTGCTATAGGTGCCGAATTCACCTCTGATACTGGAACGGAAGGTCCACCCATTTGTGGGTCTTCATATATTGGAGGGTAGTGGCTGCCGCTAGAGTGTTGAGGGGTACTGAAATGAAACTCCCCTCCTCGTGCTGACATCCGTGCGCCAGTCCTCATACGTCTTGGCGGTGCTGGAGGCTCTAGATGAACTGGCGGCGGTGGTGGCGGTGGTGGTGTGACTGCCACGAAACGTGGATCCTCAGAGGGATCTCGCTGCTGCTGTTGCGGCTGCTGGTGAGGCGATGAGTGGTAAGATGGTGTATAGTACCACTCACACCGTTCGAACCGTGCCTGGTGACTATCCGGACCTTGGTATGGTGTTCCGTGAAAAGACGAACCATCAGAGATCTCCACAGGATGGTTCGAGGTTCCGGTTGCAGGCTCGACGGGATCTGTGTCCTCGTCCATATCCATCGCTTGATCACCTGAAAAGTGATCCTCTGGTCCTAGAGGATTAAAACTCCCTTGTTCTGGTAGGTAGTCCGCCGGGTTAAACTGGCCCCGAAAGACAGGAGTAGGGTCGTCGAAGGAACGGTGCGATGCTGATCGTTGTAGAGGTATGTATGAAGGTGGCGGATTGTTGGGCTCATTCTCGGACTGAGGCCCATAGGAGTGATGATATGGAGGCGTTGAGCTATACGAAGTAGATCGTCTGGAAGGCTCCTCGTAAACCCTCCAAGGTTCTTGTGGATCTGCACTCCTTGTAGAAGAAGGAGTTCGCCGGCCCAAAGGCCCGGCCTCATGGTCGTTAGGGGCGCTCATTGGCTCATTTCCTCGACTTCCTCGCCTGAATCTTGGCGGCATTTTTAAACCTGTCCATATAAACAAGGGTAATAACAAGGAAAAATAAAGGACAAATTTAAAAGTAAAATAAAAACATTTTGGATTATTCCTAAGTTCTTTGTCTAGACTCGAAGATTTAGGAATGTGCAACTGTGTAACTGAGATTAAACACAAAGGACTAGTGTTCAATTCACTCAGTGTTGGCTCTGATACCAACCTGTCACACCCCGAATTTCCACGTGTTACTGGTGGGCCCGGTAGGGGAGTATCGTGACGTGGTTGGCAACATAATAGTCAAACAACACAATATTTAAATGCACAGCGGAAGCAAAGTATAGATTCATTTCAACCAAACGATATTGTAATATTAAGTATCACAAGTAGTTGAATATAAATCCACAGGTAGAACAAAATAAATGGAAATAGTGTTCAACAGTCTATAACATCCAAGCTCGCGAGACTTATTGTGGATGCTAGGAGACAAGCCAGCCTATTACGCGTAGTACCTGCACTTAACCTTTTTAAGAAAAATACGTCAGTTTACACTAGTAATTACAATCAACCGACTCATTTTGAAAAGAGTTTAAGAAAATGCATTTAAGGCACAAGGCACAAATAATATTTTATAACTTGGGTTACTTATTTAATTACATAAACTTGTAAAGGATTTACATGTTCCTTATGCGTTCAGTAGCCCGGATCGAGCCGGGTTAAAGATCAATAGACACACCACTTTATTTAATGAGACACTGACAGGTGTACGCCTACACCTGAGTGCTAAGGTCGTGGCCATTTCGTAAAATGATGCCAGGGATATCTGGGACACGGTCATTAATCCCCCAAAGGCTTTAAGCAAACAAAACAAATTAAACGAGACATCTCAATACTTTAACCATCATACAATTAAAGATTCAATGCCCGACCAAGCGGTATTTTATATAACGTACCCCAAGCCCGTATAGGGAAAATAAGTTAAAAGTATTTACCTAAGCAAGTATAAATCAAAATCAGCGAGTGCAAGTATCTTTTGCTGGTTCTCCTAATCTGGAACGAAGGTTTATAATAACCTATTAGAATCCTAACGGGTCTTTAGTTAAGCTTAAGCTTAGACCGGTTAGTTTTAGAGATACGGTTCGTACGCACGATTAAGCGAAGACCGGATAGAATGTGATTTAGACCCGACAAGTTTGAAGACTTTCTTAATATGGGTATATTATACACATTCTGGATTTCGAGATAAAACCTATAAGGTTTGACCCGTTTCGGCTAATTTATGTAAACTAGTTACATAAACCGAACCGAACGTGCATGAAGCGTAACGGTTAACCGTAAGAGTCCTAAACAGGTTTCCTAAGTTAACATACCTTAAATATGTTGTGATATCAGTAGGATACCTTCCGTTATGCCCAAAACGAGTTTAATCTCATATTAAGCCCCGTAGGGGTATTTTGGTCATTTTAAAGATTATAAAAGGAATTAATTTATCTTTTGTGATCCGGGTCTGATTAAATCAGTAAAATGGTTTATTTTAACAGGTTATAACATTTGGTTATAACTCTTATATGCCAAAATAGTTTTAAACCCTAACTATGCGTATAATACGCGTATAAAGCCGTTTTAAGCGACGTACGGGTTAAAATAGGATTCTGAGTTTCCTGATCAGTTAAACAGGTTCAAAACACTCCATTTAATATTTAAAATCAGTAGCAATTGGATTGGCATCAAAAGGATTTGTAAAACTCATTTTATGGCCGAAAAGGGCATATTTGGTATTTACCGAATTAAGGCGATAATCCTAGCTTATGATCAGTTTAAAAATAATTAAAAATCTTCAAAAATCCCAAAATATTATATTACATCAGTGGGTAAAAGGTTTGGTGTCAAAAATGGGGTTTAGATAGGCTTTACGCTAATGACGCCGATTAATTACTAAGAAGCGTTATAATTACGTCATTAAGCATAACTCCTAATCTAGACCTCCGACTGATGTGAAAATTTACAGACATGTTTAATAATCAGTAACTAAGATTATTTTACTTTCATATTTCCAAAATTCTTGTTTTATGGTCATAAGGGCATTACGGTCAATATTTAGGCGATTAATGGAAACGTCGGACAATTAAGGATTTATGTGGTATAAACGCAGAGGGTTATACACACATTTAACTAGGTCCTAATGGAACTTTAAGGCATGTCTAAACCTATCTAAACCGGGTCAGAATCGAGGTCAAAGCAGAAAGTCAAACTATGTGACTTTCGGCTCCGAATCGGTTCAAAACAGAAAGTTGTCGAATCAAACAAGCGTAGACAAGTTTTTATACTTATTATCAGGTTATAAGAATGATAAAACAGGTTACATGCCTTCTGTATCGTTAATCATGCGTTAAATCGAAAATAACAATTATGTTGACTTTTTCTAATTACCATTGACTCGACAATCGACCTAGTTAGGATTGGAATCAGTGGGTGCCCTTTTAAGGGTTTAAAGCCCACATGATTACCAACTTATAACAACTTTCAATTCGACAAAACCCTGGACCGTTTGTGTTTTATCGCTAAGTCAAACCGTAGTTACGACGGTTTGAATTCTAGGCTATAAACTAAGCATAACTTGATTAAGAAGGGTTAGACATACTTACACAAGTCTTGTGAACGATTTGGAAAGCTTGGAAGATGGTCTTGAGTTCCAGAAATGCTCAGAAGTTGAAATGTGGTTGTATGTTGCAACATGTGACTTTTATAAGAACTTTGATCTTTCTAAATTGATGACAAATGGGTCTAGGATGATCCAAGATCAGTACATGTGCCTTCTATAGGCTATAAACCACCTTAGACAAGCCCATAGAATCGAAAACTTGCAATTAAAGTCGGTTACAACATGCAAACAGGCACCTGTCAATCTTTTCTGCTTCTGGCAGTCGTAGGCGGCCCGCTTTAGATCTTGATATATCTTAGGCGGGCCGCATGGCCCTTCTGATCAGGTAAACATGTTTTTCTTTATTGCATTTTGGTCCTTGGTCCCCCGAAAGGTCGTTTTCACTACAATTCTTGCATTATGAGGCTTCAATATTGACATATGGGGGCTTTAGGGCTTATACCATCTTTGTTAAGTCCTCGGGTAACTTTGTGATCACCCAAAAAGCCCTAAATTTCAATGTTAACGATTCTAACCCTCACACACGAATTTTATCACAACTTTCTCATACGGTAACGAAACTTGGTGAAATTTTTATGGTACATTCTAGTTAGCATAATTAATCGTTACAAGGCTTCAGGTTTGCTAAAAGGTCACTCAGAGGTATATCTTAACATGTTGACACATTTAACCCCCGTAGTTTGTAATCTCTCACTTTCTTTCACAATTCGCTTCGTATGATCCATGACCCATTCGTTTAAGGTTATAAACATCATGTAGGGTTATTGTAAAGTGTAATTATTCATTGTTGACACTTTGAACCCTTATATTTACATAGTTTCATTGTTTGTCAACTTTAGTCCTTCAAGAACATTCTTTCACGCGTTCAAACCTATGACACGTGTCAACACATTATAGGACGTAAATTTTCGAGGTGTTACACATAGAGTTGCTCCTTCCTCAGGAGCTCCAAAATAAAACGTAACTGCCGCTCGTGATCTTCCTTGCTCTTCGAGTAGATCAAAATGTCATCGATGAATACAATAACGAAATCATCGAGATACAGTTTGCATACGCGGTTCATGAGATCCATGAAGACCGCTGGCGCGTTCGTCAACCCAAACGGCATAACCAAAAACAAATAATGCCCATACCGCGTTCTAAAAGCCTTTTTGGAACATCCTCCTCTCGGACTCTCACCTGATGATAGCCCGATCTCAAGTCGATCTTCGAATAAAAACTTGACCCTTGCAACTGGTCAAACAAGTCGTCGATGCGTGGCAATGGATAACGGTTCTTGAAAGTCACCTTGTTGAGTTCCCGATAATCAATACACATGCGAAAGGACCCGTCTTTCTTCTTTACGAACAGAACTGGGGCTCCCCAAGGCGAAGAACTGGGTCGAATAAAGCCTCTGTCCAATAACTCTTGCAGCTGATTAGACAACTCCTGCAACTCTCCAAGTGCTAAACGATAAGGAGCACGAGTAATTGGGGCCGCTCCTAGCGCAAGGTCAATCTGAAATTCTACTTGGCGGTGAGGAGGTAAACCAGGTAGTTCCTCAGGAAATACATCTGCAAATTCACATACGACTGGCAGATCCTCGATCTTTCTCTCTTCAGACAGAGTGTCCGTAACAAGTGCTAGAATAGCAGGATAGCCCTTTCGTAAACACTTCTGGGCTTTCATAGATGAAATGATGTTGACAGTTGCACCGCTTCGATGACCCTGGACAGATAATAATTCCCCGCTAGGGAGAGGTACACGCACGATCTTCTCCTTGCAAAGTATGTCTTCTCCGCGTTTGGACAACCAGTCCATACCAATAACTATATCAAAACTGCCAAGCGTGATAGGAAGAAGGTCAATGTCAAACACTTGACCTAGAAGATCGAGTTTACACCCTAAGAATACGTGTGTGGCTTCTATCGACATGCCATCAGCTAATTCTACTACATGCTTATTTACAAGAGGCGCAGGACTTAACCTTAGCTGACGACTGAATCCCAAAGACACATAAATCCAGTCGGCACTAGAGTCGAATAACACAGAAGCAATAATACCATTAACAGAGAACGTACCAGTCACGGCGTTGCCATCGTTCCTTGCATCGCCTGCCCCAATAGGGAATGCCCTACTGCAAGCGCCATTCCCACCGTTATTTCCATTGTTTTTGTTTCTGGCATTGTTGTTGTTGTTCTGATGATTACCCCTATTGTTATTGTTGGCATTCTGATTCAGTTGCGAGCAATCCCTCTTAAAATGCCCTTCACTGCCGCACTGATAGCATCCCCTCTGATTGCCCTGATTTTGCTGGGGTTGTTGCCTCTGTTGCTGTTGCTGAGACTGCTGCTGTTGTTGCTTGGGGTGTGGAGCTCTACAATCCTTTGTCATGTGACCCAGCTTGTCACACCTTTGACATGCTCGACTACACTGGCCATAGTGATGATAACCACACTTATTGCACTTCGGCTGTTTTCCCGTGTAACCTAAAGACTTGTTGTGGTTCTGATTCGGGTTGACAGAGGACGACTGGCTGAAACTGCGGGTGTTGTTGTTGTAAGGCTTCTTCTGAGATTGACTTGCACTGGTTGCTTTGTCAGTATTGCTCCATTTACGCTTATTATCACTAGCTGGCGTAGTAACTGTGGTTGCAGCAGCAGTGGTGGCAGAAACACGCGGTGGTAGCGAACCCCTCTCCACCTCCTGATCGGTGATCTTGTGAGCCAAATGGACAATCTGAGGTAAGTTGTTGAGGTTAGCTGCAGTAACCAAACCCTTCACTCGTGGAGCTAATCCCTTGATGAACAATTCAATTCTCCAGTGCGAGGGTCGGGACAAGTTCGGGCACATGATAGCCAACTCATGAGACCGTTTCACGTATGCCTCAATCTCGGATCCCACCATCTTCAGATCATAATACTCATTCTCTAATTTCTGAATCTCATCACGAGGATAATACTCCTCCCTTATCAAATCCTTAAAATCGTCCCAAGTAGTGGCATTTGCGACCTCAATTCCCAACATTTGAACATGGGCATTCCACCATATCAGGGCACCATCCTCGAGTGTGCCCATAGCATACTTCACTCTGTCCCCAGCAGGACAGTTGCACATCGCAAATACCGATTCTGCCTTCTCAAACCATCGTAGGAGTCCTACAGCCCCTTCAGTCCCACTGAAGGTATGTGGCTTACAATACATGAACATCTTGAACGTACAAGCAGGTGGATTGTTTTGGTTTTGCGCTTGCTGACCTAATGGAGGAAAGAAAACACATTACAGAGGTAAAAGTTGTGTATGCGACACAAGAACAAAAGGTAATTGGCATATATCGTACCAGCTTGGTAGGCTGCCAAAGCCTCAGCCACACGGGTGTTGATTAAGTCAGTCAGCTCAGCCTGGGTCATTGCAATGTGACGACGTCCATGACCTCGTCCGCTCATGATTCTATATAAGAGGAGGGAACAAGTTTACGAATCGAGATAAGGTAGGAGTCAAATCTCATGTTGACATCTGCAACTACAAAGTTCACACCAAACAATAGGGCAGAACCCTTCTCACACTCGTTAAGCCTCACTGGGACTCGCATACACCTCACGTTATTATTATGTGTGCACCCATCATAATAAGGCAATGTACATGCTTATCTCAGTGCCTCTTAACTTGCGCTAAAAGTTTCCCCCACATTCAAATAGCAAACGAAAGGTATTACAGGATTACGAATCATAAAAGTAGAAGAGTAATGTCATACTGTCAAATCACCACAGTATCTAATATGTCGTTTCATGCAAGCTGTGAGTGTGTGTAACTACTAAACAAGTATTGCATAAAGTAAACAGAGGACGAACCTTGCAATCTGGAGATGAGTGTCATGGTCTATTTTTGAAGTTGTTCGGTTATAATCTGGTTTTATGAAAACGTTTTAAAACCTAGTTCACTATAACCAGTGGCTCTGATACCATACTGTCACACCCCCAAAATGCCACATGCGGAAACATCGCGGGACGTGTGACGTACCAGGATCTAGCCACCAATCACATTGAACCATAATATAGAATTTAATAAAAGTTTCCATTGATTTCATAAAGTAAATCCAAACACAAGCAAAAACCAATTTGTTCAGCGGAAGCATAATGTAAATAGTAAATCTAATGTTTCAATTCAAGAGTACGATAATCGTTAACCTTGTATCCAAGAGCTACGACCCTTGACGACTCCAACACTCCCAGATAGCAAGTTCCAATCCAAGTACCTAAGGACCTGCAAGTATGCAGAAAAGTGTGTCAGACAGGCTGGTGAGTTCACAGTTTGTGTTAACCGTTTAATACCAAGTAGTGATTTAAGATTCTTTAAGACTGTTATCTTGATAATAACTCGATACCGCAGACGGCCCTTTTTGCCCTTCCCCAATGCTCTATCATACATTGGTCATGATTTAAAGTTATTAGTTCACGCCCGTCCTATCCAGGTACGACGTGAGGGTGCCAAACCTAATGGCGCTATCAACTAAAAACCCCGTTGCCCTACAAGCACCAACTGGTAGTAATGATGGGACTTAAGTGATAGAGAGTGAGTGTATTATTCAACCATAAAGTTTACTGAAAAACCTATGCATATCCCCTGCAAGGATATCGTTGTGAAATCCGCCTCAAATCCCCTACAAGGATGTGGGTATTTGAAAACCGCCTCATATCCCCTACAAGGATATGGGTTTACGAATTCCGTTTACAAGTTTTACCAGTTTGATTGTCCCCACTGGACGCATGCTTGTTTTAAGAAAAGTGAACTCACCTTGGTTTCCTGGGTATGACTAGCTACTTGTGCACACTCAAACAGTCACAGCCTAAGGTACTCATGTGTGCGTGATCAGTTTCACAATCGCAAGGTTTACGTATAAATAAAAGTCATAGTGTTCATACAATCAGCGATCATCGAATATCACATAGCATTTACACAAACTCATTCAATTCCATAATTCACTTGCATGTATCGTAATAATGTCTAACAGTTAAGTGTGCTATGCATTGCAACCAAATCACGTTTCCTTGATCATAGTTATTCATCATTAATAGTAAGTAATATGATTTTCAATAATATAATCATTCATTGCCATGCACCTACTAACCCACAGCCTGTTGTGAGTGACCCTTCAAACGACGAATCTCAAGAATGACGAAACATCAAGATGGGTGACGAATCCTTAGGGTTTCGTTAACTGGGAGATGACGAAACGCATGGGTATTTCGTCGACATGACATGTGACGAAACCTTGAGGTGTTTCGTCGATATGTTCAACAGTTGACAAGACTCAACCTCAAATACAACAACCAGTTACGCCAAACAATCGCTTGTCTACCCACATATCATTAACATCATTCAACAACAATTCACTTGAAATCATAGATCAAAAACATGAACCCTAATCATTTACTATTTCAGGAAGGAGTAATTAACATATGATCATCGTGTAGAGAAGTCAGATTGCTCACCCACTTGGCAACCCCTTCATCACAACCGATTTATAACCCTACGCATCCTTAACCTACGAGTCCGAATTCATTGATTAATTATCATACACATACTCACATCATTAGCAGGATCTCATACACATAATCACATTATTAATAGGATCTCCATTATTGATATAACCATTAGACAATCAACAGTTGGTACAAAACCTAGAACGAACAATGAATATTAAACAAGTGTTCGCACTCACCGGAGAATCGCAAAGGAATGACGGTACTGGAAACGGTGAGAGGGGAAAAGCTTCGGGTGGATGTAAGGTTGCCGTCAGTTTGTAGAGAAAACTAGAGTTTTCGGTTTTACGTTTAAGGTGTAACGAGTATAAGACACATCAAACCTGGGCCACAAATTGAACTGGGCCGAGGCCTATGCTCGACGAAACCTGCCCAATGACGAAACACCAGTTTCGTCAGGCTTCAATTTGGCGAAACTCTTCATGGTGACGAAACACCATTTGTTTCATTTATTATTATATATATTTTTGTCAAATGAAGTTTAGTATTCTTAAACAATACACAAGTTACCCAAACAATGACACAACATATCAATTATATAACAAGTGTGCACAATTATAATGCAAACAGATCAAAACAAACTATGAAAGCACAGATGTGAAACAATAATGTGTCGAGGAATGACCTTGGAAGCTTGGGTTGTCACAAACGCTGTCAAAGGTTATTTAATAAAATCGATGATTACTGCGGTGCCGCCGTTTCAGAAAGTGGCGATTTGACGTTTAATCATTAAGATTTCTTACTCTTCTTTTAATTATGCTGACGTCAACTCATTTTAGCTTTATATATATATGTATGCTATTACTTTCCCTTTACCAGATTTGGTAAACATGAAGACGAGTCGAAAATACCGTTTCCGGAGGATTTCTGAGATTTTGAAGACTCTTGACGCTGCTGATGCCATGCTTCGTCTTGGAAGTCTGACACCGGAAAAGGCTGCCGGAAGTGAAGGATTTCTCTGCACCGTACCTCGTCCCTATAAAGGGAAAGATGATGTTCCCTTTCCTACTAGGGTTGATGCTGATGTCGGTGTTACGCGTTTTTCGGCACATGTCTGGATGCAGGCGTTTCTGTCTGACTTGAGTTGGTGTACGGTGGATAATAAGCGACGTCGGAATGGTCGACTTCCTGCAATTCCAGCCAGAGCCTTAATGATGTCGTCTGCTGTGGATGGTGGGAGGAGTGACAACGAATGGATCGTTGACCCTCATCCTCTCGAGTGGTATGGTGAAGCACTACATACCCTTGTAGAGGTGTTGGCCATGTTTCCAGATGTCTAGTTTATTTTGTATGTTTTTGTAAATATTGTTTGATGCACTGCTGTGCTCGTATACTTTTGTTCCTGTGCTTACTGCACAAGTAACTTTTTGATGCACTGCTATGCATGTAGATTTTTGTTAATGCGTATGGTGCGCAAGTAACTGTTTTAATATAAGATATGTTTGAATTACAATGTCTTGCATGTGTATAATTACTTTGTTTAGGTAAAGCGAATAAAGATGGTATAAAGCTCATGTGTGATCATAGGTCTGGATTGTATGCGGGGCTTGCACCCATGGACCATTCATGAGACTTGTAAAGTATTACCATTGTGTTTTCGCGTTTACCAAAAGGAATTACATGCATTTTGTAATAAACAATGGAACATAATAGGCGTAAACTTTGTATTGATTGGATAAGGCGCAAGGGCCAGTTGATACAAAGTGAATAATTAAAATAATTATGTTGCCTGCCCAGATGTTTGGCTATTGTGTGGGATGGGTAAGTTGCTTAGATATAGCACCTGCGCAATTGTTGCGCATTCCAGGTGCGTGGTACGTCTATTCCATCGAACCTTTTTAGGGTATATGCGCCTTTACCCAGGACTTCATGAATGACATATGGTCCTTCCCATTTGGGCGTGAGTTTTCCTGGTTTCTCGGCGTTGGAGGCCTCATTGTCTCGTAGAACAAAATCCCCTGGAACAAAAGTGCATACGCGCACCCAAGCATTATAATATTTCTCTAACTTTGATTTGTACCTGGCTTCGTTGATGGCTGCGTTTTCGCGCCTTTCTTCAAGGAGGTCCAGGTCGATCCTACGCTCTCGCTCATTATCTTATTTTTCCATGGTGATCATACGTGGTGATGGAAGGCCGACTTCTGCTGGAATTACCGCTTCCTAGCCATAAACGAGACTGGATTGAGTTTCGCCTGTACTGGTTTTCGGCATAGTTCGGTGAGCCCATAAAATGCTTGGGAGTTCATCTACCCACCCCCTGCACGCTGTTCCAAGCCTTGCTTTTATGCCATCCACTCTGTAGGATCGTTTACGGACCCGAACGAGTCGATCAGAAGAGTTTTTCTCAATACGAAAGGCGGAAACAGACGTATTGAGTTCAATTCAGTAAGATATACTCATTAACTGTCGATATTATTGATTTGATGACAAATTACAGCGAGTCGACACTTCGGCAGCAGTTCAGTACTGAAACCAGAATCGTTACCAATCATTTCGTTTGAGGAGGTATTTATAGGCATGTGATTCCGCTTGAACATGCTCAAGCGGAATTACATTTCAAGCGAAATTACTTCAAGCGGAATTAACATCTTGATTCCGTTTGAAATACCAGCTTGATTTTGTTTGAAATGACTTGTGTCATTTCAAACGGAATTACCTAAAAATACAATTCCTCGATTTCCGTGCCCTGATCTATCTAGTACAATACAAGACTCGATACAAGACTAAGTCGACAGACGGATACACCAACAGACTCCCCCTCGAATGTTGACGAGTCTTAAGTGTCGAGTCTTTGCATCTTCAGTCTTTATCAGTCTTCGGGCTTCTCTTTTGAAAAATCTGACACTGTAAGTATCCTCAACTCTCTCTCTTCTCTTTATCTTAGCACCAACCAATAACCTCCTCCTCTCTGGCTCTATCTTCTCTTGATCAGATCTCTTGATACCTTAAATTCATCAGCATCAACAATCTCAGGATCAGAACCTGGCTCTTTGTCATTCAGACTCCTCCTTTCGATAAGCTTTCAAGATCATGTCCTGGATTACATCCTTTTCTGGATCAAAACCTGGCTTTTTATCTGTTTATCCCAAGATCTGAAGCTGGCTCTACTTTTTCTGCACAAATCTCTACCTAAAAATAAATTTCACAAATTTAAAATTTGACAAATTTAGACTTTTCTTACCACATGTACAATCAATTCTTAAAATGATTTTACAATTTTAAACTCTGATGAACCATTTAAAGAAATACCATTTTTCTTTCCAAAATACACTCTCCCAACCCAATTGTCGTCATGTTTAGTACTTGGCATTTTGAAAATCAGCTTTCCAACATCAGTTGTCGAAAATCTTTTTGAATTTTTCAAAATTTATGCTAAAACACTCCGAAAATCTTTTTGGATTTTTGAATTTAAATGAAATGCAGAGAAGAAATACATACAAACAATATTTTTGTGAGTCTGTGTAAGAGAATCATATCAGTTTTTGAGACAAATCACCAACACCGTTAAGCTTTAAACATTTTAAGTTCTAAACGATTCACTTAGATTGTCAGTATACTAATCCACTTAAATTCTCACACAAAGTTCAACTGCTCCGAGATATGAGATTAATGTTTTAGAGACTTAAACTTAATCGCGTGTCCCACCTCAGAATATACTCCCGTATCCAGATCCCAATATTCAGTCTTACAGGTGAGTATACCTAGATGATATCTGTAAGGGGTTAATATTGCGAAAACCGTGAGAGCTCAGGTCAGAACTTCCGTTCAGCAGAGAGATGACGGCTTCGACTTTTGGTGGGTCCCCTTTAGAGGATCTTTTCTTCAACAGCACATGATTTTGCATTTTGTAATGTTTTATCATTTTTTATGCTGAGGGTAGGCTATATTTCAAGCAAGCGTAAAGTATTCTCCGGGGACTAGGCCATTGCTTCCGCAAAATCAGAAGTCCTGGGATAATACCCCAGATATCACTAAGCATAAAGACCTAGTATCTCAGAAAGAGGGGTCCTTCAAACAAGATTTCGGGGGTTACCCATATATCCGAGAGATGTTACCCACGATATAAGCAAGTTTGAATTTAGGTTTATATCTCGTCACAATCTACTAAATGTGCAAAAACCTACTGACACATCATCAGTGAGACCGTTTATCACATTTTGACTTTCCAATTCTTTAGCATGCTGTGATCGTCCACTGATGTACTATCATTTCCTCTTTTTACCAACAAAACTCATTTTTCATTTTATCATGTTTTTGGCATTTTCAAATTTTCAAATGTTTTTGGTTTTTCTAGAAAAATCTTACTCCCCCTAAAATTCAAACACATTTAAAGAAATTTGAAAACAAACTGTATAAACGAAATGAAAACTGTTGTGAATCGCTTCAATTCGCCATCCACTTAGCATAAACAATCAGAACTCCCCCTTTCAACAAACTATTTTCCCATTGTGATTTCAAAACACTTAAGTTTGTTTTAATCAAATGGTTTTTCCGGAAAATAACCATTTTACCAAAAATATGTTGCACTTTAGAATTAAACACCTTTTCAACATCAAATTCTTTCTTTTCAGAATAGAATTGATTTGAAATTTCAAGCTTACCAACTTTTTGTTTAAAGTTTTCAGCCTTCAATGGTGGAAAATTTGCATCATCCATTGGAGGAACTGAATTCTCACCTTTAACCCCAATTTGTGGCTCATCTGACTTTGTCGAATCAGATTCATCGCCAGAAGATTGCTCCTCTGATTTTGACATATCAGAATCATTGCTAGAACTATCATCAGATTTCTTAACAATCCACTTTTGGTTGTCAAGATTTGCACTTCTCTTGTAAAACCTGTTCGAACATTCACCAATTTCAAATTTTGAATTTTTGAAAAGCTTAGTTCTCTCAATTGATGGTTCAGACACAACCTCTTTATCTTTCAGTTTAGAAACTCCCTGTTTAGTTTGATTTGCCTGTGAACATTTCATGGCAATATGACCATTTTTTCCACATTTGAAACAAGTTCTAGTTTCCTTCTTCTGATCAACAGTCTGCATCTCTTTTTGCTTCTTCGCAAGGAAATCTCTGTTCGACTGTTTTCTGAATAATTTTTCTTTTTCTTCTTCAGAAGATGTACCTGAAACAAATATCATTTTTGATTTAAAATCTTGAACATATTTTTCATTTTTATGATTTTCTGGTGGAATAAAACCAAGACCTTTCTTTTTGAAATTACCGTTATAGTTTGGTTTTTTTCGATAACCAGAACCAGAACTGTAACCCTTTTTCTTGTTTTCTCTTTGTTGAACTCTTGAGGTGTACTTTTTAGGTTTATCATTAATATTTACATCTTTTATTTCAGAAATATTAATTTCTGTTAGTTTGAAAACCTTTTTGATTAGTTCGGTTTTGACACCTCCTATTGGAAATTCCTCATCAGAATATAATTTGTCGGAATCATTCACAGTATAAGCCACTTTAAATGTTTCATCATTCAAATTAGATTTTGATAACAGGAATTCTTTATTGTAAACTCTTTTGCCCTGTTTGACGGTTTGACTTGGAGTGCTGGACTCAGACTTTGACTCTGACATAGACTCCGACTTTGACTCCTCAGTTTCATCGTTATCTAACACATGATCCACTACTTTCTTCATCAATTGAGATTGTCGATCAGTGTCAGACGATGTAAACGTAACATCAATATTTTCTGGCAAATTAACTGTAGACTCAGACTCCCACTGTAAGTTTGTTGCCTTTTCGACTCTTTCTGAATTTGGATTTCGTGGAGAATATCCATTTTCAAGCGGGGGTGGACACTTGTTGTAACTGGCACTATGTTTATTACCAGATGTCTTCACTTCAGTATCCTTCTTCTTTTCTTTCTTCTTTTTAGAAGTCTTTTCTTCAGATACCTTCTGTTCTTCAGTTACTTCATCATCTTCAAAAGCCTTCATACCTTCCACAGTAGGATAAATCATGTCAATGACATAAGAAGTACATGAGTAACTTTTCAACAAACGATTGACTCTTTCAGTTTCAATCCTTTGTGTTTCCAGTCTCTGTTCTAGCACAGCACACTTCTCGATGTAATTTTTAACCACTTTTTGCTTCGTCATGAAAGCTCCTTGAAGTGTTTTCATTGTTGTTGCTTGTTCTTCACTGGATTGATTGTATTGATTCATTGCTTTGTTCAGAACATCATATGATTCTTTTATCCTGTTCATGTTGTTAATCAATTCACTGTTTTTCTTCTTTATAATCTCACAATTTTCACAAATCACCGGAACATTTTTAGCTTCAGCTTCTGCATCAATTATGAAAACTGGAATTTCTATTGCTTTCCTATTGATCACTGGAGCTTCTTCATCATCACTACTGACTGGTGTTTTGACCTTTTTCTTTTTCCTTTTAGCTTTTTCATCTTCACTATCACTTTCTGCCATCATTTTCAAATGAGCTGCCATTCTTTTCACATAATAATCACTATCATCATCACTATCTTCTTCGACTAGAGCAACAAACGCTTTGTGATTTGAAGTTTTATTCGGATCATAATCATCCCAACTGAAGTTTGCCCAGCTAAAACCTTCTAGCAATTTTTCATCATCTTGATTGATTAGGCATGCTTTATTGTCGGCTGAAATATACTTGTCCCAGCTAAAATTATCTTGATTTACCAAACATGCTCTTTTAGATGATTCTTCAATTTCCTTCCTTCCATGAGCAGTTTGTGGTTGTTGAACAACTTGATGATAAATCAATTTTCGATAGTAATCGTTGTTGTTGAATGGATTTTGAGCTCCACTTGCTTCGCGATTAGTGCACTCCCTCTTGAAGTGTCCTTTTCCCCTGCAACGAAAACAAGTAACTTTAGATTTATCAAAACCTAAATTAGAAACACATGCATCACGGTAATCATCTATTCCCGTAATTTGCTTAAACTTTTCTGCTCTCCTCAACACACTCGCCAAACACCACTTTATATCCATCAATTCCATCTCTTCAGCATCGATCTGATCGTAATCCTCTTTGGTCAACATTGGATTCCCGATCCGTCCTGCAACTAAACTACCATAGGGCTCTAACACAATTCCCAACAAAGATATATGGCTTTTTGCAACTTCTTCAGAATAATCCTGATCATTTTCAAGATTCAATACAATATTGCATTGTAGCTTTTTGCCATTCTTGGTTGCTGAAATGTTCGGATCAAAAGATGGATATGATTAAAAACTTGTGTTGCTGTTTGATCCTTTGGATGAACTTCCTGATGAACTCTTGGCTTTGAAAGCAGTCTCAACCTTTGGTGACATGTTGGTTGTTTTATCATTCAACCCTGCTTTATAATAAAGCCCAATGTCTTGTTCACCATCAAAATCTTTCATTCTTAAGACCTTTCTCTGTTCCATCTCCTGAGCCTCAATCTTTTCAATAAACTTGCTCAGTGTTAGAATGCTAAACCCTTTCTTGTTCCTTAACATCAAGAGATATGTGCCCCAAGTCTCGTGTGGCAATGCATCAGCTAGCTTTTCAACCAACTCCTCATTATCTTTTGTGATGCTCAACCTCTTCATGTTTGCTAATAGATTGCAATATATTTCTATGATCTGCTTTGTGGATTCATTTTTTAAACCTCGAAATAAATCGAATTCCTTTTTCAAAAGCGATTTTTTGTTCTTGACCATCTCTTGGCTTCCAACAAACTTCGATCTTAATGCTTTCCAAATCGAATAAGCACTTCCATTATGTTGCAATAAAACCAAAATATCTTCTTTCACAGCTTGTTGTAGAAGACTTAACATCATTTTTTCATTTTTGTATTTCCTTTTATCATCAGCACTCATATCTTTAATTGCAATCTCCTCTTCGTCATCATTTGTCGGTCTAACATATTTTGTCTCAACACATTCCCAAGCATCCAAATAATTTGCTTGAACCCAGTTTTCAAAACGTCCTTCCCAACCTTTATACTCCTCAATGTTCATGAGCTTAGGCGGTTTTTGCATAGTCCCCGTTTCAATTTCCAACATTGTCTGCTGTGTAACAGTAATCGGGGTAGCAAAGGCGTTATAAAATTCCTCTTCCATGTTTCGAATTTTCAAAGTTCACAAAAACAGTCCTGCAAATGGAATTATCTTTCAAACGAGATTCCTTTCAAACAGAATTACACAGTTCAAACGAGATTAACCTTGAAACGAAATTACCCTAATTTCGTTTGAAATCAACACTCTTTCAAACGGAATATCTAATTTCGTTTGAACTAATACCCTTTCAAACGGAATCACTAATTCCGTATGAAATTCCCAAACGGAATTACAAGTTGGAGCGGAATAACAAGTTCAAACGAAATTATCTGTTTCAAAACGGAATCAACCAACTTTTCAAACGAAATACCTGTTTCAAGCGGAATTAACCATCTAATTCCGGATGAAATGCTGCTGACATCATCAACTCGAGCTGTTATTGAAACGAAATTACCAATTTTACCAATTTTAGATCGATTTTAAGTCTGAAACTCTCAAGGATTTGTTAAAACACTGATGCACATATAATGTGTGAAAATTAGCCAATTTTAACCGTGAAAATTGTAAATTTTGAAAAAGAAGATGTAGAAATCAGAAATTGCAGCTGAATTGGTAAGAACTCTTCTTCCTTAGCTCTGATACCACTTGTAGGATCGTTTACGGACCCGAACGAGTCGATCAGAGAGTTTTTCTCAATACGAAAGGCGTAAACAGACGTATTGAGTTCAATTCAGTAAGATATACTCATTAATTGTAGATAGTATTGATTTGATGACAAATTACAGCGAGTCGACACTTCGGCAGCAATTCAGTACTGAAACTGGAATCGTTACCAATGATTTTGTTTGAGGAGGTATTTATAGGCATGTGATTCCGCTTTAACATGCTCAAGCGGAATTACATTTCAAGCGAAATTACATCAAGCGGAATTAACATCTTGATTCCGTTTGATATACCAGCCTGATTTCATTTGAAATGACCTGTGTCATTTCAAACGGAATTACCTAAAAATACAATTCCTCGATTTACGTGCCCTGATCTATCTAGTACAATACAAGACTCGATACAAGACTAAGTCGACAGACGGATGCACCAACACACTATCTGCTTGTTTACGCTCTCAACTTGCCCATTCGCTAGTGGGTGCGCCACAGAGGCGAAGCTGTGTTCTATGTTCATTCCTTTGAAACATTTTTGTAGATCTTCTGATGCGAAGTTTGTACCTTTATCAGAAATGATGCGCAATGGTAATCCAAATTGGCAGATAATGTGTTCCCAGATGAATTTTCGGATCACCATTGCAGTAGTCGACACGGGAGCCTTTGCTTCTACCTATTTAGTAAAGTAGTCTACCGCTACTACTATGAACTTGATTGCGCCAGGCGCATCGGGAAAGGGACCGACTAGGTCAATGCCCCATTGTTGGAAGGGCCAAGCTGAAGTGACTGGGACCAGAGGGTTCTTTGGGCGGAACGTCTTTGGGGCATGGCGCTGACATGCCGTGCATTTGCATAAAAGTTCTACTGCATCTACATGCATACCTGGCCAGTAGTAGCCTGCATTCATGATTTTTGCAACCACCATGCGTGGGTCTGCGTAGATTCCACATAGCCCCTCATGGATTTCGCGGACTAAATATTGTGCATCGGTCTTATCTACACAGCGTAGAAGAGGACCCATGAATGATTTGCGGTATAAGATACCGTCTGCCATTTCGTAGTTTAACGCCTTGTGCTGAATTTTTCTGGCTTCCGCCTTCCCTCTGGGATGATTCCATGTTGCAAGTATCTAATGATTGGGGTCATCGAAGATGGATTCCCAACCTCTATGATGTTTACTTGTCTTAAGGGAACAGATGGATTAGATAATATCTCGATGCAGACTTCTTTCGCGAGGTGTTTGAAGCTTCTAGCAGCCAGTTTGCTTAATGCGTCTGCATGTTTGTTTTTGCTTCTGTTGATATGAACTATCTTGAAGGTCTGGAACTGGTTGATCAGGATTCTTGCTTACTCCAGGTATAGAGCCATGGCTTCCCTTTTAGCGTCGTAATGCCCATTGACCTGTTCTGCCACTAATTTAGAATCAACATGTGCTTCAATATACTTTGCTCCCATTTTGAGCGCTAAGCGGAGTCCGGTGAGGAATGCTTCGTACTCTACTTCGTTTTTAGTACTTTTGAAATCTAGATGGATGGCTTATGTGAGTTCGTGGTTATCTGGGTTAACCAAGCAAAGACCTGCTCCTGCGCCATCGTCATTTGAAGTGCCGTCAGAGTGTAAGGTCCAAACCCTGTCGTCAAAGACTGGGGTAGGGTTTTGTATGGCTTCGCATTCCTGTATTTTGTTGATGGGAACTTCGGTAGCAAAGTCCGCTAGGACTTGTCCCTTGATAGCAGGGCGTGGTTTGTAAAAGATGTTGTATCCCCCTAATTCGATAGCCCGTTTAGCTAATCTTCCCGCGACGTCTGGTTTGGACAAGACTTGTCCTAGATGGTAGTTGGTAAGGACGCTGATAACGTGACCAGAAAAGTATCGTCGTAGCCTTCGCGACGCATGGACGAGCGAGAGAACAAGTTTCTCCATGATAGAGTAGCTCGTTTCTGGACCAGTTAGCATTTTGCTGATGTAATAGATTGGGGTTTGAATCCTATCCCTTTTGACCATTAGTACTGTGCCAACTGCTACTTCTGTGGCGGAGAGATATAGGATTAGTGGTTCATCTTTTCGCAGGGCCGTTAAGGTTGGCATTTGAATTAAAAACTCTTTCATTTGCTGGAAAGCTCATTCTGCTTCTTGTGTCCATTGGAACGGGCTCTTTTTGACGCAGTTGCGTAAGGTGCTGATGAACGGGTAAGATTTGGCAGCATGATTTTCCAAGAACCTGTTGAGCGCTGCTAGCCGCCCAGCTAGGCGTTGCATCTCTTTAACGGACGCCGGTGATGGCATGAGTTGGATGGCTTCCGTCTTTGGTGACAATAAACCCTAGGAATTTTCCTTCTTCTATACTGAACGAGCATTTCACCGGGTTTAGCTTTAAGTTGACTTTGCGCAGGGAATCAAATGTGCGCTGAATGTTTGCTAGCATGGATTCTTCGTCTCGACTCCTGATAACGAGATCATCCATGTAAAATTCTACTGTTACTCCAATATCGTCTCCGAAGACTTTGTCCATCAGACGTTGATAAGTGGCGCTCGTGTTACGAAGGCCAAAAGGCATTTTCATATAGCAAAAAATACCTTTGTCTGTGCGGAATGCCGTTTTGTCGTCGTCCTCTTCTTTCTTTTGTACTTGATGATATCCCTTATAGCAATCCAAGAAGCATTTCCAGCGGAAGGATGCAAGGGAATCCACTTTTTTGTCTATCTCGGGAAGGGCGTAACAGTCTTTGGGACATGCTTTGTTAAGATCTTTGAAGTCGACGCACATGCGCCACCCGCCATAGTGTTTCTGCACCATTACTGGGTTAGCTACCCAGGTTTGATATTGTACTTCGCGTAGAATCCCAGCTTGAAGTAACTCAGCTACTTGTTCGTTCATTGTGTTAGCTTTTTCGCTGTTGAGGCTGCGTTTTCCTTGCGCCACTGGTTCTGCGGAAGGTCGGATGTTTAAGCAATGCTGCGTTATCTCTCTTGGTACTCTCGTCTTGTCCGTCGGGGACCACGTAAAGATATCCTTGTTGTGAGATAGGAGTTCTTTTAATTTTGCGTGAATGGCAGGTGAGATGGCGTGTCCTAACAGAATGATCTGCTCGGGGTATCTTCATTGAGAACCCACTTTTCTGGCTCACTTGGAGGTGATGGCTTGGCAACTTTTACCAGTGGCTCATCGTCTATATACATCACCTCTTTGCTGGAATATAGAATTGCTACTCCCGTTTCTGTTGGGAAACCACAATTCGCATGAGGTACAGAGGTAATCATACTAAACTCCCTCTGTGAGCATCTTCCCAACAGTACATTGTGACGTGATGTAGCTGGCATAACCATGAAATTGACTGTGACAGTGTGCGAGTGCTCTCTGTCTGAGAGTGTCACAGGAAAAGTTATTTTTCCCAATGGGAAGACGGCTTCGTTGCAGAAACCAGCTAAAGGAAAGTCATCTGGTTTCAAGCGCGCCTTGTCCTCTGGGTCTAATTGTTTGAAACATTGCTCGTATATTATATCCTTGGAACTACCGGGATCAATAAACATGTAATCAGTACGATAAGGACCGAAGATACCAGTTATGATTACCGGGTGTTCTTCTTGAGGACCTCCTGGAACGACGGGGGAGACTACTTTTTGTTCTCGCCAATGTTGATTGTGGCTCCATTTGTGTGGTCTTTGTGAGGGTCCTCCTTGCACCACGTATGTTTGTTCTGTACTGACCTTTTGTTGGTTGGTGTCTTCCATGTTTTGTTTCATAATTTTGAATGCTTCTGGATACTCTTTGCTACTGGACTGGATGTCCCATTAATGTGTTGATCGTGGGTCCAACACTGTCGTTTCGGATATATTCTTCAATGTATATTTGTCCTGAGACTTCTGATGACTAGATCTATTATGGAGAAGCTCAGATCTGGAATTTGGTGCAAAATTTTGTTTACGGTGCCCTGGAATTTGGCGAACCAATACTCTGGAGTTTCCTCTGACCATAGATCTGGGTGAGTCTAAGTTCCAGATTCTATTTCTGTTGGGATTGAACCCTATCAGAGGAACAGTTGATTAGAGCCAAAACCGGATCAGAGTAGTGGATCCAAAATAAGCAGATGTTATGTTTTCATTATCTCCCCTTGAAAGTGGTTTCAACATCTGATGGCCTCCATCCACTGATCCTTACAACAACTGCTCACTTACAACTGCTGATCAAGTCAAAGACTGATGAAGACTAAAGCTCTGTTGATCAATCTACTACTATGGGTCAAGCACTTCTGAACATATCAAGTACTGCTAGACACAACAGTGGAAGGATAAAGCAGTAGTTTAGTTGTTTATATGTAACGTATTGTTATCAGTAGTTAGCATATCAGGGTTTGTATAGATCAGTTGTTAGAGTTTGTTAGGAGGTTAGATGTCACTTTCATGGCGACGTCAGCAAAGATGCCACAGTGGTTTTTCCGTGTCTATAAATAGAACAGTACCCTGTACTGTTCTATCAGCTCTTCACCACTTTTCTCCTGTACGAACAAACACTGTGAGCTCAGGCTGAGGGGGAGTTTGTTACATGCATGCATTGTAATCGTAGTTGAAATAAATTCAATCATTCGATTCTATGTGAAAATGTGTGTTCAAAGCAAATCTCATGTTTGATTGTATGCAAAGTTTGATTCCATTTATATTCCACTGCATTACTTGTTCATTGTTCATCTTAATTCAAACGTAAAACATAATCAATCCAAACTCAGATCCTAACAATTGGTATCAGAGCTCGGACAGTCAAATTTGATTTAACAATCATTTTGACATAAATAGTTCAGCTCACAATCGTTGATACTGATAGTTGTTCGTTTTGTTGAAAAACATAGTAAGGTTTAATCACGTTCAAAGTTAATTAATTAGTGCTTGTAAAACAACCAGGATGATGTCACAATCACAAGATGATAAGAATAACATTGGTTCACTTTTCAAACCACCCATGCTTAAACGTAATGAATACAACATCTGCGAGAGAAGGATGGGTCACATCCTTGCTCAACAGAACACTGGATGTTGGAGATCTGTTGTTTTTGGGGCCCATATTCCAATGGTGCCGAGTTCTGAGGATTCAAAGAAGTTCGAACCTAAAAAATATGAAAACTATACTGGAACTGATTTTTAAAAGTTCGAACTGGATGCCAAAGCATTCAGGATCATTGCATTTGCATTACCCAATGAAATTTATGCTGGGCTGTTACAATGTAACAGTGCCAATGAATTATGGGATGCACTTAAGGAACAATTTGGGGGAACTGAAGAAGTAATTGAAAATAATAGGGAAATTCTGAATCAGCAGTATGAAACCTTTTGTCACATCAAGGGTGAATCATTGACTCAACAGTTTGAGCGATTCAGTTGTCTCATTAGTGAGCTAAGACTTGTTAAGGTTGTATTTCCTAATTCTACACAAAATAGCAGGTTTCTTAGATCACTACCAAAAAAATGGGATACAATTGCATTTGTTACTAGAAACTCTGTTGAGTTCAAAGACCTAACACTGACCCAACTTCATGGTAGACTCCTGACCTATGAAAGGGAGTTAAACCAGAAAAAGAAGTTGCAAGAGTCTGGCAAAGTTACAGATGACTATTCATTTGGAAAGACAGCTCTACTGGGTCAAGAAGAGTCTGGCAGCAGTAAGGATCAGAGTTATGATCATTTTATTGACATAACTGCTGGAGGTAATTTCAACTCTGATCCCCACTCATCCAACTTTGCTTTCACAGCAAATGGAGAAAGCCAGAACTCTGATAATTTGTGTTTTGAACTCAATGATTTACAACACTTTGATTCCACTGACTTAGAAGAAATGGACATTTTGCACCAATTGGCTTTGCTTAATGTAAGAACAAGCAAATTCTATAAAAGAACCGGGAGAAAATTTCCAGGGTTACATGGCAATTTAAAAGTGGGGTTGGATAAGTAAAAAATCAAGTGTTATAAGTGAAATAGGCTAGGTCATTTTGCTAGGGAATGCAGGAGTCAAACCTCTGGTCCAATTATAACTCATCCCAGCTCAAACCCTAGACCACAACACCAAAGCACTGTGCACTATGCCCAATATATCCCTGCAACCCATGTTAATACTGCTCACTATGATGCAACCCCTGTGCCTGTGCATTATGTTCAAACCACTGTTCCACAAATTCAGTACGTTCAAGCCCCTGTCCCTCAGGCACAAGTGCAACCTGTTGCACCTCAACAAGCTGCTCCATCGGTGGTTCAACCAGATCAGCAAAGCTTTTTCACCCCAGGCTTTGTTGACTGGAGCAGCATGCCTGATGAGCTTGGTGATGAAAATTTTGCACTCTATGCTTCTAATGATACTTTTAATGATGAATTTTGTCTGATGGCATTAGAGTCAATACCAGAAGGGGTAGAAGCTGAAGGTGAACAGCTAAGTGCTGAAACAGTGGATGAAGTGGCTGAAGCAGTGGTTAATGCAGTTGCTGGTGAACTACTGCTGGGAGAAAACTCAGAAACCCTGATTAAACCACTGTTTGACCCCTGGTCCAAAGAAGACACAGAAGAAAAGAAGAGAAGAAAGAAGGTGAGAAAGAAGAGAGAGCTGATGAAGAAAGTGATCATCAATGTGATTGTGCCATGATGGCTGCTGCCAAGGTATCACCTCAGGTTCTTGAAAATATGTGTTCAGACAAATGCATTATTGCATTTGCTAGCATTAAAGAGGTGAATGAAAACCTTAGGGATAAAGCCTTAACTGATGAAGTCAAATTTGAAAAGTCATTGAAAGAACTTAAAATCAAATTGGCTAAAAAAGACAAAGAAATCTGTAGTCTCAAAGAAGAGCAGAGCATAACCAAGAACCAACTCCAAACTATGGTAGAAAAATACCAAGTTTGTAAAAAGGAGTTGGAGTCCACCCAAATCACTTGTGAAAGATGGGTGGAATCTTGCAAAGGTTATGAGGTCATGCTTGAAAAACAGCTTGAAAGCGATGTAAAGTTTGGAATATGATATAGAAAATATGATGAACTTGAAAACACTGCTGTAAAACAAGCTGGTTCAGCTGAAATAAAACCAACCAATAAGAATGGCCAAGAAGTTAAGATAACTGAAAAACTCGGTAACAAAATTACTCTGGAAAGATATGTGGGGTCCTCAACCTTTAAGGAAATTGAGAAATACCAATTCAAACCCACATGGTCTGATGAGTGTGACATTCTTGAAAATTTCAAGCCTATGGATTTCACAACCACTGATGGTGTCACAGCTCCAAAAGCAAAGGTCATTCCTCTCAAAGACATCCCAACAGTGGTTCAAAACTCTATTGCTAAGGAGTCTGAGAAAAGGAAGAAAAGAGAAAAGATCAAAAACCTGTTTTGTGATTTTTGTGAAAAGAAGAATCATCTAACAAAAGACTGTTTTCATCTAAAAGCATATGATCTAAACAAAACAAGCATCATTGTACCTGCTAAGAGCTGCACCATCTGTGGTAAAACAAACCACAAAACTCAAGAATGTGTGTATCTCAAAAACTTTGATGTAAAAAAGAATGAGTACACTGCAAAAACATCCTTGAGTTCATCAACATCATCTGTCAAGTTCACCAAGAACCAACCACTGTTTGTGCCAGTCCAAACAGCTGTTACAAAACAGCTGAACCAAACATCTGTCAAAAGAGATGTTCAGGTGACTGATGCACCCCCTGCCAATCAATACAGAAGAGGTAAGGGACAACCACCATACCAAAGGATCCCACATGTTTATGAGGCTTACAAAAAGCCCTCTAAACCAAGAGTGAACAGGCATCCTTTTGGTTATCAGCAGATCATTGGGCAAGAACCCCAATAGTGGTTAGAGAAAAACAGTCCCAAAACTGTCCAAACCCCTGATCTAACCACTGCCCAACCATCTGAACTTAACCTAGACACTATTGAGACCCCATCCAAAGCCATATTGGCTTTGGAGACCCTAATGAACTAACTCTTTACTACATGTGCAGGGAGCTTCTACATGCTTAGATAGTCTTTGGTATGTAGATAGTGGAGGCTCCAGGCACATGACAGGATGTAAAGCCCTTCTCAAAGATTTCAAAATTCATGGAGGGGGTGATATATCCTTTGGCAATAACAGTAAAGGGAAGGTTCTGGGGTCTGGTACTGTGCAGTCTGGTAAAGTTAAGTTTGAAAATGTCAATCTAAAATTCAACCTCCTGAGTGTCTCTCACATGAGTGATAAGGGCTATGGCTCTTTCTTCACAAAGGATTGTTGTAGGATTGTTGGACCAGAAATGGTTGAAAAGATTGAAGCAATAATAAAAACTGGAAAAACTCAACTTGTTGCTCAAAGAAGTGGCAATGTTTATGTGGTGGATATGTCAAAAGAGAGCCCCAGGACTGATGCATGTATGTTCTCAGCTGCATTAAACAAAGAGACAGAATTATGGCACAGGAGATTGGGGCACACAAATCTCAAGACAATCACTGCCATTTCAAAACAGGGGTTAGTAAGAGGTTTACCTCAAAAACTGTTTACCTGTTCTGAGCATTGTGTTCCTGCTTAAAAGGAAAACAACATAAAAGCTCATACAAATCAATTGAAGAGTCCAAAACAACCAAATGTTTGCAAATGGATTTTCTAGGTTTACATGGATTTGTTTGGCCCAGTTAAAGTCATGAGTCTTAGGAAGAAAATATATTGTCTGGTTATTGTTGATGACTTTTCTAGGTTTACATGGACTTACTTTTTACACTCAAAAGATGAGACTGTAGGCATTCTGCAAGACTTTGTGAAACAGGTTAAAAAGCAGTTTGACCTTCCAGTAAAAATCTTCAGAAGTGATAATGGCACAGAGTTCAGGAATAAGGAGTTAGATGATTTCTGTGTGTCAAAAGGAATTGTGAGGCAATACAGCATTCCAAGAACACCCGAATAAAATGGGGTTGTTGAAAGAAAAAAATAGAACTTTGATTGAGGCTGCCAGAACCATGCTTGCAGATTCAGGTTTGCCATTAACTTTTTGGGCAAAGGCAGTAAACACTGCTTGCTATGTCCAAAACAGAGTTTTAATCAACCCCAGGCATCAAAAGACTACCTATGAACTGCTGTATAAAATAAAGCCATTGATTTCATATTTCAAAGTTTTTGGCTGCCCATGCTTCATTTTAAACTTAAAAGATTCTATCTCTAAGTTTGCAGCTAAAATTGATTGTGGTTATCATCTGGGATACTCAACCACTGCTAAGGCCTACAAAGTGTTTAACACAAGGACCAAAACAGTGGAAGAGACTTTGAATGTAAAGTTCAATGAACTTTCATCAATGAAAATCCCAGCAAATCCTGCAGAATTGTTTGATCTTGATAAATTGACTTTTAAAAATACTGCTGTCAAGACTAACAGTGCAGGTCCATCAAAGGATTCATCATCAGACTATGGGTATGAAGTCATCATTCCTCAACAAAAGTCTGTCTCAATGGGAAGAGCAGCAGATGTTCAAAACAGCTGTCAAAGCTCAACCACTGCTACCTCAATAGTTGTTGACCAAAGTAGCCCTTTAACCCTTGCTTCCACATCATCAAACTTTGCTGATAGTCCTCCATCAGTGGATAAAAGTCAGCATGTTTTCACACCAGTTCCACCTATTCCTCCACCTCCATTTGAAGCCACTGCTGGATCATTAAAGTCACCAGCAGTGGTTAGCTCAGATGATTCACATCTGCAGCCTTCACCATTAAATGCCATTGTTCCATACCAAGGAGATCTAATCTTCTTGAAATCTCATCCACCTGACAAAATCATTGGCAACATCAATGAAGGGGTGCTCACAAGAAGTCAATCCCAAAACATTTGTCTTTTTGCTGGTTTCCTATCTCTCCATCAGCCAGTCAAGTACCAAGAGGCACTGAAAGACAACAGCTGGGTAGAAGCCATGCAAGAGGAGCTCCAACAGTTCAAAAGACAACAAGTATGGGAACTTGTACCACTGCCAGAGGGTGTAAGTCCTATTGGCACAAAGTGGGTCTTTAAAAACAAAACTGATAAAAGGGGCATTATTGTCAAGAATAAAGCCAGGCTTGTGGTTCAAGGGTTCAGACAGGAAGAGGGCATTGGCTATGATGAAACATTTGCCCCTGTAGCAAGACTTGAAGCTATCAGATTATTTCTGGCCTTTGCAGTCAACCACAACATCAAGGTGTATCAAATGGATATCAAATGTGCATTCCTCTATGGTAAGATTCAAGAAGAGGTTTATGTTTGTCAACCTCCAGGCTTTGAGGATCCATTTAATCCAAATCATGTCTACAAGATAAATAAAGCTTTGTATGGCCTGAAACAAGCACCAAGAGCCTGGTATGAAACTCTTTCCACTTTAGTCAGCCACCTTCCACCACTCAAATCACCACTTCACAACCATCCAATACACCACCAGCCTCTCCTAAACTAAAAAGGAGAAGCATAATTTTACCTGATGATGATTCTCCATCACCACCACCAACATCTTCACAATCTCTTTCACTTGTCAATATTCCAAACCCTGTTCCTTTCTCTTCATCCCAAGTTCAACAACCAATCACTGCCATCACTCCTGCAGGTTTCCAATATCCTCTAAAACTTATAGCAGTAAGAGAAGAGATCAAATCCTTCTACTTTGAGGATGACTCTGCTAAAAGGAGGTTGCCATCAGTTGAAGGATATCCTAGGCTTAACAACATTGAAGAATACTTGAAAGTTAAGGCTCAACAAGCAGAGGATATCTCCAAAAGAAATCCACAAGGAAAATCTGACAAAGAAATTCAAAGGCATTATCAATTTCTGCTTACACAAGTCAGATCCTTGGAGCAGTTTGCAAAAAATGTATGTCAACAAATATCTGAAAGAGCATATGAATCTTTGAGAAAAGACTACATTGAAAATATCATGGCTTATAAGAAATACAAGGGAAAAAATACATGTATAAATATTGGACCATTCCTGAGCTTGAAAGTGAAGCAACCAGGATTCAAGACATGATCAAAAACAAGGTTAGACATACTCTTCCTGATTGGTCAAAATACAAGAAGAATGTACCTGATAAGGTATTGGAGCTGAAGAGAATGAAAGAGGAATTAATCACTGCTGATTTTGGGTCAAGAAACCAAGTGATGAGGTGGAAAGAAGACAAAGTCAGGGCCACTTACAAAAAGTTGGAGGAACTAAGGAAGAAAAATTCAAAGATTCCACAAAAACCTGACTATCCTGAAGCAGAGGTTTCAACAAGACCACCAAAGCTGCCAGTCAGGAAATCTACTGCTCCATCTGGTGCTTTCATTTATCAAAGAAGAAGACAAAAAGAGATGGAAAAAGAAACACTAGAAGATATAGCTGCTAGTGATGATATTATAAAATCAGTCATTAAGCAGATGATGGCTGAAAATGTTGAACTTGCTCAAGCTCAAAGCACTGCTCAGCCAGTCATCACCAGGACACAATCTCCAAATTCCTCATCTAATAAAAATCTCCCAAGAAACCCAATGGACTCAAAAGTACTAAAGTGGAAAACTGATAAACAGACTCATGTACTGACTGTGATCAAGTCCAGTGGAGAAGTGAAGAAAATTTCAAGGGAACAAGCACTAGGCCTAAGTGTTGAAGATCTGCAGGATCTCCTTGATCTTCCACTGTGCAGGGATGAAGATGACACAGATGCCCTAGACTTTGAGTTACAACTTAAAGGTCAGATAAGGGAACTTGTTAGGACCGGTTTTGACTCCGTAACGATTGCTAACCGACCGTGCGACGTGCGGAATCCGTGCACGAACGAGACCGAAACACACGAGACGTAATATAATCTGTGATTCTATAGATTGATATGAAACCGTACAAAGAACCGTGAATCACCTTGCCACTTTCTCTCTCTACTTTCTCTCTCTAGCCTCTAAGCTCCAAATCTCTAAAATGGCAAAAGTGTCAAAAGTCCTAAATGAGAACCCTAATGGTTCTATTTATAGGCCAAGGGATATAATGAGAGATCTCATTATTTACATAAATGCCACCTTGCCTTTTCCTATTTATAACAATATAAAACCTAGATTTAAACAGTTTCAGCTACGATCTTGAGATGACGGAGGCGATAGACATATTGCACTAACAGACTCCCCCTTGGATATTGCCGTAGTCAATCTCAAACATTTAGTCAAACTCGTAACGTCTTATCTTTCTCTCTCTCACTGAGTCTTATTGCTTGAACAGAATCCCGGTGGATCTGTCTTCAGCTTCAGCTTCCTCTTTCAGTAGACTCTTCAGGCTCCCCCTTTCGTCCAGCTTCCGTGCTTTGGGATCGACACCTGGCTTTCCGGTTACAAGCTCCTCTGGGATAGTTACGTGGCTCCTTGAATGCACGCTCCCCCTTGCGTTGAGCTCATCTTCAGACTCCCCCTTAGACTCGGCTATCGGGATCGTAGTCTGGAATCTGCAATCCTCAAACATTTATAAGTAAAACATTTTACAGTGAAAACATTTTCAGTTGTCCAGGTATTGTAACCTGGCTCTATTAAACTTTCTAAATCAAGATTCTGGCTTTAAAATATAATAATATGAATATATCCAGAAATACTTGATACACTCCCCCTATCAACAAACTTCAAAGATTTTGTCAGTTTCAGCGAAACGAATCAGAAACTGGCTCTTTTAACAATGTAAACATCCAAATCCCTCACAGTAAATCATCCAAGTCCAAATTAATGACCTTGGAGATATCAAAAACTGTTTTTGATTTTAAAAATTTCAAGTTTCAACTTAATGAACTTGTTTATTTTCAGAAACACGATTAGCATACTTAGATTTTGAAACTCAGCTCTTAGACATCGGTTGTCGAAAATAAAGCAGAAATCAAAATCTTTTTGTATTTTTCTGAAATATAAAGCAGTAAAGAAATATTTACACACAATATTTTTGTTTGAGTTTGCGTTAGAGGATCATATCAGTCTTTGACAAGTCACAAGTACCGTTGAGCTTAGTTACACATTAAGTATTAAACAATTCACTTAGATTGTCGATATACTGATCCACTTAAATTTTCATACAAATTTCAACTGATTCAGGATACGAATTAGGTGTATTAAGAACTTAAACTCATTCATGTGTCCCACCTCTTGAATATACTCCCGTATCCAGATCCCAATATTCAGTCTTACAGGTGAGTATACCTAGATGATATTTGTAAGGGGAATAAATTATGAAACCATACGAGTTCAGGTCAGAACTTCCGTTCAGCAGAGAACTCAGGTTTGACTTTCGGTGTGTCCCCTTTAGAGGATCTTTTGTTTCAACAGCAATGACTATCAATTTTATTGTTTCATCAATTTGATGAGGGTTGCGCTATGTTTCAAGCAATGCGAAAAGTATTATTCGGGGACTAGGCCATTGCTTCCGCAAAATCAGAAGTCCCGGAATAATACCCAGATATCACTGAGTATAAAGACCTAGTATCTCAGAAAGAGGGACCTTTCAAACGAGATTTCAGGGGTTACCTATATATCCAAGTAGTGTTCCCCACGAAATAAGCAAGTTTGAATTTAGATTTATATCCCGAAAAAGTTTACTAAATGTATAAAAATCTACCGGCATATCATCAGTGAGACCGTTTAACGCTATTCAATCATTACAATTCTTTAGCATACTGTAACTGTCTACTGATGTACTATCATTTCCTCTATTTACACAAAAACTCATTTTCATTTTTATCATGTTTTTGTCTTTTTGCCAATAGGTTTTTATCATGTTTTTGTCATTTTCAAATTTTCTAATGTTTTTGGATTTTCTGACAATTTCTTACTCACCCTAAAATGCAAAACCATTTAATAAATTTGACAACCAATACTGATAGCTTTGTTTCGCCATCCATTTTCTGCTTCACATGCTCTGTTTTGCAGAAAATATAACATACCCCCATGATTTACAACCCATTGATTTTTGACAGTTTGAAAACCGTTTTTCAATCTTGTGAAAGTAATCATGTTTGTTCAGCCGTGAGGGTTTCGGCGTATTCAATCAACACATATTTTTGATTTTTCAAGATTTTAACAAAAATATAAACATATTTTTGGTTTTTAAATTTTCAATTTTTAGGGTTTAGAAATATTGTTTATTTATGTACAGAAAATGTGAAACTCCCTGTTCAACCAAACCAGGGTTCAGCAGCCTCTTCCTGTGCCAGGCTGCCCCAACTTCCATTCTCACAATCTTCGGTTTTGTTGAGCACCTGCACATTCAAACTACTTCAATTACTTGAACAACTTAGCCCAGGTCTGTTGGACCTTAGGCATTTCAACACAATAAGTTTCATTCAATGATGGAAAATCTTTGTCATCTCGTACAAAAACTCTTTCATCTTTGACTTTAATTTTTTCTTCATTCACATAAGTCACTTGTTTCTTAACCACCCAGTTCTGTCCTTTTGAAGCATTTCTTTTGTAAAATCGTGACTCTTTTTGATTATTTTGACTTTGAACAACAACTTTTGGTTTCCAAAATTGGTTTGGTTTTGTCATATCAACTGAAATTTGCCAATTTTGTGTTGTTCTGATTCTGGGTGTGTGACAATTTTGAGTTTGTCTTGAATCAGACCTAGTCTGTTTTGGTTTCCAAGTTTGATTCGAAGCAAACTTGTTTGTGTTGTACCTCCAAGTTTGTTTTGAATCAAATCTGGCTGACCTTTGTTTCACATCCTCAGATTTTTGTTTCTCAATATTTTCAGACTTCTTTTTATCAACATCCACAGGTTTCAGATTCGGACACTTTCGTGCAAGATGTCCAATTTGATCACACTTGAAACATGTTCTCTTGGACACATCTTTGACATGTGGTTGTTGCTCTTTCTTTTGAGCACAAATCTCTTCATTAGACTATTGTCTAAATCTGAGTTTTTCCTCTTCTTCAAAACTTTGTCCTTGAACAAAACTCATTTTTGCCTAAAAATTTGGTATTTCATTTCTTTTCCAATTTTGTTTCCTTTTATAACCCAACCCAGCCTTCATGTTTTTCTTTTTAAAACCAGGTTTTTTATAAAAAGTTTTCTTGTTTTTCCCAGCAAATTTTGAAATTTCTGATTTTTCGATCTCAACCATCTTAAAAACTTTATCAATCTTTTCTGAAATCACATTTTGAATCGGGAATACAATATCTAAGAATAATGTGTCCGATCCAATCATGGTATAAACCAATCCTTTTGAATCATCATTCACAACTTTCTCAGATTTTGAATGTTTGAGATAACCATCATGAAAATTTCCCTCATTTTCATCATGTGATTCAGACTTACCTTTGGTTGACTCATCTTTCAAAACGCTTTCAACAACCTAACTTACCACCTCTGAATCATTAGCCTCATCAGATTTGGCGTAAGTCACATCGATACTTTCAGGTAATTGGTCAACTATGTTCAGACCTTTTGCCACCTTTTCCTCATCATAAAAAGTATAATTGTTTCTCAATGGTGGTGGTACCTGATGAAATTCTGAACCAATACTGTTTTTGTTCTTGTCAGTATCTTTGTCATCTGGTGTGATGTTGAAAATGCGTTCGAGAATGTACGAAGAGTTATGATAACTTTGAAGTTTGGTAACAACCTTTTCTTTTTCAGCCAAGACTTGTTTAAGATTAGCAACTTCATCAACACACTTGTTTAATTCAAGTTGCTTTTCTCTAAACTGTCTCTCATACATTTCTTTGGTTGTTAAAGTTTCAGACAGTCTTTGATCAAAACTTTTGACTTGTCTCTTCAAAGTATCATATGCTTCTTGTAGTCTCTGACTCGACCACTTTAAAGAATCATACTGTTTTTGTAAATCTAGAAACTTAGTTTCTTTTTCACCACAATCAACACATTTTGCTATACACAGTCTTTGATAAACCTCATTATCCTTTTCAAGACCTTGACATTTCTGTGTCAGTTTTTCAACTTTTAATTTCAAAATTTCTTCTGTTTCAATCATTTCCTTGCATTTCATTTTGAAAACATTTTCAAGTTTGTTTGTTTCAATTTCTTTTGTTTTTATCATTTCATCTTTTTCGGTACTAGCTTTGCACATTTCTATGCAATTCCTGCACTTGTTTTCATTTTTATCATCAGACTGTTCAATGCTTTTGTCTTTGTCAAACAATTCAGAAGATTCAGTTTGAATTTTTTCTGTTATCACACCTCCTTCTTCTGTCTTTTTTTTATCTTCATCTTTCATCTGTTCTTCTTCATCAGTTTCCTCTGCCGTTTTCTTTACTTCCTCTATCAGCTTTTCCAGTTCTTGTTCTTTCCTCTTTTTCATTTATACCACCTTGGGTAGACTCGCTTCACAAACTTCCTTTATCTTGTTCAACAAATCCGGCAAATATCCTTTATCAGATAGTCTTCTTGTATTGAAAGTACCCTCATTTGGAAACAGATTTGTTACTGCCTCAAAATCCACTTTTGAAGGGTCAACCACTGGATTACCCTGTGGATCCATATAACATTCCAGTTCATCATTCCATCTTTTGGCTCTCTTAGCTTCTTTGAATGGTTCTCTATATTTATCAATTTCCTATCTCGCGTAATCTCTTCTCCACCATTTATCATGATCAAAATCAGCCATGACTTGAAATTCTTGAATTACCTGGAGACTTGAATCACTTTGAATCACAAACAAACAAACACAATCAGTTCTAAAGATTATCAAACAACTTGAATTAAACGGGTATCCGATCGAGTTGGTCAACAAAAGTCAACAGTGAAAATAATCAGTGCTGTTCGATCGGTTGGGATAGCTGTTCGATCGGACGGGAATGCTGTTCGATCGACCCTCTGTTCGATCGGCTGACACAAAACGACAAAATTTATGCTGTTCGATCGAGTGGGAAATGCTAGCCGATCGGTTGGGAATTTGCTAGCCGATCGGTTGGGGATGCTAGCCGATCGGTTGGGGATGTTGACTTCTTTGACTTCAACAATGCAATCTGTCAGACTACAAAACGACAATTAGCTCATGCATTCATTCAAGTCTCATTATGCAAACAGATAACATCACATGCACTATAAACCGACAATAGTCAAGTCAAACAACATCTTTGACCATGTGATGAATTTCAATAAGAAAGCATGTGGGTCTGACCGTCAAAACATTTTAATCAATTATGACCATGTGATGAATTTATCAATTTTAGTGCATCATGTGACCTCTGTTGTGGTATATTAATGAATCTGACACTTCTTTTAAATGTTGTAATATGATAGGACCGTTATTATAAATCTATTTATTCAAGTACATCACGTGAATCAACACATAAACCTGAAATGTTGACTGACAATAGCTAATTAATGCTGACTTAATGACTCGAATTAGTGATGTGCTGTGAAACGATTTGCTGATCGATCGGCTGGGATGCTAGCCGTTCGGACAGCTGTCTGATCGGTTAGGTCAACAAAGTCAAAAGCTTTAAATGAATTGCAGTGATGTGCAGAGGATCGGACAGGTGTTCGATCGGTTAGCCAGTCAACAAGTCAACCTTTTTTAAATGTATGGCAGTGGAACGGACAGGTGTTCGATCGAACAGCTGTTCGATCGATCAGCAGTCAACAAAGTCAACACTTTAAATGACAGAATTGCAGAGATGCACTGGAACAAACAGGCTGTTCGATCGGTTAGTAGTCAACAAAAGTCAAAAACTTAAAAATATGTGGTGTAATGGAACGAACAGCTGATCGATCAAACAGCTGTTCGATCAAGTGATGATGTTGACCGATCGGTTGGCATCCATTTGAACTTCAACATCAACAGCAAACATATCCCAACTTTTTCGAACACAAAATTTCAGATTTCTCTCAAACGGCTTGGAATTTAGATCTGAAAATTGGTAGGCTTGTAGATCTGATAATTTCGCACAACATATCCGAAAATCAGCAATTTTCGACCGTAGAAACCTGTTCAATTTGACAAAAATCAGATAAAAACGTGAAGAATAAGAGATAAAAACGTGAAGAATAAGAAAGATATGAGGAATTTTACAAATCCGTATGATTTTGGCTCTGAATCTGATCAAATCTTGTACGAATCTGTGCGTTTGATCTTCGCAACCGAGCACCTGCTCTGATACCACTTGTTAGGATCGGTTTTCACTCCGAACGATTGCGTAACGAACGTGTGACGTGCGGAATCCGTACACGAACGTGACCGAACACAAGATCGTACAATTTAACGTGATTCTTATTGAATAGTATGACGATTACAAGCACCGAGAATCACGTATGAAGACTTTCTCTCTCTAAGCTTTCTCTCTCTAAGCACTAAGCTCCAAGTCTTCTAATGGCCAAAAGTCTTTAAAACTAACCCTAAGGGTTCTATTTATAGGCAAAGGATATAAGGAGGTTCTTCTTATTTACAAATATGCCACCTTGCCTTTTTAACTACAACATGTAACATAAAGTCTAGATCTCTTCTATTTCTGCTACGGTTAAGATTGACGGAGGCGATAGACATACTGCACTAACAGAACTGCTGATGATGTAATAAAGTTCCACAATAATGAAGGGTTTTGGCATCATCTGTTCCAGGGGGAGATTGTTGGGATTGAACCCTATCAGAGGAACAGTTGATTAGAGCCAAAACCGGATCAGAGCAGTGGATCCAAAATAAGCAGATGTTATGTTTTCATTCTCTCCCCTTGAAAGTGGTTTCAACATCTGATGGCCTCCATCCAGTGATCCTTACAACAACTGCTCACTTACAATTGCTGATCAAGTCAAAGACTGATGAAGACTAAAGCTCTGTTGATCAATCTAATACTATGGGTCAAGCACTGCTGGAGTCACAACAGTGGAAGGATAAAGCGGTAGTTTAGTTGTTTATATGTAATGTATTGTTATCAGTAGTTAGCATAGCAGTGTTTGTATAGATCAGTTGTTAGAGTTTGTTAGGAGGTTAGATGTCACTTTTATGGTGACGTCAGCAAAGATGCCACAGTGGTTTGTCCGTGCCTATAAATAGAACAGTACCCTGTACTGTTCTATCAGCTCTTCACCATTTTTTTCCTATACGAACAAACACTGTGAGCTCAGGCTGAGGGGGAGTTTGTTATATGCATGCATTGTAATCGTAGTTGAAATAAATTTAATCATTCGGTTCTATGTGAAAATGTGTGATCAAAGCAATTCTCCTGTTTGATTTTGTGCAAAGTTTGATTCCATTTATATTCCGCTGCATTACTTGTTCATTGTTCATCTTAATTCAAACGTAAATCACAATCAATCCAAACTTAGATCCTAACAATTTCTGAGGTAGCAGAGCTTTTTACACAGTGATGATTATTGTTGCTAGCTGTTTTGCCCATGATTCCGTCGATCTGAGTACCTGGGCTGAATTACCCCTGTTTTGAAGAGAAATCTTTGCCATGGAAAACAGAGTTTGAAGAGAAATGAATCAAAACGAGAAGATGAGAATGAAAATTGAGAAATCGGTGGGTGCCAATGAAGAAAAACTGGCTCAAATGACCGGAATCAGTCAGACCAGTGGTTTATTTCTGCATAAAAGGGTGAGTCCTCTCGTTCGATTCGGAGTTTGGCTAAGCTCCTTCTTCAAATGATAACTGCAAAACGAACAGCCGTTAGACTCGCCACGGGGAGAATGGGGGTTCTCTCCGTGACCACCCTCCTGTGTGAGAATAAGTACAGGTTTTAATGAAGAAGAAGAAGTAATAGTGAAAGTGAAGTGAGAGTAACTTGAGTGATTATACCTGACTTGCCTTATTTATAACCGAATTTGGGCGGGAAAGTTTGTTGGCGGAGGGAGTAATGGAAAGCATTTTCCGTAAGCGGTTATTTCCTTCACCATTAATCACTAACGTGGTGTATATGCACACGGATCATGGGCATGATCAACGGCTGGGGAGATACCACGTGGAAAGTGAGCAAGTGTGGACCCTTCTCTAATTTGGTGCCATCATCGTGGCCTTGATGAGAATTCAGGATGATGCCACGTGGCCATTCAGTTAAAACTGAATGGATGTGCATGATGGGGCCTTCTAGAAGGTTTACAGCTGTAATCCTTTATGCCTCTGTCTCATGTTAATTCTGTTGTAACAGAAAGGTTACTTCCTGTTCAAGTCTGGGTGATATTTGCGTGGAGGTGTTGTTAAGGTTTTATTCCCAACTATTCTGTTATGTAAACTTGCACAAGGATGCGTTATCAGTTCCATCTTGGCGCACGGATGTTGAAGTCTGTTTTCTTTCAAGTTTTCCTTTAGAACCGGTGCGCAGCCACGTAGGGTTCTCTTAAAGAGGGTTTATTGTGGTGAAGTTGTGGTATGGTCCAATGTGCATGAGCGAGGTTTTTGGGACCATACCCCTTCAGTGGCTAATAAGAAGGAAAGCCAAGGAAAACTTGGCCCTAAATGGGAAGGGCCCTACACCATCCTCGAATCTCACAAAGGAGGATCCTACAAGTTGGCTGACTCACTAGGCAAAAAGCTTCCCCGGCATTGGAACGGCAAAAACCTTAAAAGGTTCCATGTTTAAGGAAAAGGTGTTTGAAAAACATTAGCAAAGTGTTGTTTTTGTTCCCTTTGTAACCCACACACTTTGATGAATGAACGATGAAGTTCTTGTTAAAACTTGTATTTTTATCCTATAATCAGGTGGAGAACCTAGCAAAAACTCCATGACAAGGGTCATGTAAAGGGATGAGCTCCCAGGCCACATCGCTCAATAGGTTCAAGGGTTGAATGGACCTATATAAGGGGTGAATTCCTAAATCAATACAACTCCATGAGACTTAGAAAATTTTTCAAAAAACAAGTCTCATAGACAGGTTTGAACAGCCTTCACCAAATGTTCCTTAAGCCTTAGCAACGGCTTACGAACCAAAATCAGACTAAGTAAAAGTCATTATAGGATAAGTGTTATGCCTTCTTGTTAAAAATACCACAAGGCTAAGTGACTGCAGCACTAAACCCTTTAAGGTATAAGTAGCATAAGGAAAGCACAGCATCAAAAAAGACAACCAAATAAACAAAAACCTAAGGGAGTGAACAAAACAACAACACAATACACAACAAGAGTTAAACATAGCATAAGCATAACCTAAGATTAAACGTACCAAGGGCCATACCAGGCCATAAACATGAAACATTGTCTGGAAGCCTTGAAGGATTTAAGCCACAAGGGACCTAAACGATTCCCTTGAATAAAAGATGTTCAAAATACATAAACCACAAAATAATGTTTTAAGTGCTAAGAAAGCTACGAATAAATTGTTCAAGCATCAGAAATAGACTTGGAGGCCTCAGCCTCAGCAGTCTTAGCCTTCTTCCCCTTCTTTGCCTTCTTCTTCTTCCAGTCTCCATCATCACCAGCAACCTCTGAACCTTCAATACTTGCTCCCAACGAACCCTCAGCAATATCCGAGAAGGTATCCTCACTATCTCTAGAGTGAGAACGCTTCTTGGATAAGGAACTTAGTACTTCAGCACAAACGGCTTCATTAAGGCCGGGGGGTTTCAAGTCCTGCAATATAGAAATGGGTTTACCAAAGCAAGTAGAAACCTCACCAACATAAGGATAGCTTAAACGCTCCATCTTAAGAACAACTTCCTTAAAAATGGTTGAGGCTTGAGGCTGGGAGAAAGAAGACTATTCCTGAGGCTGACCAGATTCATGAGCCTTATAACCAGCAACAAAACCCAAGTGTTTGCCATGATTAAGGAGCTTTGTGTAAACATCACCAAGAACAGAATTGAACTCAGTCGAGTGAAGAAAATAGGTAACCACCTGCTGAAACCCATGCTCAATTAACCATTGATTATCACTAGTAGCTTGGCACAAGGAAGCCTTCAAGCCTTCCTTCTCTTCTAGAAAGTCCTTTTGTTAAACATTAAAGGCTTCCCTATCAGCTTTCAACTTAAGCCTATCTGCTTCAAACCTTTTCTTCTCATTACTTAACTCAATCTCATGTCTTTTGGTCAGTTCGTGAACTTTAACCACCCAATATTTTTCCTTCTCAGCAAATCCCTCGATCTCCTTCTTCATGGTTGCCATTGAAGCCTTCGTTTTCTCCCTTTTCTTTGAGAATTCCTCAAACTCATGCATTCTTTGGCGAAAACGAGAGACTCCTTCAGGAAGTATAGCAGCCAAGTTGCAAACACCTAATAGCATACGTGAAATCAACACATCACCTCGCATCGCCGAGTTGGAACTACGAACCGCATGAGGAGAAAAGTGGCTCAAGACATCTTCACAAACAGTGGGGACTTGAAGTTATTCCCAACCTTGACCTGCCAGTTGGGAACATAAACATCCTCAGCATTCCCCCCCCCCCCCCAATGGTTTGATGCGTGTGTAGCGTTATATAATTCTATTGATATTTTAAACCCTTTTTAACACATTAGTCAAGTTTTAAATTTATAAAACACGATATTCTACTAACACTAAACACACATATGGGAAAGTGCACCCATCGTGAGCGTAGTATAGCATTGGTAAAATACCGAGGTCGTCCAATGACACAAGAGCTTTTAGTACCAGTTTATCCTTAACGTCTAATCAAATCAAAAGTTTTTTAGAAAATGTTTTAAACATGAAAAATAAAAACTAAAATGCTGAAAAATAAAAATAAAATAAAAACAGATAGACAAGATGAATCACTTGGACCCGACTCGCCTTTAATGTAACCTTTGATGATTTCCGCACTTTTGAGACTTTTTAAGAGATTATCATAGTTATAGTAGTAGGCCCCTCTTTTGAAGGTGACGTTACCCTCAACCCAGTGGTTTGAGTCAGCAAGGATACAATCCCAAAGGGTCGGAATATTGGAAGATAATTAATTAAGTTATTAATGCGTAATGTGGTCGGCCCCTCTTTTGAAGGTGACGTTACCCTCGGCTAAGTGGTTTGAGTCAGTATGGATACAATCCCAAGTAGCCGGGTTAATGTATTAATAGTAGTTTACATATGAGGGGATCAAGCCATTCGCACCCCCGCCATCCAATACCAGTGGATATTGAAGGAGGTCCTAGTAAGCTTGACCCAGGTCCTTGTAGGATCTATACACTGAACAAGGAAATAACCTTACCAAACCATTCCCTTAACTCCCGACCAGGTAGCCAACATATCTCTATATAGACCGTAGAGATATGAATGGTGAAAATCTTTTATTTTTTATAGACAGTAAAATAACGCCAAGACACCACAGACAAATGGTAAGGAAGTTTCACCTTCAACATAACAAACTAGATATTAGAGTCATTAATACAAAACCAAATAAAAAGTGCGAAAAGATTAAAAATCAAAAGAATTACATTAAATGCTTTTCTTCACCAAGTGATGTAAGAGACTTAGGCAAACATGGCCTTTGATTGTCAAGAACTCTTACTATCAATCTTGGATCCCGAGACTACTACACACACTCTAAGGTGGATGATGGATGATGGTGGTGGATGTGGGTGTTGTAGTGGTGGTTGAGTGTGGGTGAAGTGGGAGAGAGGTGGTTTGCCAAGGGATGCCTTTGAAGTGAACCAAGCACCCCTATTTATAGCCTGTACAGAAGCCCGGACACGGCCCCGTGTGTCACACCCTGCTAGTTGCGGAAGCATGTTGCGTGTGACGTAAGAAAGGTAATCATTGCATCCAATCATGTAACACCGGCTCAAGACTTGTTTCCTGAAATACATGTAGTTTTAAAAAGTCAACAAAAGTTGAGCGAGTTCATGCAGTTTTTGTTATCATATGTAATCGTAGTATTCATGAAAATGAAATCTTGTAATCGTAGTATTCATTAAAATGAAATCTTGTAATCGTAGTATTCATTAAAATGAAATCTTGTAATCATAGTATTCATTAAAATGAAATCTTGTAATCGTGGTATGTTCTGATTCATTCATGGAGTCTGTTAAGGATCTATCAGTGGGTAGCGAGCCCCCTGACATAATGTACTGTAACAACTCTCATTAAAAGTCATATTTATTTAAATTAAATTGTCCAATAGGAAACCCTAATTGAGAAACCCAAGTGATTCTGCAAAAACCCTAAATTTTTCAGAACATTTGGAATCAGGATTAGGGCCCCTAAAACTAAGGGGGGGTAAACCCTAGTTAGAGTTATCTACTGAAAACGCTGTCAAAAATTCGAAATAACACGAAATCGACTCAGCAGGCCTATACTAGTGACAAGGCTACCCTAAGGTAGGGTGGTACCTCAGGCGAGTCGCGACAGGGTCCACGACATCTTCCGCGACACGCGGGAGATGTCAATTTCACGTATAAATAGGATCGTCTGTTTCATGCAATTGGGTGTTCTTTCGACGTTCAATTTCAAATTGTACGCTGAGTTATAATCAAAACAGTTCCAAAACACACACTGATCACGAAGTGCTGCCACAATTCAGGGTAATAACTCGATCGCTGCTACGATTCAATGTCCGATCGATTAAACTATCCAATGGATGTTTAAGTGCTGCCCACATTAGGGTTTATGCTTTGTCATTCATCGTTAAATCGATGGATGTTTAAGTATCGCACTTTGTCATTCGTTGAGAAGGTTGTAATCTCGTGAGTTGTCGTAAATGCTGTATTAAGTTACTAACCTAGTTTGTGTGCTTGATTATTTAAACTAGGTTATCAAGGCTAATCAGTAGAATAAGCTCTGTTAAATCTGCAATGTGAGTCATTCTCTTTTTATCAAATCTATTTACAAAAGCATGTTTATTTCAAAGTTATAATTACAGTGATTAAGTATATGTAATCACCAAGTTACAGCCGGTATGTGGGGTTTTGTATACATTACTTGATAATCTTCACCATTGGACAACGAGTTAGCCAAGGGGTGATATGACCATAGTCACAGACACCATTGGACGAATGGGCCAATGGGTTGAGTGACAAAGTACTGTGGGTATTTGGTTGATATCTGAAACATTGTAATCTCTCTTAATACTGTAAATTATAACAAATGTGTCATTTTATTAAATAGAATGATTCACTCAGTATTTCCCGCTGACAAAACCTTTTTCAAACATGTTTCAGGTGATCTGTTGTGATCCAGGAAAAGTGTCGTGAAGCACTATCAGCTTAAGGAAGTGGCTCAGTATAAAATAAAGAAACATATTTTGTAAAATAAAAGATTTCTTCGTGAAATCTCAAGATTGTAAATTATCGGGTTTTATCCCGAGTTTTGAAATAAAATAATCGGGAAATATTTCAGTTTTTAAAATGATCCTGAAGAAACTTCCGCTGTCCAACTCACTTAATTAAATACCACGGGATTTCTGTCCCGCGGCTCCTGAATCGGGTCAAACCGGGTCGGGGGCCGTGACAGAAATAAGGTGGTATCAGAGCCACTGATTTAAGCCTATTAAGTATTTAGAAATACTTAATTTTACTGATTGCCAATTATGTGATTATGTGTTTTATTAACTGATTATTTGTTAATTACAGTATGGGTAAACAAAAGCTGTCAAACATCTATCTTAAACTAGATAGGTCATCCAACGAGAAGGGAAGTTCATCCCAAACAAAACCTTATGTAATTCCTGAAGAAGGAATATTTGTCCGTAAGGCACATTACGAGGAACCACTTTCTCCTAATAAAAGAAGTTTGATTATTAGGAAAAGTCAGGAGGAAATAATGTGACAACTCGAGTTTCCGACATTCTTTATTCGCATTTATTGCACGTTGACTTTGACGGTCTAGTTGTTTGACTCGTCTGATTTGTAACGATACACTTTGTGTGATAATAAAAGTATTATGTTTGCTTGGTTATGTGTTGATATTATAGCATGAGACTTAGTGTATTTGAAATAACATAAACTACTGAACATATGAAACAACTCGACGAAACAGAGTTGTGATTCGCCATGAACACATTCGACGAAACAAGGCTGTTTCGCCAAACTCATCTCGACGAAACAGACTGTTTCGCCGGCCCAGTATTACGCCGAAGCCCAGTTCGGGCCCAGTACTGTTAGACTTGTTATATTGCGTAGAATGATCCCATTTGACACATTTTAGCAAACCAGAAACCCTAGAGAACTCTCTGCTGTGTGACGGCGAACTAGAACCCACCGGAAACCTTGGTGCGATCAAACTTTCATCTCGGTTAGTACGGGTTCGTTAACTCGGTTCCGTTAATGTTTCTGATTTCTTGTTATGTGTATATGTACCTGCTGATTTACGAAACGGATTATGAATATATGTGCACGATGATATAGATGTCGATATACATGGTTAATCGGATGTGTAATTATAAGCGAAACTTAATACGATCAGATACTCGGTTCTGTATGTTGTTAATATGATCTGATTTTGGTAACACGTTAGTAGCTTGATAGGGTTCGATGATATGTTTGTGGTTTGATTAATCGATGCGTTGTTCACATAAACTAGGGTTATGCTAAGACGATTATACTTTGATGATTGAGTTATGATGATTTTGGGTGCACATTGATCTCCATACGATTTCTGATATTTTTGATGGCTGTTAGGTTGATTAGGGTTTCTGTATGTGACGTAACTGACTTGTGACGAATCAGATCGCTATCGACGAAACGCAGGTAACGACGAAACAGGAATCTGTTTCGTCGAGACCTCTGCGACGAATCTGAGCAATGACGAAACTGGTGTTTCGTCGAAGGGTAAGAACGACGAAACAGGGGTGTTTCGTCGTATACACAATCTGCACAGTAACATGTTTATATTCTGTTAAGTGTTAACTGGGTTAGTTAACTGCTGTTAAGTGTAACCATATTGTACATGACTGTGATTACGTGTTGCATGCTTATACGTGAACGACTTGAACTCAAACTGATTTCACATACGTGCCTACTTTAGGACGCGATTGATTACTTGTGAGCATACACTTAGCATACCGAGCAAACCAAGGTGAGTTCACACCCTTACTAAGGCATGGGATTCCCAGGGTTTGGGGAATGGGATGGAAGGAATAAGGTTGAATAGATTCGTACATACACTGATACTAGACTACCATACCATTGTCCTCGGTTGTGAAGGACACATACGTAAAACCTACGTATACTTATACTCAATACTATCCTCGGTTGTGAAGGATACTCACGTAAAACCTACGTGAACTTATACTCAATACTATCCTCGGTTGTGAAGGATACTCACGTAAAACCTACGTGAACTTATACTCAATACTATCCTCGGTTGTGAAGGATACTCACGTAAAACCTACGTGAACTTATACTCAATACTATCCTCGGTTGTGAAGGATACTCACGTAAAACCTACGTGAACTTATACTCAATACTATCCTCGGTTGTGAAGGATACTCACGTAAAACCTACGTGAACTTATACTCAATACTATCCTCGGTTGTGAAGGATACTCACGTAAAACCTACGTGAACTTATACTCAATACTGTCCTCGGTTGTGAAGGACACTTACGTAAAGCCTACGTAAACTATGTACGTACTACTATTCTCGGTTGTGAAGAATACTTATGGATAAAACTAGAATTGAACTTACAACATGGGAAGCCCCCACTAATTGAACTTACAACATGGGAAGCCCCCACCCATAGAACGTACTATCGGCCCAGTAGAGCCACATGTTACATACGAACTTACTATTACGCATTTACTTTCTGTGAACTCGCTCAACTAGTTGTTGATCCTCTGTTACATGCCTTGCAGGTCGTTAGATACATGGAGCTTGCACAGGAAGGAGCAGGTCGTTGTGGGATACGGATCGTGGACGATATTTGAACTTATAACTTATTTTGGGTTTTCATTATTATGCTTCCGCTACTTAAACAATGTTTGGTTATGAACATCAGTCATGTCAAGATGAATTACCTTTTCCTACTTTTACACTTAAATACTATGTTTGATATGATTGATGGCTTGATCCTGGTCATGTCACGCCTCCAAGCGGTGATGCTCCGCAGGTGGATTTTGGGGGTGTGACAGATTGGTATCAGAGCCATTGGTTATAGAGAACTTGGTTTTAATAAAGGGAAAACGATTTTGTTAAAACCAGACTATAACCAGAACAGTACTCTCAACGATCCACAACGACGCTTCGCTCCACGTGCAAGGCTCAACATCATAGGTACTACTATTCATGTTACTTTACCTACTTGCTAGAATTACATAGAACTTTGCTCGTGGTATGCTCAGATTACAGAACCTACTATACGTTATTGCTTGAGAATACTTGTGTGCTCACTCTCTTCGCACTATTCGCGAACCTCTCTTACACATGTCCTCCTTGATGTCAAGATCATGAGTGGACGCGTTAACCTAACTCAAGCCCAGTTGGCGGCTTCGATCACTGAACAAGTTACTGCAGCACTCGCAGCTGCCCAGGCAGGAGGTGTAACCTGCCATCACCACTTACTCTAGGATCTTTAGATCCTACTCTCGTAACTCAACACTTGTGCTTAATTCTGATTACTCTTACGCACACGACAGGTCAACACGCTCAGCCACCTGTGTGCACCTTCAAGACTTTTATAGACTGTTGTCCTAGTACTTTTAGCGGCACTGAAGGAGCTGTTGGACTCCTCCACTGGTTCGAGAAGCTCGAATTGATCTTTGAAATGTGTGAAAGCCCCGAGGCTCGTAGGGAGCAATATGCCACTGGTACTCTTGAAGGCACTGCGCTAACTTGGTGGTACGCGCAAGTTCATATGCTGGGGCTGGCGACTGCTAATGCCACCCCATGGAATGATTTTAAGGAACTGATCAAACGTGAATACAGTAGTTGTGATGCCATCCACGAGTTGGAAGTGGAGTCCTTTAACATGAAGCTGACGGGGTCAGAGATAGAAGCGTACACGAAACGATCCAACGAACTGGCAGTGTTGTGTTCAACTATGGTGGATCCTCCCATCAAGAGCATTGAGCTGTACCTCAAAGGCTTAGTACCAGAAATTCAAAGCCATGTGATGACTGCTAATCTTACTACTATTCAAGATGTTACTCATCTTGCTTATCGTCTCACAGACAAGGCAGTGGAACAGAACAAGCTGCCTAGACGCATTGGTGCTACCCCTACTACTTCTGCTATTCCCCAGTGACAACAAGAGAAGGTGGGATGGAACCTTCAGCAAGGGTTCAACTTCAGTTCAGTCTCAGGCACGACAGCGAAAGATTGATGACTATCAGATTCACCGGCCAGCAATCTTCTGGTAGTCAAGGATTGTAACCTCGTCTTAGTTGGTCAGACATTCTCCATCAACCTCATTCCCATAGTCTTGGGTAATTTCGACATCGTCATTGGGATAGATTGGATTTCCCAACAGCAAGCAGATATCCTATGCAAAGAGAAGATTATTCGCAATTCCCGTACTGGAAAAGAACCTCTCGAAGTTCAAGGCGACAAGAGTGGTGTCGTGAGTGGCGTCATTTCCTTCCTGAAGGCTCAGAAGTGTTTACGAAAGGGCCACACAGCTGTTTTAGCTCTCGTTACAGATACCTCGCAGAAAGAGAAAAAGATTGAAGATATTCCTGTAGTACGTGACTTTCCTCAAGTGTTCCCTGAGGAATTACCTGGGTTACCGCCTCATCGCCAGGACGAATTTCAGATCGAGCTCGCTCCAGGAGCAGCACCCATAGCTCGAGCACCTTATCGCTTAGCTCCAACGGAACTGGAAGAACTGTCAAAGCAGCTACAAGAACTCTTGGAAAAGGGTTTTATACGTCCTAGCTCTTAGCCCTGGGGAGCTCCAGTGTTATTCGTAAAGAAGAAAGACGGTACGTTCAGGATGTGTATAGACTACCGTGAACTCAACAAGGTGACGATCAAGAATCGTTATCCTCTTCCGCGCATAGATGATCTATTCGACCAGCTGCAAGGGTCGAGCTACTACTCCAAAATAGACTTAAGGTCAGGATATCATCAGCTGAGAGTCCGGGATGAGGACGTCTCTAAAAACAGCATTTAGAACTCGCTACGGCCACTACGAGTTTATGGTCATGCCATTCGGGCTAACGAACGCGCCTGCCGTATTTATGGATCTTATGAACAGGGTGTGCAAACCCTATCTCGACAAGTTCGTCATTGTTTTCATCGACGACATCCTGATCTACTCGAAGAATCGGGGGGGAACACGAGCAGCACTTACGAATTATTTTGGAACTCCTACGAAACGGAACAGCTATACGCTAAGTTTTCAAAATGCGACTTCTGGCTTTGTGAAGCCCACTTTCAAGGCCACGTGGTAAACAAGGATGGGATTCATGTCGATCCATCCAAGGTAGATTCGATCAAGAACTGGCCTGCACCTCGCACACCAACTGAAATACGCCAATTCTTGGGTTTGGCGGGTTATTACAGACGGTTCATCAAAGACTTCTCAAAGATTGCACAGCCGCTTACACTACTGACACAGAAAGGTGTTGCTTACCGTTGGGGTAATACACAGGAAACAGCGTTCCAACACTTAAAGGATAGACTCTGTAGCGCACCTATCCTCTCATTGCCTGAAGGCACGGACGATTTTGTAGTCTACTGCGACGCATCTATCCAAGGTCTTGGATGTGTATTGATGCAGAGGGATAAAGTTATTGCTTATGCTTCGCGCCAACTTAAGATTCACGAACGGAATTACACGACACACGACCTAGAGCTGGGAGCGGTTGTTTTTGCACTTAAGATATGGCGACACTATTTGTACGGTACCAAATGTGCTATCTACACTGACCACAGAAGCCTCGAATATATATTCAAACAGAAGGAACTGAATATGCGACAACGACGATGGGTTGAACTGCTAAATGACTACGAATGCTCAATCAGGTACCACCCAGGCAAAGCCAATGTTGTGGCTGACGCCCTCAGTCGGAAGGACACCGCGCCTAAGCGCGTACGAGCATTACAATTCACTATACAGTCTAGTCTTCCTTCCCAGATACGAAATGCTCAGGTGGAAGCATTGAAACCAGAAAACATCAGGGCTGAAGCCCTACGCGGCTCAAGGCAACGGTTAGAACAAAAGGCAGACGGCGCCTACTATGTAACAGGACGCATTTGGGTCCCACACTATGGCAATTTACGCGAGCTTGTAATGGATGAAGCTCATAAGTCTCGCTACTCAGTACATCCTGGTTTGGATAAGATGTACCACGACCTCAGAACTACATATTGGTGGCCTAGCATGAAGGCCCACATAGCCACATACGTTAGCAAATGCTTGACTTGTGCGAGAGTCAAGGCAGAATATCAGAAACCGTCAGGACCACTCCAACAACCTGAAATACCACAATGGAAATGGGAGCAAATTTCCATGGATTTTGTTACTGGCCTACCTAGATCTCAGCGCGGAAATGATACTATTTGGGTGATCGTAGATCGACTCACAAAGTCTGCTCACTTCTTAGCAATCAAAGAAACAGACAAGTTCTCTACCTTGGCAGACATTTACTTAAAAGAAGTGGTCTCGAGGCACGGAGTGCCCACCTCCATCATCTCTGATCGTGACGCACGTTTTACTTCAGAACTGTGGCAAGCAATGCACAAATCTTTTGGCTCTCGTTTAGACATGAGCACAGCTTATCACCCTCAGACAGATGGGCAGTCTGAGCGCACTATTCAAACTCTAGAAGACATGCTTCGGGCGTGCGTAATTGACTTTGGCAAGGGATGGGAAAAGCATCTGCCACTTGTGGAATTTTCATACAACAACAGTTACCACACCAGCATTAAAGCTGCTCCATTTGAGGCATTGTACGGGCGTAAATGCCGATCACCTCTTTGTTGGGCAGAGGTGGGTGACAGTCAGATCACAGGTCCAAAAATGGTAATCGATACTACTGAAAAGATTGCTCAAATACGACAACGCATGGCGGCAGCTCGTGACCGTCAGAAAGTATACGCCGATAAAGATAGAAAACTACTCGAACTCCAGGTTGGGGATCGAGCACTACACAAAGTTTCACCCTGGAAGGGTGTTGTTCGTTTTGGCAAACGAGGCAAACTCAATCCACGATATGTTGGACCATTTGAAGTCATTGAGAAGATAGGCAGAGTGGCCTACAGATTGAACTTACCAGCTGAACTCAGTGCAGTTCACAACGTCTTTCATGTGTCGAATCTGAAGAAGTGGCAGTCAGATGAGACCTTCATAGTTCCTTTGAAGGAGCTCACTATCGATGAACGGTTGCATTTCGTCGAGGAACCAGTTGAAATCACGGACCGGGATGTTAAGGCCCTCAAGAACACTAGAATACCTCTTGTACGAGTTCGTTGGAACTCCCGTCGTGGCCCAGAGTTCACCTGGGAGCGCGAAGATCAAATGGAACTCAAATATCCCCAGTTGTTCGAAAACAATGCAACTACTACTGAGGTTGAAGCTACTACGGAATTTCGGAACGAAATTCCAACTCAACGGGGGAATGATGTGACACCCCAGGAAAACCAGTAAACGATAACTTACCTAGCTTCCTCAGTAACCGTATGCTAAATTTCGGGACGAAATTTCTTTTAAGTTGGGGATAATGTGACAACTCGAGTTTCCGACATTCTTTATTCGCATTTATTGCACGTTGACTTTGACGGTCTAGTTGTTTGACTCGTCTGATTTGTAACGATACACTTTGTGTGATAATAAAAGTATTATGTTTGCTTGGTTATGTGTTGATATTATAGCATGAGACTTAGTGTATTTGAAATAACATAAACTACTGAACATATGAAACAACTCGACGAAACAGAGTTGTGATTCGCCATGAACACATTCGACGAAACAAGGCTGTTTCGCCAAACTCATCTCGACGAAACAGACTGTTTCGCCGGCCCAGTATTACGCCGAAGCCCAGTTCGGGCCCAGTACTGTTAGACTTGTTATATTGCGTAGAATGATCCCATTTGACACATTTTAGCAAACCAGAAACCCTAGAGAACTCTCTGCTGTGTGACGGCGAACTAGAACCCACCGGAAACCTTGGTGCGATCAAACTTTCATCTCGGTTAGTACGGGTTCGTTAACTCGGTTCCGTTAATGTTTCTGATTTCTTGTTATGTGTATATGTACCTGCTGATTTACGAAACGGATTATGAATATATGTGCACGATGATATAGATGTCGATATACATGGTTAATCGGATGTGTAATTATAAGCGAAACTTAATACGATCAGATACTCGGTTCTGTATGTTGTTAATATGATCTGATTTTGGTAACACGTTAGTAGCTTGATAGGGTTCGATGATATGTTTGTGGTTTGATTAATCGATGCGTTGTTCACATAAACTAGGGTTATGCTAAGACGATTATACTTTGATGATTGAGTTATGATGATTTTGGGTGCACATTGATCTCCATACGATTTCTGATATTTTTGATGGCTGTTAGGTTGATTAGGGTTTCTGTATGTGACGTAACTGACTTGTGACGAATCAGATCGCTATCGACGAAACGCAGGTAACGACGAAACAGGAATCTGTTTCGTCGAGACCTCTGCGACGAATCTGAGCAATGACGAAACTGGTGTTTCGTCGAAGGGTAAGAACGACGAAACAGGGGTGTTTCGTCGTATACACAATCTGCACAGTAACATGTTTATATTCTGTTAAGTGTTAACTGGGTTAGTTAACTGCTGTTAAGTGTAACCATATTGTACATGACTGTGATTACGTGTTGCATGCTTATACGTGAACGACTTGAACTCAAACTGATTTCACATACGTGCCTACTTTAGGACGCGATTGATTACTTGTGAGCATACACTTAGCATACCGAGCAAACCAAGGTGAGTTCACACCCTTACTAAGGCATGGGATTCCCAGGGTTTGGGGAATGGGATGGAAGGAATAAGGTTGAATAGATTCGTACATACACTGATACTAGACTACCATACCATTGTCCTCGGTTGTGAAGGACACATACGTAAAACCTACGTATACTTATACTCAATACTATCCTCGGTTGTGAAGGATACTCACGTAAAACCTACGTGAACTTATACTCAATACTATCCTCGGTTGTGAAGGATACTCACGTAAAACCTACGTGAACTTATACTCAATACTATCCTCGGTTGTGAAGGATACTCACGTAAAACCTACGTGAACTTATACTCAATACTATCCTCGGTTGTGAAGGATACTCACGTAAAACCTACGTGAACTTATACTCAATACTATCCTCGGTTGTGAAGGATACTCACGTAAAACCTACGTGAACTTATACTCAATACTATCCTCGGTTGTGAAGGATACTCACGTAAAACCTACGTGAACTTATACTCAATACTGTCCTCGGTTGTGAAGGACACTTACGTAAAGCCTACGTAAACTATGTACGTACTACTATTCTCGGTTGTGAAGAATACTTATGGATAAAACTAGAATTGAACTTACAACATGGGAAGCCCCCACTAATTGAACTTACAACATGGGAAGCCCCCACCCATAGAACGTACTATCGGCCCAGTAGAGCCACATGTTACATACGAACTTACTATTACGCATTTACTTTCTGTGAACTCGCTCAACTAGTTGTTGATCCTCTGTTACATGCCTTGCAGGTCGTTAGATACATGGAGCTTGCACAGGAAGGAGCAGGTCGTTGTGGGATACGGATCGTGGACGATATTTGAACTTATAACTTATTTTGGGTTTTCATTATTATGCTTCCGCTACTTAAACAATGTTTGGTTATGAACATCAGTCATGTCAAGATGAATTACCTTTTCCTACTTTTACACTTAAATACTATGTTTGATATGATTGATAGCTTGATCCTGGTCATGTCACGCCTCCAAGCGGTGATGCTCCGCAGGTGGATTTTGGGGGTGTGACAAATAAGGAAAAACCGAGAGAAGAAAGTTAAACAAGAAACCCAGGATTTAATTAATAAATCACCTTGGGAGGACAAATTAGATGAGAAATGGGCAAATCTTTATATGCTAGCCACAGTAGCAGAAAATGCAAATCTCTAAATACTCAAAAGTTTTAGCACTTTTATTTCCAGAAACCTTATTTAGTAAATAAATAAATAAATCCTAGTATAATTTACTTGTCAGTTGTGTTATGTATGCAATAATATTTATGGGTTATTTATAAAATTTTGTTATTTTAACATTTGGTATGTATTTTGCATATATGCTAAACAGCAAGAATGAGATATCAGAAGGTTTAGAAAATCTTAACCTTTATCCCGTTAAGATAGAATTTTCCCAGGAATTCACCGGTTACTTCGCTGATAAAGAAGAACCCATGGAATTTCAATCCAAACCACTGGCAAAACCTAAACCCAAGAAAAGAAGCAGATTTGTGGGCTGGAGGCGTGTACGTAGGAAAAAGCCAGCAACAAGAAAGGTTACTAAAACTGAAGAACCAAAAGACAAAGGAAAAGGGGTAGAAATTGAGGAAAATGTTAATCAAGTAGAGATAGAAGATGAGAAGAGTTTTAAGCAAACAGAAAGAGAAATCGGAGAAAGTTCTAGGCAGAAACAGAAAATGACTCCTTGGGAAGTTTTAGATCATAAACTAGTAATGAGTGACCTCATCGGAACTGCCGATGGAAACCTTGAACCAGCTAACCCAAACCTTATATTTACCGAAGAAGATCTTTTCAGCTACCCACTAGAAGCTCCAATCCCAATCAATCTGGAACCTGCTATTCCAGATCCTATTGTACAACCTCAACCATTACCCGTAGAATTAGATGAATGGTGGACAACCGATTGGCAATACCAAAACCTTTTAAACAACCCTGATACATTTTTCCTGCAAGTTGACCCAGAACTTCCAATATACCCAACCATGAGCCCGGAGAATCTTACTGAACTTCGCCTTTGGGGCGAAGAGTTAATTGATGCAGGAAATCGGATTAGGGATGTGGGAGAAAGAGTTACTTGGAAGTATGACGAAAGGGAGCGTCGTTTTTAAGAAATTAGCTGACCAGATAATGAGAGGTTGCAGGAATATGTGTGAATAAATAATCATAATAACCAATATGTGTAATAACTTAACAATAAAACGTTGTATGATAATCGTGTGTACGAGGCATAATATAATATATAAAAATGAAACTTGTGAAATCGATAATTTTGATTATACATGTTAATGTGATTATGTGCAAACTGTTTTATTATATTTGTATTTATACTAATTATTTACATAAAATTTATTATCAGATGTCAAACATTGGTAATGAACCAGTAAATGAGGTTAATCAGTCAGAGCAACATCCAGGAGATCAATATATGACTAGACAAGATATCGAAAATATTGTTGCTCAAGGGATAGCCAATGCTATTCCAGCATTCGTTGCCGCTATAAAGAATCCAATCGAACCACAACAAATCGTTCCTAGTAAACACATTTCTGAAGATAACTTCAGTAATAGTGTAAACGGAGGCAATGATCATGTCAATCATAATACAGAACCACATCAAGCTCCATTTCCTAAGAAAATGAAAACTGCAACGCCTGGTTGCACTTTCAAAGAATTCCTTGCTTGTAAACCCACTGAATTTGCAGGCAATGAAGGAGCAACTGCATCACTGTGTTGGTTAGAGAAAACCGAAGCAGTAATTGCAATAAGTAAATGTGCTAAAGATGATCAGGTCATGTACGCATCAAATCTCTTCAAGGAAGGAGCACTTGAATGGTGGAACACTGTGTTACAATCAAAAGGAAGAATAATCGCTTATGCTATGACTTGGGAATAATTTAAAGGTTTAGTAGAAAGAAAATTCTGTCCCGAGTATGAAAAGGAACATATGACAAATAAGTTTCTAAATCATCGGATGATGGGTGTAGATTGTCGCGGTTATACTTCGACATTCTTTGAATATGCTAGAGTGGTACCAACACTGGCTTCGCCAGAACCGGTACTCATTTCTCGCTACATTTGGGGACTGATTAGTGAAATCCGCAATATTGTTAAAGCTGCGAGACCTCGCACTATTGACGATGCTGTGGAATTAGCTAACACCCTAACTGATGAATTGGTGCGCACAAGAGATGAAGACAGAAAGAAAGAATTGGCTCAGAAAATTACCCAGGGATTTCGTACGGGTAATAATAGCAATTTCAAGAGAAAAGGAACAGGGCAACCCTCAAATCCGTCATTCTGCAAAAATTGCAAAAGGAAACATTTTGGAAGATGTAATATAATTTTCAATTTTTGCAAAATGACAGGACATCGTGAAGAAAACTGTAGGAAGAAATCCACAATTTGTTACAATTGTGGAGAAACTGGACATTTCAGGCCAGATTGCCCGAAATTGGTCAAACCAGCAGACAACAAAGCTAAACCAGCAGATGGAACTACAAAGAAGAATGTCAGAGCATTTCAGCTAACTACTCAAGAAGCAGAACTCATCCCAGATGTGATAGCGGGTACGTTCTTAGTTCACAACATTTACGCCAAAGTATTATTTGACTCTGGTGCAAACCAAAGTTTTATTAATACTTCATTCTGCCAAGCTCTTAATTTACCTTTAACCAACCTTAGGCAGATTTTTACAGTTGAAACGGCAGACGGAAATTCTGTTAGTATAGATAAAGTTTTGCAAAAGGAAAATATAGAACTTTCAGGACATAAATTCTTTGCAAACCTATTTCCTATGAAATTAGCCGAATTTGATGTTGTGTTAGGAATGGATTGGTTAGTAGCCAATCATGCTCGAATCCTTTGTGATCAGAATTCTATAGAAATTCAGGCACCTACTGGGGAAATAATTAGGATTACAGGAGATAAACCACGTAAGCCCATGAAGTTCATATCAGTAATGAAAGTTGTTAATTATAAACGAAAGCAAGGAATAGTATATATGATTTCAATAATCATTAGTACTAAGGGTAAAGAACTTAAGGAAATTCCTGTAGTCTCAGAATATCCGGATGTATTTCCAGAAGAGTTACCGGGATTACCCCCAGATAGGGAAGTAGAATTTAGGATTCATCTAATTCCAGGAACTACATCGATAGCCAAGGCACCTTATCGGTTAGCACCTACAGAAATGTTAGAATTGAAAAAGCAATTAGATGAATTACTAAGTAAAGGATTCATACAACCTAGTTCATCTCCTTGGGGAGCACCAGTATTATTTGTTAAGAAAAAGGATGGTTCAATGAGAATGTGTATCGATTATAGAGAATTAAATAAGGTTACAATTAAGAATCGATACCCATTACCTAGGATTGATGATCTATTCGATCAACTTCAAGGAGCTAGATATTTTTCTAAGATAGATTTACGTTCCGGATATCATCAATTGAAGGTACAAGAAGAAGACATACCTAAAACTGCTTTCAGAACTAGGTATGGTCATTATGAGTTTACAGTCATGCCCTTTGGGTTAACAAATGCACCTGCTGCATTCATGGACATGATGAATAGGATCTGTAAACCATATTTGGATAAATTTGTAATTGTTTTTATAGACGATATACTTATTTATTCCAAAAGTCAGACATAGCATGGTGAACACCTTCATACACTCTTAACCTTGTTAAGAAAAGAAAAGCTTTATGCCAAATTCTCTAAGTGTGAATTTTGGTTAAAGGAAGTGCAATTCTTAGGACACTTGGTGAATCACGAAGGTATTCACGTAGATCCTGCTAAGATAGAGGCAATTACCAAATGGAAGGTTCCACAAACAGCAATGGAAATAAGAAGTTTTATAGGTTTAGCTGGGTATTATAGACGGTTTATTAAGGATTTTTCCAAGATAGCCGTACCATTAACTAAGCTAACCTGTAAAGCGGTTAAGTTTGAATGGGGACCTAAGCAAGAAGAAGCCTTTAGAATATTGAAGCAGAAATTAACAAATGCACCAATTTTAGCCTTACCAGAAGGAACTGAAGATTTTGAAGTATATTGTGATGCTTCAAAACTAGGATATGGATGTGTGCTTATGCAACGTAAAAAGGTGATTGCATATGCTTCAAGGCAATTGAAAAAGCACGAAGAAAACTATACGACTCATGATTTAGAATTAGGAGCCGTAATTTTTGCCCTTAAGATTTGGAGACATTATCTTTATGGAAGTAGATTTACTGTCTACACAGACCACAAAAGTTTACGATATATATTTGGGCAAAAAGAGTTAAACATGAGGCAAAGGAGATGGATGGAAATCTTAAGTGACTACGACTGTGATATTCAGTATCATGAAGGAAAGGCAAATGTAGTTGCAGATGCCTTAAGTCGTAAGTATTATGAAAAACAACGAAGGGTTCGTGCTCTTAGATTAAATCTACAAATAGATTTAATGGAACAATTGAAGAATGTTCAAACTATATCAATCAAGGATGATGCTGAAGGAATGAAAGGACGAATAAAGGAATTAGAACAAGGAGCAGATGGAATTTGGAGATTCCACAAAAGTAGAATTTGGGTACCTAAGCAGGGAGACTTAAGACCTAAGATTTTAGAAGAAGCTCATAAATCTAGGTATACTATGCACCCAGGAAACAATAAGATGTACCAAGATTTAAGAAAGAACTTTTGGTGGATAGGAATGAAAAGGACATAGCACGATATGTTTCTAAATGTCTCACTTGTTCACAAGTTAAGGCAGAACATCAGAAACCTTCAGGGTTACTACAACAATTAGAAATGCCAGTATGGAAATGGGAACTTATAACAATGGATTTTGTTACTAAATTACCCAAAACAAGAAAAGGTAATGATGCAATTTGGGTAATTGTGGATCGATTAACCAAATCAGCTCATTTTTTACCTATGAAAGAAATCTTTAGCATGGAAAGACTGGCTAAATTATATGTAGATGAAGTTGTATCCTTACATGGAGTTCCACTCTCCATTGTCTCGGATAGGGATAGTCGTTTTACTTCTCATTTCTGGAAAAGCTTCCAGCAAGCTATGGGAACTCGACTCAATCTGAGTACGGCATATCATCCACAAACAGACGGACAGAGTGAAAGGACGATCCAAACTCTAGAAGACATGCTTCGAGCATGTGTATTAGATTTTGGTGGAAATTGGGATGATCACTTACCATTAATTGAATTCACCTATAACAATAGCTATCATTCAAGCATTGAAACCGCCCCATTTGAAGCATTGTACGGAAGAAAATGCAGAACTCCAGTCTGTTGGGCAGAAATAGGAGAAAGTCAATTATCAGGTCCTGAAATAGTGCAAGAGACGACAGATAAGATTACTCAAATCAAGGAAAGACTGAAGACGGCTCGAGATCGCCAGAAAAGTTATGCAGATAATAGATGCAAGCCGTTAGAATTTCAAATTGGAGACAGAGTATTGTTAAAAGTTTCTCCTTGGAAAGGAGTGGTTAGATTCGGGAAGAAAGGAAAGCTAAGTCCAAGGTACGTAGGACCATTTTCAGTGATCCAATGTATAGGACCAGTCGCTTATCGTTTACAACTACCAGAAGAATTAGCAGGAGTACATGATGTATTTCATGTATCCAATCTTAAGAAATGCTTATCAGATGAATCACTGGTAGTACCTCTTCGAGATATAGAGGTAAATGAAAAGTTAAAATTTGTTGAGAACCCTCTTCAGATAGAAGACAGAAAAGTGAAGTTTCTCAAACATAAACGACTAGTTTTAGTCAAAGTCAGATGGGATTCAAAGAGAGGAGCTGAATACACTTGGGAGCTGGAATCAGAAATGAAGCGAAAGTATCCTCACTTATTCCAGTAAATCTCGAGGACGAGATTTTTATTAAGGTAGGGAGAATGTAACAACTCTCATTAAAAGTCATATTTATTTAAATTAAATTGTCCAATAGGAAACCCTAATTGAGAAACCCAAGTGATTCTGCACAAACCCTAAATTTTTCAGAACATTTGGAATCAGGATTAGGGCCCCTAAAACTAAGGGGGGCTAAACCCTAGTTAGAGTTATCTACTGAAAACGCTGTCAAAAATTCGAAATAATACGAAATCGACTCAGCAGGCCTATACTAGTGACAAGGCTACCCTAGGGTAGGGTGGTACCTCAGGCGAGTCGCGACAGGGTCCACGACATCTTCCGCGACACGCGGGAGATGTCAATTTCACGTATAAATAGGATCGTCTGTTTCATGCAATTGGGTGTTCTTTCGACGTTCAATTTCAAATTGTACGCTGAGTTATAATCAAAACAGTTCCAAAACACACACTGATCATGAAGTGCTGCCACAATTCAGGGTAATAACTCGATCGCTGCTACGATTCAATGTCCGATCGATTAAACTATCCAATGGATGTTTAAGTGCTTCCCACATTAGGGTTTATGCTTTGTCATTCATCGTTAAATCGATGGATGTTTAAGTATCGCACTTTGTCATTCGTTGAGAAGGTTGTAATCTCGTGAGTTGTCGTAAATGCTGTATTAAGTTACTAACCTAGTTTGTGTGCTTGATTATTTAAACTAGGTTATCAAGGCTAATCAGTAGAATAAGCTCTGTTAAATCTGCAATGTGAGTCATTCTCTTTTTATCAAATCTATTTACAAAAGCATGTTTATTTCAAAGTTATAATTACAGTGATTAAGTATATGTAATCACCAAGTTACAGCCGGTATGTGGGGTTTTGTATACATTACTTGATTATCTTCACCATTGGACAACGAGTTAGCCAAGGGGTGATATGACCATAGTCACAGACACCATTGGACGAATGGGCCAATGGGTTGAGTGACAAAGTACTGTGGGTATTTGGTTGATATCTGAAACATTGTAATCTCTCTTAATACTGTAAATTATAACAAATGTGTCGTTTTATTAAATAGAATGATTCACTCAGTATTTCCCGCTGACAAAACCTTTTTCAAACATGTTTCAGGTGATCTGTTGTGATCCAGGAAAAGTGCCGTGAAGCACTATCAGCCTAAGGAAGTGGCTCAGTATAAAATAAAGAAACATGTTTTGTAAAATAAAAGATTTCTTCGTGAAATCTCAAGATTGTAAATTATCGGGTTTTATCCCGAGTTTTGAAATAAAATAATCGGGAAATATTTCAGTTTTTAAAATGATCCTGAAGAAACTTCCGCTGTCCAACTCACTTATTTAAATACCACGGGATTTGTGTCCCGCGGCTCCTGAATCGGGTCAAACCGGGTCGGGGGCCGTGACATGTACCATAAGCAAATAACCAAACCGAGAACACTTTGTCATCATTGGGATCACAAAAGCACTCCAGGGTATACCAACCAGGAGTGGGGCGTGCCTCAAGCCCAATAGATCTACACCTTTTACACCTTGGTCACTAAGTGATTAATGGTTACTAATGTTGTTTCCCTACTTATGCACATTGATCATGTCATCTACTCCGTAACTAACATACCAATAGTTTTAGCATGTATTTCCCCTCGATGTTTTTGAAAACAAAATATTGAAAACAGTGAAAGGAGGGACATGAACTCACAAGTTTGCGTTCCATGAAATATGATATCGAAGTGAGCGTCCGTACGCGTCAATAACCTACATGTGTACTAATCCCGTTAGACACTAGGTCTTTCAGACCTCGTACAAGTTGTTCATCTTGAATTCTTTATTATGTTTTCGCTTGTCATCTTTAGAACAACTTTGTCTTTTAGAGCGTTGATAGCTCACTCGCTCGATTGTTATGTGTATTCATGTGTTCTATGTGTATTGGATTATATGCGAACGGCTTCGAACTTATGTAATTGGGCTTAACCCACGTTTTCTTGTTATTGGGCCTAGCCCTAGTTTTCTTGTTATTGGGCCTAGCCCTAGTTTCAGAAATTTGGGTTTAGCCCAAATCTAATCCTAGTGAGTCCATTAAATATACTTTTGCAATTTTTACCAAAAATTCACCAAGCATGTAACTTAATAAGTTCGTTTTTCACATGAAAAATACTTGGTAATTTTTATAGTTTTCGACTTTCCGGATTCTTGTTTTTGACCACTTAGTTATGCGTTCGCTTTAGTGTCTAAAAATATGTTATTTTTAGACTCGACATTGTAGTAACTTGTTTACGATGTCGATACGCCCAAATTGTCGTCATCAAGTGTTATGTATTTCCATTTCGGACATTTTATTTAATTGTCCAATTTTACTAGCATTTCTTGGACCATGTAGGAACATGTACATGTATTTATTTTTGATCACCCTATAGGTATCTAATACATACACATAAGTAGCACATATTGCATGTACTTAACAAGTTTCCGAAAATATATAATTTTTACCAAAAATTACATATACTTATATGGTTACATTTTTAGCCATTTATTTATGTAAAAGAATAGGTTTAAGTTCATGAAACTTATTGAATATTTAAATCATAAATATTCTCATGAGGGTTTCCAAAATGACGTTTATGACCACTAATCGCGTTTAACATTGTTAATCACCCTTTAATCCCTTCCTTAATCGCGATTAGATTTTTAGGAAAATTCGCCATAGTTTCCCCTAAACTATGACGTTTCCCACGTTACAAAAACGCGTTTAAATCAATAATCAATTTCCAAACATCACTAAACTTATGTTTACATCACTAATCATACTTATTCCTTCAAAGATTCTTATGAGCATTATTTTGCTTAAACTTTCAAGTCTTCAAAGTTAACCATTTATTAAGTTTATTTCTTACATAAACTTGATCGTAAATTGTTTTTCACTTTTAAAGATTCACACATCTTTATGTAGAAATTTCCAAGACTTTTACATAACACTTTTGATAATCAATATCACATAAACTTATTTTATGTCAAAAACCAAGTTCATTAGTGTTGTTAAAAGCCTTTTCACATGATTATTCTTGGTTTAATCTTTCAAGAATCACTAAATCAAGTTTATATATAAATGCTCATAATCTTTGAAGTTGATGATCTTTCTTGATTTAAACATAACCATGTTTAAATCACATATTTATGTTCATCATAATAATAAGAACACAAATATAAAATACTACATAAAACTAACAACAAGATCATCATAATTATAAACTTTAAGCTACTAATCTCAACAAAATTAACATAATCAACAAGATCACATGAACATATTAACACTAAACAACATAAATCAACACATAATATATTCATATTTAGTGTTTATTAGCTTTATGTTTAGGATTTTTGATTATGTTTAACTTTAACTTCAAGATAATCAACTTGTACTTCTATGATTAGCTAGTAATAAGAAGCATAAAAATTGTGTTTAGAAGACTCACAAAATGCACAAGCTAAATAAGAAGATTAGGAGAAAGATAAGCTCCAAAGAAAGCTCCTAGTGATCCTCCATGCATGCACCAAGTAGAGATAATCTTGTAAGGTTTAATTTAGTGTAAAATGGAGTGTTAATTGAAGCTTGAAGGTGTGTTGAATGGGGACTATGGCTGCCGTGAACTAAGGGGGTGTTTGAGTGAAGTTTTTGATCTTTCAAAGTTAGTAAAAAAAAGATAAGTATGATGGTAGAATTTCAAAGGTATGGTGTTGTAACTTATTTCAACAACAACTATCAAGACCATACTTCTAGCTTCTCATTTTCAACAAAGATATGGTGGGTTGGTCCTACCTATTTTCGGTCATCACGGAGGTGGGGGGGGGGGTATATGTAAGTATTTAAAAAAAACAATACTTAAAAACTAGATATTTTAGTAATAAAGAGGTGTAGGGTGATTAGGGGTTTAATTACGTCGTTAAGGAGTGATTAGTGTTTCGGAACCAAAATTATTATTAACTAGTTCCCCAAACTAGTAAAAATTATGTCTTGATGCTTAAAACGCTTTTCGTTTCGTCGTCGGCTCGTTTACGGTACTTTTATGTCGTACCGACAAGAAATTCCGCAAGTTGTTTTCTTGCATCCGAAGGTTGTATGAAATGATTCCGAGTCCCAAATTTAGTTTAACTAGCTCGCTAGATTCTTCGTTTGCTTGCTTCGTGACCAAAACTGTCGCCTACTAGTTCGTCGAACCGCTAACGGACTAGTTTAGCGCATAGCGACGTAACGCCGGAAACTTGTGATTTTGAATCTTCCGTTGATATCATCTTATTGTTTTAGTATATTTTTCATGAGTTGACATTATTCCGAAGTCCCGGAAATGCTTTGTTATAAGTTCGGACGCATTAAAAATACCATATTTTAAGCCGAAACGGACATTTTTGAGATTAGGGCGTTATACCAGAAAGTCTTGTTTCTTTGCAAGACATGTTTTCACAATAATGTTTTCTTATATAAATGGACTCAGTTATGTTATCCGAGTGTCGTTTTTCAGTGTTTTGGTCTGATTTCACGGTTTGCTGGCATGAATAGTGTAACCGTGAATAGTGCACGCAGCACCTTCTACCAACACCTCTAGGACATTGTTTGTTTGGTTTCGCCATACGACGAAAACTATCATATGTTTTAGCTTTGTTTTCTTGTCCTAACGCTGTTATTCAGTATACGACACAGTTACGAAATTAAATTACGCTAAATGCATGAGATTTAGAAATATAAATAGTGATTAGATTGTACGTAATTGCCAGTTATTTGCCAGTTGTCACATTCTCCCCCTGTTAAAAAGAATTTCGTCCCGAAATTCAAGTTGAGGCATCCTTTGCAGGAGTCTTCTTAAACAGGTGGGGATATTTTGCCTTAATCTGATCTTCACGTTCCCATGTGTACTCGGGTCCGTGACGTGAATTCCAACGGACCTTGACTAGTTCTATATTACTTATCCTTGTCTTGTGGACCTTCCGGTCCATAACCCCAACGGGTTCTTCGGTAAACTGGAGCGTGTCGTCTACATGAATTTCATCCGCTGGAATGATAACTGTATCAACGGTCGGACTTTTATTGAGATTCGACACATGAAATGTGTCGTGTACGTTACTGAGTTCCTCTGGCAGTTTCAACTTGTACGCGACGGTACCGATCTTTTCCAGAATCTCAAATGGTCCAATGTATCTCGGGTTTAGTTTTCCTCGTTTCCCGAATCTAGCTACGCCTTTCCAAGGTGAGACTTTCAGTAAGACTTTGTCTCCGACCTCGAAGGATAATGGTTTACGTCTTCTGTCCGCATAGCTCTTTTGTCTGTCACGAGCCGCTTTGATACGGTCTCGTATTTTTGCTATCTTGTCAGTAGTCTCTTGGACTAGTTCAGGGCCAACGAGTTGTTTGTCTCCGATTTGCGCCCAACACAGCGGTGATCGGCACTTCCGTCCGTACAGTGCTTCGAATGGGGCGGCTTTAATGCTTGTGTGATAACTGTTATTATATGAGAACTCTACCAGCGGTAAATGATTATCCCAGTTTCCGCCCAAATCCATCACACAGGCGCGAAGCATGTCTTCCAGCGTTTGGATGGTTCGTTCGCTTTGTCCATCGGTTTGCGGATGAAATGTTGTGCTCAGATCCAGACGAGATCCAAGCGATTCTTGAAATGATTGCCATATTCTTGATACAAAGCGACCATCACGATCCGAGATTATCGAAATAGGCACTCCATGACGTGCCACAATCTCGTTGAGGTAGATTTCGGCTAACTTTGCGGTACTGTCTTTTTCACGAATAGGTAGGAAGTGAGCCGACTTGGTTAATCGATCAACGATAACCCATATCATGTCATGACCTCAAGAGGTCCGTGGGAGTCCTGTAATGAAATCCATTGATATCTGCTCCCATTTCCAAACAGGAATTTTGGGTTGTTGAAATAACCCAGATGGCTTTTGATATTCGGCCTTGACCTTTGCATAAATTAGGCATTTCCCAAACGTAAGTCGCAATATCTCCTTTGAGATTAGGCCACTAGTAATATTCCTTTACATCCTGATACATCTTATCAGATCCTGGATGTATTGAATATTTTGACTTGTGTGCCTCATCCAGCACTAAGTCTCGCAATCCGCCAAAGTAAGGAATCTAGCTTCTTCCCATGAAATACCATGTGCCATCTTTGTTCTCTTCCAATTGTTTCTCTAATCCTCGCAAGGATTCTGCTTGAATGTTCTTCGGATTTAGAGCTTCTAGTTGTGCATCGTGCACACGAGTAGTGAAGTTCGTCTGAATGGTTAACTCTAAAGCTCGTACACGTAAAGTTTTGACCCGCTCTTTCCGGCTCAAAGCATCCGCCACAACATTTGCTTTGCCCGGATGGTACTTGATTTCACAGTCGTAGTCATTCAACAATTCTACCCATCGCCGTTGGCGCATGTTTAATGTTGAAGACTTTTATGGTCTGTGAATATGGTACGCTTAGTACCATAAAGATAATGGCGCCAAATTTTTAAAACGAATACCACTGCACCCAATTCCAGGTCATGAGTGGTATAGTTCTTTTCATGAACTTTTAACTACCGCGACGCGTACGCAATGACTTTTTCACGTTGCATTAACACGCCACCCAAACCTTGACGCGATGCATCACAGTACACCACGAAGTCATCGGTACCGTCCGGGAGTGAAAAGATTGGCGCTTGACATAGTTTATCCTTAAGCAATTGGAATGCCGTTTCTTTTTTTTTTTTCAAATCGAACTTTCTATCCTTTTGAGTGAGTGAGATTAGCGGCTGAGAAATTTTAGAAAAATTCTCAATGAATCTTCGATAGTATCTCGCTAAACCCAGAAATTGTCTTACTTCTGTTGGGGTCTTTGGAGTGTTCCAGTTCGTTATGGCCTCTATCTTAGCTCGATCAACATGTATTCCATTCTCGTTCACCATGTGGCCGAGCAATTGTACTTCGCGAATCCAAAACTCACATTTTGAGAACTTGGCATACAATTGTTCTTTCTTAAGCAACTCCAGAATAGTTCTCAAGTGTTGTTCGTGTTCCGCCTCTGTTCGTGAGTATATTAAAATGTCATCAATGGATACGATCACGAACTTGTAGAAGTATGGTTTACATACCCGATTCATCAAATCCATAAATACGGCGGGAGCGTTTGTTAAGCCGAAAGACATAACAAGGAACTCGTAATGCCTATAGCGAGTCCTAAACGCTGTCTTAGGAATGCTTTCCTCTTGAATCCTCAGTTGATGATATCCGGATCCTAGATCAATCTTGGAATAAAAGTTGGTACCTTGTAATTGATCGAACAAGTCGTCGATCCTCGGTAAAGGATACCGATTCTTGATAGTTAGCATGTTTAGTTCCCTGTAATCTATTCTCCTCCGAAAGGTTCCATCCTTCGTCTTGACAAATAACACCGGAGCTCCCCAAGGCGAGAAACTCGGTCTAATAAATCCCTGGTCAAGCAGTTCCTGCAACTGAGTGAATAATTCTTGCAACTCCGAGGGTGCCAATCTATATGGAGCCTTTGCCACCGGTGCCGTTCCTGGCACTAGGTCGATACGGAATTCCACTTGTCGTTGTGAAGGTAGTTCCAGCAAGTCTTCCGGAAAGACTTTGGGATATTCTTTCATTACAAGTATGCCTTCCACCTTGCGCTCCTCGGCCCTTTTTGTCAACCACATGGGTAAAAAAAAAGGCGATACATCCTTTTCTCAGACTCTTCCAAGCCTTCATACAGTTGTTGATCAGCAGCCGTGTATCGTGTTTCTCTCCGTGCACCAAAAGATGTTCTCTCGTCAGACAGGGGGGAAAAAGGATAATAGTTTTCGCAGCACAACTACTTCTGCTAGGTTGTCGGCCAACCAGTCTATGCCAGAAGTTAAGTCGTAACAACCTAATTGAATGAGTGAAAGGTCGTTACTGAATTTCCGTGCTCCAAGTTCAAGTGTGCATCCTTTGATGTCTTTCCTGACTTGACTAATTTACCATTGGCCAATCCTATTGAATGAGAGGACGTCTAGTTTACTTGACTCGACCAAGCATACTTTGAATTTTTTGTGGGGATGAAGCTAATACCGACACCGGCATTAAACAACACCGATGCAACGGGTCGGTTGATAGAAACGTATCGGCGACCCTTAATGACTTCACATGACTCCGCTAATTCCTCATTAGCTAACTTGATAGAGCAAGACATGTTTAACCTACATGACTCTAATTCGTGTATATGCTTAGTATCTAAAGACACTAAGTTAAGCCGACGTTGGTATCCAAAGAATTGATACATGATGGTTGTAGAGTAGAGCATACCCCTAGTCTTGCTTATTCACTAGCTTGATTCATCCTTAGCCATCCATGCTCGTAGTGACCTCCTCGCCACAGTAAAAACCACTTCGTTCATTCTTAAATATAACTAACTCATTAGTTTCTGTTTTGTGCCCAGTCTCACCACACTGCTACTCTTGTCACTTTTGCAAGTGCCCTCATGATGAAAGTTTCACTTATCTCATTCTGAATTTTGACAAGTTATTAGCATACTTCTTGTTGCCAGCTTTGTATCTCAGGGCTAAACCCCAAATGTAGCGCTCAGTGCGTTTGAATTCGAGTGTTATCCAGTATGCAACAATCCTTGAGAGATTGTAGAAGCGTCGGGGGTAACCAACAACATTGGTTCTAATCAAGATCGAGTTCTAGAGCTCGGTTCCCAAACTTGGAATTCTCCCGCTAGCTAGCAATACTCCTCTCGTGTAAGATCCTGGAGTTCTTCCAACGACATCCTCTTTGCTGTCTTACTCTCAATAGTTTGTACTTTGAGATTCCATCAAGTTAATGTCTCTCTCAACAGATGACTGTTCATTTACCAAATCGATTACTTATTAGCACCTTTGCTAGCATGGTTAACTGACTCCATTTTCTTTATTTAGCGGACATAACTTACCGCACCTCTCGTATAGATGAGGTCTTGCCACTTGTAATCTGGAGATGCCTTAGAATTAAAATCTGGTGTGATTGCATCTCCAAGTGTGGCATTGCTACTCGTTCTCGTCCCATCGGAATTTGAACCACTTGAACTACCGGTACCATCAGTACCATTACTAGTGTCGACCCAGCAACCTCATGTTGTACAATTTCCGCAACCTCATGTCGTTCCATAAAAACTTAAGTTCAACTTTGATAGTAGGGTGCTGATTAACTGGCCCTTCCGGGCGTAGATTTTCTTGTCGACGCTACGTTGTTTCCGATACATAGTATCATTGGGTCTAGGCTTTTATTTGGACAGATATAGCCTACCATGCGCCTAAGAATTAAGAATGTGATTGGTCATGGAAACCTCAAGACAGCATTGCTCAGGTATGTTTGAACAATGATATTCATGAATAAACGCATTCCAAAATGCATAGTACCTCCTGAGGGTATTAGCCATATGCCTAAATGGGAAAAGAAGTAATTCGTTGAGGAGGAGAAACCAAACGGTCATCTCCAATTTTTTTACAACGTGTATTCCATACTTCCTGGATCTCGATCGTCCAAAGTAGGAAAAAAAATCCTTCGCCGCACTAGCCCGTGTGACGAATACGTTGATACCCCTTGAGCTCACGAGCTTCGACAAAATTGTTATAATTTTCATAGATGTCAAATAATACAATGAAGAGGTTGTAGCATGGCTCATGCCATAGCATCCCTTGGAATAAGACAAATATCGAACGACAGAGTTTAATGTAATCATCTCCGATAACTAAGATAAGGTAAGGTGTCATAGACACCAAATAACCAGCCCATGTACAAGAATTTCGAGAATGTTGAGGAAAAATCCTCCATGAGTGGCTAACGAGTTTTGTTTGCTTTCGATGACTAGTCTCAAACGAATCGTGTTATAGATCGAATGTTAAGTGCAAACAATACGTGTAGTCTTCCTGTATCGTAGAGTGTTATAGTAACCGTTCCGGTTAGTGATCCACTAGATAGAAACTTGAACAACTTAGGAATTTCTTATGGCTAGTGATCATTAGCTTGACCCGCAGAGCTCACCAGGATTCCCATACACTTCAAGTTGTTATTACGTGGGCCCCCATAATAATAAATTGTCTTGTATGGTCACCCTAGCATTCTCTCGTTCAAGCAGTCGATCAGTCAAAGAGAGGACACTATTGTCTATATACTTTCAACACAAGGGACCTTCATGATGGTCCACATGTTAACGCCCATTATCATTATTCGTGAAAGGGCACAATGTTAGCCGAAATAGGAATAAAAAGAATCCGTAACAATAATAACTGGAGGGGCACCTTTAAGATGAGTACTTCATCTTCCTTGTCTGGACGAGAGTGTCATCAATCACGATTAGTATGAGCCTCAGGGACCTCGTCCCACTAGTAGGGTTGTTGTCCAAGGCCGCCACCTCCGCCTCGTCGTCACTACCAGAGCCGGACATATACCATCCGAGGGAAAACAACCATCTTCCATGGGATCAATGCTTTAGGGTCTCTCTCATGGACCACGCCTGCCATAAGCTTCGTAATAGACGTGAGGTCGTCATTCTCATCGCGTGAGTCAAGTGTAATAATAGGATTCGTAGTCGAAGTTATTTTCGTTCATGGCAAAATATTCCGTACAACACATATATAAATACATTATATATATAATCACTAAATCTCATGTTATTTTTGTTCTCGTGTTTCACATGTAATCCTTAATGTTTTCAAGTCTATTCCTTATTGACTATCATGTATTGATCCATATACGTTACTAGTGGTTGAGCCCGCGTGATAGATCCTCATGTTATGGTGACACAATGAAAACCTTTTGTCATTTTTGTCATACTTTTGAAATCACTTTTGTAATGTTATCGACTTTGTTTTCATGTGAGAGCCCTTCGGTGATTGTAGACCAAACTTTAATAAAAGTTTTTCCCCGGTTCACTACAATCAGAGCTCTGATACCAATCTGTCACACCCTGCTAGTTGCGGAAGCATGTTGCGTGTGACGTAAGAAAGGTAATCATTGCATCCAATCATGTATCACCGGCTCAAGACTTGTTTCCTGAAATACATGTAGTTTTAAAAAGTCAACAAAAGTTGAGCGAGTTCATGCAGTTTTTGTTATCATATGTAATCGTAGTATTCATGAAAATGAAATCATGTAATCGTAGTATTCATTAAAATGAAATCTTGTAATCGTAGTATTCATTAAAATGAAATCTTGTAATCGTAGTATTCATTAAAATGAAATCTTGTAATCGTAGTATTCATTAAAATGAAATCTTGTAATCGGGGTATGTTCTGATTCATTGATGGAGTCTGTTAAGGATCTATCAGTGGGTAGCGAGCCCCCTGACATAATGTACCATAAGCAAATAACCAAACCGAGAACACTTTGTCATCATTGGGATCACAAAAGCACTCCAGGGTATACCAACCAGGAGTGGGGCGTGCCTCAAGCCCAATAGATCTACACCTTTTGCACCTTGGTCACTAAGTGATTAATGGTTACTAATGTTGTTTCCCTACTTATGCACATTGATCATGTCATCTACTCCGTAACTAACATACCAATAGTTTTAGCATGTATTTCCCCTCGATGTTTTTGAAAACAAAATATTGAAAACAGTGAAAGGAAGGACATGAACTCACAAGTTTGCGTTCCGTGAAATATGATATCGAAGTGAGCGTCCGTACGCGTCAATAACCTACATGTGTACTAATCCCATTAGACACTAGGTCTTTCAGACCTCGTACAAGTTGTTCATCTTGAATTCTTTATTATGTTTTCGCTTGTCATCTTTAGAACAACTTTGTCTTTTAGAGCGTTGATAGCTCACTCGCTCGATTGTTATGTGTATTCATGTGTTCTATGTGTATTGGATTATATGCGAACGGCTTCGAACTTATGTAATTGGGCTTAACCCACGTTTTCTTGTTATTGGGCCTAGCCCTAGTTTTCTTGTTATTGGGCCTAGCCCTAGTTTCAGAAATTTGGGTTTAGCCCAAATCTAATCCTAGTGAGTCCATTAAATATACTCTTGCAATTTTTACCAAAACTTCACCAAGCATGTAACTTAATAAGTTCGTTTTTCACATGAAAAATACTTGGTAATTTTTATAGTTTTCGACTTTCCGGATTCTTGTTTTTGACCACTTAGTTATGCGTTCGCTTTAGTGTCTAAAATTATTTTTAGACTCGACATTGTAGTAACTTGTTTACGATGTCGATACGCCCAAATTGTCGTCATCAAGTGTTATGTATTTCCATTTCGGCCATTTTATTTAATTGTCCGATTTTACTAGCATTTCTTGGACCATGTAGGAACATGTACGTGTATTTATTTTTGATCACCCTATAGGTATCTAATACATACACATAAGTAGCACATATTGCATGTACTTAACAAGTTTCCGAAAATATATAATTTTTAACAAAAATTACATATACTTATATGGTTACATTTTTAGCCATTTATTTATGTAAAAGAATAGGTTTAAGTTCATGAAACTTATTGAATATTTAAATCTTAAATATTCTCATGAGGGTTTCCAAAATGACGTTTATGACCACTAATCGCGTTTAACATTGTTAATCACCCTTTAATCCCTTCCTTAATCGCGATTAGATTTTTAGAAAAATTCGCCATAGTTTCCCCTTAACTACGACGTTTCCCACATTACAAAAACGCGTTTAAATCAATAATCAATTTCCAAACATCACTAAACTTATGTTTACATCACTAATCATACTTATTCCTTCAAAGATTCTTATGAGCATTATTTTGCTTAAACTTTCAAGTCTTCAAAGTTAACCATTTATTAAGTTTATTTCTTACATAAACTTGATTGTAAATTGTTTTTCACTTTTAAAGATTCACACATCTTTATGTAGAAATTTCCAAGACTTTTACATAACACTTTTGACAATCAATATCACATAAACTTATTTTATGTCAAAAACCAAGTTCATTAGTGTTGTTAAAATCCTTTTCACATGATTATTCTTGGTTTAATTTTTCAAGAATCACTAAATCAAGTTTATATATAAATGCTCATAATCTTTGAAGTTGATGATCTTTCTTGATTTAAACATAACCATGTTTAAATCACATATTTATGTTCATCATAATAATAAGAACACAAATATAAAATACTACATAAAACTAACAACAAGATCATCATAATTATAAACTTTAAGCTACTAATCTCAACAAAATTAACATAATCAACAAGATCACATGAACATATTAACACTAAACAACATAAATCAACACATAATATATTCATAGTTAGTGTTTATTAGCTTTATGTTTAGGGTTTTTGATTATGTTTAACTTTAACTTTAAGATAATCAACTTGTACTTCTATGATTTGCTAGTAATAAGAAGCATAAAAATTGTGTTTAGAAGACTCACAAAATGCACAAGCTAAATAAGAAGATTAGGAGAAAGATAAGCTCCAAAGAAAGCTCCTAGTGATCCTCCATGCATGCACCAAGTAGAGATAATCTTGTAAGGTTTAATTTAGTGTAAAATGGAGTGTTAATTGAAGCTTGAAGGTGTGTTGAATGGGGACTATGGCTGCCGTTAACTAAGGGGGTGTTTGAGAGAAGTTTTTGATCTTTCAAAGTTAGTAAAAAAAAGATAAGTATGATGGTAGAATTTCAAAGGTATGGTGTTGTAACTTATTTCAACAACAACTATCAAGACCATACTTCTAGCTTCTCATTTTCAACAAAGATATGGTGGGTTGGTCCCACCTATTCTCGGTCATCATGGAGGGAAGGGGGTATATGTAAGTATTTAAAAAAAACAATACTTAAAAACTAGATATTTTAGTAATAAAGAGGTGTAGGGTGATTAGGGGTTTAATTACGTCGTTAAGGAGTGATTAGTGTTTCGGAACCAAAATTATTATTAACTAGTTCCCCAAACTAGTAAAAAATTATGTCTTGATGCTTAAAACGCTTTTCGTTTCGTCGTCGGCTCGTTTACGGTACTTTTATGTCGTACCGACAAGAAATTCCGCAAGTTGTTTTCTTGCATCCGAAGGTTGTATGAAATGATTCCGAGTCCCAAATTTAGCTTAACTAGCTCGCTAGATTCTTCGTTTGCTTGCTTCGTGACCAAAACTGTCGCCTACTAGTTCGTCTAACCGCTAACGGACTAGTTTAGCGCATAGCGACGTAACGCCGGAAACTTGTGATTTTGAATCTTCCGTTGATATCATCTTATTGTTTTAGTATATTTTTCATCAGTTGACATTATTCCGAAGTCCCAGAAATGCTTTGTTATAAGTTCGGACGCATTAAAAATACCATATTTTAAGCCGAAACGGACATTTTTGAGATTAGGGCGTTATACCGGAAAGTCTTGTTTCTTTGCAAGACATGTTTTCACAATAATGTTTTCTTATATAAATGGACTCAGTTATGTTATCCGAGTGTCGTTTTTCAGTGTTTTGATCTGATTTCACGGTTTGCTGGCATGAATAGTGTAACCGTGAATAGTGCACGCAGCACCTTCTACCAACACCTCTAGGACATTGTTTGTTTGGTTTCGCCATACGACGAAAACTATCATATGTTTTAGCTTTGTTTTCTTGTCCTAACGCTGTTATTCAGTATACGACACAGTTACGAAATTAAATTACGCTAAATGCATGAGATTTAGAAATATAAATAGTGATTAGATTGTACGTAATTGCCAGTTATTTGCCAGTTGTCACACCATGTCCGCTGGACACGGCCCCGTGGCAATGCACTTTCTCTTTCTTCATTAATTACAATTGTCTGCATTAGGCTCCACATGCCCCCGTGTCCGCTGGGCACGGCCCCGTGTGCAGAAGCGTATCTGTACTATCAAGATTTGCAAGATTTTGCGAATCTTAGCATTGACCACAACCCGTGTTGAGCTGGGCACGCCCCCCGTGCTGGGAATAGAAGTTTCTATTGCTTTGTCTTTTCTCCAGACATCTGGCCACACCCCCGTGTCCGCTGGGCACGGGGCCGTGTTCAGCCTTCTGTTCTCTTGTTTTTGCTTGGGAAGATGTTATCGAGGGGCCGGGCATGCCACGTTTATTCCTTTTCTTTGTATTTATGTTAGATTTTGCTGCATATTTGTTCCTTTTGTTCATTTAAGCTCATTTGGTACTGAAAATACAAAAGGAAGACAAAAGCACACTTTTTCCAACATTAGTACTAAAAAAGGGTTAGTTTTATGCCTCATTTAATGTAATTTATATGTTGCATTTTACACACATCAAATACCCCCACACTTGAATCTTTGCTTGTCCTCAAGCAAAACTCTTTATTATGTGGCTTACACACCCAAATGGAATGGGTAGAAGAGAAGTTTTGGGCTTGTCTTGAGTGTCGGGAATCCAAGATCTTTATTGGGTTTTATTTTTATGCTATTTACAATCCTATTCGTTATGATTTATTTAGAACGTTTCATAAGAGAAATTACTTATTTGGGCATAACATGCCTCTTTAAAATTTCATTTATATACAAGTTCACATACCTCACGAGAGATCACTCAACACTCGGTCGAAGATGTATTTTTGTGAAACACTCGATACCGACATGGAACTTACTTCTACCATATGCTTGCCAAGCAATCAATCCTCCTCCTTTATAACTATAAACCTTTGTAAATATCAAGAGGACTTGGGGAAGGGTTAGGCTTGGGTTAAAGGTATGTGGTTTTGGGTTAGTGGTTAGTAAAAAGGGCTAAAAGCGTAAAAAGCGTCGGTCGTCGTAAAACTTTTTGTTTTTGTGACTTTTATTCAAACTAAACACTTTCAAACAAAGTTTCTTTGAGAAACTTGTTTGTTTATTGCTAGACTTCATTTTTTTATAAGGAACGTCACAAGCAAACCGAACTTTTTACTAAAATAAAGGGTTTAAAAGAAAAAGGTTTTGGTGGGTAAATGGTGTTTGTTTTGTGGGTTTAGAAATGAAAATGTTAGGCTTAAAGGGGTTAACTAGGGGATTTTTTGGTAGGTGAAAAAGAAAATGAAAAATAATGGTGTTGAAAAGAAAATGGGTTAGTCCTAATGCCTCCATCATTAACTTACTTGGGTTTAAGTTGGTAAGGAACGGGAATGTATTGTCGTGGCAAGTTCTAGAGTCGTAAGAAACCAAGCGGCTATTCACACAAGAACGAAAGATGAGCATTTAATTTAAAGATGTATGCTTGTATGCTCAATAAAGACTCAAAACTCACTTTTTTTTGTGGGAATGGGTTTATAATGTGATCAAGTATATATAATCAAATTTTAACTAGATTTGTCATGTCGTTTCATAGTTTTCTTATGTTAGTTCTTTTTATCACGACGCTATCGGTTGTAAATTAGTAAAAATATAACCTTTTTACAACTTGTTATTCCAAAATTAAACTAAGACAAGTAAAAAGAAATGAAAAGTTTTTTGAAAAAATTTGGGGTGATTAGCGGTTCCAATAGAGTTTTGTGTAAGGCTTGTTATTAGGACTTGCAAAATTCAAGGTTTTAGCATCCCCCCACACTTAAATTACACATTGTCCTCAATGTGTCCCAAAAATAAGTTTTTAGGTTGATTGAATGTGTAAAAAGGTGTTTAAAAACAAAATTTTATGTTACTAGGCGTCTGGACACAGGCCCGTGTTGGTCCGGGCACGGCCCCGTGTTCAGATCGCCAGTATCATAAATAACAGAAGGCTGAGCATGGGGGCGTGGTTAGTGAGCACGGCGCCGTGTCCAGTTATCTGAACTAGGCATTTTCTGCAGATCATTAGGCACGGGGGCGTGTTGGGGTGAGCACGGCCCCGTGCTGGACATGCTGAAATGATGGAAAAGTTGACGGAAGGCTATGTTTTCATGCATGGGGTGCGGTTTTAACGTCCCTTTGGCAATATACACCTTTTCGGGTGTGATTTATTCCTGAAAAGTAAGACTAAACTAGAAAACATAAAAGTTATAGTTAATTACACAAATGGGTCCTGTGGTTTATAGCTAATTTCGCCTTTGGGTACTAACTTTTTTTTTAACATGTTTAGGTCTTATGGTTTCAATTTTGTAACACCTTTGGGTACTAACACCAAAATTAGTTAATTAATGACCAAAATGCCCTTGCATTTTTTTTAAGTTTATCAATGTAACACATTTGGGTACTAACATCTAATTTTATTTAAGTTTAAATCAATTTTATAAAATCTATTTATTTTTTTTATTTTCATCTTTTTATTATATTTCTTTATTAACATAAAGTATATTTATTTTTTTATTTTCATATTTTTTTAAAATTTCTTATTTAACATAAAATCTACTAGTTACACCAGTAAAATCTACAAGCTATATAGTTTTATGTAAATTAAATATCTTACTGGTTTTAAATAATCTAAACCTTACTCGTTTTCAATTTTGGATAGATAATAATATTATCAATTATATCTATCCAAAAATTTATTATTATCAAATATATTTATTATTTATTACTATCCAAAATAATTGATAATAAATATCTTTGATAATAATAAATTTCGGATAGATATAATTGAGAATAATAATAAATATCTTTCATGAAAAAAATTAAACCTTTTTTTTAACTCGTTTTTTTGTAACGTGTTGTTACATAAAGGCTTAATTTTTAAAGGCTTAATTGTAAAGGCTTAATTACATAAAGGTTTAATTTTTTTTTCATGAAAGATATTTATTATTATAAATGATATCTATCCTAAATTTATTATTATCAAAGATATTTATTATTTATTACTATCCAAAATAATTGATAATAAATATCTTTGATAATAATAAATTTTGGATAGATATAATTAATAATAATAAATATCTTTGATAATAATAAATTTTGGATAGATATAATTGATAATAATAAATATCTTTCATGAAAATAATTGATAATAAATATCTTTGATAATAATAAATTTTGGATAGATATAATTGATAATAATAAATATCTTTCATAAATATCTTTGATAATAATAAATTTTGGATAGATTTTATGTTAAATAAGAAATTTAATAAAAATATGAAATTAAAAAAATAAATAGACTTTATGTTAATAAAGAAATATAATAAAAAGATAAAAATAAAAAAAAATAAATTGATTTTATAAAATTGATTTAAACTTAAATAAAATTAGGTGTTAGTACCCAAATGTGTTACATAGATAAACTTAAAAAAATGCAAGGGCATTTTGGTCATTAATTAACTAATTTTGGTGTTAGTACCCAAAGGTGTTACAAAATTGAAACCATAAGACCTAAACATGTTAAAAAAAAAAGTTAGTACCCAAAGGCGAAATTAGCTATAAACCACAGGACCCATTTGTGTAATTAACTCTAAAAGTTAAACTAATCTAAAACTAAGGATAGTTCCGCGGAATGCCTCCGTGGTGCGCCACGTTTATAAGGGTCCTTGGCTAGACCTACCTTATCGGGTGGTTCTGGCTCATCTTCAATTAGGGGGTTGTCATTGCCAATTGGATATTTTATTGATTTTTCGAGATCGACATACCTTTTGAAGGCCCCTAATCGAGTGGGTAAATTGTTTTTCTTCCGATTTTTCAAAGCTTCATAGGTTTTTACAAAAGGTCGTCCCAACACTAGCGGAGCGTCATCAAGGATGACGAAGTCGGTTGGGATTACCATTTGATTTGTTTGGATTAACACATCCTCAACTATTCCCAAAAATTTTATTGTTTTCCGATTAGATAGAAAAATGGGTATTTGAAGTGGAGAAAAATCACTAATACTTAATTTTTCAAAAATGTAGTTGGGCATTATATTAACACAAAGATCTTTATCAATTGTAATGTTACTAATAAAGGAATTTTGAAAGAAACATGGAACCGGTGTAATGTTAATTTCAAATGGATCATCTTTTATTAGCGTAGTTTGATCATTTGTTAACTTAACGCTTACCATTTCTTCAATTTTAGTGTTAGTGGTTAACTTTTTAAAAAAATTAGCATGAGTGGGTACTAAACAATGATTTTCGAAAGAAGGTGACAAGAGATTAATTTCTTGAAAATTAGACTCGTTTTGAATTTTAACGTTATCGGTCTCACCTTTTTTATTGTTTACCTCATGTGTCGGTTTTTCACTTACTTGTTCTTCTATTTTTACATTTTCAACTATCTCTTCTTTATTACAAGTTAATTCTTCCCTTGCGCGGGACTCCTCTTCTCTTGCGCGGGATTCTTTTATGCATCGCTCGATAGTTTTAATGTGTTCTATTGTCTTATCGGCTATGTGGGTGATAGAATAAGGATCTGGATCCTCAAAGCTTGAATTCGGAGGTTCGATCCTTGGCTCCTCATAATACTCATATGAAGTAGACGGTTCACACCATTGTTCCTCATTGTAAGTATATGATGAATAAGGGTCGTAACTTGGTTCTTCATAATACTCATATGAGGTGGGTTGTTCACGCCATGGTTCCTCATAAAAAGCATATGAAGGTGTAGGCTCATATCTTGGTTCCTCAAAGTATGAGTATGAAGACTCATACCTTGGTTGAACAAAATATGAGTATGAGGGAGAAGGTTCATACCTTAGTTCTTCATAGGATGTGTATGAAGTAGATGGCTCGTACCTGGGCTCCTCATAGTAGGTGTACGAAGGGGATGGTTCAAAGAGGTCACAATATTGTACCGAATGAGGGTTGCCACAAATAGTACAATACTCTTCCCAATAATCATCCTCCTCATAGTGGTAGTTGTAACCTCCTGAGTATTGATCCATAAGAATCACTCAGCAGACCACAATAGAGTCTCGGGACCAGAAGACAAAAATAAAAATAAAAATAAAAACAAAAACAGAGGCTGGACACGGCCCCGTGTTCAGTGAGAACGGCCCCATGTTCCGGTTCTGTATCTGGGCGTTTTAGAAAATGTGACTGGTTTTGTGCAGCACGGGGGCGTGTTCAGTGAGCACGACCCTGTGTTCAGACTCTGTATCTGGGAGTTTTGTAAAAAATATGCAGCACGGCCCCGTGTTCAGGCTACTGTAATGCAAAAACTAACTAAAAATGTAAAAATGCGCGTGGTTTTAAAAAGGTTTTTGAAAAACTGATTAGGCCCTCGATTTTAGGCTTTCTTAAAATCCTTGTGTCCCCGGCAACGGCGCCAAAACTTGATGCGTGTGTAGCGTTATATAATTTTATTGATATTTTAAGCCCTTTTAAACACATTAGTCAAGTTTTAAATTTATAAAACACGATATTCTACTAACACTAAACACACATATGGGCAAGTGCACCCATCGTGAGCGTAGTATAGCATTGGTAAGATACCGAGGTCGTCCAAGGACACCAGAGCTTTTAGTACCGGTTTATCCTCAAAGTCTAATCAAATCAAAAGTTTTTTAGAAATTGTTTTAAACATGAAAAATAGAAACTAAAATGCTGGAAAAAAACTGATAGACAAGATGAATCACTTGGACCCGGATCGCCTTTAATGTAACCTTTGATGATTTCCGCACTTTTGCTCTTTTTAAGAGTTAGTTATAGTAGTAGGCCCCTCTTTTGAAGGTGACGTTACCCTCAACCTAGTGGTTTGAGTCAGCAAGGATACAATCCCAAAGGGTCGGAATATTGGAAGATAATTAATTAAGTTATTAATGCGTAATGTGGTAGGCCCCTCTTTTGAAGGTGACGTTACCCTCGGCTAAGTGGTTTGAGTCAGCAGGGATACAATCCCAAGTAGCCGGGTTAATGTATTAATAGTAGTTTACATATGAGGGGATCAAGCCATTCGCACCCCTGCCATCCAATACCAGGGGGTATTGAAGGAGGTCCTAGTAAGCTTGACCCAGGTACTTGCAGGATCTATACACTGAACAAGGCAAGAACCTTACCAAACCATTCCCTTAACCCCCGACCAGGTAGCCAAAATATCTCTATATAGACCGTAGAGATATGAATGGTGATAATCTTTTATTTTATATAGACAGTAAAATAACGCCAAGACACCACGGACAAATGATAAGGAAGTTTCACCTTCAACATAAGAAACTAGTTATTAAAGTCATTGATACAAAACCAAATAAAAAGTGCGAAAAGATTAAAAATCAAAAGTATTACATTAAATGCTTGTCTTCACCAAGTGATGTAAGAGACTTAGGCAAACATGGCATTTGATTGTTAAGAACTCTTACTATCAATCTTGGATCCCGAGACTACTACACACACTCTAAGGTGGATGATGGATGATGGTGGTGGATGTGGGTGTTGTAGTGGTGGTGGAGTGTGGGTGAAGTGGGAGAGAGGGGGTTTGCCAAGGGATGCCTTTGAAGTGAACCAAGCACCCCTATTTATAGCCTGTACAGAAGCCCGGACACGGCCCCGTGGCCATCCACTTTCTCTTTCTTCATTAATTACAATTGTCTGCATTAGGCTCCACACACCCCCGTGTTCGCTGGGCACGGCCCCGTGTGCAGAAGCGTATCTGTACTATCAAGATTTGCAAGATTTTGTGAATCTTAGCGTTGACCATGGCCCATGTTGAGCTGGGCACGCCCCCGTGCTGGGAATAGAAGCTTCTATTGCTTTGTCTTTTCTGCAGACATCTGGCTACGCCCCCGTGTCCGCTAGGCACGGGGCCATGGTCAGCCTTCTGTTCTTTTGTTTTTGCTTGGGAAGATGTTGTCGAGGGGCCGGGCATGCCACGTTTATTCCTTTTCTTTGTATTTATGTTAGATTTTGCTGAATATTTGTTCCTTTTGTTCATTTAAGCTCATTTGGTCCTAAAAATACAAAAGGAAGACAAAAGCACACTTTTTCCAACATTAGTACTAAAAAACGGTTAGTTTTATGCCTCATTTGATGTAATTTATATGTTGCATTTTACATACATCAGGTTCTTCACCACTTTTCTCCGAAGCAACAGATACCACAGCCTTTTTACCACTCGACTTTCCTTTCTTCCTAGTAACAACTGCCAACTCCATTTTTCCTTCAACTTCAGTACCCTGATCCTCAGAAAACTCAATCTCATCACTGAGATCAACATGTTCAACAGATGATTGACCCAGACCCTTCAAGCGACGAGACGAACGACGAGTCGGAGGCTTGGAAGAACTAACCTTTGTAAAGCCTTTAACATTGGGAACATTCACATACTTCCCCAAGGAACCAATCTACCCTCAGCAGTCCTAGCAATGGCATCTTCACCCTCAATGGCTTCCGTATCCCCAAGAACAACATCAGAAGTGTTGTCTGACTTAATGAAATCCAAAGCAGACATAACTACACATAACAATTAAAAAATCAGACAAAACAAACATAAAGAGGAAAGAGATGGAGAAGCCAAAAAACATACCTTGACCACCCCTCATGAACGAAGGGTCTCGATTTGGCTTATCCCACAAAACGCTAACACCGGTAAAAACCAAGAGATGTTCAGCAAACGGACGAAGCCGAGAAGGACAAGCCCTTAGGGCTTTCAACATCCCCTCATTCAATTCAGACTCGGAAGGGTCAAGTTCGTTTAAGACAGCATCTGGATGCCTCCAGACCATCTTAAAAGGGACAACTGACTCAGAAACCCAAAAGAATCGATCTTTCCAGGATCCAAGGGTAGAAACAAGTGAAGAAATCAAACACACATCAACTTGGGACGTTTCAAACGTAAACCAGTCGCGATTTTTGGCCAAACGAAAAAACCGTCTAAACATTAACAAGTTAGGATCATAACCTAGGGCACGACACAAAACTTCAAAGTGAAGAACCCTAGAAACCCCATGAGGATGTAATTACCCAAAAGAAACACGATAATATTCAAGCACATTCAAGACAAACATAGAAAAAGGGTACCAAATATTTGAAAACTCAAAGTGGCGACAGTACAAAGCGATAGAACCAGGGGGACACTGATCAACGGTCGTATCGTAAACCGGAGCCACCGGATTAACGGAAGGATCAACACCCCATTGATCATAGAAAGAACCAACTTCCTCTTGTGTTAATTTTGAAAAGGTTTTACCCATGTCCTTTCTCGCACCCATCGTTCCAAGGGATGGTCAAGGAAAATCAAGCAAAAAACAGAAAATAAAAAACTAACCTGTGAACCGGAAAAGAGAGAATGAGGGATTCTGGTTGTGAGAAGTGTTAAAGAAAAAGGATGATGATTAAACTTAAATGAGAAGTTAAAGGGATAATAAATTTGAAAACAGCGGTTACAGTGCATAGGGCAGACAACCGCCGCCTGAATAACTGTCAATATGTCAAATCAATCTGTCCAATCGAAATTCAAAATAATACCGCCCAAAAGCCTTACAAAAGGCAAGTCTTGAAGCCTTCAAGCCTTTCAGCTAACAAAAAATATAGCACAAAATTCAGAAGCCTTTGAGCTTACACCCAAACACCTCTGACTATGGGGGCTGACGACGTGGGTAGCTCAGAGCTTAAGAAACTAACTTAAATGTAATATAGCTTGAAAGGTTAAAAGGTTAAGGGTTCGATTGACGACCCAGCTGTGGTGAACAACAAAAATCACGAGACAGGGTCACGTCCCATCACACTTTACGCGTGACATCCTCGCCAAGCCGCAAAAGAGAAACATGTGGGACGACGCACTCTTTTATCCACAGGTTAAAGCCTTCAACCCTCCAAAACGGGCAACCCCCTATTTGCAGTACCGGATCACTTAGTCAAAGGTTTCTTATTTAAGGATTGCCTTTCTCTATAAATGACCACTCCTGGTCACTTAACAAGGCATTCTGAAATCTCTGACTCTCTTTCTAGAGTATATACTTCGTATGTTCTATTTGTTAGGATCTGAGTTTGGTTTTGATTGTGTTTTACGTTTGAATAAAGATGAAGATGAATGAGTTGTGCAGCGGAATTAAGATGGAAGCAAACTTTTCACAATCAAACAGGAGAATTGCTTTTAACATACAAGTTTAACATTGAACCGAATGATTGAATTTAATTTCAACAACGATTACAATTTTGCAAGTATGCAACAAACTCCCCCTCAGCCTGATCTCACAGTATTTGTTCGTGCAGGAAGAAGATAGTAAAAGAGCTAATAGAACAGTACAGAGCACTGTTCTATTTATAGGCACGAGCAAACCACTGAGGCATCTAAGATGACGTCACCATGAAAGTGACATCTAACCTCCTAACAAACTCTAACCTATGATCTATACAACCTCTGCTATGCTAACTACTGTTAATACATTTCATTACATAAAGACATCTAAACTACTTCTGCATCCTTCCACTGATGTGAACCCAGCAGTACTTGTCATGATCAGCAGAGCTTGACTCAAGGCAGTAGATTGAACAGCAGAGCTTTAGTCTTCCATCAGTCTTTTACTTGAACAACAGTTTGTAGGTCAGCAGTTTGTACGATCAGTAGATAGGAGGTCAGCAGATGTTGAAACCACTTTCAAGGGGAGAGACTTGTATACATAACATCTGCTTATTCTGGATCCACTGCTCTGATCCAGTTTTGACTTTAATTATATGTTCCTTTAGTAGGGTTCAATCCCAACAATCTCCCCCTGGAACAGATAATGCCAAAACTCTTCAATATTAGTAGATCTTTATTGCCTCATCAGCAGTTCCCTTATTTGCCCTTTGAGTTGTAACTCAAAAGCTAAGGCATCTGTGTCATCATCATCCCTGCTAAGTGGAAGATCAAGGAGATCCTGCAAATCTTCAAGACTTAGGCCAAGTGCTTGTTCCCTTGTTATTTTCTTCACTTCTCCACTAGACTTGAACACTGTCAGTACATGGGTCTGTTTGTTAGTTTTCCACTTTAGTACCTTTGAGTCATGTGGGTTTCTTGGGAGATTTTTATTTGATGAGGTGTTTGGAGATGCTGGCCTATTGATGACTGTCTGAGCAGTACTTGCAGGTTGATCCAAACCAAGAGTCTCTACAATCATTTTCTTTATGCCTTCTTTTACAAGGTCATCACCTTCTATTAGCTCTAGAATGGTTTCAGCACCCAACTGTTTTTGTTGCCTTCTTTTAAAGATGGCTCCACCAGCTGGAGCAGTGGATCTCCTGATTTGCAGCTTTGGTGGTCTTTTTGAAACCTCTGCTTCAGGATAGTCAGGCTTTTGTGGAGCATTAGGATCAGCCTTTCTCAATTTCTCCAAACTTTTGTAGGTAGCCCTGACTTTATCTTCTTTCCATCTCAACACTTGATTTAAAGACCCATAATCAGCAGCAGCTAATTCCTCTTTCATTCTCCTCAGCTCTACCCTTTTATCAGGTACATTCTTTTTGAACTTTGCCCACTCTGGAGGAGTATGTTTCACTTTATTCTTGATCATGTCTTGAATCCTGGCTGCTTCACTTTCTAGCTCAAGAATGATCCAGTCTTTATACATGTGTTTTTCTCCTTTGTATTTCTTGTGGGCCATGATGTTTTCAACATAATCTTTTCTCAGGGATTCATCTGCTTTCTCTGATACTTGCTGGCACACATTCTTTGCAAATTGTTCCAAAGATCTGACTTGATCCAGTCTGCTTTCTAGCTCAAGAATGATCCAGTCTTTATAGCTCAGTGTTTTTCTGCTTTCTAGCTCAAGAATGATCCAGTCTTTATACATGTGTTTTTCTCCTTTGTATTTCTTGTGGGCTATGATGTGAGCAAGTATTAATAGTTCTGCTAAATTTCTCTATCAGATTTCCCTTGTGAATTTCTTTTTCAGATATCCTCTGCTTGTTTAGCTTCGAATTTCAGATATTCTTCAATATTATCTGGCCTTGGATATCCTTCAACAGATGGCAAACTCCTTTTAGCAGGATCATCCTCATAGTAGAAAGATTTTATTTCTTCTCTGACTGCTATGAGTTCAAGAGGAAATTGAACACCTGCAGGAGCTAATGATTTTTTTAATTTGAGCTGATGAGAGAGGAACAGGCTTTGGTATTGTAACAAGTGATAGAGATTCTGAAGATGTTGGTGGTGGTGGTGGTGGTGGTGGTGATGGAGAATCATCATCAGATGTGAAAATCCTTCTCCTTTTTATTATAGGAGAGGCTGATGATGCTTTGGATGGATCAGTGGTGGTGTTTTTGATGGCAGTGGTTTGTGATTGACTAACAGTTGTTGAAACAACTGGTGTTTCAACCACTGTTGTCATTACAACAGATGTTGTAACATCTGTTGTCTTCTGCTTTTTGGCAGGAGGCGGTGGTGGTGGTGGTAAAGCAGCGGTTGTGGTGTGTGTTGAAGTGATAGCAGTTGTTGAAACAACTGGAGTACCAGCAGATGTTGATACAGCAGGAGTTACAACAACTGTTTGGGTGGAGGTATGATGTTGGGGGCTTTTGGATGGTGGTTTTGGAGTATGCTTTGTGAGTCTGGATGGTATGGATTTGGGTTCCCCCACTTTTCTAGTGGGATTTCTTTTTGGCACAGGATTTTTAACATCCTTTGGCTCAGAACAACCCTGCGCATTCAGCTCCATGTAAGCTCTTTTCTCCTCATTCCATCTTGACATATCCTTTGCCTCTCTGTCCCTTTTTACACTTGCTATAGCTTCATCAAGTGCATTTTGGGTAACATCAACCTTTTTGCTACCATCTGGCAAGGGAATCTCTCTAGTCATGGCATCCTTTTCAGGTTCAATGTAGAGACCATCATCTATTCCCTTCTTCTTCCACTCCTGAATTTTCTCCCCCTTTTTGGCATTATCTGGGGGTAATTGATCAATAAAGAGAACAGTTGGAGGAGCAGTGCCAGTGGTTTTCAATATGTGGGCCTTGAGAGCCTTGATGTCTGCTTGTGTGTTCTTGAACCTAGACTCCATTGTGTTTCTCAGCTCTTGTACATGTATTGCATGTTGCTGATCAGCCATTTGTTTTTGTTGTTGGAGAAAAGGTTGAAATAGATTCCAGAGCTCATTTGCAGCAGGTGCTTATGGTGGAGCAGGTGCTTGAGTTGGAACAACAGTGGATTGCACCTTTTGTACTTTCAACAACTGTTGCAGCATTTCTTTGATTTCTGCAACCGAAGTATCCAGTTTGTCAACACGTTCCGTCAATTCAAGGTACTTTAAACCATCACCCAATTTAATGGGATCATCTGATTTCCCACTAGCAGTGGTTTTATTAGTGGTTGAGGTAGGGAGTGTACTCCAAACATTAACCACTGATGTCCCTTTTTCTTGGTACTGGGGTCTTCTTCCTTCAACACTTGACAACCTTTTGATGTTGCCAGTGGTCAAAATAAATCCACTGGTGGATGTCAGAGGTGCTATGGAAGGAATTGCCTCCAAGGAATTCTTATTGATGTAACCATTGTCCAAGTGCAAACCAGTGGGTTCAGCACTTGTAGTGGCTGCTTCACTTGGATTACCACCAAGAGTTACTTGTAACTCAAGGGGTGTAACCTCCTCAGGCATTGTTGGTGGGTTAACTATGATTGATACATCAGACCCAGTCATTTGTTGAAGTATATTCTCATTGATAGGTGATTGAGAAGGACTGGTTTGTTCCTGGTTCAAATCAATAGCATCCAACAAAAGTTTAGTTGGCGGGGGAACTGTGGATGTGATGTTTGGTGTAGAAAGAGAATTTGCCCTGGGCATTGGGCTGTGGATGATGGAAGCAAGTGATTCCAGAGCATCATATTGTGGTGTCCCTATATGTACAACCTGTTCTTTTTAGAAGAAACAGGAGGAGTTTCGGTTATGGGTTGAGATATTTGTACCAACTGCTGTGAGGAAGAAGCAGCAGTGGTTTCTGGTGACTTTTGTGCTGTCACTGGCAGTTGCTCTGGTATCTCATCCTCCAGAGTTGCCTTTTTTATGGGTTTGGGGGGTTTTTGAGTTTTCTTTTGTTTGGCTTTTTGGTGATTATAGGTGTGGGTTTCAAAGCAGTTGTTTTGCTACTTTGATCACCTTGAGCAGTGGGCTCAGCAGCTAATACCTGAGGAGCAGTGGTAGCTGCTAAATTCTGCTCAGGCACCTCTGCTTGTGTTTTGCAAGGTGTTGACATTCTTGTAAAAGTTTTAGTAGTTAAGCTGTTTATTTGAAAAGATTCACCTTGTTTTATTGCAGCAGCATCATTCTTACCAAGTTTCTTTTCAAAATAGTAACTTTAAAATCTTGGAAAAAGTAAGAATGGCTTTTTATCAACATTTTTAACCAGATCATTAAAGATTTCCTGGGAATAATTGAAATTTTCTTCTTGAAGAATAGCATACCCCAGATTTTGAATCTTTAATGGTATTTCATTAAAAGAGGTGGTTTTGTTTGAAACACACATAAGCAGAGTATGAAACAAAAATCTTGTTGCAGGTGGAAAATTACCTTTTTGTAAGGTATCTCTTTTTATTTGCTCTGCATAACCCCTTTCAAGGAAATCAATTTTTAACTCATTTTTAGGAAAAGAAGTTTTACCTTGGTGATCATTGAGTTCAAAGACTTCCGAGATGGATTGTGGGGTAATTTTGACAGCTTTACCCTTTAGAGAAGAGTTAATGGCTATGACAGTCTCACCTTGTTTATCAAGGGTTACATTTTTCCAGAACTCTCTTTGGGTCGCCAAGTAAATTGGTGCATCTGCTGTAAGCAAAGTTTTGTACTTTGACGCAGACATGAGATCAATGATGGAATCAAAAGTCTCGGTGGTGCCGGGTTTTGTGAGAAGACCCAGAAGGTTGTGAGAAGGTTTGTGTGGAATTTCAGTGGGTTTGGCCTTTTGAGAGGCCTCTTTTGAAGATGATTTGGAAGTGGATGTTGCAGATGACTTCGATTTTGTCATTTTGGAGATGATGATCGAAGAGAATTTTTAAGAACTCAATTCGACAGTAAAACCCTGTTTGGGGTTTTGAATGGGGGTTTTATGGAGAAAAAGTGAATGCTGACGTGGCAGCGGTTACAAAATGTATGACCGCTATGTACTGTCCACGTGCCAACCCCTGATGAAATGAAGGACAATACTTTTATGAAAACTACTGATGAAAGGCAGTGGTTACAACGGTAACAAATCGAAGCAGTGGGTGATTTTCACTATCAGTAGATAGCACATCAGTAGATAAAACACTGATTTTGAGCATCAGTGCTTATCAAGAAAATGAGAGAACAGGGGATGGCTTTCAGCAGTGGACAGACTTTGAAGTAGAGCAGACTTTTGAACAAACAGTGGTTATGGCAGACTTTTAAGGATTTTAATGAAAACTTCATTTTTAGCTATTTTTAAGGATGGATTTTTGATTTTCTGAAAACATTTTAATGCTTTTATTCATAGAAGAACAAGATGTTTCTTGTTATTCCATGTTTAGCATGCCAATCCTAGAGACCAAGCTTTCAAAGGTGGATGTATCTAATGCTTTTGTGAGCACATCTGCCAGTTGGTCTTTAGTTGGAACATGATGCAGAGAAATCAAACATTTTTCATAGCAATCCCTCACAAAGTGATGTCTGATGTCGATGTGCTTGGTGGTTGAATGGGAAACTGGATTTTTGATGATATTTCCTGCTGCCTGGCTATCCAACATGAGTGGTGTCTTTAAGGCAGTGATTGTCTTGAGATTTGTGTGCCCCCAGTCTTCTGTGCAAAAGTTCTGTCTCTTTGTTAGAGGCAGCTGAGAACAGACATGCATCAGTTCTGGGACTCTCTTTTGACATATCAACAACATAAACGTTGCCACTTCTTTGAGCAACAAGTTTTGTTTTTCCAGTTTTTATTATTGCTTCAATCTTTTCAACCATTTCTGGTCCAACAATCCTACAACACTCCTTTGTGAAGAATGATCCATACCCCTTATCACTCATTTGTGAAACACTTAGGAAGTTGAATTTTAGATTGTCTATCAGATTGACATTTTCAAATTTTACATTTCCAGACTGTACTGTACCAGACCCCAGAACTTTCCCTTTACTATTATTCCCAAAGGATATATCACCCCCTCCATGGATTTTGAAATCTTTGAGTAGGGCTTTACATCCTGTCATGTGCCTGGAGCCTCCACTATCTACATACCAAAGGCTATCTAAGCATGTAGAAGCTCCCTGCACATGAAGTAAAAGGATTAGTTCATTAGGGTTTCCAAAGCCAATAAGGCTTTGGATGGGGTCTCAACAGTGTCTGGGATGGATGCAGATGTATGGACAGTGGTTAGGTCAAGGGTTTGGACAGTTTTAGGACTGTTTCTCTCTAACCACTGTTGTGGGTTTTGACCAATCACCTGCTGATAACCAAAAGGATGTCTGTTCACTCTTGGTTTAGAGGGCCTTTTGTAGGTCTCATAAACGTGTGGAATCCTTTGGTAAGATGATTGTCCCTTGCCTTTTCTGAATTGGTTAGCAGAGGGTGCATCAGTCACTTGAACATCTCTTTGAACATATGTTTGATTCAGCTGTTTTGTAACAGCTATTTGGACTGGCACAAACAGTGGTTGATTCTTGGTGAATTTGACAGATGATGTTGATGGACTCAAGGATGTTTTAGCAGTGTACTCATTCTTTTTCACATCAAAGTTTTTGAGATACACACATGCTTGAGTTTTGTGGTTTGTTTTACCACAGATGGTGCAGCTTTCAGCAGGGATAATGATACTTGTTTTGTTTAAATCATATGCTTTTAAATGGAAACAATCTTTTGTTAGATGATTCCTTTTCTCACAAAATTCACAAAACAGGTTTTTGATCTTTTCTCTCTTCTTTCTCTTTTCAGACTCCTTTTCAACAGAGTTTTTAACCTCTGCTGGGATGTCCTTGAGAGGGATGACTTTTGCTTTTGGAGCTGTGACACCATCAGTGGTTGTAAAGTCCATGGGCTTGAAATTTTCAAGAATGTCACACTCATCAGACCATGTGGGTTTAAATTGTTATTTCTCAATTTCCTCAAAAGTTGAGGATCCCACAGATCTTTCCAAAGTGATTTTGTTACCAAGTTTGTCAGTGATTTTCACTTCTTGGCCATTCTTGCTTGTGGGAATGAATTCAGTTGTTACATCAGTGGTTTGAACAGATTTTTCAAAAGCAGTGTTTTCATCATCATATTTTCTATAACCAACACCAAATTTCACATTGCTTTTAATCTGTTTCTCAAGCATAACCTCATACCCTTTACAAGATTCCACCCATCTTTCACAGGTAATCTGGGTGGATTCCAACTCCTTTTTGCAAACTTGGTATTTTTCTACCATAGTTTGGAGTTGAGTTTTGGTTATGCTCTGCTCTTCTTTGAGACTGCTGATCTCTTTATCTTTTTCAGCCAATTTGTTTCTAAGTTCTTTTAATGACTTTTCAAATTTGACTTCATCAGTTAAGACTTTATCCCTAAGGTTTTCATTTACCTCTTTGATGTTAGCAAATGCAATAATGCATTTGTCTGAACACAGTTTTTCAAGAACTTGAGGTGATACCTTGGCAGCAGCCATCATAGCACAATCACATTGATGATCCTCTTCATCATCAGCTCTTACTTCTTTCACACCTGCTTTCTTTTCTTCCTTGTCTTCTTTGTCTTCTTTGGACCAGGGGTCGGACAGTGGTTCAATTAGGGTTTCTGAATTTTCTCCCAGCAGTAGTTCACCAGCAACTGCAGTAACCACTGCTTCAGCTACTTTATCCATTGTTTCATCCCTTAGCTGTTCACCTTCAGTTTCTACCCCTTCTGGTATTGACTCTAATGCCATCAAACAAAATTCATCATTAGAAGGATCATTAAAAGCATTGAGTGCAAAATTTTCATCACCAAGCTCATCAGGCATGCTGCTCCAGTCAACAAAACCTTGGGTGAAAAAGCTTTGTTGATCTGGTTGTACCACTGTTGGAGCAGCTTGTTGAGGTGCAACAGGTTGCACTTGTGCCTGAGGGACAGGGTTTGAACATACTGAATTTGTGGAACAGTTGTTTGAACATAATGCATAGGCACAGGGGTTGAAGCATAGTGAGCAGTGTTAACATGGGTAGCAGGGGTATATTGAGTATAGTGCACAGTGCTTTGGTGTTGTGGTCTAGGATTTGAGCTGGGATGAGTGACTATTGGACCAGTGGTTTGACTCCTGCATTCCCTAGCAAAATGACCTTGCCTATTGCACTTATAGCACTTAGTTTTTGACTTATCCAACCCCACTTTTAAATTCCCATGTAACCCTGGGAATTTTCTCCCTGTTCTTTTATAGAATTTGCTTGTTCTTACACTAAGCAAAGCCAATTGATGCAAAATGTCCATTTCTTCTAAGTCAGTGGGATCAAAGTGTTGTAAATCATTGAGTTCAAAACACAAGTTATCTGACATCTGGTTTTCACAATTTGCAGTAAAAGCATAATTGGCAGAGTGAGAATCAGGGTTGTTGAAATTTCCACCAGCAGTTATATCAATAAAGTGATCATAACCCTGATCCTTACTACTGCTACCAGATTCTTCCTGACCAAATAGAGCTGTGCTGCCAAATGAATAATCATCAGCAACTTTGCCAGACTCTTGCAACTTCTTTTTCTGGTTTAACTCCCTTTCATAGGTCAGGAGTCTACCATGAAGTTGGGTCAGGGTCAGATCTTTGAACTCAGCTGAGTTTCTAGTCACAAATGCAATTGTATCCCATTTATCAGGTAGTGATCTAAGAAACCTACTATTTTGTGTTGATTTTGGAATTTCAACTTTAACAAGCCTTAGCTCACTGATGAGACAACTAAAACGTTCAAACTGTTGGGTCAATGATTCACCCTTAATGTGACAGAAGGTTTCATACTGCTGATTCAGAATTTCCCTATTGTTTTCAATAACTTCTTCAGTTCCCCCGAATTGTTCCTTAAGTGCATCCCATAATTCTTTGGCACTGTTACAATGTAACAGTCCAGCATAGATCTCATTGGGTAATGCAGATGCTATGATGCTAAATGCTTTGGCATCGAGTTCGAACTTTTGAAAATCAGTTTCAGTATAGTTTTCAGTTGGTTTAGGAACGAACTTCTTTGCATCCTCAGCACTTGGCACCATAGGAACATGGGGACCAAAAACAACAGACCTCCAACATCCAGTGTTCTGTTGAGCAAGGATGTGACCCATCCTTCTCTCCCAGATGTTGTATTCATTACGTTTAAGCATGGGTGGTTTAAAAAGAGAGCCAATGTTATTCTTATCATCTTGTGATTGTGACGTCATCCTGGTTGTTTTACAGGCACTGATTAATCAACTTTGATGGTGATTAAACCTTCCCCTGTTTTTCAACAAAACGAACAAACTATCAGTATCAACTTTTATGAGCTGCACTATTTACGTCAAAATGATTGTTAAATCAAATTTGACTGTCTAGGCTCTGATACCAATTGTTAGGATCTGAGTTTGGTTTTGATTGTGTTTTACGTTTGAATAAAGATGAAGATGAATGAGTTGTGCAGCGGAATTAAGATGGAAGCAAACTTTTCACAATCAAACAGGAGAATTGCTTTTAACATACAAGTTTAACATTGAACCGAATGATTGAATTTAATTTCAACAACGATTACAATTTTGCAAGTATGCAACAAACTCCCCCTCAGCCTGAGCTCACAGTATTTGTTCGTGCAGGAAGAAGATAGTAAAAGAGCTAATAGAACAGTACAGAGCACTGTTCTATTTATAGGCACGAGCAAACCACTGAGGCATCTAAGCTGACGTCACCATGAAAGTGACATCTAACCTCCTAACAAACTCTAACCTCTGATCTATACAACCTCTCCTATGCTAACTACTGTTAATACATTTCATTACATAAAGACATCTAAACTACTGCTGCATCCTTCCACTGATGTGAACCCAGCAGTACTTGTCATGATCAGCAGAGCTTGACTCAAGGCAGTAGATTGAACAGCAAAGCTTTAGTCTTCCATCAGTCTTTTACTTGAACAGCAGTTTGTAGGTCAGCAGTTTGTACGATCAGTAGATAGGAGGTCAGCATATGTTGAAACGACTTTCAAGGGGAGAGACTTGTATACATAACATCTGCTTATTCTGGATCCACTGCTCTGATCCAGTTTTGGCTTTAATTATCTGTTCCTTTAGTAGGGTTCAATCCCAACACTATTCTTCACATTCAATAAAACTATCACATTGCATACACAGAATCTGGGTTGAGACATTCTCGGCTTTGAATTCCAAGCAATTGATAATAGAAGTGATCCCACCATACGTATTGCATATGTAGGGGGAATCGTAACCTGCGTTAGGCAAAACGAGACTCTTGAAGCCTTTTGCCTAACCAGCCTCCTGACTATACTCGGTCTCATATTTGTTGTAGCAACATTATTCAACCCCGTTTGTTGATTAGGAATTTGGCGGGTAGCTTGAAGTGATTTTTCCTATTGGCTTAGTCTTGGAAGTAATTCAGTCAAATCGATTCCATTTATGAATGGTGTAATTTAAGGGACGTAATTTGTAAAAAGGGAAAAAGGTTATCCCCTGTATAAGTGAAGGTAGGTTACTAGGTTGGTTCTCGCAGATAGGAGAGTGAATTTCAAATTTTGTTTTTTATCTTTATACCACATTTCAAGCGGTATTTTTATCTTTAAAATTGTCGAGTTTTGTTCTTTATGTTTCAAAATGTTGCATGGTTTGTCCTTTAGCCCTAACCCAGCTTATTTTTTTAGTTAAATCAGTTCATGTGCGTGACACATGAGGGTACTTTTATAATTTCACTTGTTTAATTAAAAATATATGTAATTAAAAAATAATAAAATATATAAAAACCCAACACACACACACACACTCTCAAAACCCTTTCTCTCACTAGACTCTCTCTCACTCATCTCTTCCAGAAAATTCTCTCTCACTTATCTCTTCAGGAAGATCCACCAACCACCGTCCATCCGAATTCCTAACCTCACATTTTCTCCCTCTAAAGCCACCACCCTCCATTGAAACCTGCAACTTGACCTGCAATTACAAACCTTAACCGATTGCCCACCAGTCACCTGTTATGAGTCATCTCGTTCAAATTTGGTTCAAAGGGGAGCGGTGTTGGCTAGTGGTGGCGAGGAGGTGGGTGAACGACGGAGATACTCCAACTTGTTCCAGTGAGATCTAGAGATGTTTGGATACAACGACCGAGTTAACGATGGTTATTGTTGTTGTTCCGGTGTTCGAATGAGGTCATTTTCGAATTCAAATCGTTCGCAACAGTGGTTGATGTGTGGTGGTGGTGGTTATGACGGTGTTGACGGTGGTTGTTGTTGAGCCGGTGCGTCTGTTATGGTGGAGTATGAATTTGGGGAAATTGGATCCTAAGTGAGTATAGTGAGAATTGAAAGGTGTGAGATGTGGTAGGTTTATAGGCTATTCATCATGGTGGTCGATTTACAGATTTGGTTGGTGATCGGTTTTATTTGGACCCGTATTTGGACGGTTTTATTTAGGAGTTTTGGAGGTTCAATTTGGTGGCGATCTTGAGAGTGGTGGAGCGGTGGTGATGTTGCGAGTGGTGGTGATGGTAGAGGTTTGGTGGTGATTAGAGAGTGGTGGTGGATGGTGGCGGTTTGGTAATAGTGGTGGTGGTGGTGGTGAGAGGTAGGGAGAGAGAATGGTTGGTGGTGAGTAAAAAGACTAAATTACCCTTGTGTGGTCTGATTTAACTGAAAAAATAAATTGGGTTAGGGCTAAAGGACAAACCGTGCAACATTTTGAAACATAAAGAACAAAACTCGTCAATTTTAAATATAAAGGATACCACTTGAAATGTGGTATAAAGATAAAGGACAAAACTTGCAATTCACTCCAAATAGTAAATACGGGTAGTTGAAGTCTATTCCATTTTACTTAGGATTTTTTACTAATACTAATCCTCCAAAAGTGATAAATTGGTGAACTGCTTGAGCAAATTGGATAACAATGATTTTTGCATAATCAAGGTACCCCCAAAAGTGTTTTTAACGTTATATAGCATGTATGGTAGGTGACCAAACCCATTAAGACATCTTTGAAATAGACGGTCGGGTCATGTGTATCATAACTTTGGTTATAAGATCACTTGATTGTATAAGGTATATGACCAAATTTATACAATAAAATTTGTTATAAGATCACTTGATTGTATTTTCTGTCTCAAAGAACTGCACTAATCAAAGTTAAGTTGAGCAACAACTATTTAAGCATCATTAGGAAATAATTGGCCATTTTAGAGTTTTAGTTTCTAATTTAAGTGGAGTAAATTGCTCGGATGCTCCCTGTGGTTTGTAAAGTAACACCTTTAGTCCCCAGCTTTTGGAAATTGCATTCCTGTTCCCTGTGGTTTATCACTTTGTTACTCGGATAGTCCCTGAGTCAAACGGACGTTAGTTCCAGACGTTAAATGGTGTCAAGTGATGTACATGTGAGGGCATTTTTATCCATTAATGTCAAAACACTCCCTGCACCTCCTTAATACCCTTTCAGTTGTATTCCCTCCCAATTCACACCAAGACATCACTCTCTCTCTCTCTCTCTCTGTCACAGGCGATTAGCTGGTTTATTCCCAAAATAAAAAACGATTAAAACCCTAACCCTAATCTAAGATGGAAGACGATCATCCTCAAAACCCACGGTATCACAAAACTTGGAGAATAAGGAGTTCTACTAAGGCGTTTGTAGCACATAATGTGTATCGTAAGTATCCTAAAAGCCTAAGTAGATTATGTAAAAAAAAATAAAAAAATCATGATGTTTCCCTTGTTAATTGTGACATAACAGGTGGTTACGACAACTTGTTCACTTTAAAAGTCTATCATGGAGGTATATTCACTAAACTTCCAAGGAGAAACTATGTGGATGGCAGGGTTAGCTATGTCGACTACTGCAACATAGATGAGTTTTCTGTTCATGAGATTAATTTTATGGTAAGAGACCTCAACCTTTATATCCCAGATGTTGAAATTTACTACCATTTTTAAATACCTGGGCAAGATTTGGACACTTGTTTGACATCGTTAGGAAATGATGGGGATATTCTATGTTTAGCCAAATATGTTGCAGGATACAAGGTTACAAGGATGTATATAGAACATGGTTATACTAGGATTGTAGATTACCTTATCCCTCCAAAAGCAACTTCAGTGGTTATTGAAGAACCAGTAGTTGCGGGGCCCAATGTTGTTAATGCTAATATACTTATAAGGAAGTTGAAGGTAGCCAAAAGCTTGTGCATTTCTTTGAAAGAAGCTGGTGAGGGTTCTAGTGAACCTAACAGTAGGGTGAATGTGGGTAGTGAAGATGTAGAAGTTAGACTGGATGGGATTGAAGATATTGACAATATGATGCAACTTGAGGTTAATGTAGGTAGTTTAGAGGGGGATGTGGGTGCTAATTATGGTGTGGGTGTCAATGAGGGTATTGTGGGTAGTGTAGAGGGCAATATGGGTACTGTAGGGGGGATGCGGCTATTGTAGGTGGTGTAGGTGTTAGTGAGGGAAATGTCGATGGCAATGCTAGTGGTAAGGAAGGTGTAGATGGTAATGTGGGTAGTGTAGAGGGCAATGTGGGTACTTCAGGCTGCAATGTTGGTAGTTTAGAGGACAATAATAATTGTGTAGATGTCAATGAGGGAATGTTGATGGTAATGTTAGTAGTAAGGAAGGTGTAGATGGTAATGTGGGTATTGCCAATGAAGTTAACATTTATCAAACATCATTAAATGGAGATTTTTCATGTGACAATGACAATGTAGACTTCTCTAAGGATTTTCCTATTGACAATAAGATGATCAACATGGTCATGAAGCTGACAATGAAGGTGAGACTGAATGTGAGCATGAGGGATCCTGTGAGGGTGAGACTGAATGTGAGCATGAGGGATACTGTGAGGGTGAGTCTTAATGTGAGGGAATATCGGACTGGAATCGTTGAAGATGTTGCACGTGTGGAAATGGCTCAACGTTAACTTGGTTGGACGTGGTCTTGCACCATTTTCGGACTTGTTTGTTATTTCTATTTTAAAGGGTTGATCAAATATAGATAACAACAACTGCTATTAGCAGAACACACACTCTCTCGCGAACATCAGCTCTCTCGAATACACTCACACTTTAGCAAACTTTGTACAACACTTGATCAACTTCCGACGTTGTAAACTCTTGTTAGCTTCATACATTTGATAGTGATAGTTTTCACTATCCGAGGTTTTTTGTGCCAGAGATCACATTGAGATCAATTTCCTCGTACAAATCCTTGTGTTCATTGTTCATTACATTTCATACTTGTTCATTCATTTGTCAAACATTCAAGCATACTACTTCACAAAATCAGATTTGGTTACATTATCCTTTGTTTGATTTCTGACCAAAACACTAACCTAGTCACATTTATTTCTACATAATCAGTTAAGTACAATCCTTGTGTTCATTGTTCATTACATTTCATACTTGTTCATTCATTTGTCAAACATTCAAGCATACTACTTCACAAAATCAGATTTGGTTACATTATCCTTTGTTTGATTTCTGACCAAAACACTAACCTAGTCACATTTATTTCTACATAATCAGTTAAGTACATATATATATGCTTAGTTAGGAATACTTATATATATCACACATAATATTTTATACAAAAACTCCCAATTCAAGAACCAGAATTATTAGTCCCTTTTATCGTTCGGTTTGTTTAGATTTTTGATTTATTTATATTTTAGGGTGATTGTTGTTATTTTTTAGATATAATCCGTTTCTTTTCGTGCGGTGATTCTCATGGATAAATTCTTCGCAACCATTGAATAAACTCTCTCCCTTTTTATCATTAAATTTTTGGGGGTGTATCAATGTGTTTAGATCAACTGTTTTTATCTAATATCAAGCATGCAATATTTGGTGTGTCGTATATGCATTATTTGTTGTTGTTGTTGGGTTGTCGTTGTAGTCAATCAGTCATTCATTCAGTGGATCCACGGCTAACCTTCCTCATGACTTGGAGATGTTGGTATCGCCCCATTAGTATTCGGCTGACCATTCCTCCTAACTATGAGATGTTGGTATCGCCACAGTCATACCCTTTTTGGGTGTGGGACGCAAGCATTTGGTTTTGGTTTTGGTTTTGGTTTTGGTCTTGGTCTTAGTCATTATGAAGTCGTAATTTTATGCTCATATTACTTGGTGCATTATATCCGCATAAATATTTACATGTTTAATTTATAAACTAATATTTGAATCGAAAAAGGGCAAAATATATTTCTTTTACTTCTATATTTGACTTGGTAAAACTATTTTTACTTAACTAAGATTTACTCACTAGCTCGTTGTAGTTGACCCAAAAATACTATTTTACACATGATACATTTGTTAAGAACTGAAGATTTGACTGAATCAAGATCACGTAGGAGCTTTTTGCCTTAGAAATGAATAAATACAAGATCTTATTATTTTGTTTAGATATTGTTGTATTTGAGATATTTGATCTTATAGTGACATTTAATCTTGACATGTTTAATTATGAAATTTTAATAAGTTTCATAAGCATTGGACAATCATTATGCCCTGTACCATTCCGTGCAGGTCGGGGTGTGACAGTATGGCAATTGGTTTCGATGTGGTGCAAAATTCAGCCAGTTTTTGATTTCACCTCTTCAAGATATGTTCGACCTCCATGCTAAGGCTCGGTGATGAAAAGGAGATGCATACAATCAATTATCTCGATATCTTTTGGTGAACATGAAGAGTTACAAAAAAACTGGGTGTTCCACAACATCTTGGTCAACGTTCAAAGCATATGTAATGACATCTTATAGCTTCTTATGCATTAAAACTTGATCTAAAGGCATGTTGTCAGTTTGGTCTAGATGGTTAGCTTTTGTTGTGTAATTCGTGTTTCCCTTTGTTGTAGCCTTTGCCCTTTGCTAGTTTCTTGCTAGTTGGGCGCTTGGTTAATAAAAGTTGTCGTTCGAAAAAAAAAAAAAAAAAACTTATCTTAAGATGAATCGTCTCCGTCAGATTCATCTTCTGTAAGTTTTTAATTCAACAATAGAATACACTCATCGATAAATCAATGCTCACATTAGCAATCTTTACTTCGGTTGTAGATCAATTTCGAATTCATTTAGTTATAATGATTGCAAACATTTTCATTATCTTGTTGAGATGTCATTGCTTTGATTTCTGAATATTTTATATGAAAGTTGATTTAGCATAATTACAGGATTCATTTGGTTGAAATGTCATCATGAAATTGAAGAGTTGATGTTAAATTCAACAAAAAAATTGAAAATTATTGAGGTGACATGGTGTACTTGTTTCATGTACATTGAATCTAGGAACTACTATTTACTGATTGGATTGTTTAAGTTAAAAATTTTGGTTTCTGAACAAATCATTGAGTTATATTTGTGTGGAAAATTGTGACAAATATAATCATTGATTTGTGGCAAAGTTTACTCGTTTGATCTGTATACTGTTTAGTTAGGGTGAGAGGGGCACTCCCCTAAGAGGGGAGTCCCCTCTCTTACGCACCACCACTCAGCATATGCCACGTCAACTCCCCTCTTAAACTCCCTTAACACCCCAATTTGATGGCGCCACTCCCCTCTTAACTCCCCTTGTTTTTTTATTCAAAAAGAAAAAAGAAAATGTTTTGATTGGTTGAAATAACAGATGGGCCCACCATCTCCTCCCTCTTCACGCGGTGACTTCTCCCCGATTCCCCTCCCCGCACCCCCTCCCCGCACCAACGGCGGCGGTGTTCCCGCTAGGTGACTTGGGTCACCGAAAGGGGTTACCGCTGGTGCCCCGGACACCCTTAGATAATATAAATCTTGTAACCTTTGTTTGAGAAAGCACTAGGTGCTCGGAGGCGTTTAAGTTCTAAAAGCCGAGGCACGCGCATCACGTACGCGATGTCGGCCTGAATCGGTCATAAGTAATTTCAAGGAAAGCAATTGGAAGTTAGAAAGGGTTCTTTTGATGTTGCAGTACTCTGATGGAGATCTAATTTGTTCTGAGTCGGTTAAATTACAAAAGACTGCGCTTAAAGCCAAATGCCTATATATTTTGTAAATACTTTCTAGGAGTGAATTGCAAGTTTTGTCCTTTATCTTTAGGCCATTTTGCAGGCGCTGTCCTTTATCTTTAAAGTTGACGAGTTTTGTCCTTTATGTTTCTAAATCCTACACGTTTTGTCCTTTAGGCCTAACCTGGTTAATTTTTTCAGTTAAATCTGATCATGTGCAAGGCACGTGAGGGCAATTTTGTCATTTTACCTTCTAGGGACTAAATATGTATAATCTGTTATATATATGGGTTGTTGTGTATAAAACAAAACTCATCAAATCATCATCATCACAGCCTCTTAAACTCATCAGATCATCAGCATCATCTTCAACTTAAAAGATGAATTTAATCATCTTCCATATCCCTCTAAATAATATACGGTACAACCCACAAGCACCATTCTCAGGAACCACCTATCACCACCACGGCACCACCACTCAAGAACCACCTATCACCCTCGCAGAAGCACCGCCATCACACCACCTAACATCTACCACCGCCACCACTCTCAAGAACCACCTATCACCACCACGGCACCACCACCATCACCGATCACAACTAACCCCTAACCTACCACCACCACCTCTCTCTCTCTACCTGCCACCTACCACCACCACCTCTCTCTCTCTCCTCACTCTCTACCTCCAACCTGCTACCTCCACCTGCCGCCGACCACCTCAACCCCAAACATCTGAAAATACAACCCACCGCCATCTCTTTACCACCTGCAACCCACCCTCAACACATATAAACCCTAGTCCCAAAACAGATCTAAAAAACGATGGGGGAGTTGGACCGATTTTACATATCAAAGCTTACCTGCCGCCGGAACCTACCACCACCACCTCTCTCTCTCCTCACTCTCTACCTGCAACCTGCCACCTCCACCTGCCGCCGACCACCTCAACCCCAAACATCTGAAAATACAACCCACCGCCATCTCTTTACCACCTGCAACCCACCCTCAACACATATAAACCCTAGTCCCAAAACAGATCTAAAACACGATGGGGGAGTTGGACCGATTTTACATATCAAAGCTTACCTGCCGCCGGAGTATGGAGGTCGGATCCGACAGTTGTGGTGTGGGGGAGTTGTGATGGCGACGGCGATGATGATGGCGGCAACGATGATGAAGGCGGCGACGATGATGAAGGCAACGGTGTAGAGGTGATTGTTGGTGGTTAATGGTGGCGACAGAGAGAGAGGGGTAGAGAGAGAAGCAGGGGTTAAGAGAAGAGTTAGAGAGAGAGAGAGAGAGGTAGAGAGAGAAGCAGGTTTTTTAAGTTGAAGATGATGCTGATGATCTGATGAGTTTAAGAGGCTGTGATGATGATGATTTGATGAGTTTTGTTTTATACACAACAACCCATATATATAACAGATTATACGTATTTAGTCCCTAGAAGGTAAAATGACAAAATTGCCCTCATGTGCCTTGCACATGATCAGATTTAACTGAAAAAATTAACAAGGTTAGGCCTAAAGGACAAAACGTGTAGGATTTAGAAACATAAAGGACAAAACTTGTCAACTTTAAAGATAAAGGACAGCGCCTGCAAAATGGCCTAAAGATAAAGGACAAAACTTGCAATTCACTCTACTTTCTAGTGTTACAAAGCTAGCTAGTTGCACTGAAAGTACATCAGGATGAATTTGTTATAATAAATAATAGAGTTAATTACATATTTAGTCCCCGTGGTTTGCACAAAGTAACAGACTTGGGTACTAATAGTTTAAATCACCTTCTAGGGTATTAACTTTTCATGTTGTAACGTTTGGAGGTATTAACGTTAATTGTTAGTTAAACTATTAGTACCTAAGTATGATATTTTTTGCAAACCACAGGGACTAACTATGTTAATACCCTAGAAGTTAATACATCCAAACGTTACAAAATGAAAAGTTAATACCCTAGAAGGTGATTTTAAACTATTAGTACCTAAGTATGTTACTTTGTGCAAAACACAGGGACTAACTATGTAATTAACTCTAAATAATAGGTAGAGTTGGCAAAATGAGTGGGTTGGATAAATGGGTCAACGGGTTAAATTTGTACAGGTTGGGTTGACCCGAAAATCCCTTTGTACATTTTTCCGATGAATTTAGTGTCAAATACGATTACAAAATTATACTATTTCAATCATAGTCAAATTTTAAGAAAAACACATTTTAGAAGATTTATGTATTAAAATTTAAAAGTACATGACTTTGATTCTTTTGGCCCGATATAATAAAGATTATGCTATTTGATTCCACTCATTAATAAGAAAATGAGTTAAAATTACTAATTTCGAATTGCTAGGCCATGAGATAAGTGTTCGGCCCAATAAAAAGAAGCATGGCCCGATTTGCATTTGACACATTATATCATTATTGGTTTTGGAGGCAGTTGTAAATTACAAGAAGTGGGCGTTACAATTTCAACACATATAAAAATAGGTAAATTTGGGTTGTATTTGATTGATATAGGTAAAATGATATAGAGTATCAACTAAAAATTAAATGGGAGAAACAAGGTCAAAAACATGTAAAACTATAATGTTTATTTATTGTATTAAATTGCTTTATTTTAAAAACTTAGGTAGTGTTTGCTTTAAATGAAACTAGTGGGAATGCCCGCGTGTTGCGGCGGGTGCGTCTCTTTGTCGTCATCATCTAAATGGCTGAATAGGTTCCGTTTCGTTAAGTATACTCGCAACCTCAAAACAGTCCTAAGCTTCCTTAATGAACATGCCCTCACCCGGTGGCGGAGCTAGCCCATTAATTTAGGGGTATCCCAAAAAAAATTGCCACCCATAATGAAAAAAAAATTAAGTTCGGTAGTTCAGGTTCAATGTTTTGTTTCAACTTTCCAATTGTCGTCCAAGACGAAAAAGGTTTTTCTTTAATGTTTTGGGTCTTAGGCTAAGCTTTGGCATTTACTCATTGGGCTCATTTGAATTATATTATTGTTAATTTGGGCTTACTTTATAATTTGAACTTAATTTATTCTACAACTTTTGAGTCGTAAATGGTTCGGGCTTATAAAAAATTGGAATTTTATTAACATCAACTATCCCATTATTTGTCAGGGGTATCTTCATATTTGTTTAGGGGTATCCTTTATATAAAACTGAAAAAAATACACTACGAATACGGAGTTGAGTCGTAGCCTGTGCTACCCCTATTACTAAGTTGGATCCGCCCCTGCCCTCACCTTTGTAAGGCTCGCCCAGGTTATACCAAGCCCAAGAGTTCATCTGGACTAACCGCAATGCTTCATGTCCATTACAAACGACAATCTATTTTGAGTTTATTCATTTTATTCAATTCAACCAAAAATAGATATAGAGCCTATAAGGTCATAGACATGTAAAGAAAGTCTAGGAACCATATTTTATTAAACCATAAAAAACCTTCATCAAAAACATCAAAAGTAGGTTTATCTACAAACTTACTAACAATAATATATCAGATGCTAAATGTATCAGTGTATACGCAAACCGAATTTTGTACATGTCCATATACCTTAACCAATCCCTTTCTCAAACAACTTTAGCGATATTAGAAAATATACAATCCAAATTGACCCATTCTATATTAAGTTAATTTTCAAACAGATAAATTCGATATAAACTCGAATTTGTAATTTTTAAGTCGACTGAACCAATATATTATAATGATTACTTTTTATCTGCATAAACAGATACATATATATTTTTATTTACGTTATGTATAATATTTTTGTTTACTCAAAATTCGATCATTTTGAATTAATCACCAACTTTTCGAAGTCTGCTTTGTTTAGTCATATTCACTTTAAAAAATAAAAATTTAAATAACCCAAAATTGATTTGATGAACACATCTTGTTATAACGAAAGATACAATGGGTATTTTAATTTAAATTATTATCACTATTATTTAAAAACTAGGGTGGAGATATAATAGGAAGTTTATTTGGCTAAGAAGGCTAGGAAGTGATCTTGACCATCCACTTAGTTAATCAAGGGCTAAAATTAAATGATGGAAATTAAAGAGAAGAAAAGAGGCGCGTGAGTTTGTTTAGTGGCATTCTAGTCAATCCAATGCAATAGTTTCTCTCTCCTCCAATTCCTCCCCATTTTTTAAACGTTAATAACTCTTTCATACGACATTATTTTTTTATAAAAATTGCACAAAAAAAACGAGCGTTTTTTTATCTTTAAAACGAGTATACTATTGCTATATTTTCGAAAAAAAAATTGAAAACCCAGTTGCGTAAAACGCAATGGAAAAAAACCTAAAAAATGACATTTTTCTAAATCGCAATGCACAAAAAACACAAAGAAATGTCTTATTTGTAAAACGCAATGGACAAAAAAACACAAAAAAGTGGGTTTTTTCATTGTTTTGTAAAACGCAATGGATAAAAAAGTGTGTTTTTTTCAATATTTTGTAAAACGCAATGAACAAGAAACACCCAAAAAGTGGGTTTTTCCATTCTTTTGTAAAACGCAATTGACAAAAAGTGTGTTTTTTTTCATTTTTTGTAAAACGCAATGGATAAAAAGTGTGTTTTTTTCATTATTTTGTAAAACACAATGGACAAATAACACACAAAAATGTGTTTTTTCATACTTTTGTAAAACGCAATGGATAAAAAAATGTGTTTTTTCATTATTTTGTAAAACGCAATGGACAAAAAACACCAAAAAAGTATGTTTTTTCATTCTTCTGTAAAACGCAATGGATAAAAAACTGTGTTTTTTCACTATTTTGTAAAACGCAATGGACTAAAACACTACCTAAAATGGAATGGACAAATACAAACACCAAAAAAAATGAGTTGTGTTATACAAATTGCGTTTTACAAACAACTCTACAAATTGCGTTTTACGAACAACTCTACAATTGCGTTTTCCGGTAATAAGTGAATATATAACTAACGAAAGAACTTCCTAATGATATAATTATCATTATAACACTATAATAATCTTTATGCTCATCAGTAAACTATATATTAGAAAAAAGACAAAAAAAATTAAGCATTAAAGGAGAAGTGTACTGTTGGGAACGATAGCTATATTTCAATTAAAAAAAACCACAAACCTGCTATCAATACATTCAAAATATTCCTTCTTTCACCTCCTGGTGATTTCATACAGCAGGGTATCAAAATAGACATAAAAATGAGTAAAACGCAACACGCTGCAAGACGACGCTGTTATTGCAATACGCTGGTGAAATCGAATCTGATGTGAACGCCGGTAGCTTCTAGAAGCGAGTGCGAACTCCGATTTTGATGATTCGGAAACTTGTAGTTGTGGTGGTGGGCGGTGGAGCGGTGGAGGTGGATAGTGAAATGGGTTTCAGATCTGAAAATCGCAAACATGCGGGTGAGGGTGAAAGTGGTGAGATGGTGTTGGTGGTACTGGTGGCGAGGAGGAGGTGAGAGTGGTGGCAGAGGTGAGTGGTGGTGGTGGTGGTGGTGTAGAGGTGGCCATGGAGATGAAGAAACTGTTTCAGTTCTGATCTTGATATTCTGGGTTTTTTTAGATAAGACTAATTTTTGTATTGGACTAAAATACCCTTTCCACTTGTATTTTTATTTGCCACGTGGATGGCTAAGATTACTTCCTATCCTTCCTAGCTAGATTATACTTCCTATTTGATCTTTTCCCTTAAAAACTATTCTTATACCAAAATTTGTTTTGCTAAGAATGGAACATACCACTTTCTCCAAATATATCACTTTTATTTTATACTCCTGTTCTAGTGTAGTTTCAAATGTATATTAGGAACAACTAAATACAATGATAGGGGTAATAAAGTCTTTATATCCATTCAAAATAGGAAACTGTAAATCAAAATTCCTATAATTCCGATCTCTCTCTCCAATTGATCGTACAGTTTCTCTCTCTCTCTACAATTTCAAAACCCTAATGCCGCTAAACCTCCATATCTCGACTTCTTGTGCCCCGATCAATCACGCACATGATCGAACAGCGGCGACGGCGAGCGACGAGCGGCGACGGCGAGCGACGAGCGGCAGCGGCGACGGCGAGCGGGCAGCGGCAGTGGTTGTGCGGATCGGCAGCGGTGGTGCAGCAGTGGTGGTGCCGGAAGTGCCAGTGGTGGTGCCGGAAGTGGAGAAGATGATACAGAGGTGTTATTTTTTTCTTTACTGAATGGTGTTATATATTGTACTAAATGGTATTATTTTTGTACTGAATGGTGTTATTTTTGTACTGAATGGTGTTTTTTTTATTTACTGCTGAATGGTGTTATTTTTGTGCTGAATGGTGTTATTTTTGTACTAAATGGTGTTATTTTTGTACTGAATGGTTTTTTTTATCTACTGCTGAATGGTGTTATTTTTGTGCTGAATGGTGTTATTTTTGTACTGAATGGTGTTATTTTTGTACTGAATGGTGTTTTTTTTTATTTACTGCTGAATGGTGTTATTTTTGTGCTGAATGGTGTTATTTTTGTACTGAATGGTGTTATATTCTTGTACTGAATGGTGTTTTTTTTTATTTACTGCTGAATGGTGTTATTTTTGTGCTGAATGGTGTTATATTTTATGAATTGTGTTATATTTAAAACACCATGTATGAACATGCTCTGAATGGTGTTATATTTATGGACGGTTATAAGTCCTAAAATCCAGGTTTTTCTCTCTCCAAATCCTTAAATCAAGGATTACCATATTTGAATTTGTTAATGCATTTACAATTATACCCTTTTAAATTAATTTAGATCTAATGGTTGAGATTCTTTCTTACCTTTCTCACACTTTTGGTCTTTTTTACAATAACTTCACCCTTAAATCCTAATCATAAGTTTATAGATCGTAAAACCACAATAAGCTAGGTCTTGATTCGGGTTTCTCGACAAATTACAAAACTTGAAGACCTGGCTGAGAAATCAACGGATGTCGGGGCGTTTCAAAGATGAGTTCGTTACAAATACACTTAAAACAAGGAATTCGTAAAATACATACCATAAAGAAAGTAAAATGCATAACCATAAGTTACATGTTTTATCTACACCTTATAATAGTGCATGGTCATCTTCTTCAGGAAGGCATTTTCTCATTGAGCATGGAAGCAGATAGCAGCAACTGGTAACCCCAACCCAAGTCGTTTTCTTGAGACGAGGTGTCACACCCCCAAAATACCACCTAGGGAGTGTCCCTGTTGGGCGTGTGACGTACCAACAACGAGCCACTAATTACATTGAACCAATACAAGTATCTGAATAAAGTTCTCAAACATTAAATAAATACCATCAACAAGTTTAGATGAAAACCAATATGTTCAGCGAAAGCAAATGATAAACCAAAGTTAAATAATTTCAAAACCAATGTGTAGTATCAAGAAATCAATTCCATGAATCCCCTCATCGACCCATGACCACTCCTGCTTCTCCAGACAGCAGGTTTCCAAATCCAAGATACCTAACGACCTGCGAGCATGCAACAAGTGTATCAGACAAAGCTGGCGAGTTCACAGTTTATGAAAACGATTGTTACCAAGTGTTTATTCCAGTTCATTAACCAATGCAAACGTAATATTGATAATATCTCGATATTGAACAAGACGGCTCCTGATGTATGTTTTGCCCGTTCCCCAGTGCTCCTATCAAAGCACTGGGCCCGACTGGGTCATTAGTTCACAACCGTCCTCCCCGGTACGGTGTGAGGGTGCCAAACCTAAATAGCGCTACCAACTAATACCCCGTTACCTTCCCGGTAACAAAAGATGGGACTTAAGATTGATAGAATGAGAATATTATCCAATATACCAGTTTTACCCAAAAGATTTATCCCTCCCCGGGATACCCACTGACTGTCCCAACCACCGGGACGCATGCTCAAAAGTAGTGAACTCACCTTAGCTTTGCTCGGTAAGATTAATTATCCGTTTAACACAATGATCAACCAAGCCCTATGATAGTTACACATAACAATCAGTTTGGTATGCACCATTATTTACACGTCTTTGCACGTATGTCATCAAACAAAGTCACGTTTACACCATAATCCATGTCGGGTGATTTTATTATCCTACCCGTGAATATACGCTTATAACTAGAAATCATACGACATAGTTATCCGTAACACCATGTATCCCATTAATTCACAGGTTTATACGTGTACATACCATATAGTTATACAAGTTAATATACCGTTACACAAGTTACCGGCCCAACCCAACAGGTTGTAATATGCACGGCCCAACTGACTACCGGCCCAAACTCATTGACGCGGTCCAAATCAAGTGTGCGATGGGTTGGGCTTGCGAACTGAATAAGGTGTGACTCAATCTCATTTGTAGCCCACTTAACATACCAGCCCAATGTGTGATTGTGTGTAATCCGATTTATATGCTGTTTAGTTCCTAATAATTATCCCCTTATCATGATCTCGATCAATCGATTCCATTCATCCACTACATGCACATTATCATGGAATGACATTACACTTAACATAACAATTAACACCACCACAAATCATAGCTTAGACATCATGAAAGTCAATCAACATTATATAGCAATTATCGTACATATTCATACAATCCTAGTTATTACCTGGTGATTACCATCATCATAACTCCATACTCTATCAAGTACACCCTAGTTTTTAACAATTAATCATCTTGTTTTCGAACCAAGTGGCATCGGATTTCAATAATTCAACAAACAGTAACATTGTGTATCTCTATTTGATCGATCAGCACCAGTTGATATCATAACACTTCCAGATCGAATCAATCGTTTTGCTAACCAAATTGGGTTAAACAAATATCTTTATTCCAACGAATACCTATTACCATCCTATTGAAATCATGGTTTGAATATAGCAACTTCCAAATTATCATATTAACCAGACAATTACCATCCTTTAAATCTAAATCAAAGTCACAATTATAAACATTCAACCAAGTCAAACAATCTAAATTCTATAATATGCAATACTGGACTAATAATTCTATGAGTGAAACGGCTCCATGATCATACAACATCATTGATTAACATGTATCTTAAAACAATGATTTGGTAATTCACAACACATTCACATCGGACAAATCATCTTCATGTTGGATCCCCTAGCATATTCATATTAATCTAACCACTTCTGACATCATTCAGTACTTTAATGTATACATCATCCACCAACTAGGTTTTCGTGTAAGTATCTAGATTTATATAATACCCTAAATCAAATCACATTAATATTCATCCTTATCCTTGACCGATTTCATGCATACATCATCTTCACATGATCAGAACCATTATTACAAAATCCACATCTCATAGTTAGCATTAATTATGATTTTCATAAATAATATTGCAAACGAAACCACAATCAACTAAAACTAACATCTCATAAATACAAGGGTTGAAAGCACATAAACTAACCAAAAGTTCGACCGATTACGCTGTTGCCTCGTTGAGGGGGGGGGGGGGGGGGGGGGGCGTCTGCCGTCGCAAATCAGGTGAGAAGGAGTGGGGTTTTTTTTTTTTTTTTAAGTTGTAAACTAGTCAGGAACATAATACGTGCATAACAAATGATAAGGGTTTGGGGGGGGGGGGGGGGGGCGGTTACATGCTAGCCGAAATGGGCTTAAGCCCATACACTTGGGCTGCCATAAACAAGAACATAATGGGTAAAGGTGATGGCGGTTTGGGCTTCTAGTCCAATTAGGTTTCCTTTGGGCTTCGAAGGTTTGGGATGCGGCCCGGCTTCTAGTCCAATTAGGTTTCCTTTGGGCTTCGAAGGTTTGGGATGCGGCCCACTAACAGCCGTTTATTCAAAACACAAGGATGTGGCCCAATTATATTAATGTATAAATCTAACAAGGTTATCATAGTCGTTAAACAGAATTATACCAGCTCAGAACGTGTAACACATGAATGAGGAATAACGAGGAGTTAGGATCACAAGATTAAACGTTACCAACCTTGAAAGTTCGGGTTGTCACACGAGGAACGAGTATTGAATCGATCTCGCGAAACCGGTGGCATCACTAATCTTGTTCAGCTTATAGCTTCAATTTAATGCTTTTGTGCAACAGATATGCTTTGTCAGTTGTACTATGTGCATGTCGTACCGTTATGATCGCCAAAGTTGGGAGCTACCCAATAAAGGTAGCTAAGCCTACAAAAAAAAACCCCAACACAAGAAACAGAATATACATAGCCTATCTGAAAAGCCTCCCAACCCCTCTGATTACAGCAACATACCCAATGAAACAAACAAATTGCATCAACCTACACACCAAAATAAGAATCACTGATGACAATTTACACACCACTTAATCCAGTCGATAACCGCTAGATCAACGTGCATCATGAGACATTGCACCCTGACCATACCAATACAAATTCAGATTTCCTTTGTCAAGGACATGTGTTCAGTAGATTCCGTTCCATAGGAGCAGGGCCGGCGGACATATCAATTAGCCTAGTTATAATTAGGGGTGGAAAATGGGTGGGTTGTGTAGGTTTGGGTAATGGGTTAGGATGGATTTGGGTTAGGATGAGTTTATTAAGAAATGAGTTAGGATAGGTTTAGGTCAAGATGAGTTTTTGTCAAGATGGATTTGGGCATGATAGGCTAAAAATATAAATAAATAAAAAAATAAAAAAAAAGGTTCAGTGCTTTTTGAGGATTGTACGTCACGGTGAACTTCATTTGGTACCGGGTACCGGTACCGTACCGATTCATTTGTCTCTGCACCTGATCTCGAACATTCCACTGCATCGATATCCATCCATCAAATCGTAATCTTTATTGTTATTATTAGTAAAAATTGGATTTTAAATGACATGTTTTGATGAAAAGATGTTAATCTACCTGTAGCTCGTTTATTTCCTCGTATGTAAGAGAACGCTCCATGGAGTGATTTGTGATCCCGTAACAATGGCTAGTCATTCATTTCTTATTGGTGAAGTTGTCAATCAATACTACCTGAATATATTATAGATGAGTGTTATTTCATACTAAAATAAATAAATAAACAATAAGAGAAAGAACCGAAGACAGTTTTATACCTCCTCCGCAAGATCACCAGCAACGCCTGTGACAATTTCGCAAAGGTTGTTTTCTGTGAATGTGTCATTAATCCAGAAACTCATGTCTTTATAACAAGGTGGATACTGCATATAATATTATATATCAGAATAGGATATTATATTAAGATGCAAATTAATGAAGTTTCATGGAGTTTCCGAGGAACTCACAACAAAAGAACCAAGTTTACCTTTGGCAAACAGCACACATACCTTTGAAAATGTATCAGACATGATTATTGATATGTTTGACTATCATATCAATAACATAGTTAGGATACTGTCCATTTACCCAGAAAACCCATCCTGACCCACATGTTATTTTGTTATTTTTTAAAGTTACCCATCTTGACCCATTTAACAATTCTTGTTAACCCAACTTAACCCATCTACTACAAAATAATACCCATTCTAACCCAAAGTTGAACGTATGGGTTGATTTTGCCACCCCTAGTTATAATTAAGTTAATTACGGATCAAAGGCATCGAATTAAGATGATTACTTTCATGATTTTGATAAATATGTACATAATACACCAAGATAACTAAAGTCATACTTCTTCACAGTTATCATTGGGAAGTGATTCTAGCGAAAACTTCATGGTAATCTCATGAGAGTAAGTAATGTTTTGCAAATAAAAATGTATATCTAAAATCTCAGTCAACTTCTCATTTTTTGCAAAATTAGTAGTTTTATTTAACATTTTACTTATTTTCATGAGTTTATATATGTTCTCTTTAAATAAAATCCATGTTCTACCACCAAATCAAACTACCAAATTTTCTAAACCCAGCTCAAAACACATAGCATAAAAAACAATCAAACCAAGTTATTTTAGATCAAAAGTTCTTAAAAAACGAGTACAAAAAATTGGAATAAATCAATTTGAGGCTCACATGATCTTATAAACCATCAAACAAAGAGGATACATTCGCCATGGCAGCATACTTACTGATTTCCGTGTGGCATAGCAAAGTCAATATGATCTTCAATCTCTCACATGACTGTCTTCTGTTGCCCTGCTAAGATGCGGACAATCTCTATCTTTGCTCGATTTCACCGAGACGCATTGAAATTCATCATCATAGCCACTTTTAAGGGACAAAAACTAAAAAAATGTGAAATGATTTTAGAAACTGAATCTTCTGAAATTTGATCCATAATTTGGTATGTACAACAAAGACCATCCGTGTAATTACTCAATAATAACAATAACAATAACAATAACAATAACAATAACAATAACAATAACAATAACAATAATAATAATAGAAAGATCATCAACCATAGGGTCTTAGGTCTAACGGCACCTCCCATAAGGTATTAAAACCCTAAATCAATGATCAGAGCAGAACAGAAGGCAAGCGGCGAAACAAAATGTTTCAGTGACGATAATCTGAGAGGGGCCGTTTGTTACGAAGATAAACATCAGGGACTAAAAATGGCAACTTACAAAGTATTTTAAATGTTAGCTGAAGGTTGTTAAAAGTTACAAGGGCTGTTTTGTAACATTGTAATAGTTAGAGGGCTGGAAGTACAAAATGTTTGTTAGATCGGTTATAACTAGGGTTTGTTATTGTAAACAGAACCATCGATCAATGTGAATTACGTTTCCCTCTTTGAATTCTTCTGTTATTCTTTTTGATCGTAACAAACTGGTATCAGAGCTGTCCGATCCTCGGCGCTCTAGATTCCGATCACAATCCGGCGAAGTTCAGTTCAATTTTGAATTCGGTAAAGACGACAACAATGGCGACTGTAACCAGGCAACAAGAACTCGAAAGAGTTGAGAAGGTTGCAAAAGATAACACGGTATTAATACAGACGCAACAAGTAATTCTCGAAGACAATGCTACACACATCAGAAATTTGCAGGTCCAGATGACTGAAATGTGTGCGTAATTAAGGGAAATGAAAGAGCTGATGAACAACAACCGCAGAGGAGAAAGAAATGGCGACAATCGATTGGTTCGAGTAGGGCGATTGGATTTTCCTAGATTCAATGGAGAAGATGTCGAGGGGTGGATTTACAAATGTAATCATTTCTTTGCCATCGATAAAACACCCGATCAAAACAAGGTTCAAGTGGCGGTTGTTAACCTAGAAGGTGCTGCACTGCAATGGCACCAGGCCTTTGCTGCAAGTCAAGATCAGTTGGTAGAAGACATGATTTGGGAGGATTATGTGAGATCTATAGAGAATAGGTTCTCTAATAGGTTGAATGAAGAACCTATAGAAGAACTAAAGAATTTACAGCAAACAGGATCTCTGCAAGAATACTGCGAGGCTTTTGATGCCCTCATGAATAGAGTAAAACTTTGTGAAGAATATGCAGCCGGTTTGTTTGTTGCTGGTATCAAACCAGAAGTAAGATGCCTAGTGAAGATGTTCAAGCCCAAAACGGTCAGAGATGCCATTGCAATGGCAAAACAACAGGAGTTGGTTTATACAACTTTATTTGGTAACAAAGAGGTCAAGAAACCTATGTTAAGCAACAGTTATCAAGGTAACAATGCAAGAAATACTTCTACAAGTATGGTGAATTCTTACAAGTCTAATACACTGCCTGCTAATAACACCAACACATTGTCTTTGCTACCAACTCCACCAATGTCAAAGATGGTGAAGCCTATCCGAAAAATATCAACCAAAGAAACTGAGGAGAAAAGGGCCAGAGGTGAGTGATTTTGGTGTCCAGAGAAGTACACATCCACACATAACTGTAAGTACAAGCAGTTATATGTACTTCAAATTGAAAACGACGAATTAGAAGATCATGATAGTAACAGCTCAGTCATTGAAGTTCAAGAAATGGAAGGATCTCCACAGATTTCGTTGAATGCAATTTGGGGAATACCTTCCTACAATACTATGAGAATAATTGGCACAATTGGAACAAAACAGTTGCAGATACTAATAGATTCTGGTTCCACACACAATTTTTTGAATGAAGAACTGGCAAGAAGACTGCAGTGCCCAACAATTGAAGTTCCATCCTTATCTGTTGCAGTGGCTGATGGTAACAAGATGTCTTGTGTTCAACTATGTCAAAACTTCCAATGGATGATGCAAGGAGTATGGTATAAGTCCGATGTCCTTTTACTTCCTTTGAAAAATTATGATATGGTTCTAGGAATTCAGTGGTTGAGTACTTTGGGTGACATTAGTTGTAACTTTAAAGAATTAGTCATGAAATTTAGTTTGGACAATAATAAGTTTGAGTTAAAAGGCACAAATAATCAAGGGTTGACTCTAGTGTCCTTAGAAAAAATGTGGGAAGGGTTTAAGAATGGGAACATACAGGCTGAAATGTTTAGTATGCAAACAAAAGTAGATGGAATGTTTCAACATCAAGCAAAAATAAACAATGAAGTTAATGATGAGGTGTTGAGTAAATTGTTAGATGAATTTGGAGATGTATTTGAAGAACCCACAGCTTTACCTCCTAAGAGATCATGTGACCATAGGATAAAATTGATTGATGAGGCTAAAACAATTAACCAAAGGGCATATAGATATCCGGTGGGTCAGAAAGATGTTATAGAGAAAATGGTATAAGAAATGAAAGAGATGGGCATAATACAAGATAGTGTTAGTGAGTTTGCATCACCTGTAGTCCTAGTTAAAAAAAAAGATGGCAATTGGAGGCTTTGTGTGGACTATAGGAAATTGAATGATAATACAATAAAGAACAGATTTCCTATTCCTTTAATCGAAGAATTGCTAGAGGAATTAGGGGGAGCAGAAGTGTTTTCCAAACTAGATTTAAGGTCTGGTTACCATCAAATAAGAATGCACCCTGATGATGTTCATAAAACAGCTTTTAGAACACACCAAGGGCGTTTTGAGTTCTTAGTTCTTCCCTTTGGGTTAACAAATGCACCGGCAACTTTTCAGGGTTTGATGAATGAGGTTTTTAGACCCTTATTGAGGAAGAAAGTTTTGATATTTTTCGATGATATACTGATCTACAGTAAGAACATGACTCAACACATGATTGATTTAAGAGAAGTGTTTCAATTGTTTCGAACAAACAATTTGTTGGCTAAGAGATCAAAATGTTGTTTTGCTGGTAAACAAGTTGAATATTTGGGGCATGTGATTTCAAAGGCAGGTGTGTCAACTGATCCTAGTAAGATTGAGGCAGTTAAAAATTGGCCAGTTCCAACTACAGTTAAACAGTTAAGAGGATTCTTGGGTTTAAGTGGTTATTACAGAAGATTCATCTCATCCTATGGGGCTATAGCTAAACCATTAACTCAATTACTTCAAAAAGATGCTTTCAAATGGAACAATGAGGCACAATCAGCTTTTGAAACATTGAAGTTGGCTTTAATTCAGGCTCCTGTATTGGCACTACCAGATTAGTCTAAAGAGTTTGTAGTGGAAACAGATGCATCATCAAAAGGGTTAGGAGCTGTCCTCATGCAAGACCAACATCCCATAGCTTATGTGAGTAAAGCTTTATCAGTCAGACAGTTGGTTTTATTAGTTTATGAGAAAGAATTATTAGCTATTTTGATGGCTGTTAAACACTGGCACCAATATCTCATCCTGAAGCATTTTACCATAAGAACTGATCAAAAGAGCTTGAAACATTTGTTAGAACAGAAAGTTACAACCCCTTTACAGCATACTTGGCTTAGCAAGCTAATGGGGTATCAATATGATATTGTGTATAAGAAAGGTAACGAAAATGGTGTGGCAGATGCTCTTTCAAGAGTGCATGGCAATGCTTTATTTGAACTAGCTGTTTCAAGTTTCCAGCCACTTTTATTAAAAAAAAATCAAAGATGCTGTGTTGAAAGATGTTTTTATTCAAGAAGTGGTTTCAAAGTTACCTAGTGATTCATCTTTGGATAAATACTCATGGGATGGTGCTTTATTGAAGAGAGAGGGCAAAATTGTCATTCCTAATGACAATTCATTAAGAAGAGAAATTCTGCAACTTTGCCATTCTTCTGCACAAGGGGGGCATTCTGGCATTCATGCTTCAAGACAAAGACTCAAAGATATGTTCCATTGGAGAGGGGCCTCTACAGATGTCAAAGAGTTTGTAAAAAAATGTGAAGTATGTCTAAAGGCGAAATATGAGACAATTGCAAGTCCAGGGCTGTTGAATCCTTTACCTGTTCCTTCATCTTTGTTCACGGACATCTCTATGGATTTCATTGGTGGCTTACCAAAATCCAGATCATTTGATACAATTTTTGTAGTCATTGATAGACTCACAAAATTTGCTTATTTCATGCCACTGAAACACCCCTACTCAGCAACTCAAGTAGCACAAGTTCTTTTGGATAATGTTTTTAAAATACATGGGTGCCCCCAAACTATTGTATCTGATAGAGATGCATTGTTCCTCAGTAAGTTTTGGAAGGAATTTCTTCGTTTACAAGGGGTTTCACAAGCATTATCAACTGCCTACCATCCTCAAACAGATGGTCAGACAGAAGTTCTCAATAGATGTTTGGAAACTTATTTGAGATGTATGGTGATGTATGAGCCGAATAATTGGAGTTCTTGGCTTCCTTTGGCACAATGGTGGTACAACACAAGCTGGCACTCGGCTATTAACATGTCTCCTTATAAAGCTTTGTTTGGAGTTAATGCTCCTATCCACTCACCACATGTACCTGTCATAACTGAAGTGGCTGCAGTTGAACAATTCTTTGCACAAAGAGAAGTGATGGTGAGTCAATTAAAAGAATCTTTGAGTCGAGCTCGTAATAGAATGAAGCAGTTAGCAGATGCCCACCGTTCAGAAAGATCTTTTGAGGTTGGCCAATGGGTTTATTTGAGGCTTCACCCATATGTGCAGTCTACCATTCGAATTCATAAGTATTCTAAGTTGTCCCCAAAGTATTATGGACCTTTCTGCATAATAGCTAAAATTGGCTCAGCTGCTTACACTCTTAAATTTCCAGAAGGATCGTTAATTCATCCAACATTTCATGTTTCTCTTCTGAAGGCAGCTCATGGTCCTCCTATAACTGCACCTGTGTGGCCATTGGAAACCTCATCAGGATTACAACCCTTTAAAGTTTTAGAAAGGAAGTTGGCTAGACAAGGTAATAAGCCGGTTGTTAAGTTTCTGGTACAATGGATGAATCACCCCATACATGATGCGACGTGGATGGCTTCTGATGACTTTATTCGCTCGTATCCATCATTTGATCTTAATTCTTGAGAACAAGAATTTTTAAAGGGGGAAGCATTGTTACGAAGATAAACATCAGGGACTAAAAATGGCAACTTACAAAGTATTTTAAATGTTAGCTGAAGGTTGTTAAAAGTTACAAGGGCTGTTTTGTAACATTATAATAGTTAGAGGGCTGGAAGTACAAAATGTTTGTTAGATCGGTTATAACTAGGGTTTGTTATTGTAAACAGAACCATCGATCAATGTGAATTATGTTTCCCTCTCTGAATTCTTCTGTTATTCTTTTTGATCGTAACACCGTTTTTCGTAGCGGAAAATTCAACCAAACCCTAGCCGCGATTGCGACTCTCATTCTCGTTAGACCCGGAGCACTTGGAATAAAAGGTCAGTGGGTGTGTTGAAACTTGAGAGACAAAGCTCCTTTATAACATCATAATGATAAGAATCAATTAGGGTTAAGGGCAACTGAGGTTGATTCTGGCATTTATGATGGTTGGTGAAGGGAAATTAAAGCGATTGGGGAAGATGATATAATAAAATTCCATAAGGGTGAAATCCCTAGACAGCCCCTCAACAAGCGTCTTAAAAGTTTCATGAATATTATATTCCAGCCACTCTCAAATGGCTTGAGTATCTTTGTAACACCCATCTTAATTTCAACTTGAAATTAATAATAATTCACAATAGTTTACATAAAAGTTGTCTAGGTTAGGACTTAACTTCCAAAAACAAAGTTCTAAGGTGACAAAAGATTAGTCAACTACTGACTAATTTTAAGCATTTAAAGTTATTTAGCAAATAGCATTATCTAAACAGAATTAATTTATGCGGAAGCTTCAAAAGTTCATGTTCGGTTCTTCAAAAGCTTGCTTGACCGTCATCCGTAACCCTTCAATACCTAGAAACTGAAATGTTTACATTAAACATTAATAATGGAGTTCTTAAAAATATTACACAATCGAAACTACGATCGAAACGGATTTGATTAGTTGTAAAATGCAAAAATTTACAAAGCTTTCCAGGCTCTACCGTAACTTACGGTGTCTACCGTAAGTTACGGTAGTTATTTGATAGTTCTGGTCCACCGTAAGTCAGGAGAAAACCACCGTAACTCATTTTGCCTCTACCGTAAGTTACGGTACTACCGTAACTTACGGTAGACTCTGGAAGTCTATTATTTGACTGATTTTGTTTGTTTTGCCAAAACTAAATACTCGGATTTCCCATTCTAACAGCCAACATGTTAGAATCTCGTACTTCTGATATATCAACCATTTAACCAATAACAAGGATCAATCCATCATATTACGGAACATTATCCATGTCTTAATTGATTATTCGACCCATTTGGCTCATCTATGGAAATCCTCCCTTATGATAACTACCAACGAGTTCTAACCAATTTTTGACCTATTATTCAAAATAGCGACATCACCGCTTTAATTCAAAACAACCCTTATTCTAAAATTCAACTACTCATATGATAATTATCAAAATTTACTTAATGTAATGGGTCAAGTTACATACCTTCAAAGTAGACCTTTCAAACGTGATTCGCCACCCGCTTGTCCGCTTGACGCTCCTGCGTCCTTTCCTATAGAGTTCATTAATGACACGCTTAGAACTCTCTTTAAACCATATATCGCATAATATACCGAAACATCATAATTATGCGTTTGAACTTAAATTTTAAATTTTAAGCCTTCTTTGAGGCATTTTCACAAACACTTTAAGGGCAGATTTCTACATGATTATATAACAAGTTTCTAGCTTATCACTTAGCCCAATTTCACATCAATCAACCATTTTACATGATTGTTAGCTTCTAAATTTCTGAAATCGCTTCAAAATTGTCAAATTACACTAGAACAACACCCAATTTCCTAGTGTTCATCAATTTACACATAACCCACTAATCACCTATAATGGTGTTCATAGTTTTCACTAAAATTTCACATGATTTCAACTTGTATTTGTCTAGGGTTTGTCCCTAGACACTATATGGTTCCTAATTCATCATAAAACAAACATGCAACTATGAATTTCAGATTTTCCCAATTTCATGAGAATTTCAAGTGGAGAATTCTCGTTAAATTTTACATACCTTATAACCCTCTTGTGATGAGGATCACAATTCTAAGCTCGGATTTCGTTTTGGACTAGATTATCACCTTCAATTTATGAGATTTGTGCTTGTTAGGGTTTTGGAGAAGCTTGGTCGCCCCCTGGCTTCTGGTCGATCTCCGTACTCAATTTTATTGAGTTTGTGTTTTAATAAAATGTTTATTAAAACTAGTTTCAAGTTTGACACTTTAGTCCCTCTAGTTTCTTTTATTTTGTTTTAATGTCTTTAACTACTCATAAGTGTTAAACTAACTAGGTTAGTGCCATTACTAATTAGATTATTTTACTAATTTATTCACAACTTAATTGCAAATTTAAAAATTTGTATTTTCGGGATGTTACAAGTCCACCCCCCTTAAAAAGGGTTTCGTCCCCGAAACCAAAGCACGTACCAAATAGTGTAGGGTAGAGACGTCGCATCTCTTCTTCGGACTCCCATGTAGTGTCCGAGCCCTTCCTGTGCTCCCACTTGATCTTGACTTGATCGATTTGTTTGTTTCGTAAGTGCTTAGTCTTTCGATCTAAAACTTCTATGGGCCTTACGATATAATTCAAGCGATCATCCACTTCGATATCATTATAGTGAATATAAGTTGTCTCATCCGCTAGACACTTCCGAAGATGTGACACATGAAATGTGCTATGAATTCCGCTTAATTCCTCCGGTAGTTCATGGCGGTAAGCTACCTTTCCTACCCGTTCTATGATCGCAAACAGCCCTATAAACCTCGGGCTTAATTTTCCTCCTTTTCTAAACCTAATAACCCCCTTCCATGGAGATACTTTGAGCATGACCTTGTCGCCAACCTGGAATTCGATTGGTCTATTCCTTTTGTCGGCATACGCCTTTTGTCTATCTTGAGTCGCTTTCAAGTGTGCCCGAGCCACATCAATCTTTTCATTAGTGGCTCGTACTATATCTTGGTGGGCAAGTTCACGTGCACCCACTTCACCCCAACATACCAGGGTTCGGCATTTCCTACCATAGAGCATTTCGTACGGTGCCATCTTAATACTAGCATGGTAGCTGTTGTTATACGAAAACTCGACCAATGGTAGGTAAACATCCCAACTTCCTCCAAAGTCGATTATACACGCCCGCAACATGTCCTCCAATGTTTGTATTGTTCTTTCACTCTGTCCATCTGTTTGAGGATGGTACGCAGTGCTAATGAACAATTTAGTTCCCATCTGCTCTTGGAAATCTCGCCAGAAATTTGAAGTGAACCGAGTATCCCTATCAGACACGATGGATACCGGTACTCCATGACGTGCTATTATCTCATTAGTGTAAACTTCTGACATCTTTTCTGACGTATAAGTCTCACGAATCGGAATGAAGTGAGCACTTTTCTTCAATCTATCCACCACTACCCATATGGCATCAAAAACGTGGTTTGTCTTTGGTAGTTTGGTTAATAGGTCCATCGTAATATGTTCCCATTTCCAAACCGGAATTTCCAACGGTTGAAGTTTACCGTATGGTTTTTGGTGTTCTGCCTTGACTTGTAAACATGTCAAGCATTTTTCTACGTACTTCACCACATCTCTTTTCATTCCGGGCCACCAATAGTTTTGCTTTAAGTCGTTATACATTTTGGTCGCTCCCGGATGGATGGAATAACGGGACTTATGAGCTTCATCGAGTAGAAGCTTTTTAACTCCACATGTGTTAGGAACCCAAATTCTGTTGAAACGTGTTTTCAAACCGTGGTTGCCTACTTCAAGATCTTTAACTTGGCCAACAATCCTTTCTTTTCTCCAGTTTTCCGTCTTTACTGCTTCATCTTGTGCTTCTCAGATTCGTTCGAGTAAGCCTGAGGTCACAATGAGTTGTAATGATTGTACTCGTATCGGGACATAATCTGCCTTCCTGCTTAGGGCATCTGCCACCACGTTTGCTCTTCCGGGGTGATAGTGTATTTCACAGTCGAAATCTTTCACCGTTTCTAACCATCGCCTTTGTCGCATATTTAACTCCTTTTGATCGAAGAAGTATTTTAAGCTTTTGTGATCGGTGAATATGGTGCACTTTACTCCATATAAATAGTGCCTCCATATTTTTAATGCAAATACCACTGCAGCCAACTCGAGATCATGCGTGGGATATTTCTTCTCGTGTATCTTCAATTGCCTCGAGGCATAAGCTATAACTTTGCCCCGTTGCATCAAAACGCATCCGAGCCCCGATAGTGAAGCATCCGAATAAACCACCAAGTCTTCGACCCCGTCCGGTAACGTCAATACCGGAGCTTGAGTTAACTTTTCTTTTAGCGTCTGAAACGCCCTTTCTTGTTCGGCACCCCAAATGAACTTTTCCTCTTTCCGAGTTAGCTTTGTTAGTGGCGACGCAATCTTGGAGAAATCTTGAATGAATCTCCTATAATACCCCACAAGCCCCAAAAAGCTTCTAATTTCCGAAGGGTTTTTCGGGGGATTCCATTTTGACACGGCCTCGATCTTTGACGGGTCTACTAATACTCCATCGACACTTATGATGTGGCCAAGAAATTGCACCTCTCGTAGCCAAAGGGCACACTTAGAGAATTTCGCATACAACCTTTCTCGTCTAAGTGTCTCTAACACCTCTTGTAAGTGGTGTGCATGTTCAGCTTCGTTTTCGAATACACCAAAATATCATCGATAAACACGATGACCGACTTATCCAACATTGGCTTGCAAACCCGGTTCATGAGGTCCATGAAAGCCGCGGGTGCATTTGTTAGCCCAAATGACATCACGAGGAATTCGTAATGTCCGTATCTCGTGCGGAAAGCCGTCTTCGGCACATCTTCCTCCTTGACCTTTAGTTGGTGATACCCCGATCTAAGGTCAATCTTTGAAAACCAGTTCGCACCTTGTAATTGGTCGAATAAATCATCTATCCTCGGAAGCGGGTATCGGTTCTTTACCGTGAGTTTGTTTAACTCCCGGTAATCGATACACATGCGCATGCTTCCGTCTTTCTTTTTCACGAATAGTACCCGTGCGCCCCAAGGAGACACACTCGGTCTTATGAATCCTTTGTCAAGCAGGTCTTGAATCTGGGACATCAACTCTTGTAACTCCGACGGCGCAAGTCGGTACGGTGCTCTAGCCACGGGTTTTGCGCCCGGAATCAATTCGATCCCGAACTCTACTTCCCGTTCAGGCGGTATCCCCGGCAAATCCTCCAGAAACACATCTTCATAGTCTCGTACTACCGGTACATCTTCAATCTTTCGTGATTCTTTCTCTGGCTCATTTACGTATATCATGAATGCCTTGCATCCTCGCTTCATAAGTTTGTGAGCTTTCAATATTGAGCATACTATTGGGTTGCCTCCTTTTTCGCCATAGATAGTGACGTGTTTCCCGCTCAGAGATATTAGCTTTATCTCCTTACGAAAACACACGACCTTCGCGTGGTGCTGAGATAGCCAATCCATCCCAACGACTACTTGAAATTCTCCCATTGACATAGGGATTAGATCTATCAAGTATTCTTCATCGTCTATGCTTAATTTGCAGCCTCGACAAACGTCACAAACTATAAAACTTTTGTTGTCCCCTATTTCTACTTCTAAGGGCACAGATAACTTCGTCAATACAAATGAATGATGTCAAATAAATCCATGCGAAATGAAGGATTTATTCACACCCATATCAAACAATATACGTGCTGGAATTGAGTTAATTGTGAATATACCTGAGACCACATCGGGTTCTGTCTTTGCTTCAGCAGCAGTAAGTTGGAAAGATCTAGCCTTTGCCTTTGGAGCTTCCGTTGGAGACTCTTTTGTGTCTCTATTTCCAACCAACTCGGGGCATTCAGACTTCTTGTGGCCGGGTTGATAACATTTGTAACAAACAGAAACTTTTCCGGGGCATAACGATGCAGTGTGCCCCGTCTTCCCACATACCGGACACGGCCTGTCTTTGAAGCGGCACTCGCCTTTGTGCCCCTTTCCACATACTTTGCAACTTGGCGACCCGCCTTTAGCCTCCACTTTCTTTCCTGATTCTGCAGTTCTAGCTTTCTTTGTAGGGCTTGGATTCACATCCTGTGCCCTTCTTTCACCCCTTTCAACTTGTTTCTTTAACTCGATTTCCCGCTCCCGGGCAGTGTTGATGATTTCTGTGAGAGTTTCATATTTTGAGGGAGTCATAAACTCCCGGTATTCAGCACTCAGCATGTTGTAATAGTAGTATATCTTTTGCTCTTCAGTGGTGACTAACTCGTCACAAAATCTCAGCTTATCCATGAAGATGCCCGTGATCTTATCAATTGTTTCACCCTTTTGCCTTAACTGGATGAATTCTTCCTTAATCCTGTTGATAACCGCTTTGGGACTATGGTGTTTAAGGAACGGCACCTTAAACTCATCCCAAGTCATAACCCTCGCTGCTTCAGCTCCTATTTCCTTCTTTTTATTATCCCACCAATCCTCGGCTTGACCCCTCAATTGACCCGTTCCGTAAGCAACAAAGTCACCTACGTCACAGTGGGTCCGTTCAAACACCCCTTCGACGTCACTTAACCATTTTTGGCATATTATCGGGTCGAACTTCCCGTTATAGATTGGCGGTTTACACGCCATGAATTCCTTATATGAGCACCCTTTACGTTCTCCAGTTTTGTCTTTCATAAGGTTGACACTATCCTCCAACCTTTTAACTCGCTCTTCGACCAGCGACAACACCGTGCTTTGAATTTTGTCTATAAACCCAGATAGAGTACCTTGAATTGCCTTCCCTACTTCTTCGACAATTATTTCTTTCATTTGTTCGGTGCTTGTTTGCACCGGATTATCATCGTTTCCTTCAGACATCTTGAAACTGAAATGTTTACATTTAAACGTTAAACATTTCATTTATAACATTGCTTCTTTTGTTTCGGTTTAGCCAAGTTCTCAACTTGCTTTAACCGTTCACATTTGGTGCACTTTCCGAGTTTGAGTGTGTTAGCACACTCTTCCCATGCACAACAATTCATTTCTCATTTCTTACGCAAGGTATAATCTACTAACATAATAAGTTAATTCTTACCGGACGATCGATCAAGCTTGAACCGAACACTTTGTTGCCAACCTTAAGCTCTGATTACCAACTTGTAACACCCATCTTAATTTCTACTTGAAATTAATAATAATTCACAATAGTTTACATAAAAGTTGTCTAGGTTAGGACTTAAGTTCCAAAAACAAAGTTCTAAGGTGACAAAAGATTAGTCAACTACTAACTAATTTTAAGCATTTAAAGTTATTTAGCAAGCTGATTACATCATAACATTATCTAAACAGAATCAATTTATGCGGAAGCTTCAAAAGTTCGTGTTCGGTTCTTCAAAAGCTTGCTTGACCATCATCCGTAACCCTTCAATACCTAGAAACTGAAATGTTTACATTAAACATTAATAATGGAGTTCTTAAAAATATTACACGATCGAAACTACGATCGAAACAGATTTGATTAGATGTAAAATGCAAAAATTTACAAAGCTTTCCAGGCTCTACCGTAACTTACGGTGTCTACCGTAAGTTATGGTAGTTATTTGATAGTTCTGGTCCACCGTAAGTCAGGAGAAAACCACCGTAACTCATTTTGCCTCTACCGTAAGTTACGGTACTACCGTAACTTACGGTAGACTCTGGAAGTCTATTATTTGACTGATTTTGTTTGTTTTGCCAAAACTAAATACTCGGATTTCCCTTTCTAACAGCCAACATGTTAGAATCTCGTACTTCTGATATATCAACCATTTAACCAATAACAAGGATCAATCCATCATATTACGGAACATTATCCATGTCTTAATTGATTATTCGACCCGTTTGGCTCATCTATGGAAATCCTCCCTTTTGACGACTACCAACGAGTTCTAACCAATTTTTGACCTATTATTCAAAATAGCGACATCACCACTTTAATTCAAAACAACCCTTATTCTAAAATTCAACTACTCATATGATAATTATAAAAATTTACTTAATGTAATGGGTCAAGTTACATACCTTCAAAGTAGACCTTTCAAACGTGATTCGCCACCCGCTTGTCCGCTTGACGCTCCTGCGTCCTTTCCTATAGAGTTCATTAATGACATGCTTAGAACTCTCTTTAAACCATATATCGCATAATATACCGAAACATCATAATTATGCGTTTGAACTTAAATTTTAAATTTTAAGCCTTCTTTGAGGCATTTTCACAAACACTTTAAGGGCAGATTTCTACATGATTATATAACAAGTTTCTAGCTTATCACTTAGCCCAATTTCACATCAATCAACCATTTTACATGATTGTTAGCTTCTAAATTTCTGAAATCGCTTCAAAATTGTCAAATTACACTAGAACAACACCCAATTTCCTAGTGTTCATCAATTTACACATAACCCACTAATCACCTATAATGGTGTTCATAGTTTTCACTAAAATTTCACATGATTTCAACTTGTATTTGTCTAGGGTTTGTCCCTAGACACTATATGGTTCCTAATTCATCATAAAACAAACATGCAACTATGAATTTCAGATTTTCCCAATTTCATGAGAATTTCAAGTGGAGAATTCTCGTTAAATTTTACATACCTTATAACCCTCTTGTGATGAGGATCACAATTCTAAGCTCGGATTTCGTTTTGGACCAGATTATCACCTTCAATTTATGAGATTTGTGCTTGTTTGGGTTTTGGAGAAGCTTGGTCGCCCCCTGGCTTCTGGTCGATCTCCGTACTCAATTTTATTGAGTTTGTGTTTTAATAAAATGTTTATTAAAACTAGTTCAAGTTTGACACTTTAGTCCCTCTAGTTTCTTTTATTTTGTTTTAATGTCTTTAACTACTCATAAGTGTTAAACTAACTAGGTTAGTGCCATTATTAATTAGATTATTTTACTAATTTATTCACAACTTAATTGCAAATTTAAAAATTTGTATTTTCGGGATGTTACAATCTTGTACATGTTGTTTTAAAATGTGTACGTATGGCAAAATTACCGAAAGGGTAGAAAACACAGTTCTCTTAATAAAGGTATACATATATAATGGAATTGGATTTTGAATTGTATTATTCTTTTGAAATCTTTGATTAGTATAATTAATATATGTTAGTAGAGAAACTGAATGAACAGTTGTTTGGGGTATTTAGGGGATTTCAATACATACATGACGCGTGGTTGCTTCTTAACATGTTTGAGAAGCGTTTGACACGCGACTTGAAGCCCCAGACCATAAAACCCTAAAACTACTTCACTCTGTTCTTACACCCCACACACATATACGGCAGAGAGGAAGACCTGGTGTTGGTTCCCGCAGAGTGATGGCGGTGGTGATTAGAAACCCTAGCCGCCGCCTCCGACGAGCTGGCTACGATTCTGTTGAAGAACTATCAGGCTCCGGTAAGAAGTTAAGAGTTCCGTTCAGTGTTGCATGTCCCGATCTGGTATGCTTCCGGCAGGTCTGGTGACTTTGGGTTTTGTTTCGTTGCTGAGAGAGAATGCACGGAGAGTCAGAACCTGATAGAAAAGGAGAGTGGGCGCGGAGACAGAGAGAGAGGCAGTGACGACGGTTTCGGGCGGCAACACCGCATTCCAGCACGTCAACCAGTTCTCCTTATATTCTGAAGGTTGGGAACACAAGTAGAGATCGACCAGGTATGTTAGATCGGAGGCTGCCATAGCTCTGACTGGACGGCGGTCCGGTTAGGGTTCCGATCAACTTCAAACACGTTTCCAGTAAAAAAATTACCTGTGCATGTTCGCTGTTTGGCTAAATCGGTTATTCATGATGCATGGCTTGATGTTTATTTTTAAATCTACGTTCTTCTCTGATTATGTAGATTTATTGTGTTCCATAGTTTTGTCTGTATGTTTGCGGGTGGGATAAAGTAGAGAATATGATTTCACACTTTATCGTCTTTATTTGTTTATGCTCACAATCGTTCCTTTTTTTGTGTTTTGGAGACAGATGCTCCGCCATAACTAATTGCTAACATCACTCGCTTCGTAGTCGTTTAGGATTATTAGTCGGTTTATCTTTGATGTTCCCGCTTATCGATCCTGGTTGTCGTTGCGGAGTTTGAGGTCATTTTTTCCTTTTTCCATGTTATTGTTGCTTTTTGTTTGGTTGTCAATCTTGCTTGCAAGGCTTACGCTTTTTCTCCTGCGTTGTTCACAGAACAATTAGGGCTACGATTTCAGGGGATTTATCTTCTACTTTGTTCAAGGAGTTAGGTAATGGTTTAATTTCTTTTGTTTCTTTGTTAACCTTTGGTTTTGATGATGTTGATTATCGACTTTAGATTTTGCTTCAAATGGCTTCATTTTCCTTCTCAACTTTTGTAAATTCCACATTCACAGTGTGAAAAGTGGGGCTTTTTTAGTTATGTTTTTTAAGAAAGAAAGAAAACCAATTCATTCATGTGTGGGGGAGTTTAATTACATTTTTCAGGCTAAATAACAAAATATTAGAGTTACTTTTAGGTAATGGTTTAATTACTTTTGTTGTTCGCGTTGGGACCATGTCCATATAGTTAAAGTAAACAAGTTTTGCAGATATTAACGTGCATTATCAAGTTTTGCAAAGATTAATGTTTATGAAGGGGTATGGTCCCAAAAAGCCGCGCAAATCTCCGTCAAGATCGTGCACGGGACCATACTCCTTATTCAACAAATTTCTTATTGACATCCTCGCGCGGGCTGCAGCACATTCTATTTTAACCGGCGCGAGGGCAAGACAATAGGAAGCTCCAATTACAACACTTAGCATTCTGAAAGAGCACCCAGTCATCCAAACCCTGCGCGAGATAGTTACGTGCCCAGCAAGACTCGCGCAGGGCAGCAGCGCAAGGCTGTTTCAGATAGTACACAAGGTACAAGTGGCAGAAGGAAAGAGCCAATCAGCGTCCTTCTGGCCCTGCTCAATCGTGCTCCAAGATCGTCTGACATACAGGAGACGAAAAGTACTTAAGGACGCCTACGTGGCACCAATCACAGGGCAGAGACACCTGTCCCACGATCTCCACTTACTTGCTGATGGCAGAGAGGTGGCCAGGGCGACAACAGTGACACGTGGCTCCAATCACATTGCGCCAACTCCAGAGAGCTCTTTCAAGCCACTACCGGTCGACACCAGTGAGACAAGGAGCATATCCCTTATGTTGTCGCCTTCAGGCCCTCAGCCCACATCCTCTTACACCTCTCCGGCTATAAATAGAGATCTCACTTCACAGGTTAAACATTCCATTCCCTCTACTCTCACTCTTAATACTTGATTATCTCCCCAAAGCAGTCGCTTATTCTCATGTCAAAGCCTGGTTAAGAGGGAAACCCCCACATTCCCCTCTTAACGAGTAACGGTGTTCTGTTTTGCAGGATAACCCAGTCATTAAGGAGATCAGGAAACTATAAAGAAGATTAACCACTATGATAGGAACATAAACCAAACTGATCACCCTCATAATTAGTTCAGTGTTTCTTCATTGGCGCCCACCGGTTTTCTACAAATCACTTTCATCTTCTTTTTTCTGAGTCTTCGTTGTTTTTTCTTCCTTCGATCATGGCTGGTCAAGGAATTATTCCCGAGTTCGGTTTCGGAGCGAACTCTAATGCGGTGTTGGGTGAGGGCAATCAAAACGTCCAACCCCAACACATTGAAGAAATTGGCGAAATCAAAGTAACCAACACCGGGGGACCGCGCGGGAGCATCACCCGCATCACTCAAACGGTAACCCCAGTAAACAACGGCGCTGGGCCTTCAAACCCAGCTCCACCTCAGAACATTTCGGTGCTATTAGGGCTACCAGAGGGCGAAACCCCAGCCTCATGGAACGCTAAGCAACTTGCCACCATTAATGAGACATATCAATCTTTGAGCGCACAGCAAGCAGTCTTAACGGCAGAACCGTCCTTGGTTACACCAGCGGGCCACAGTCACGGGGCGCGCCAGATACCACCACAGCAAAACATCCAAGGAAGAGCTTACAGACCTCCCCCTACTAGAAGACTAAGCGTGCATGACACGCGCGATACACGGGGAGAAACAGAAAGCTATTATGACTATCCGTCACACGTCCAAAGAGGCCCAGTTCATAGCCGGCTCACGCCGCGCAACATGAACAATGAATGGGAAGATACGGACCCGAATGATCCAACTTGGCAGGATGATGAGGGTTTGTCAGTCTTCAATCGCTTGCAGAGGAACCACGAATACTACAAACCAAGAGAACACGTAGGGTACACCGAAAAGGCAAAGCGAGACTTTCGCCTCGCCTATCGACCAGCCGAAGCTACGGAACATTCAAAGTTCATTCCAAAGATCGAGCTGGTGCCACTTAAAAAAGAGAAGTTACCTCCGACAGTTGGAAAGTTTAACGGATTGACTGATCCCGATGATCACGTCAGAGTTTTCACAAGCGTCGGTTGCATGGGAGGATGGAATATGCCCATGTGGTGCCATCTGTTTATTCAAACGCTTACAGGGGCTGCTCGCGCCTGGTTCGACAGCCTTCCTCAGGGAAAGATCAAGTCATGGGTGGATTTCAGGACACAGTTTTTGAATCACTTCAGTCAACAGAGACGTTACCAGCGCGACACAGCCGAGGTAGAGGACATCTGGCGCAGAGATAACGAGGGTCTGGAAGATTTCATTACTCGCTTCAACAAGGAGTGATTGGAAATCGGTGGCGTAAGTGAACAACTCATGCGCTGCCACTTCAAGAAAGCCATTCGCTGTGATAGTCTCATCAGAACTATCACTGGGAAAGATGGAATGCCCAAAGAATGGGATAAGCTCATGGAAGCCACGAAAATAGTCGCGCAAACTGAAGAGTCACTCGCCGGAAACAAGAATCATTATGCTGAAGATCGATTTTCTAAGGGGGGGCGCGACAACAACAGACGAAACAAAGGAAAAAACTCTGGTGGAAAGCCAACCACTCTAGCGGTTATGGCGAACGACCCGCTATGAAGAGCGGTCTCGCTACAGAGAAGACGCGCGAGACACTATTGATCGCATTGGTTATCGGAAAGCAGTCAGGGATGATAACCGAGAAAAGCACTGGACTCCGCTCATAAGAACACCGAAAGAGGTACTGATGACGGAGAATCATGACTTCAAGGCTCCAAGGCCTATGACAAACAAGAAGGGGCAAGACCCCAACCTGTACTGCGACTTCCACAAAGATACAGGGCACCTGACAGATGATTGCTTCAGTTTACGTCAAGAGATTGAGAGAGCGCTAAAAAGCGGGAAGCTAAGCCACCTAGTAAAAAACGTGCGTAAAGAAACTCGACAGATCCAACGCCATGAGGAGGGGAATCACAAGAAAGTCCGACGCCTAGAAACCCATATGGTCAACGGACCAAGATACAGCGCAAAGGAGAAAGGCAAGCGCCCTTATGAACCCTCATGGCAAGAGCAACAGGTCATTTTCCCGGTAGTGCGCGGCGGCCCTCGCGCAACTCGACCCGTCGTCATTACCGGTATTATCGGACATTATGAAACGGAGTATGTCTTCTTTAACCCAGGAAGTACGGCTGATATCATCTATGAGCAATGTTTTAATCAGTTTGATGAGGATGATAAAGCGAGACTTGAGCCAGTTGATTATCCACTGTCTGGATTTTGCAACGAAATGGTCTTCCCGCTAGGCCAAATCAGCTTCCCCGTCACGCTCTCTGATGGGAAGCATTCAAGGACAACAAATTTAAACTTCATGGTGATGCCGGTCAAGTCGAGGCATGATGTGTTGATTGGGAGAGAAACCCAAGGCGAAATGAACATGGTAACTTCCACGCCCCACTCAGCGATAGGGTTTCCAACCAAGACAGGGGTGGCGATTATCAATGCCAAGAAAGAAGTAATGTCGTCAGAAGAGATGCGACCAACAAAAGCGGCGAAGGTTTCAACAACCGAGCCAGAGAAATGTGTGTTAAACCGCAAGTACCCAGAGCAAACGGTGACGATAGGCCACGCAATCTCACCAAACATCAGAACGCATCTCAAACAACTCCTGTTCAAGAATATGGATATCTTCGCCTGGACTCCGGCCGACATGACCGGTGTCCCGCGCGACATTACCGAGCACTGTTTAAACACCTACCCCTCTGTTGAGCCGAAGGTCCAAAGAAGGCGCAACTTAGGGGCAGACAAAACCAAAGCAATGAATGAGAAAGTATGCGAACTACTCAAAGCTGGAATCTTGCGAGAAGTACGTTATCAAAGTTGGGTCGCGAACCCAGTGATGGTGGAGAAGTCTAGTGGAGGATGGCGAATGTGCGTTGATTATACTGATCTCAACAAGGCATGCCCTAAAATTGCTACTCTTTACCTGAGATCGACAAAAAGATAGACTCTCTCGTACCATACAGATGGAAATGCTTCTTGGATTGCTACAAGGGATACCATCAGGTCCAAATGAAGCTTGAAGACGAAGATAAGACAGCTTTTCGAACTGATCTTGGGATCTTTTGTTATACAAAGATGCCATTCGGCCTCAAAAACGCTGGCGCCACATATCAACGCCTGATGGATATGACCTTCGCTGGAGATATTGGGAAGCATATCGAGGTTTACATCGACAATCTGGTGATCAAAAGTCCCGAAGAGGACCAAATGTTGAAAGACATCGAAAAAACATTCAACTCGTTGCGCAGCGTGAATATGAAATTGAATCCAGCCAAATGTTCTTTTGGTATGGAAGAAGGGAAATTCTTAGGCTTCATAGTCACAAATGGCAGATTTAAGGTTAATCCAGAAAAGGTCCAGGCAATAGAGCGAATGCCATCACCACGAACAATCAAAGAGATGCAAAGGTTGGCCGGCTGCCTAGCCGAGCTTAACCGTTTTCTGTCAAACCACGCCGCAAAGTCATATCCTTTTATCAGCACCTTGCGCAATTGTGTGAAGAAGCAAGAATTCAGATGGACGCCTGAAGCAGAGGCCGCTTTTCAACAAATGAAGGAGTGTTTGATCGAACTCCCTACCCTGACCGCGCCGTTCGAAAAAGAACCACTCGTACTGTACTTATCTTCTTCGGATAAGGCAGTAGGGTCGGTATTACTTGTGGAGAGAAATGGAGTACAGACTCCAGTTTATTACGTCAGTAGGGTGCTTACCGATCCAGAAACAAGATACTCCACAATGGAGAAATTGGTGCTTGCGCTGCTGTCACACCCTGGCTTTGCGGAAGCGTGGTTATTTTGGTGTGACTTCTTAATACCATAGCTTAACCATAACAAAGCTATATGAGATAAAACCATGCAAGATCATCCATAGATTTAAGTTTTAAAAACTGAAGTAACATAACATTGTCTTAGGGACTTACAACATCATAACATAAAACATTGTTTTGAAAGACATAAACATCAACATGAATAAAACGCAGTTTAAGATTTGTGACTCGTCCAGGAAAAAGTCACATTTCCTAAACCAGGATGACCGCGGAACCCATATGCAGCGGGAAAACATAACATACCGCGCCAGATCTTTAATTCCCTGAAATACATGTAAGTTGAAAAATCAACAATAATGTTGAGCGAGTTCATGTGTAAGTGAGTAAGTAAACCTTTGTATGTATAAAAATCCTGGTATGTAGCAAATAAGGAAAAAGAGATCACCAATGGTTTGCAAGGTCATTGATATGTGTGAAGTGCAAGTAGGAAGACTCAAACCTAGCAGATTTTGCGTTGGGTACAAAGTCACCCCAAGGTCCATTCTGGTTGGGCCTGGGGCTGGGCTCGCTACACCCAGATAGATCTACCGCTTACGTCCCTCGGTCCTACAATGAGGATTAATGGCCTCCAGTTTCTGCCTACCCACTCACATGATCTAAGTAGTAAACCTCCTTACGCTAACCATACCATGTATAAAGTACTTGTAATCAAAGTAACATGTATTTCACCCCCGCAGTTTATAAAACTGAAAACAGTTAAGAGAAAAGGGGGACATGAACTCACAGTGGTGCGTCTCTACCAAGTATGCCTCCAAATCAATCAGCTGTATGACGACCTACACGTACTAACTCTATTAGACGGACGGCCGTGCCTTAGCTTTATGGTTTAAGTTTTTGGGAAATAGTTAGGCAACTATTTCGTGTTTACATTCTGTATATACTTGGTAGTTATTTTCCTTCCCAAGGATGGGGGATTTGATACATGTGTGTTCGTATAATTCGGATTACACTATTAAGTCTCACTTAATATATTTTATTCCTAACTCCAAAATATAAATATTCTTCCCAAAAATATTATATTTTAGTACATGTGATTTTCCCAAAATAATACTTAGTAATATTATTTTTTTTACTCTAAAAATAATATTTACGTAGTTCACAAAATAATCATAAACACTTATACAAGTGATGTTGTGAAAAATATATACTAAATATATTTATGTATCACGTTTTATTTTGTGAAATCCCACCTCCGGTATTTTGTAAATAAGTCGTGGCGAAATCTATAATTTGAAAACAAGTCAAAATGTAATTCTAACACTTATAGTGAAAATATTTCTAAGTGTTAGGTTTTTGGAAAATTTCGCCAGAGTTTCCTTTATAACTGGAGGTGGCCACACTTTCAAGCGTATCATTTTCTTTTATAAATCAAACCAACAATCTTCTTATTCAATCAAAACAATGTTCAAACCACAAACTAGTCAAAATATATATAAATCGCATAAATTTCATGAACTTGTGATTTATCCAAACTATGAAGTAAATCCCATTACTTTTAGTGGATCTTTATATAAAACAATCCGATTTTGTAAAAACCTCGTTTTTAAAGAAATTCCATCTTTACAACTTCTTGTAAAATTTGACAAAACTAGTTCTTTGTCGAAACTTAGTGTTACACAAGTATTTACACACTTGTGTGTTCTAAAAACCATTCGTGTTAGTGTAAGATCCGTCTTTAAAAGTATGTTTTCTCTTGACACTTGGTCCTTTGAAAATACCACTTGTAGATCCGTAGATCTACTAGTTTTAAACACTATTTCACACACAAAATCGCTTTTACACAAGTTCATGATTCGTGTGTGGTAGAGTTTCATCCTTTAACCCTTGTTACTTCCAAAACAACCTTATGTCATGATCCATGATCATGACCAACTCGGGTTAAATGACGATCCGAGCTACCACAACATAGATCGGGTCCAAATAATCACACAAATCAATTACTACATGATTTACACAACATATGAGCTTTTAACCAACATTTTTAGTGTTTTAAGTAGACTTTTATGCTTCATCTTGTAAGATTACGAGTTTTAACCGTTACAAATCGTATTAACCACTTTAAAATAGTTCGAGAAGGTGATTTAAGTAACATACCACTAGCTCGAGGCTAGGGAAGAATCTAAGCGCAAATAGGGTGGATAAAAGCAATGTAGTGAGGTCCTTCGCCTTCCGATTGCACCAAGACTCCTTATATGCGACCCTTAACACTTGTAGATGATTGGAATGGCTTGAACTAAACTCGAAATCGGGTGGATGCTCAAGGGGGTGTTCGGCCGTAGCTTCTTTAGAGAGAGGGAGAGAGTTTTGTGATCAAGTGTTGTGATGAAATGAATGGTGTGTTTAGGCTAGATCTTATAGACAAAGTTTAAGTTTATTAACCAAGGGTTAATATGTCTAATTGATATTAGACATGAAATATTAAAATAATCTTCATGGTACCATGTGTGTCCCCTTGATGGGGACGGTTTGTAAAGGGGGGGGGGTCTTAGTCCGATTCCAACTAATTAGTTGGATATTAGTTAGGTTAAGTAAGTTAGTTAAGTGCTTAACCTGGTTAGTGGTGTGTCACAACGGGTGTTAGGGTATCCAGGGACCCTAACTGGCTCAGAAAAAGATAAACAATGAAGATGACAACATTTTCATGTTCCGGGTATAGTCCGGTTGTTCGGTTGGATAGTAATCCGTTAAAGTGCTTAATAAAGCTTTAAAGTGTCGTTAATACCCTTTTTAGTGACACAACTCATTTCTGACACTTTGGAAAGTGTCTAGAAATATTTTTCTCATGTTTTGGCACTTTATTAGTTAGCTAAATGCTGAATTATTATGTAAAGTGCTGAGTTTTGTGCTTAGAGCACGTTTTAGGCACATTCCGTCATTGTAACTTATTCCTAGAGACGCAGTTCTACAATCCTTGTATCCCTACACTCACCACTAGTGTAGTAAAATATTTCTGGCTCCTACGGGCCTTAGAGGCAGTGTCTGCCTGATGCTGTCTCTATCAGCATGTTCAATAGGTTATCCGTTCATTGTGCTACTGTGCTTTTGTGCATCATGTTTGTCACTAAGGTTCAGCACGTAAATAATGTAGTGACAGTAAGTAAAGTATGATGCAAGTAAGTACATGTATCAGTAATCAAGTAGCAGTTCATCAGTAATTTCAAACAAGCACAGTAATTAAGCAGTAATTAATTATTAATTAAGTCGTACGGATACCTGGTTTGGTGAGGGTTGTCACAGCTGCTACACGCTTCTCGGAGGCTGCGCAGATACTTTTCAGGGCACGTGATCACCGTACTTACCAATTTCCACATTGGCACGATATTGCAAAAGCCAGAAACATCTGGGCGGTTAGCAAAATGGGCGATCGAGCTGGGGGGCCACAACATCTTGTACAGGCCGCACCCAGCCATCAAGGGTCAAGTTCTAGCAGACTTCATCACGGAAGTCCCAGTTGATAAAATCAAAGATTGTGAGCTTGTTGAGACTCCTGTGAAAGACACGAAAAACGAGTTATGGATGTTGTACACTGATGGGGCATCAAACGAGGTTGGCGCGGGAGCTGCATTGCGCCTCGTTAGCCCAGAAAAACATGAATTTACACACGCCATCAAGTTGGATTTTAAGAACACCAACAATGAGGCGGAGTACGAGGCATTTCTGGCAGGCTTACGCCTCGCCATAAAAATGGGAGCTAAAAATCTTCAAGCGCACATTGATTCACTTTTGATCGCCAGTCAAATCAACGGAATCTATGATGCAAAAGGCGAAGTCATGGCCTTATATCTAGATCAGGCGAAAGAATTGCTTCAGAAATTCAAGTCATACAAGGAAGTACACATTAATCGTTCTGAGAACAAACCAGCAGACGCCTTGAGCAAGCTCACTTCAACTTCATTTCAACATCTCGCCAAAGATGTAAGGATTGATGTCACACCCCGACTTTCCACGTGTCAGTGGTGGGCCCGGTGGGGAGTATCGTGACGTGGTTGGCAACACAATAGTCAAACAACACAATATATAAATGCACAGCGGAAGCAAAAGATAAATATATTACAATCCGAATATAAAGTAATATCAAGTATTACAACAGAAAGTAAAGAATCCACAGGCGGATCTTAAAACATAAATATTGTTCAACAGACTTTAGACGCCTAGAACTTGCAGGATTCCTTATTAACGTCCTGAGCAGCTTCCAGCCTATTACGTACTTGTACCTGTCACTTAGACTTTTGAAAATACGTCAGTTTTCACTAGTAAATACACTCAACTGACTCATTTGAAAAGAGTTTAAGAAGATTGATTTAGATGCACCAGGCACTAATTATTTTAACACTTTGATTAAAATGCACAGAGGCAAAATTAATCTTTTATTTTATAATCTTGTATACAGATTTACATGTTCGTTGTACGTTCAGGGCCCGATGTAGAAATCGAGTCAGATTAACAGACACGCCACAAGTATAGGCCCACAAGAGAGTCAGATACCGTTATTACTTAAGCAGCTGTCAGGTGTATGCCTACACCCCGTGCTTAAGACGTGGCCATTTTATAATACAATGATGTCAGGGATATCCGGGGCATGGTCATTAACCCCTAAAGGCTTTTATTTCAAACAATACAGATTAAACCGGGTTACCTCAATAATTTAATCACAATCCGATTAAATATTCAATACCCGACCAAGCGGTATCATTATACCGTATCCCAAGCCCGTATAGGGAAAATAAGTTAAGAGTATTTACCTGAGCTAGCTCCTGTCTTAATTAGCAAGAATTAATAACTCAGCCGTATTCACTTAAGTAAGCGTAGGTACAATTTACCGGAAGGCTCTAGTCTGGAATGATGGTATAAATAACCAATTAGAATGCTAACGGGTCTTTAATTAAGCCTAAGCTTAGACCAGTTAGTCTTAGAGAAATATACGTTTCAAACGCACGATTAGGCGAAGACCGGATAGAATGTGATTTAGACCCAACAAGTTCAGAGACTTGCTTAATATGGGTCCTCCATGCACATTCTGGATTTTGAGGTAAAACCGATAAGGTTTGACCCGTTTAGGCTAGTTTATGTAAACTAGTTACATAAACCGAACCGAACGCGAAATAAGCGTAACGGGTAATAAAGAGAGCCATTTATAGGTTTCCTAAGTTAATATGCTCCAAATATGTGGTGACATCAGTAGGATGTCTTTTATTATGCCCGAAATGAATTTAAACACAAACTATGCCCCGTAGGGGTAGTTTGGTCATTTAAAAGGTTATAAAAGAGTTTAAGTATTCACCTGAGTTACAGGTCTGATGTAATCAGCAAAAATACTTATTTTACTAAGTTATAACAGTAGGGTAAAGTATATACGTGAAATTTATCAATTATAACCAAACTATGCCCCGTAAGGGTATTTTGGTAATTTCACATAAGCCGAAAAGCTCAAAACTGAAGTCTGAGTTTATCAACCTTTGCTTACTGTTAAAATATTATAATTTGCCTCTAATATCAGTAGGTATCAACCCTTGTATGTTTATTATAGTTATAGTACATACTATGCGTTAAAAACGCTTAAAAAGGCGATTAGAGGCCATGTCCGGGTTTGATACATAAATCTGATATTTTTATATTTCCAGAAGGCTTAAAATAATTTATTTATCATATGTGATCAGTGGCAAAAGGTTTGGAGTCGTTTAGATATGTAAAACTCATTTTATAGCCCGTGAGGGCAAAACCGACAATTACCGGATTTAAGCCAACGACTATAAGTTGTGCTCAGCCTAAAATTAATTAAAAATCTTCAAAAATCCCAAAATAATATATTACATCAGTGGGTAAAGATTTTGATATCAAAAAGTACGTTTAAGTAGGCTATACGCTAGATACGCCGTTTAATTAACATAAAGCTTTAATATTTCGCTAACGAACATAACTCTTAACCTACACCTCAAACAGATGTCAAACTTTGGGTACAAGTCTATATATCAGTGATTAAGGTTTCTACTCTTTTACATTTTCAAAAATCACATTTTAAGGTGAAAAGGGCATAATGGTCAACATATGGGCAATTAACGGAATCATGCGTATTAATCGGTTAACTAATGAACCATGGTGTATAATCACAGAGGGTTATACTAGCATGTAACCTGGTCCAAATGAAGCTCTTAGGTATTTCTAAATCATACCAAAACGGGTCAGAACTGAAGTCAAAGCTTTGCGACTTTCGGTTCCGAACCGGGTCTAAACAGTAAATTGTCGGGTTGAACATGTTTAGACATGTCCTTACACTAATTACCAAGTTATATTAATGATCAAACAGGTTGTATATGTTCTACATTGCTAATTATGCATAAATTAGAATTTAAGTATCCTGTTGACTTTTTCTTAGCAAGTTTGACCCGACATTTGACCTAGTTAGAGTGGGAATCAGGGGGAACCCTTTTGAGGGTTTATTACCCACATAATTACCAACTTATAACTACTTTTGATTCGACTAATCACTGGACCATTAGTGATTAATCTTAAAGTCAACCGTTAATTACGACGGTTTGACTTTTAGCTAAATAACTAAGCTAAACTCAATCAAAGAAGGTTAAGCATACTTACCAAGGTCCTATGCACGGTTTGTGAGCACTTGAGTCTGCTTTGGAGCTCCAAGAATGATCAGAAGTGCAAGAATGAAGGTGTGAAGAATGTTTGCAATCTTGGTCCTTTATATAGTGGTTTAATCACCACAAAATGTTGACACACAAGTCTAGCATGGACCATGAATCATCAACACATGTCCCTAAGTGTTTAGGGGGTGCCTAGGGGCCAAGAAAGATGTGGAAAATCGGATAAAATCGATTGCAAGGGCTGTGGCAGGTAAAGGATCAAAGAAAATGGATCAGAAGGACCCTCGCGTGGCGCGAAGGCCCCTCCCCTGGGCTTCGCGTGGCGCGAGGCCTCATCTGACAAGATCTTAAATTTTTGATTTTTGTGTTATGGTCCTTGGCTCTTCAAACTTTGTTTAGACATCATTTTCTTGCACTTTGAGCCCTCCAAATTGATGTTTAGGGGCCTTAAGACATATACCCATTTTGTTAAGTCCCCGGTTAACATTATTGTTACCCGAAAAGTCCTAACTTTCAACGTAGACGTTTTAACCCCTTGTAAACGAATTTGATCACAACTTGCTCATACGATAACGAAACTTTATGAAATTTATATCGTGCATTCTAGTGAGCATAATTAACCGTTACAAAGCTTCGGGTTTGTCAAAAGGTCACTCAGAGGTATAACTTAAACATGTTGACACATTTAACCCTTGTAGTTTGAAATCTCTCACTTTTAGCTTCGTATGATCCATGATTTATTCGTTTGAAGGTATGAGCATCATGTAGGGTTAATGTACCATATATTTATTCACTGTTGACATTTAGAACTCGTATATTCACATACTTTTCATGTTTGTCAACTTTAGTCCCTCTAGAGTATTCTTTCACACGTTCAAGCTAATGACACGTGTCAATACATTATAGGACGTGAATTTTCGAGGTGTTACATCCTCACCCCCTTAAAAGAAATCTCGACCTCGAGATTTGTTAAGGTAAATGAAGTATTTTCTGCCTCATATTGGGCTTAATCTTCCTCAGTACCTTTGAGCCTCTAAGGCACTCCAATTGACCTTTATAATAGGTACATGTATCTTTTTGGAGCTTCTAATCCTGTCGATCCTTAATCGACACAGGTTGCTCATCATATTATAAATCTGCATATCATTATGTGATAATGCTTCTTGACTTATTGGCGAAACACATCCTTCAATTACTGATGTGCAATGTATTGCGAGCTCTGCCAAGCTCTTTAAATCGGTTTTAGCTTAAAGGCTACTTGATCTTGATACATTCGATTTCCTTCGAATGATTCTATATATTCAGTGCTTAACTAGCCTGAATTTTTTTTTTTTTTACAATTTGGCACTCCCTTCCTTAACAAGAATTCAGGAGGTTTGCCCTTATTGCGCTGCGTGGACCCCCAGGACGCCAATTACTTGATCAGAGAGATTCACGAAGGGATCTGTGGCATCCATGCAGGACCGCGCATGGTTGTCGCGAAGATTATGAACGCTGGATATTATTGGCCAGGGATGCATGTCGACGCCCTTAAGGAGCTGCGCAAATGCGACTCCCGTCAACGGCACTCTCCAAAAACCCTGCGCCCAAAGAATGATCTCATTCACGTATCCACTGCTTGGCCTTTTCAACAGTGGGGAATTGACATGGTAGGACCTTTCCCTGATGCTCCAAGAGCCGTGAAGTTCATAATCGTGGCCGTTGATTATTTTACTAAGTGGGTGGAGGCCAAGGCTCTCGCCTCAACCACTACAATGATGGTGCGCAAGTTTATTTGGGAACACATCATTTGCAGATTTGCTCTTCCACTCAAAATCGTCACAGACAACGGTACCAATTTTTCTTCTGAGGATCTTCAAAATTGGATGAAGGAAATGAAGATTGAGCATACCTTCTCCTCCGTTGCACACCCTCAAGGCAACGGTCAAGTGGAAAGCGTTAACAAAAGCATCGTCGAGGGGATAAAAGCCCGACTGGGCACAAAGAGAAGAGGCTGGGTAGACGAGCTCCCAAGCATCCTGTGGGCTCATCGAACCATGCCAAAGACAAGCACCGGCGAAACTCCTTTCAGCCTAGTATACGGCTCGGAGGCAGTTATCCTGGAGGAAGTTGGACTCCCCTCACCGCACTTGACAGCAGTCAACACGGTTGATAATGAAGCAGAGCGCCGTCTCGATTTGGATCTCCTGGAAGAAAGACGTGAGATTTCGCGTATTAAAGAAACGAAATACAAGACACAACTGGAAAGGTACTACAATGCGAGAGTCCGTATGTGTACCTTCACTCCAGGAGAATACGTCTTCCGAGACAACGAAGCTTCAAATGCTGAACGCCCAGGAAAACTAGCACCCAAATGGGAAGGCCCATACTTGGTTCACGAAGTGCTAGGAAAAGGGGCATACAAATTGCGCACCCTGGATGGACACATCATCCCGCGCACATGGAATGCGCAACAACTGCGCAAGTGCTATATGTAACTACTCTAGGCCACACGCCATTTCTCTCATGTCGGCCACGCGCCTACTTAATTTCCTATGTTGGCTAAACGCCCTTTATGTTACTTATCTGCAATGTATGATTGGCCTAAGCGCCTGTTTCCCAATTAATGAAAGCATACGACATGTTTTCTTTTATCATATTGCTTCTTGAGTTACAAATGCATGTTAAACTTTTGATTAGCACGAAAACACTTCAGTGAAATACGAGCTCTTGAGTTATGCCTCCGAGGTCCTCCGCGAACATAGCGCGGAACCAGAGCTACACTTACATTTATTCGCGCTAACTTAACCAAAGTTTCTAACAACAATGCAATAAATGTAACGAGACAGAATTAAGCATAAACATCATATTTAAATAAGCGCAAACGCGCAGCGGTTACACAAAGCCTATCGTTCATTTGACCTGAAGCAAGCTCGACCGCGCGACACGCTATATTCAAAACATAAACAAAATTTACAAGGCATGAAACCTCCAACACTATCTATTCAAAGCCATCACCGGCGTCATCATCGTCGTGCTTGTCGCCGTCACCATCGCCTTTACCATCGCCATCATCACCCGCAGTCTCCTCTTCATCAGACAATTCAACGGTTTCTGGTGGATCAAGGATAGTCTTTAGCCGACGAAACCTCAGCGCTTCAGTAACCAAATCCATCACAGGTATTGATAGATGATCATAACCATGTTCAGCGCGAGCTAGCTCAGCCTCATCCTGATCAGTACTGAGCAGTGACTAGTTTCGAACTCCTGTCCAAGCATCTCTGTAGCATGTTACGCACATTCAAGATACCCTCCACGATGTCCAACTGCGCGGGAAGCATCTATAACGGCCGCAACAGCCTTATCCAGTTCTCCATCATTTAGGATAGAGTTGGCCATCTACAGCAAACGTAACACATAAGTAACCAGGTTTTGAAGGGTAAAGGCAATGTTAAAAATATCATACCAGAACTAATCCTCTGCCGCGCAGCCACTCAGCCTCGGAGACCAAAGTATCAATAATGCCTTGAGCATCGGAATAGTTGTTCTGCGCCACATTAAGAGCAGATGTGCTAATGTCTCGCGCTTCCTCAGCTTTCTGTTTGGCCTCCTCAGCAGTAGCAGCCTTAACTTTCTCCGCCTCAAGATCGATTTCCAAGGACTCGCATTTGTCAACCTGCTCGTGTAGACGGCGTTTCAACTCAGCAATCTCGACATCCTTGGCCGTCAAATCCTTGTCTTTACCAGTCAGCTGCACCTTCACCTCAGCCAGCTTAACCTACAAAGGGCAAAAGACTTAGGCTATTATGCAAACAAAACACCAAGGAAAGGAGTAAACGTTTTACAAACCACAGTTTTCTCCTTAGCAGCTTGCGCAGCCTGTGCATCCTCAACCTTCACTGTCAGCTCAACAACCTTGCCTTCGAGCTCAGTAATCTTATTTCGAGCAGCATAAGCGCGCTGGTTGTCTTTCTCACAGATCTTCTTCCATTCATCCTTCTCCTTCACCAACAGATCCTCGGCAGCTTGAAGCTTGCTTTTCAGGCCCTCGCGCCCCCATTCCTCCGCTTTCTTATCAGCCTTAAACTTGGACTTCTCTTCCTCAAACTTGGCATTAGCCTTCTCAAACTCCTTAACTTGCCTCACAAGGCGCTGGCGGTAGTTCTCCCAATCTGATCGCTCCCTAATCATGGTGCGCCACTCACGCACAATTTCATGGCTGGCAGAAAGAGTATTGGCCTCCCCAATTACATACGCTGCATACAGCTCATCATGAGTACGCACCTTTTTTCGGTTAACCTCACCAGGAGGGATGGAATTCAAGAACCAGTTGCGGCAGGGGGCAAATTCCTGAAAAGTGTCCTTCAGCTTCAAATTCCAAGGAGCTCGATGGGGGGCACTCCCACGTTCTGCCTCGGTGTAAGTCTTATAATAAATATCCCCGAGAGTATCCTTTGGGCCAATGGTTTGGGGGTTATACCCCCCAGCTCCCCCGGAACTCGCGCCACCAGAAGCATGCGGACCAGATCCCGCAGCAGAAGTCACTTTAGCAGAATGTTGAGGAGAATAAGGTTGCGATGGGTAGGTAGGTTTATCAACTACAGGCTCTTTCTCCCTCTCAGCAGCCCTTTTCTCTCCCTCCTGCTCAACTCGCCTCTTCTTCTCCTCATCAGCATTTTTCTTCTTCTCCTCCTCAGCCTTCTTCCTACGCTCCTCATCAGCCTTCTTCTTCCTGTCCTCCTCAGCTTTCTTTTCCTCAGCCTTTTTCTTTTCCTCAGCCTTCTTCTTCCTGTCCTCCTCAGCTTTTTTCTCCTTCTCCCCCTCAGCAGCTTGTTTACCCTTCTCAGACTCCACTCCAGCAGTCTTGAAAGGTATGATAGTAACCTTAGGCCTTTTCTGCGCCAGCTCTGAGGGCTCCGTAAACACAACACCTTTCTTTTCAGGGGTCTTCTTCTTGGCCTCTGCAGAAGATCAAGTGTCAAAAAGAGGAAGCAACATAAGGAAGAGAGAGTAAGAACTTACCAGGAGAAAACTTGTATAAGGAGCGCAGGTTGCTCCGCTTCCCAATCAAAGGAGCCTCACCACCCTGCGGCGCAGTGGAAGCACCAGCGGTGGTCTCACTTCTATTTCTTTTCCTGCTGATTAAATTTGCAGCAGCCTCTTCTGTCTCTTCTTCCTCTTCTTCATCATGCGCAACAGAGGAAGGAGTCGCACCAGCATCTGGGTTGCGAGAACCCGCGCTCCCGGAGCTCTTCGAACCAGCTCCTCTAGACTTCTTCTCGCCTATACGCGACAAACCTTCAAATGAATCACTGATAATAACGTAATCCTCCAAGTTACTTTGACGAAGGCGGAGAGTACCTTTGTTAGCAGCGCTAGTGGTTGCACGACTACTCCCAGCTCCCTTGCTGGTCACCTCAGGTTCCAGGGTGATAACCTTCTTCTTTCTCACAGGTTTTTTCTTCTTATCTTCAGGGTCAATCCCCAAGTCGCGCAACACACCTGCAAAGATGTTAGACCACGAACTCAGCTCTCCATTTGAGGATCCCACAGACTCCTCACTGGAAAGATAGACAATCTCTTTCCCAGCAGAAGTCACAGAGCGCAAGGGACGAGGGTTAGGTATATGCGCACCTTCGGTTGCAGTAGGCGGAGCGGCAAATGCACCAGCAACTGGGTACATGAAATTACCCTTAATCTGTTCATACCAATACTCTTCTCCAACCTGGAGCGGGCGCACGCCCATGGAACCACCAAAGGTGGGGAAGGCAACTTGATACAGATGCGCCTCTACACGTCAAATTACATACATAAAACACAAGTTACGAAACACGAAATCAACAAAAATAAGGAAATTACTAACCTCTATCGTCGAACATCAAAATGGGAACTTCCTCGCTGTCAGGCAGCCATTGATCGCTCATCCGCGCCGCTACCAAGACGTTCTCACCAAACACTCGGTTTGGGGTGGCAGTAAGCTTCTGATACCAAGCCTCAGTCTTGGGGATCGCCAGATCTTCCTTCACAATCGACTCAGACCAGGCGTGAAAAGTCATAGCGATCGGGATCACCTCCTCGCGAATATAAAAGAATTTTGGTTTCCAGTCATGGAAACTCTTGGGAGGGTTAAGGAGTATCTTCTTCGCAGCCCCTCGACTGGAAAACGAGTAAAACCCCATGTTTCGGATCAACTGGTAAAAGACTCTGAATCTTTCCACAGTCGGCTCAATGTCATGAGATCGGCAAAGGAATTTGAAGTGTCGAACCCTGACCATTCCAGGAGGACTCAATTGTGAAATATGGAACCCATAGAACTGAAGAATGTGGGCCATGAAGTTCGTCGCAGGCAACCGGAAGTTGCCTTGATGAAAGAAGTCTTCAAACAGAGTGATATAACCCGGCGGGGCATCGGCAACCGTCTGATTCTGGCCGGGTTACTTGGCATCCCATTCCGGTGGGAACCGGAAACCCCGTACTATCTGCTCAAAAAGACCTAAATCCCACCGGAGAATGGGAACAAGACCTTCTTCACCAGGTATGTCTTCACGATGTTCTTCAGCCATGGATATTCGTCGATAAAACCTTGAATACTCAAGAAAGAACTTGAAGATATAAAGAACACTTGAAGATCTGCTACAAAGCAACTTGAAAACTTGAAGATTCGAAGAAGGTGAGTAGAGAGAAAAGGATAAGAACAGTAGAAGACGTGAGGGTCTCTCCATCTCATCGGATATATATACCCATCGCATTTAATGCGATGGGTAAACGTGTCGGGATCGCCGCGCACATGACCAATCAGAGGACGACACGTAAGGCGAGAATCCCGGAGTGACGGTTACCACGCGCGCGTGGAGTTCACTCTCCTGACGGAATGACCAACCGTCAGAGACAACTTGATGACAACCGTGTAAGTGGTCAACTTAAATGTCACCATCAACGTCGTTTCTCACCAACTTGTCAGAATTCAAATTTCGAGGGTTTTCCCGCCTAAAATTAATACAAACTTCATGTAGAAGCTACTAGGGTCGCGCAGTATTAACAATGACTCAATAATCCTGCGCGCCTAGACCCAAAACGCAGTGAACCACCTGGAGTCAAACCTGGAAGCCGCGCCGTAGTAACCAACAAGAGCTTACACGCGCGCGTCTACCCAATTCAAGGAAGCATTTTTTACAACTTTCTTTTTCTAAGTCCAGAGCTCCAACCACTTGCCTCGCGCATGGTGCAGCACTGGACTGGGGGGACTTGAAGGGGTATGGTCCCAAAAAGCCGCGCAAACCTCCGTCAAGATCGCGCGCGGGACCATACTCCTTATTCAACAAATTTCTTATTGGCATCCTCGCACGGGCTGCAGCACATTCTATTTTAACCGGCGCGAGGGCAAGACAATAGGAAGCTCCAATTACAACACTTAGCATTTTGAAAGATCACTCAGTCATCCAAACCCTGCGCGAGATAGTTACGTTCCCAGCAAGACTCGCGCAGGGCAGCAGTTCAAGGCTGTTTCAGGTAGTACACAAGGTACAAGTGGCAGAAGGAAAGAGCCAATCAGCCTCCTTCTGGCCCTGCTCAATCGTGCTCCACGATCGTCTGACATACAGGAGACGAAAAGTACTTAAGGACGCCTACGTGGCACCAATCACAGGGCAGAGACACCTGTCCCACGATCTCCACTTACCTGCTGATGGCAGAGAGGCGGCCAGGCCGACAACAGTGACACGTGGCTCCAATCACATTGCGCCAACTCCAGAGAGCTCCTGCAAGCCACTAACGGTCGACACCAGTGAGACAAGGAGCATATCCCTTATGTTGTCGCCTTCAGGCCCAAGGCCCATCAGCCCACATCCTCTTACACCTCTCCGACTATAAATAGAGATCTCACTTCACAGGTTAAACATTCCATTCCCTCTACTCTCACTCTTAATACTTGATTATCTCCCCAAAGTAGTCGCTTATTCTCACGCCGGAGCCTGGTTAAGAGGGAAACCCCCACATTCCCCTCTTAACGAGTAACGGTGTTCTGTTTTGCAAGATAACCCAGTCATTAAGAAGATCAGGAAACCATAAAGAAGATTAACCACTATGATAGGAACATAAACCAAACTGATCACCCCCATAATTAGTTCAGTGTTTCTTCAGTTTAGTATTGGAAAAAAAAGTTTTGTTTTTTTTTTTTAACTTTTGTGAAGTGGGGATATGAAGTTAATGATCAAATTTTGTTTGAAACAAGTTTGTCAAATATTGATGTTCATTATCAACTTCTTGCAAATATTAATGTTTAATACTGGGAAAAATGTTTATTCTTAAGCTTACTAGGTGAAACAAGTTTGTCAAATATTGATGTTCATTATCAACTTCTTGCAAATATTAATGTTTAATACTGGGAAAAATGTTTCATCTTAAGCTTACTAGGGGTCAGCACTTCACATGTTTTAGAATCACAGAACCAGGGAACCGAATGCAACTTCCTCACCTTCCTACAAAATCGGGCTCGGTTTTGTTTCGGGTAAAACCCGATAACATCCAATGCCACCTGTTATGTAAATCATCCTCCATAGGTTGAATTAGTTTTGAAGTTTGAAACTAATTTCATTCAAAATCTTTGGCGATGGATTCAGTTTAAACTTTAAAGTTAATAGGTGATGAAGATATTGTTAAATAACTTAAAAGTTTTTTGTTTAGATTTTTCGGGTTCGGTTACTGCTTTCCACAGTTTACATCTAATCATAAAAGTATTTAGCAAATGAGGTTCTTCATATTAGAAATTATAGAGTTACTTTATCAATAAATGAGCGTGATGCCTCTCTTCTTCACTCATTTCAGATAACAAGTACTCAAAGAATACCCAAGAACCTCTGCAACAGGTTCATTGATAACCAGGTTAAAACACACACATTCGTTTTTTCAGACCTTGGCATGTATTTTAACTATATCTATAACTTACATGTATTCACTGGTTACCTACTTTGTAGGTTCAGAAACAGATCTCTGGTAACAATCTACTAATGCAAATCGGGTAACAATCTATCTATTGTACTTTATTATATAAATATAGACCTACAAGGTCTTTCTATTCACATCATTCTTTGTTTTTTTTGTGGTATGTTTGGTCTTAAAAAGCAAATTTTGTACTTTATTATATAAATATAGACCTACAAGGTCTTTCTATTCACATCATTCTTTGTTTTTTTTTTGGTCTGTTTGGTCTTAAAAAGTAAATTAAATTGATACGAGTGTTTTTTCGCCTATTAATTTGTATGAACAAGCTTCTGGTAATTACACTATGAAACAAACTGTTTTTTTTTTTTAAATTGGATTTATAAAGAATGCAATTCTGAAAACGATATCCATCTTCTACTAGCTGGACTAGGCACGGATCAGAAGTTTAAACTCAATACAATTTTAGCAAAAAAAAACACTATATACCTTCATTTTGTTTTAAACTGATTACCAATATATGAACACTATAACATACTACCTCCATTACAGGGCAAGCGTGCCCAGTATGCTTGAAAACAATATATAAGAACGGAGACCAATGGGCAGACATGACGATTACTGATGGAAAAAGTGGCACCCCAAAATACATGTAAGTTCCAAGCTTTCCAACGCTTATTTAGGAAAAACATACAAAGTAACATGCATAAACAAGCAAGTATCATGTAATTGCAGTGATCATTGACAACGATACAAGAAAAGCAACTGTCACTATGTTTGACGATGCTGTTAAAAGCATAATTGGAACCTCCTGTTCAGACGTGCTGATTACAGACGTAACAATTCCGTCACTAATTCAGGCATTGAGAAGAAAAATAAAGAAATTCTACCTATAGGCCAATAGAGACCGGTGTTCAAGAACCATCCGGTGCACAAGTGAACAGGGTGACACAGTCGGACACAATCATCAACACCAGGATCGTCAATACCAGCAAAAACCGTCAATACCAGCAAGAACCCCATGAAATCTGCACCAAAACCAATATTAATTACGTCACAAGGTATACATTCCATACATGACAACCTCGATAGAAAAAAGGCCAAGATACCGTGACTGACAACAATAGGCAGATCTGAGTCGAATCGCTTTGTTACTGTTCGTTGATGAGCCTACGGTTCAATTAGTTTGTAATACATGCATTACTTTGGGGGTATAGAAGTTGCCAACTCTGTTAAGTTGTTTTTTTTCGTTATGTCGGCTCATCTGCTTCGGGTCCATTCTTCGTGAACTTTCGAATGCCGTATGTTGTTTTTTTCTTTTGTATTTTTTTTAAATCGAAGTTATTGTTTACTTTGTTTTTGAATGTTCTATGTTCTTTTTTTATTTCTCTATCGGTTATCATAATGAGTGTTTATACCATAACGGAATGAATTATCGGCCAGATTCCCGCCTTTGATCTCGCCGCGTAGCGCGGGAATCCCCGGCGCAACGCGCGGGTTTGATACCACTAGTTATCAATGAAAATGCATGTAATATATGTAAAATGACATAACTATTTGTAAAATTGTATAATGTGTTTGATAGGTATAATTTTAAGGCATTTAGATTCAGTTTCGTGTTGAAACGAACAAAATTAAGAAATATAATTTGCATTCCAATTTTATCTAGAAATCATTCCATGTTGTGAAATGATCACTATAGTTTAATAATTTTGTTCCATAATCACAGTTTATACTGTAATTACTTGAAAATTCTAAAAACAAACTAAAACTATTATCGGTTTCTCAACCGTTTTAGTTATCCTAGTTCACATTTTAATTGTTAAGATTTTTATTTTGATCTTTTTTGAACTGCTAACAAAAGTTTTATTCGGGTCAACATATAATTAACTCAAAACATACATACATTGTTGTTTATTGTTAGATTGTTCGGTTTTCCTGCCTATCTTAGGCTGCAGGGTATGGGGTTCGTCCCCACCCCGTCGAGGAACGGCGACGGTCGTCACACCGTGCCGCCCCCACCTCCCGTCCTAATCGTCGAGTGTAAGACGATGGCGACGAAGCAAAAATTGTGGGCCCCTCCATTCAAATGTTACCGTTACACTAAAAAAAATCTAATTTAATTCAAATGTTACCGTTAGATTAAAAAAAAATTCTAATTTAAAAAAAATACCCACTTCAGTCTCACTTTTATAAATACTCACCTCTTTTACATCATTTTTCACAACTTTTCACCCACTACAATCTCATATCTCTCTCACATTTTATAACCCCTCTTCCCTTTTTATAAAAAAACTCATCAATTTTTATACCATTTTTTACCCGCTACCACCCGATCTCTCTCTCAAAAATTATCATGGCTTCACCTTCTTCCATTTCTTCAATTTCTACCATTTCTTCATCTTCTTCGTCTACGTGGTATTCATCATCTTCGGAAGAGGATGCTATTATGCACAACATGATTATGAACGTTGCTCAGGTCTTCATGGCGGGTGATGAAGCGTCGTCCCAACGGCTAACTAGACGAGCAAAATTAAACCGAGACCAAGAAGGTACTTTACTATTTTTTCCTTATGTTTTATATAGATTTGAAAATGTATTTTATAATTAATTTCATTTATGTTTCGTTTTAAATTTATAGCCGCCCACCTTAAACTAGTAGCCGATTATTTTGCCGACGAACCCGTGTACCCAGCCGAGATTTTTCGACATCGGTTCCGCATGAGTCGTCCACTGTTTTTACGTATTGCAGGCGACATGGCCCAGTCTGATCCTTTTTTACACTGCGAAACGACGCTAGGGGGCAAAGGGGTTTCAATAATTTACAAAAATGTACGTCGGCCATTCGCCAACTGGCATACGGTTACGCACCCGATGCATTAGACGAGTATATAAGGATGTCTGAACGAACCGCACGTCTATGTTTGCACAAGTTTTGCGAATGGGTTGTCAAATTGTATAGCAAGAGATACCTACGGAAACCGAACGCAAACGACGTTCAAAAATTATATCAAGCACAAGAAAAGAGATATGGTTTCCCAGGAATGCTCGGGAGCATTGATTGCATGCACTGGCCGTGGCAGAACTGCCCAGTTGCCTGGCAATGTCAGTATACTGGGGGAGATCATGGACATCCGACTATTATTCTAGAGGCTGTTGCGTCATAGGATCTCTGGATCTGCCATGCTTTTTTTGGTCTACCTGGTTCGCTCAATGACCTTAACATCATATACCAGTCACAGATATTTGAGGATGTAGTGGCGGGTACAGGTCCAGACACAAGTTTTACGGTTTCGGGGGTGGAATACAGGCGAGGTTACTACCTAGCCGATGAAATATAACCAACGTACTCGACAATCGTTAAAACTATTCCGCACCCGACAGACGAAAAAAGAAAAAAAATTGCGAAGTATCAAGAGGGTGCGAGAAAATATATTGAACGGGCTTTTGGTGTTCTACAAAAAAATGACAAATCATTGAACATCCAGCACGTTCGGCTACACCAAAGCGGTTACAACACATTATGTAAGCTTGTATCATCCTTCATAACATGATCATTGAAGACGAAGGTAGAGCGATACGCGAGTACGACGAAAACGCGTCTACTGGAAATTCTGTTCCAGTTAGTGGGGAACAACAAGATTTGAACAATTTCTCTCTATGTAACGAGTACACACATCATAACCTACAAGCGGACTTGGTGGAGTACATTTGGAACAACGCTCAAAACGAACCCGACGACGACATGGAAGACGAAGACTAGTAGCTTATTTTAATATATTAGGATTTTTTAAGTTTATGTAATATTTTTTAATATTAATGAAAATATTGTGTTAGTTTATTTGTTAAATGTTGAAAAAAAAGTAGAAGATTAAAAAAAAAACATAAAAGTGGTGGGGTATGATCATCTAGCACCATCCTCCATACCCTCTAGTTTTGTGGGATGGACCATCCTTGGGAGGACTATAACGTGGCACCTACGTGACGGATCATCCTCCCTTGGATGACCATCACCATACCCTCTACCCTTATGTAATCTAGATATATCCTAAAAACAAAGGAAATATATGACATATAGTGTGTCCGATGAGAAATGTGTTTAATGTTGAATATGTTTAGGAAACGGTATTCACGTGAATCATTTGTCTTATATCTTGGTGGAACACAAATACTAAACACCAACCACATGTTCCAACTTTGTTAACGTACATAATTAAAACGAGATTTAAAAGAAATGGGCTTCCTCAATTATCACATTTCTTTTAATTTTGTTTTGATATAATATTTCAAGAGATCGTGTTATTAACATTCGTATACGTGATTTACCTATCGTGATCCTTGTAATATTTCAAATACAATAGTTGTGACTAATATCATGGTTGATTTTGGGGTTGTTTTGATTTGATTTTTGCCTTTGGATAATGATTCGTATCAAAGTGAATCAATGTGGATGTTAAATAATTTTGGGAATTTGAATTTTAATAATCTCACCTAGAGGTGGTTGGTCAATATTAAATCCACTTTTGAATATTGTTATTGACAGTCATACTTTTTAAATATTTTTTTTCACTGCATCTTCATTAATCCGTTAAGTTTTTTTTTCGAATTTCAAACTGATGTTTTAAGGATTTTGATTAGAACGAGAATACGAGTCGATTGATATAAAACTTACATCGAAACGGTGTTCAAAACGATGAAAACGGTGTTTCGATTCGGGTGTTTAAACTTCTAATTAACAAAAAAATAAGCCGTTTGGAGCACCTTTTCGAGGTAAGTTTTACATCAATCGACTCATATTCTCGTTCTGATCAAAAGGCCTATAACATCAGTTCGAAATTTAGAAAAAAAAACTTAACTCCGTTAAGTTTTTTTAACGGATGTGCAGTGAGCAAAAAATATATAAAAGGTGCGATTGTCAGTTACAATATTCAAAAGTGGGTCTAACATTGTTCAACCAGCTCTAGGTGGGATTATTAAAATCTAAATTCTCAATAACTTTCTATTAGTTTCAAATCCGTACTTGTTAGGCATTTGGGGTGAGTATGGGTTTTTTCTTTTTGGATATGGGCTAAAACCGAACCTATAATAAATGTTTGGGTTTTTAGATTTTCATAACTGATTGGTTTCAATTATAATGGTACCAATTAGTTTAGTCTTTAAAAAAAGATTTCCATTTAATTACAAGTAAACCGCCGACATTAGACGTGGGCAGATTTAAACTAAGAGTAAAGTACAGTTAGTTCAGTCCAATCACACTTTCAACCCTTATTTGAAAAGAACGAACGCTCCAGTCCCTGTGGTTGTTAATTGCTCGCAATCAAGTTCCTCTCACTAACTGTCGTTAGTTGAACGTTAGGATTATGGTTAAAAGACAATAATACCTTTAAGGGACTGAAATTGCAATACGAATAAGTCATATCCCCTTTATAGTCCCTACAACACACGACCCACTTAGTGGTGAAGCTTGACGTTTTCGACCGGGGGGGGGGGGGGTGTCACACCCCGAAATATCAGAGCTTGGCGTGACTGGACTGGTATCTTCATTGCACAACGGAAGCAAATAAACTAAGACTTCTAAAAAACGAACGCCCACTAAGTACTCGAATCTCCAATGGTTCTCCTATTCCAACCGCGCCACAATTTGAAAAAGTAACCTGAGAAAGAAAAATGCGAAAAATCAACATAAAGTTGAGCGAGTTCATAGTTTGTTTGTAAATGATTTGAAATAAATCTTTTTGAGTGACCGGTTTTTAAAATATTGTTGAGAAAGCGAATTAAAAATCATTTTCTTTAGCATGTTATATGAAAACTGTGAGTCTAGCCCACAAGAGTCTTTGTAAGCAGGACCATCCCGTCCTCTTACTTATACTTAAGTTGAAAAGCGTTACCCAAATTCGTAAATCCATGTATTTGTGAGTTATCATCAATTGTATCTTAAAAGCATTTGAAAATTCGAGTAAAACTAGTATGTAGCGTCTATGAACAGATCATTAATGTTTTGCAAGGACATTAATATGTGCAATGGCGTAGGAAGTGCTCAAACCTAGCGAATTTCCTCTGGTCCATCCGACGGGAACGACATAGTCACTACATGCGGCCACACAAGGACCCATGAGTGGGGCTCGCTACACCTGATAGATCTACCACTCCTGCCCCTCGGTCTTAACTAGATTAATGGCACTTAGGAGAGATACTACCCATCCGCAAGATCTAATAATTCATTCCTTAGCTAAACCATACCATTGAAACATGTATTTCACCCCCGAGAGTTATAAATCCGAAAACCGTTATAAGAAAAGGGGGACATGAACTCACTGGGTGTCCCGTTCTTCAAATGGCAGACCAACCCAGTCCCGTTGTTATTACTATGACGATCCTATCCCTAGTCATGAAAATCATTCACGTTTCGAAAATACGCAGTTGTTTTGTAAAACCAGTATATTTAGTATGAATCATTCGTAAACCATTTGAGTTCCTTGAAATCCATTTGTAACATGGTTTAGAAATATGAGTTTTCATTTATCGAAAAATTGTTTACCTTTGGAAAACTTTCATGTCTTTCCACCCCCGAAAACATTTACAAAAATGTAAAACCGTAAAAAGTGGGGGTTATGAACTCACCTGGATTCCACGTGCAAAGCTAGCTAAATACATATTGTTTCCAAGACGTGACTCGCTAGCGTGCATTCTATAATATCCCAAATCTTCGTGTCGAAACGCTGAAAAAGTTGGCTGAGTTGACCGGGTCATCTGAGTTGACCAGGTTTGATCGAGTTGACTCGGTTTGACCGAGTTGACTCGGTTTGACCGAGTTGACTCGGTTTGACCGAGTTGACCCGAACTGAACTGAGCTGACCCGCACCCTCTTGAATCTGACTCGGAACCCGAGCCGAACCTATCTCTCGACCGGAACCGTGACTCGAAACGTGGAACCAAAACTGACCCGCTTAAACCCGGGCTCGAACTGAGTCGGACCGAAATGTCTGTTGACCCAACTTGTCCATCTTTGACCAGCTTTTGACCCGAGCTCGAAACAACAGCAACAACAACAACAACCGTAAAAGTCACCGCCACAGCCGTCAATCTTCATCCGAACCCCTGAGCTGAAACCCGAGTCGAGCACCCCCATAACCTTCGCCGCCATGAATCCACCGCCGTCACTCCCACTACCGCCGGCGTGAGCGGCGGCACCGGCTCCATTTCACTCTTCGGTCTCTCTCGAACCCTGACTCTCTATGCTCGAACAATCAACCCGACGACACCACCACGCCACTTCCGCTGCTGATTTGGACCGGCTGCGGGTGGTTGTGGCCGGCAGGTGACTTCTGCCGTCTCCATCTCTTGCTGGTCTTTTTCTTTTTTTTATCTAGTCGTCGGAAATCAAGTTACCGAGGTGCTGGGGGTGTTGTTGGAGGAACAGACCGAGCGGCTCCACCGGTTCACCGGTCGCCGATCATGGAGAGGGAGAGATAAGAGCGATGGTTAAGATCCTGATTTCATTTGTGAGTCTGTGTGTGTTTGCAGGTAGGAGGTGGGTGCGGTCGGCCGGTTATTCGGCTCAGGCGGCCGGTTAGCTGGACAAGAGGGAGAGAGCAGGGGGTAAAACCGTTATATTTAGTATGAAGTAGCTAGGGTTATAACTACAATTAAATAGTTAGGGTTTTTCTCTAATGGGCTTGTATAACGCCCTAACACGTAATAACCTAAAAATGACGTAGCGGAAAATATGAGCCTTAAAATTTCTTTCTTTATTAGACTCATTACTTACATAAAGGCTCAAATACAAAATGTTTAACATTTACTACAAGAATTAACAACATTCATGATAAATAATACTATAAGTGTTACATAATCCAAGCTAGGTGACTGTTCTTCCTGTACAATCCTTGCTCTTTGACTCGATCTATGCCAGCTTATCCCCGTTAGTAATAGAGAAAATCCGTGTAGTTCCTGTGGGCGTCATTTACAACTTAACCATTAGTCATCGACAACATCATACAACACTATTATCATATAATTGAAAACCGTATAACATTCAACAATATAAACTTAATCCATTTGATCATTCTCTTGAATTCTCTTGTTCCGAGTTCGACTTTAATTCTTCATGAACCCGATGTTCTCATACTTGCATTACATTCCAACCTCAAGACAAATCATTAGTATTCGTCAATACTCAAACGCATTGAAACCGTTCTCACTTACATTCATAGCAACTTACAACGTACATACATGCATCCCTAAATTCATATATATACTTACGAGCTCTTGAGTACCACTTTTATTTTTATTAAACTTATTCTAAAAGTTGGTTTTAACAACACATAAACTAGTATAACCTCGTTCTAATATCAAACTAATGAAAACAAAAATAAATTTCCGAACCTAGGTCTCTCGCGCCACGCGGGAGACTCATTCAAACCGTTCACGGGTCGCGAGCGACCCCGCGTGTCGCGCCAGATCCACAACACCCCGTCGCGTGGCGTGGGGGAGACATTTTTACAGCAGGTCCATTCTCTGGACCTGCATATTCGCCCAGCTCCAATTTTTCCAATATTCAAACTTTAATTGGCCATAACTTTTTATCTACAAGTCCGTTTTTCGTGATTCTTTTTCCTACACGATCGTAAATTTATTTTCTATCATATGAGCTTGTAATATAACATTCGGACTAAGAACAATCTAAACTTAAAGCCTTCGACTTTGCATACTTGTTTTCAACTATTTGACCCATTCATATTTTTATTACTAAAAATCGCATATCTAGGACATACCGCAACCACTTCGCTCAAAACTTATTTCTATTTGTCCGAAAAACATTGTTTTACATTATTAACTAAAAATCTTTACCCTGGGTCCTTAATCTTTACGTGCTTCATTATTATTACAAAGCTTATGCACATTTATTCGACCCCTTCGTATTATTGTCAAACAACTCTTTGTTTAAAGTCAAAAGCTAAATCTTTTGACCATTAACCCAAGTCCCCATTTCTCGGTTAGCGCACTTATATGCAATTCTACCCATTACCCGGTTACGATACCGTAGCCATTACTTAGACATCATTCCGTCATATCAATACGACCTCATTTTGACCCGTTCGGTCTACTTAGCTAAAATCACCAACTTCATACAACCAAAACCATATTTAACTTCAATTGTCATCATGCTTAATAAGAAGTGATTCCGGAAATTACTTACCTAGAGTGCCCGATTCGTGCATGCTTCCTTATATCCTTTCCATAGCCTTCCATGCTTTCCCCCATCTTGACATGATCCTATACTTTCGTGCCATCATGGTTACCACATCATTATTATAAAAGCACATTCTAATATTACATTCATTTCACATTCGTATTCTACATTAAACTTTACTCGTCAAATTCTAACAACACAAAGTATGAGCTAGAGTCGCATCTTTTCATTCTACATAATTCTTCATGTCGTCACATATAACACATATTGATATAGCATGTACTTAATGATTTCTCTAACATAACCCTTGTGACAAAAGCCTTATGACGCTATTTATGCTCAGTTGACTTTCTGAAAGTCAACTGTCTATCTTACGGATTATCAATCTAATCTCATACATCCACAACATTATAGTCGATTATACTACGGATATCGTTTACGTTCCCTACTCACATAATAAAACACATATACAACCACAAGATCATATATGCACTCAACATAAACAATTCCTTCCATAGTAGTCATCTCATAATTCCACAACTAACAACATCATTCAAAATTAACTAATTTGCCACTTTCCTTGAACCTGACATGATTCTTACTAGAATCCACATGAACCCCATCTAAAACACACTTCACGTGTTAGTTTGCTAACAATTATATCATAATCACTTTCTATACATATAAACTTACAACTTGCATACAATTTCACATATTTGTTCTCTTAGACATTTCATCGAAGACTTGGCGGGTTTCGCATTTGTAAAACATTATGTACAAGCTTTTAAAGCATGATTCCCATAATTCAACTAGTTTCACATGATTCATCCATCCTACAACATAAATAGGCTAACAATACATTAGTGTTTATGCTTTCATTCAACAAAATTATTCAACTACAAGATCACCATTCATCAACATACTACTAAAACAAGTGGGTTTCTTCACAAATATTTAATATAATCAGATTTAAGCATAAATCATCTTCAACATGATTATTTTTAACTCATACACAAGTTCAATTCATTCAATTATCACGAATTGATCAAAACCCATTTCATCAACTAACATCAAATCACATAATTTAACTTACCCCATGTTGGAAACCCTTAGATGAATGAGAAATTAATCACATGCATTCGAATTCCATCCAAAAACACATCCAAATTGTTAAATTCTTGCTGAGTTAGAGAAGTAGGGTTTTTCCCTCTCCTGGTTCTCCCCTGCATCGCACACCCACACCCACCAAAACTGGGTTTTTATTTTTATTATGATTAATATCATAATTTACATGTTCAACCCCTCAAAGTTGCTTTTGTTGTCATATTTGTATACCTTTCAAAGTTTATAAACTTCCTTTTTACGTTTAAAAACTTAATTAATCATTTGAAGCATTTAAACATTAAAATAAGCTTTTATGCATTTTTGGGGTGTTACAAGTCTACCCCCTTAAAGGAGGTTTCGTCCCCAAAACCCTTTCTAGCAATTTCTTTCCATTCTTACATCAAATCAACCTACCCAAGTGTGTACATTTCCTTTCTTTCACATCAAACACGTAGTCCATCATGTTGGTCTTAATTGACCCGTCCATAACGGTTCAATAAATACCTTTTTTATCATTATCATAATTTAATCCCTTGCGACCCATTACAGCGAGTCACTACTTGTACAATTTCTTCATTATGCTTTCTACATCACATCGACCCTACCATAACCGGTCAACTACACATACTTTACATTTCCATTCTTTATCAATTTCTTCTTAAATTTTCAACTCACCACATTATCGTACTTAAACTAAAGTGTACAAACTAGTAGCATCCTAAAGAGTCTAATATCATGATTTACATTACAACAATTTGAAGTTCATATCAACTTACTAACACATTTCACCGTTAGTATTAGTTCTACTAGTTTCATTTATACCTAGAGTTTCATTCCTACCTTCTTACTCATACACGCACTGCTTACTTCATAAGCGTGAACTAAAACTCATTCTTAATCGACTTCCAAAAGCCAAACATTCCTTTTTATAACACATTCTACGCTACATTATTTCGTACGAAAGTACTTTTTCAACCCATAGCTATATAATTCCATTTAGATATTAAACAATTCGCTAACCTTATTACCTTGGCGCAGTGCTTCGGCATGTAAAAGCGAACCGGCCCTCTTCGTTACCATTCATACCATCTCTGGATTGACCTGAGTCATCCGTGTGATGAGCTTCCGCTCATGAATATTCTTTCACCGTCCTTGATGGGTTTATCACATCATGATTCCTGCCACTCTCAATATAAGATTAGAGGTTTACACATTTCATTCATTTTCATTCAAACATGATGTTTATTACATCACCTTATTTATCTTTTAATCCTTTCTCTATTCCTTTTTATAACATTAGTACGTTCGACCCGTTCAAAACGGGTCAATTCATGACCAATTCCTAACATATCACTTTCGTTGTTTGACCGGTTCATGACGGAACAATACATAACCATTCTTTCGCAGATCTTTAACTCAATTGTCAACTTTTGCAGTTTGACTTTTCAAAGTCAAACCGGCAATTCTTACTTATCATAGACGTATCAAAGTACACGTTCATAATTCCTTTCCATTCTTGCATACTTGCAAAGACTTTATTTCATCATTTTAATATTAATTGCAAAAATTTTTTTACCCATTCCCGTCCCTAGTTAAATCATTTGTCTAGGTCGTAGCCGTCATTCATTCCGAATCCCAAGAGTCAATTAATGATATGTCAAACATGTAACTTATTTCAAAGCTTATTTCTTTCGACTAAGGTTTCTTGCTACTACAATAATTTTCATCGATCTTACCTACTTAGTGAATCAATTACTTCCTGCTATTTTACATTTACTTGCTTAAAAATTATCAACTTACTTTGTTTGACTTTTTGGAAGTCCATTTGTAAATACATTCTGACCTATGATTACCAATTACCCAGTTCTGACACATTCCTCTCTAGTCGAGCTATAAGCTCCCATTAAAAGCATAACCTTTATACATACCTAGCGCAAGTCGAATCCATTGACTCGTTATCCATACCTTGCGTTGACTATTTCCTTCCAGTTTGTGACATTGCATGACCATACATTGTGCTCACCTACAATTATGTGACTTGACCATTTCAAACAATAAATACCGGGTTCAAACGGCAATCGCCATTTGACCCGCATAACTCATTTGTCCTTTCAACCACCTTGCATAAACGTATTCACATAAATATATTTATATAGATAAAAGTTTGAAGAATAATCTTGGATAATATCCGCCTTTTTAAAGAATATTTACTTGTTTGGTCCGTAATTACTTACAAATTTGAACCTTTCATTCTTACTTATTTGATTCGTACCTACTTACGAATTCAAACTTTTCATTCTATCATTCATTCCCTTCTATGTTTCGAATCCGTCTCGCGGTTTCTAACATATCATTCATATCCTTCATTCCTTCCATGTTTCGAACCCATCTCGCGGATTCGAACATATCATTCACACTTTCCGTTACTTCTATGTTTTGAATCCGTCTCGCGGATTCAAACATATCATTCATACTTCTCTTTTGTAATTGGTACTTTCAATTCCTTAAGAGTCTTACATTTTCCTTCATCCTCACGTCCACCTACTACCTAATTCTAACGGACATACCTGTAACAATTATCACGGTCTCACGAATGTCATATGTTTCTTGTGGACTGGCCAGGTACATAATCCACATACTAGTTTCATGTCTTCGTGTAATCGCCACCTTATGTCCGAAGAATTAGGTTTCAGCACGTGTAACATTTTTTTTAAAGTTTCATTACTATTCCATTATTATCTTTTATTTAACATTTTCCTTCACTTGATAGGTTTTACCATTACATGCACCCACATATTAAATTTACGTACATGCGGTCAATTTGTCTTATTACATGCCTTGGTGTCGGTCCTAGACCGCATTCACGGATCATCCTCTCCAAACAATTATGCTTACCTTACACATAACATATTGTTAGTTTTCTTTATATACATACTTACATTCAATTCTACCTTTAGATCTTGATCGAGTCCTGGATTGTACGGGTTCTTTGTCACAAGAGCACACAGGTTTGAGTTTAAGTATTTTCCTCCGTCTACTTGATTTCTCTCAAACCAGGGCTCTGATACCAACTTATAACGCCCTAACATGTAATAACTTAAAAATGACGCAGCGGAAAATATGAGCCTTAAAATTTCTTTCTTTATTAGACTCATTACTTACATAAAGGCTCAAATACAAAATGTTTAACATTTACTACAAGAAGTAACAACATTCATGATAAATAATACTACAAGTGTTACATAATCTAAGCTAGGTGATTGTTCTTCCCGTACAATCCTTGCTCTTTGACTTGATCTATGCCAGCTTATCCGTGTTAGTAATAGAGAAAATCCGTGTAGTTCCTGTGGACATCATTTACAACGTAACCATTAGTCATCGACAACATCATACAACACTATTATCATATAATTGAAAACCGTATAACATTCAACAATATAAACTTAATCCATTTGATCATTCTATTGAATTCTCTTGTTCCGAGTTCGACTTTAATTCTTCATGAACCCGATGTTCTCATACATGCATTACATTCCAACGTCAAGACAAATCATTAGTATTCGTCAATACTCAAACGCATTGAAACCGTTCTCACTTACATTCATAGCAACTTACAATGTACATACATGCATCCCTACATTCATATATATACTTACGAGCTCTTGAGTACCACTTTTATTTTTATTAAACTTATTCTAAAAGTTGGTTTTAACAACATATAAACTAGTATAACCTCGTTCTAATATCAAACTAATGAAAACAAAAATATTTTTTTTCCGGAACTAGGTCTCTCACGCCACTCGAGAGATTCATTCAAACCGTTCGCGGGTCGCGCCAGATCCACAACACCCCGTCGCGTGGCATGGGGGAGACATTTTTCCAGCAGGTCCACTCTCTGGACCTGCATATTCGCCCAACTCCAATTTTTAAATAAACAAACTTTAATTGGCCATAACTTTTTATCTACAAGTCCGTTTTTCGTGATTCTTTTTCCTACGCGATCGTAAATTTATTTTCTATCAAATGTGCTTGTAATATAACATCCGGACTAAGAACAATCTAAACTTAAAGCCTTCAGCTTTGCATACTTGTTTTCAACTATTTGACACATTCATATTTTTATTACTAAAACTCGCATATCTAGGACATACCACAACCACTTCGCTCAAAACTTATTTCTATTTGTCCGAAAAACATGGTTTTAAGTTATTAACTAAAAATCTTTACCCTGGGTCCTTAATCTTTACGTGCTTCATTATTATTACAAGCTTATGCACATTTATTCGTCCCCTTCGTATTATTGTCAAACAACTCTTTTGTTTAAAGTCAAAAGCTAAATCTTTTGACCATTAACCCAAGTCCCCATTTCTCGATTAGCGCACTTATATGAAATTCTACCCATTACCCGGTTACAATATCGTAGCCATTACTTAGACATCATTCCGTCATATCAATACGGCCTCATTTTGACCCGTTCGGTCTACTTAGCTAAAATCACCAACTTCGTACAACCAAAACCATATTTAACTTCAATCTTCATCATGCTTAAATAACTAAATGCTACCTTAATTAAACAAACTAAGAAGTGATTCCGGAAATCACTTACCTCGAGTGCCCGATTCGTGCATGCTTTCTTTTATCCTTTCCGTTAGCCTTCCATGCTTTCCCCCATCTTTACTTGATCCTATACTTTTCGCCATCATGGTTACTACTTCATTAGTATAAATGCACATTCTAATATTGCATTCATTTCACATTCGTATTCTACATTAAACTTTACTCGTCAAATTCCAACAACACAAAGCATGAGCTAGAGTCGCATCTTTTCATTCTACATAACTCTTCATGTCGTCACATATAGCACATATTGATATAGCCTGTACTTAATGATTTCTCTAACATAACACTTGTGACAAAAGCCTTATTACGCTATTTATGCTCAGTTGACTTTCTGAAAGTCAACTGTCTATCTTACGGATTATCAATCTAATCTCATACATCCACAACATTATAGTCGATTATACTACGGATATCGTTTACGTTCCCTACTCACATAATAAAACACATATACAACCACAAGATCATATATGCACACAACATAAACAATTCCTTCCATACTAGTCACCTCATAATTCCACAACTAACAACATCATTCAAAATTAACTAATTTGCCACTTTCCTTGAACCTGACATGATTCTTACTAGAATCCACATGAACCCTATCTAAAACACACTTCACGTGTTAGTTTGCTAACAATTATATCATAATTACTTTCTATACATATAAACTTACAACTTGCATACAATTTCACATATTTGTTCTCTTAGACATTTCATTGAAGATATGCTGTGAGGTTTTGTAGGTCTTGAATTGATTGTAAAACTGTAGTTTGGATAAATCAATAGAAGACGTTTGATTGTGAATTTCTGTTTTCTACTCGTTTTTGTGCAAATCTGATCTAGAGGATTCCGCACTCTAGGTTAGATATACAATTCTTTGACGATCCGTACGAACCAGGGGACCTACAGTTGGTATCAGAGCTTTAGGCTCTTGAAGAAGCTCGGTTCAGAATTGCAGACTGCAGATTCGGGTGGAAAATTGTGATAAATTTCGAAAATTTTAAAACCTGAATTAGGGTTTTGAGATATTTTCAAAACCGGTTGTTTTGATCTTGTGTGTTTGATTTTGCTGATTTACCGGTTTTCGGGATAGTTCTGGTTGACTGGTTGAAGAATTTTTGGCTAGAAAGTCTTGAAGATTCGAAGACTGTTCTTAGTGTTCTTCATAATTTTTGAAAATTTTTGCTGATTTGGTTGTCTTTATTTTGCAGAAAATTGATAAGAGATAAGGATAAAATCTTCTGAAATTTTGAAAAGATTTGGTTCCAGCAAATTTGCTGATTTCGGATAAATACTCTTACAGACCAGCGAATTTGTGATCTAGCAACTCGGTGACCGGTGAAATTAAATCCATAGGCGATTTTAGTAACCGTGTAATTGTCCTCACCGACATTATTACGGTGATCGGCGAAGTTACTAGACGTCGTTCAACGAATTTGATCAGCTAGCATAATTAACCAGTGAATTTGATCTGCTAGCATAATTAACCAGCGAAATTAATCAGAGGAATTAATCAGTGAATTTGGACTACTAGCGAATTTGATTTGGTGTACCAGCATATTTAGTAGCGAAATTAGCTAGAGGAATTAAAATCTAGCATAATTAAAAGGTGGAGCATTTAATTTCGTGGAGGAATTAGATACGTATAGAGGATTTAACGTTTTCGTGAATAGAAAACGATCCGTAGCACATCTCAGCAAACTGATTGCGCCGTTGGACTCCACGTATTTTTAGGACAAAAAAAAACCTCTGGAAAATCCCAAATTCTTTTTCGACATTATATATCATCGGATTTGTTTTTTCGAGACGATTCTAACGGTATAATTTGGTAAAAACTGTTTTTGGAAAAAAATTGTACGGTTTTATCTGTACGCTTACGGTAAAAACGTGTTTAAAGATGGTTAAAATGAACAAGGTCAGTGAGACTGTTAAGAATTGGCCAAAGCTTACAAATGTTAAAGAATATGTTGTTTGGAAGGAGGAGTTTGAATCGGTTGTGAAAAGTGAGGATTTCAGAATGTGGTATTGTATGATTGATGGATATGTTGCTCCTACACGTCGTGTTGAAGGAAGAGTTAAGGTGATTTTTTATGAGATGATGGATGAATCTGAGAAACTTATAGTTGATGCTGAGAAAAAAGCTTTAGCAGTGATCAAGAAGTCCTTGCCTGAGGGCATTAAACATATCTTCAACAAATATGGGACTTCTAGAGATATGTGGGAAGCTTTAGAAAAACGTTATCAGAGTTCATCAAGACAGAGTGTAGGAGATCGTGCTTTAGATGTAGAAGCAGATGCTGTGAAAGAAGAGAAGAAGGAGAATGTTGAGAAGAAACATGCAGAAGTTTCAAAGGGCTTGAATGATGTGAATGGACTTACAGCAGACGTGAAGGTATCATTAGAATCTGTAAGTCATACATGTCATAATTGCACTGAACTACAAGGTAAAGTTAACAGACTATTGGAGCAGAACAAAATTCTGTTAGCTGAATTGGAAAAATTAAAAGAGTCAAATGTTCTTTTGATTAAAAGAGAGTCAAATTGCTTAAATGAACTCAAATCAAATGAACAAGAAATCAGCAGTTTAACAAGCAAAGTCAATGAACTGTTACAGATCATTGATTTGGCTCGTGATACTGTGAAGGATAAAACTAATGAGTTTTCTAAAAAGTGCAGGGAATTGGCCATTGCACAAGACCAAATTGTTGAACTAAAAGGAAAGTTATACAAATTTGGAAATTCCTCATTAGTTAGGACTCAAATTCTGTTGATGTCAACCGTGTGACTCCCCCTTAGTTGATGCTTCCAATCTCCAAAACTTTCATTCGTTGTGGATCAGTTAGCTAGCAATCTTTGGTTAAGCAAGAAAACTCCAACTCTTCCAAATCTATCTCTTTCTCTCTGCAATGTAGTAGAAGGATCCTACCATGCATCTTCACACATTCTTTACTTCACTCTCAATCTGTACTTTACTTGTATTCTGCACTTCATTTTGATAACTACATCAATCTGTTTAGCAACACAAGCAAGTATCTCGAAAAACCATTAGTCTTTTTCACATTTAAAGATAAACCAATATTTATCTTATCATGCAAAAACAACAACTTGTCAATTCAAAATGGAAGTCTTTTAAAAATAAAATTTTTTTTTTTGAATTTTTGATATTTCTCAAAACAACTAAACAAACTATACTAAACTCAAAAATATTTACAATACTTCTTTTTGTGAGAATCATGTGCAAGGAGATCATATCAACAAAATCAAACTGTTTTCACACTATTAGATAATTTTTTATATAATTTTTCGTGAAAAGCAGTCCAAGACGATTACCAGTATGTTTGTCCACTTAAACAAAATACATGAACATTTCAAGTTCCATTACCGTATGATACGTTAAGGTAATATTATTACTGATATACTAGTGTGTCCCACTTCAGGATGTAACCCCGCGATCAAGGTATGCACAAAGATTCATCGTAGTAGGTGAGTATGCTGAATTCATCCGTTTTATTTTTCAACGTTTAGATAATTGGTGATCAGGTCAGTACTTCCACACAGCAAAGAGACCAAAATATCTAACGAGGGCTATGACAAATACCAATTTTTGGTACGAATTATGCATTTTGCACATTTGAATGACTCTCTAGGAGAGCTTCTTCATTTTCAGGTTTTGGCATTTTTTGCTCTTTTAAGATATCCTGGTTGTGCCTAGGTCAGCATGTATCTGGATGCAGCAGAAGGACAACCCTAATATCCCCAGATGAAATAACAGTATAAAGACCCAAAACCTCAGATTTTGGCAATCTATCAACGCAAGAATTAAGGTCATTAAACCATACATCACTGATGTGTTCCCCACTCATACACAGTTTATTTAGGTTTATATCACATAGGTAAGTTGATTATTTCATGCTTTTTGCCTACCGGTACATCATATGATGAAGCTGCTATCACACTTAAGCAATTTAATTCATTTTCAGTGTGACAGTCTAACTTGCCGATGTACTATCATTTCTTCTTTTTCACACAATGATAACTCATTTTTGATTTTATAATTTTTTTTGTTTTTCATTTTTCAATGTTTTTGTATTTTTTTTAAATTTATAACTTACTCCCCCTAAACTCACGCACTATAAAAACTCTTTTTGGCTTAGGGTGATTTCTCCCCCTAAATTTTTGTTTTTATGGAGTAAGTTTTTGAAAACACAAATTTACACACACAAACAGACTCCCACTTCAACCTGACAACAAGTTTTTCAATGTTAAAGTTTAGTATAATCATCAATATCACTGTAGTAAATAGTTCGTTACCAATTTTAACTTACTATTCACCTCAGATACTTTACAGGAACAACCACTGTTGAACATATCAACAGTCCTTCTTGGTCATCCTGCACAATCTCAACAACTTAGTTAGACTTAACAACCCAAACCTGACCGGTTTTGGGTTGACCATGTAAATCCGTATAAGATGCTTCTAACCAATATCCATCACACCTTACTGGTGTCTTGGATGTTTTACCCGTTGTTGAACAAGATTTATAACTTCCACTAGGTCTTTGATAGCGAGAATTCCAATAAAATCTCGGATTTTCTGACCTTTGAAAATTATTATCTTGATACCTTCTTCTCCCATTATTATACCATGAATTTTGAAAAAAATTTGGATGTTGTTGAACATTTGAGTTACTAAAACCCCTATGTTCGTTTCTTCTTTGAAAATTTCGATTACCAGAAGTTTGGTATCGATTTTGATATCCTAAATTTCTATTTTGATTTTGAAACTGATTTGATTTACCATTATAATGACTAAATTGTGTAGAATTGCTTCTTGGTCTATCAAATCTTCCTGCTGTTGAAGTCTTTGATTGAAATCTTGATTGATTATATTGACAATGTTGTTGAACATTATTATTCAAACCAACCCTATTCCCATCCTTAACTTCATCAATTTTTCCTTTATTTTTCTTCAAAGGACAATAACTCGCCACATGTCCTTTAGTGTGACATTTAAAACAAGATTTTGTCTTATAAATTCTCTTTTTCTGAAATCTCTTTTTAAATGTTTTCTTCTTTTCCTTTTCAGTATCCTCATCCGATTTATGAGGTGTACTGTTAGATCCTACAGATTCTTTCAAAGTAACTGGACTATTTGGGAAGTCCACAACTATCGGATCCACTACAGCTGGTGTAGTAGGCGCAAAATCAATTAACTCATTCTCATTAGGTAAAAACGAGTAATCTTAATCCTTGGAAGGTGAAGCTTTACTAAACCTCACTCCCGTTCTATCATTACTCCTTTTCAGCCCTTTTTGAATTTGAGTCCTAACTAATGAAGAATTTCCAAATTTGTCTAACTTTCCTTTTAGTTCAACAATTTTGGTCTTGTGCAATGGCCAATTCCCTGCATTTTTCAGAAAACTCATTAGTTTTATCCTTCACAGTATCACGAGCCAAATCAATGATCTGTAACAGTTCATTGACTTTGCTTGTTAAACTGCTGATTTCTTGTTCATTAGTCACACAATTAAAATTGGTTTTTAATCAGAATTAGTTGTTTTGATCTTCTGTTGATGTCAGAAACTGTGTAGCTGACGCTATCCAAAGACCAAAAGAACACAAGATGTTTGAAGACAAAGTTACACTATGAAGCTATTGTTAAGGGGGAGTCTGTTGGTGCATATTCGGTGACAACAGCTTAATAGTTTAAGTATTTAGTCTTTGGATATTTTTTATTGGGCTTAGCTTATTGGTTAGGGAGTTTATTTGTTGTAATGGGCTTTGAAAATAGCCTAGCCTAGTAGGAAGCCCAGTTCACAGACATGTGGTATATAAACATGTTTTGTGATTAGGGTTTTAGCAGTAAGAAACACTAAGAGAATTCTAGAGAGAGAAAACGTTTTAGAAAGAGAGAGGATTTTAAATTAGGGGTTGAGCAAGATCACAGAGATAGGTTGTGAGGTTGTGCAGGTCTTGAATTCATTGTAAAACTGTACTTTGGATAAATCAATAGAAGACCGTTTGATTGTGAATTTCTATTTTCTACTCGTTTATGTGCAAATCTGATCTAGAGGATTCTGCACTCTAGGTTAGATATACAATTCTGTGACGATCCGTACGAACCAGGGGACCTACATTGTTCTCTTAGACATTTTATCAAACACTTGGCGGGTTTCGCATTTGTAAAACATTATGTACAAGCTTTTAAAGCATGATTCCCACTAATTCTTCACATAACTCAATCATTCAACTAGTTTCACATGATTCATCCATCCTACAACATAAACAGGCTAACAATACATTAGTGTTTATGCTTTCATTCAACAAAATTATTCAACTACAAGATCACCATTCATCAACATACTACTAAAACAATTGGGCTTCTTCACAAATATTTAATATAATCAGATTCAAGCAAAAATCATCTTCAACATGATGATTCTAACTCATACACAAGTTCAATTCATTCAATTATCACGAATTGATCAAAACCCATTTCATCAACTAACATCAAATCACATAATTTAACTTACCCCATGTTGGAAACCCTTAGATGAATGAGAAATTAATCACATGCATTCGAATTCCATCAAAAAACACATCCAATTTGTTAAATTCTTACTGAGTTAGAGAAGTAGGGTTTTCCCCTCTCCTGGTTCTCCCCTGCGTCGCACACCCACACCCACCAAAACTGGGTTTTTTTTTTATTATGATTAATATCATAATTTACATGTTCAACCCCTCAAAGTTACTTTTGTTGTCATATTTGTATACCTTTCAAAGTTTATAAACTTCCTTTATACGTTTAAAAACTTAATTAATCATTTGAAGCATTTAAACATTAAAATATGCTTTTATGCATTTTTGGGGTGTTACAACTTGCGCTTGGGCCTATGGCCAACAAGCCCAGTATCGTGTTTCAAGTGGCCCGAAATCTCTTACGAGACCCGGTTTCAACACCAGTTTTTTTTTCTAAAAATTTCCGTAAATTATTGTTATAAATTCAAAAGACGTAATTTAGTGTCGGTAATCGCGTTTGCGCGTTCGCTCGACTATCACGGTCAAAGTCGCGTTTTTCGATCGTCATGCGTTTGTGATGTTTTGAAAGTACGAAAAATTCAAAAACTAAATTTATATAAATATAAAATATTCGTATAAAATTCGTATTTGTTGGCATTGTCAGTATTTCATACGGATTCAGTTCGTTATCGTTTAGTGTTCCGCAGATGTGACATCTGTGCTTGTGTTATCATTGTACAAACTCTGGAAAATTAAATATTAATAAAACAATGTGTTTTGATCCCAATGTTCGTTATTTGTGTTTGACATTTGGCACATTTTGATTTTTGATTGATTTTAAACTCTATATCGCTTTCTGGAAAGTTATACGCAAACTGATGCGTAAACGTAATCAGTTTAACGCGAAAAACACTCCAGAAAATCAACATAAACTTAACATACCTTAAATAACCTTTACATAACTTAGAAATAAGTTTTAAAGGGTTTGGTATGGCAAAAACGAGTTTATTTGCTCACAGGGACTATTTGCGTCAAACTGCAAAAGTCTGCCGTTTCGTAAGGCAACGTACAGTCCGGAACATGATCATAAGCTAAACATACCATTTAAAACCTAAACATAGCTTAGAAATAAGCTTTGAGTGGTTCGTTGTGCGAAAATATGCTTATTTGATCTTACAGGGACTAAAAGTGTCAAAAACGGCGTAAGTTTGCATTTACGCACATATCTTACGTTCTGAGCACATCTGGACTTCCAAAATTTTTGTAGACACTAAAATATTTTTATTTTAGTGATCGGCATGCAAAAATACCATTCGTCGCTAAATTTAGATCGTTTTCGCGTCCGTTCGAGTTTCGTGGTAATTAACCGAACAACATGATCGTACGACCAAACGAACTGACATCCGAGAGTTTTATGAGCACATTTTGGGCCCTCTATACTTTGACCACCTTGTAGAGCCTTGAAAATGGCTTAACGGAGGTTAAAAACGTCGAAAACAAGTTTAAACACGTGCAGGGACCATTTCTGCCAAACTTTGAAACTTCCAGCCATTGCCCTGGCGTCACGCGACGGCCATATGGCCTTATGGTCGCGCCACACCACCATCACATCTGGACAGAAACCTTATTTTCAGCATCAGATTGATAATTCAGGGGCCATTCTTGCAATTTCTTTGTGTGGTAGCCAAGTTAGCACCTCCCCAAGCAAATTAGCTGGCCTCTAACATTTGTATGGCTGTGATCTAATGCTTGTTGGCCACACAAACACATGGATTGATCCGATGAACTCACTACAAGTACAAATAGCAATGCCTCTCATTCATTTTTTCCTCACCCTTGATCTAAATTCTCTAAGTTGAGGTTTATAAACTTCATACCTGAGAATTATAAGATCAAGTTCTCCTTAGCAAGGACCCTTTGTAAGCTTCCTTCGTTCTTTTATCGCTTTCCTAGCGAGAAAGTCAAACAATATTTGACTTTCAGCTTTGACCAGTCAATGGTCAACGCAAAGTTCGTTTGAACTTTGCAACATGATTGTAATCACGATGGTTATAATCCTTAGCGATTATACCTACTGATTTCCACGTTAACTAGGTGTAGTGACGAGTCAAAGTTTCGGTCAAAATGCGTTTAGGCACTCATTTTGCAACGGAACTACTTTTAGGTATCAAAACATTTTGTTTTGATACCAAATCAGTTTTAGAAGTTAGTTAAACATGTTTTGACATGTTTAACTTGTCACTATTAGTTTAGTGCTTGTTTAGGGTCGTAAGTTAAGCGGTCTAAACAACCACTTAGACTTTCAAACCTGACCTGTTTGGTCGATCATTAGGATCCGACCAAGCATGTTTAGTGATCATAGTTGCATAGGGAATAACCTCTGAGGTTATACCTTATGATCACATAGGATTGGTTAGTCTTTTGTTAAGTAGCTTATATGCCCATAAGAAATGACCAAAATGCCCTTTTGTAGCATAAATCCATATTATGCATATGTGAATATATTTTTGACATATAATCTGAATTAGTAACATATTTAAGTGTAATTGGGCATGTAAGACTTGACATAGAATTTAGATAACCATCCGACCATAGTTTTGCGCAACCGAGGCGTTATAGTAGCTTAAACTGCCATAACGGGTCGAAACGGCTCAAGAGCACTTAGGTAGACTTCCAAATCAGAATGTTAGCTCTATTAAATCGTACCATATGAGTTTAATTACTCATTTGATTTATAGAACATCATTCTATCCTATCTCCCGATTTAGGATCCGGTTATTAACATAGTTACCCATATTAGGTGCCTTGTTGATTCCGTGATCCTTGGAGCTTAAATTGGTCTTATTCTCAAGACTAATAAGCAATCCCAAGTGAGTACATAGTTCCCCTCTTTTACCGCTTTCAAATACTTTGGGGTGATACACATGTGCATACTTGTTACTTTCGTGTTTTCATTGCTTTTATGACTTAAACATGCTAGTTTCTCCTAGTACACATATAGTACATGCTTTCAATTATGTTTTGCTATGTATGTTTACTTAGCATGCTAGCACATTGATTTCATAAACATATTTGCTATGTATGTTTACTTAGCATGCTAGCACATTGATTTCATAAACATCTTTGCTATGTATGTTTACTTAGCATGCTAGCACATTGATTTCATGAACATTTCTACTATGTATGTTTACTTAGCATACTTAGTACATGGTTTTCACATGCTACATTGGTTATGACATTTGGTGTGTTTAATCGGGACAATAATACATTCATTAACATTGATCACGCCGCTCGGTAGTATGTAATGGTACCATAGGACTTGACAAATCCCGTTTCCGACTTCCTAGGTTTGTTTGGAAGTTGGAAATGACAGAATCTGATATACATAATTTAGATAAACCTTTAATTCGTTTAAGGGTTTGTCGCCACAGTCGCAAGGTTTGAATGTATGCGATTAACATTACTGCATAAATGTTTGTAATCATAAAGCATTGTTTTTCTGCAAAACATAACATTTGATTTAAACTTAGGTTTATTCAAAAATTTTGTTTTGTACATTTTCCTATGGGGTTGAGTAATTACTAGTTATTCACCATACATTGCATTTGTTTTCACATTGACATTATCACATAGTTTGAGTAGTTACTTTCTACTTGCTATGCATTACATTTGTTTATACATGATACATTTCACACATGACATTGAACATGGTTTACACATAAACATTTTGACATTGAACAAGACATTTTGGTTGGTTATTGATAAGTGACTTATGTAACGGGGCTATGTGTTATATGATAAAAACATGGTGGATACGCCGCTGGTACTTCCTATATATAATTGTTTTTATTGTATTATACATTGTTGCGTTATCTAAGCCACTTGACAAAGACTTGAAACATTTTTCACAAGGACACGACATTGTTATACAAAGTACATATTTTATACAAATTCACTTTTACTTGGTTATTCATTTAACCATGCATATTTCTTTTATATCATTTGATTTTCACATCGATTTTCACATGATTTCATAAAGGAAAACATTTTACAAGGTTCATGACTACTTTTTGTTAAACCCTTCTTTAAACTACAAGTCATGAATCTTGCATAAACAAAACCTATGTATCTCATAGACATTTTTATGCTTACGTACCTATTTTTACATGTGTTTCAGGTGCTAATGCATGATGATGATTGTGCTTCACTTATGCGGACTTGGGCCTTAGTGACTTAAAAGACAGATAATTATGTCATGTTTCTATTAATTCCAAAACAATTTGAACATTAATCTTAATAATACAAAACTTTAATTACCATGGTTGTTGAAACAATAATTCTTTCGCATCACTCCCCGACGTTTCCGCCGCGGTTTGTTGTTTTACGCGGTCGGGGTGTGACAGAAGATTTCCCACAGACCGTCATATGCGTACTGTAGTGCCGGTTAGACGTTCCCATACACTCTAAAGGACTAATTAAGTTAATTTGAATCTTAAACACTATTTATTATCGTCCTAATGCTTGTTTTGTGCGTAATTAGGAGCCGTAAATTACTAATTGTCACAGGGGGGGTCGAAAACGTATATACCCAAAAATTTATATAGAACCGGGGGATCGAAAACGTATATACCCAAAAATTTATATACAAAAACTACATATATAAGGATTAGATGTGCTTGTTTTGATTGTTATCAGTTGTGCTTGTTTTGATTATATGTGGTTATGAGGATTAGAAGTAATATTAGGGGATTGCTTAAAATGTCTAATTAATGATCACAGAATTGGGAACTAGTTATAATGCTAACCGATGGCTTAGGATCTTTATGTGGGTTAGAATTGGTAAATATAATAAAACGAGGAATCGATGAAGGGTTTGGGCTGCACAAACGTAACTTGTTGTGCATGATCGATACATGGGGAGACTGGGGTGGATTGGGAATCGAGGGCTAGTTATGGATATGTAAATGAATGTATGATAGTTGTGAGGATTATTCATGAACCTAATACAGTGGTGTAGATGATTGTTATGAATGTCGTGAACGTTGATGATGAAACTGTTAGTCGATGATTAGGGTTGTGGGAAAACAATAAACCGTCTGTTAATATAGTGCGACGAAGGTTCCCCGTGACGAACTTAAGTCGACGAAGATTGTGATCCATCGTTGACTGGTTCTTGGCGAACATTCATGGTTCTTTGCCGTACACAACTTCGACAAAGAATAGGTCTTCGTCGACTGATGTTTGGCGAACCCCTTGGATTCTTCGCCGCATTCATTCCTGGCGAAGAATAGACTTCGCCATAAGAATTCTTCGCCGTGGAGAGTAACTGGACAGAACAGTGAAGTAACTTGTGATGAATATGATAATGAATATTGTGTTTATAAATTCTATTTGTGGTATGTTAATAATGCAGATTAAGAATGAGAAATCTGATGTGATTTATGTGAATAGCAAACTTACCTGTTGAATGTTATTATACGTTATGCACATGGGATGTGGACTTGTATGGGAACTGAATACTTGCTATGCGATTTATGGTAATCTTTGCAGTGAATGCAATTTGTGACAATGCATGGTTTGATTATTATGAAACTGATGTTATTGGTAACTACTGTTGGGAACATGAACTTGTGTTATAAATGTGTATGAAATCCAAACACTTGCTATGTGTTACGTGACAATGGTATTGCATGTGACTTGTTGAATACGTGATTTGGGTATGTGTTATCGAAACTGATCATCTTTGGTAACCACGGTAGGGTTTGGTTGACCAACTTGGAACGGTTAATGTAAAGTAACATACCGAGCAAATCAAAGGTGAGTTCACTTCTCTTGAGCATGCGTCCCGGTGGGTGGGACAATCAAACGGGTATTCCTGAGAGGAATAAGTCTTGGGTAAATCAGTGGGTATTCCTGAGAGGAATAAGTCTTTTGGGTAAAAACTGGAATGTTAGATAATACACTCATTTCCTATCACCTTAAGTCCCATCTTCTACCGGATAGTCACCTGAGAGGTAACGGGGTATTAGTTGATAGCGCTATTAGGCTTGGTAACCTCACACCATACCTGAGAGGACGGGCGTGAACTAATGACCTTAATCATGACCAATGCTTAGATAGGGGGCATTGGGGATGCGCAAAACAATCTGGAGCCATCTTGTACGGTACTCGAGTTATTATCAACATTACTTTCGAAATTGTTATTAAACTGGAATAAACACTCGGTAACCAAACGTTTTCATAAAACTGTGAACTCACCAACGTTGTCTGATACTCTTGTTTGCATGCTCGCAGGTTATGGATATGTGTTGATGTGGAGCTTGCTGTCTGGGAGGCTGGAGTGGTCATGGGTCGAGATACATGGAATCGCGAGATAAGTCTAACGGTTTTCATACATATGGTTTATGAAACACTTAACTAATGATTTATGCTTCCGCTGAACACGATGAATTACATTTAATTATTTGTAACACTTTATGTTAATGAATGTAACTTTTTATTTAAAATCTTGTTATGAGTTCAATGTGATTGGTGGCTAGATCCTGGTACGTCACACGCCTCGCGGGGGTTTCCGCATGTGGTATTTTGTAGGTGTGATAGTTTGGTATCAGAGCCACTGGTTATAGTGAACTTGGTTTTAAAAATGTTTTTATAAAACCAGACTATAACCGAATAGTTTCGAAATCGTCCATGACACTCAGCTCCAGATTGCAAGGTTCGTCTCTCGTTTACTTATTGCACAGCGTAACTAGTGAACACCTACTTACTATATTGCATGTGATTGCACGCTTAGCACTACAGTATGAATTCGTGTGTTACTTTCTTATGATATGCTATTGATAGTGTCATAGTGCGACATCTCTCTAGACTTTTATGCTTCATGTTTTGTGACGTCCTTTGTCTTGCTACTCGAATCTGAGGAACCATTTGACACGAGCTGGGAGGAACTGAGACGAGCATGCAAATCATATTATTATTGTGGGTGCACACATAATAATAATGTGGGGTGCATGTGAGTCCCAGTGAGACTTAGCGAGTGTGAAAGGGGTTCTGTTCCATTATTCGATCTATTGACAAACATAATAAATCTATAGAGGTCATAGCATTGACTGCCTCCTACCCGAGCATGATCTTTCACTTCCCTCTGAATCCTTATGAATCATGTTGATGTTAGGTGTTGTTTAAACACGTATCTGAACGCCTAAGTGACCCGTATGAGAAAGTTAGGTGCTAGTGCGAACATCTCTGAACTAGTTGTCGAATCATTGAACGTTTGGTCTGTACTTTCCTCACTTTTCTCGAATACCTGAACCTGATGAATCGACGCCTCAAATCTTGAAGTATGATCACTTCTGTGCTCTCTAGCAACTCACCGTGTATTGATCAATCGACTCGTAAGGCCGATGGATTAGTAGGTGAACATGATACATTACCAACCCTCGTATGAGGACGACACCGCTTTCCGACGACGAACACCAGCAGATTGATTTCAATCAAGTCGCTAACACTAATAAAAAACCTCTAGGAGCCAACTCTTATGACTTCATCTGGGGATAAACGATGACAATTGACTGGAGTGTGGAATGTGTATCTGCTAGCGCAATGGGTAGTACTCCAGGACGTGATAAGAACAACGAGAAGGTGGACCCAACTGACACGAGATCATAGAGATCTGTCTACAAACCAACCACATTAGGGGCAATGGCCATGTTAACAACAAGGTACTCGCAACCATAACCTTCAGTATGGAAAGGAAGGTGACAACGACAAGGATTGGCCGTTGTGAAATCAAGACATCAACAACCAAGGGAACAATGACCGTATTGGGAAATCCTTGTAACGATAACAACAACACTGGAAGTGGTACTCGTGGAAGAGCATTCAAGGTTGGCTTGGGCGACGCCAGGTATAATAGCAACATGGTGGTCTGTATGTTCTTGGTAACTAATTGATTCATCTCTGTTCTGTTCAACCCTGATACCTCGTGAAGCCAGACACGTTGTAGAAATGGCTAAGGGCAAGCCAATTGAAGACTCACACGATCGCTTAGGGTGCAACTCAAACTTGTAGGTCATGTGTTCGACATTGACTCTTTTCCTCGTCACTTTGGAAGTTTTGATGCAGTCGTCAGTGTGGACTGGTTGTCCAAGCATCGAGCAGAAACATTGGTAAAGACAAAATTACATGTATACCTCTCCCCGGTGAAGATTCACTGAATGTCAGTATCACTTCGACTATGGAAGTCTAGAAGCGTTTCAGCTATCCTGCTATCCTATCATTGATTGTAGGTACTTAGCCCGAGGTGAAGAAGAGCGAAGATCTACCGATTTGTATCACGACAGCAGTAACTCTGATATCTAGTACCTCTCATCGACTCGCACCAGGAATGTTGCAAGAAATGTTTAATCAACTTCAGGAACTATTGGGGCAGGGGTTCTAATTGACCTAGCTTCTCGCCTTGAGAAGCCCGAGCTCTCTTGAGAAAAAGGAAGGACGAGCCCTATCGTACGTGTATCGACTACCGTAAACATAGCAAGGTGGCAAGCAGAAACCGTCACCCTTATCCCGCATCGACAACCAGCTGCAAGGGTCAAGCTTCTATTCGTAAATCGACTTAGGATTGGACTACCATCTGATGGAAGACTCCGAGGAGGGCGTTTCAATAATGGCATTTCAAACGCAGTACGGCCAGTGCGATTTTCTATACATGTCATTCAAAGCAGCTTAATGAATCACACGAATCGTATGTGTAAACCCTATTTCAACGCACTCGTCAACCGAGTTCATTTTCGATGTCTTGAATCATTTCCAAGAGGAAGGAACACCAAGAGCGGCACTTGTATCTTATCTTAGAGCTCCTGAGGGAGGAGCAACTCTACGGGAAGTCTTTCTATGTGTGACTATTGGAGCTGGGAAGTACACTTTCCTGGTCACCTAGTCAACAAGTTGGGAATATAAGAGAAACTCGCTATAGCCGATTCTACCCGAAGCTGAAACGACACCAAAGGATCCTCCGAATATGCGGCAAACTTCTTGGTCTCGCTCGGTAGTATTGCAGGTTCATCGGAGGATTTTCGAAGATCTCACAGCTTGTAACGCGTTAACACAGCAGGGTGTTGTGTGTTTATGGAGGACCAAGCAGGGGTTTCAGCTTTGAAACCAAACTCTACAGTACACTGTGTACTGTCCTTACCTGATGGTACAGATAATTTGGTAGTGTACCGCGATGTTTCAATTCAGGGTCTCGGTTGCATGCTGATGCAATGCGAGAAAGTGATAGCTTACGTCTCCCAGTAGTGGTGGAAGCCATGGTCTTTGCATTTGGTATGTGGAGGCATTGCTTGTACGGTACCAAAGCGCTATTTAGACCGGTCACAAGGGCCTTTAGCATATCTTTGATCAGCAAGAGTTAAACGTACAATGGCGTCACTGGATGGAACTCTCGAACGGTTACAACTATGAAACCTGAACGTGTACGAGCTTTGCAGCTCACCATCGACTCTAGCCTACCTGATCAGATTCGCCCTACCCAAACCGAAGCACTAAAGGAAGAAAATCTTCAAGTTGAGTCCATGTAGGGCATGGAAGAGCAACTTTTGGCAAGTCGGACGATATTCGCTAATTCATGGGATGAATATGTGTCCCACTATAAGGCAACAGTAGGTAACTTGTGTTGAGCAAAGCACACCAGCCTCGATATTCTAGTCGTCTGGGTTTTGATAGGAGATGTTAGGATCTAAAAACCTGGTACTGGTGACAGGGCATGAAGGCCCACATAGCAGTATATGTGAGCGATGTTTGACTTGTGCGAAAGTCAAGGTGGAATATCAGAAACCTTCTGGTTTGTGTCAGCAACCAGAAACACCCGTGTGGAAATGAGAACAGACTGCCATGGATTTTGTCACTAGTCTACCTAAAACTCGAAACAGAAACGACATCACCTGTGTGATCGGTGACTGTCACACGTAACCGGCGCACTTTCTTGCAATCAAGGAAACTGACGAGTCTTCGCAGCTTGTGAATATTTCTCTGAGAGAGACGATTTCTAAGCAAGGGGTGCCAACTTCTATTTTCTCCGATGGTGATCTGCGTTTATACCCGATTTGTGGCAGGCAGCACACACTCCTGTGGCTCACGTCTAGGCATAAGCACCATCTATTACACCCTCAGACAGATGATCAGAGTGAGCAGACCATCCCGACACTCGAAGACATGCTGCGAGAATGTGTGAACGACTTTTAGTAAAAGTTGAGATAATTACCTTTGGTAGAGTTTCACTGCAACGGCTACCATTCTAGCAGCTCCGTTCAAGGCATTGTATGGACAACAATGTCGATCCCTTCGTTGGACTGAGGTGGGTGGCAGCCTCACCACAGGCCCAGGACTTGTACTTAAAACCACTGAGAAGATTGTTTAGATCGGAAATCGTATGACGACAAAGCGTGACCGCCAGAAAGGCTGATGAACTTAGGAAACACTGGAAGTTCGCTGCAGGCGAACGTGGCAGGTTGAAAGTCTCACCCTGGTAGGGTGCGGTACGCTCTGGGAAGCGTGGCAAGCTTAATTTACGATACGTTGGGACATTCAGAATTCTGGAAAGAATCGGTGATATGGCTCACAAACTCGAGTTACCTGGCGAATTGGGTAACGTTCGCGATGACATTTATGCCTAGAATCTAAAGAAGTGTTTGTCCGACGGAACACTTGTGATACCCTTACTAGAGCCTAAGGTTATCGACAAGTTGCGGTTGTCGAGGAATCTATTGAAGGCATGGACCAGGAAGTCAAGGTTCGTTAACATGGTCGAATACCAACCGCGAGAGTTCGTTGGAACTCAAGACATGGACCGGAGTTCACGTGGGAACGTGAAGATCAGATGAAGCTCAAGTATCCTCGACTGTTCAATGGCTAAATCAAATTCTGATGCAATTGGTGAATTTCGGGACGAAATTCTTTCAAGTTGGGGATGATGTGGCACCTGAGGAAAATCCACAGTCATCTTGATTTATCACTCCACTCCTCTGAGATTGCTTATCAAATTTCGGGACGAAATTTCTTTCAAGTTGGGGATGATGTGACAACCCGAACTTTCAAGGTTAGTGTCGTCTAATTTAGTGACCATTGGTTCGGTGCTATTTTTCTTTCACGTCACAGTCTACATTATAGTTGGATGTATGATACGTTAAACTTGTTTAATGTGTTTGCCTACGTTAGAGTGTAAATATTAGTATTAATTTAGGTCTAGCCGCACACTTGGGCCGGGGATCGCACACCCCACTAGAACCACACACTCCGTTGTTTATGCATTCTCGACCCAGCTCCCTTGAGCCCAACCTTTCCCCTCATATGCGAATGAGAAGGCTTGTATGCATACAGTTTATTGGAGATCTATTGGCAAAACCCTAAATTCTTTCTAATCACAAATGGGCGACGACAGCTTCATACATTCGGCCAACCCTTTTGTCGAAGCATCTCTTCTTTCTCATCCTAGCATACTCCTACGATCCTTGGTTAGTGTCCGTAAACCTATCTTGATTGTTATCAGTTGTGCTTGTTTTGATTATATGTGGTTATGAGGATTAGAAGTAATATTAGGGGATTGCTTAAAATGTCTGATTAATGATCACAGAATTGGGAACTAGTTATAATGCTAACCGATGGCTTGGGATCTTTATGTGGGTTAGAATTGGTAAATATAATGAAATGAGGAATCGATGAAGGGTTTGGGCTGTACATACATAACTTGTTAGCGATTTATATGAAGAGGAAAATGGTTGTTGTGCATGTTCGATACATGGGGAGACTAGGGTGGATTGGGAATCGAGTGCTAGTTGTGGATATGTAAATGAATGTATGATAGTTGTTAGGACTATTCATCAACCTGATACAGTGGTGTAGATGATTGTTATGAATGCCGTGAACGTTGATGATGAAACTGTTAGTAGATGATTAGGGTTGTGGGAAAACCAAAACCGTCTGTTGATATAGTGCGACGAAGGTTTCCCGCGACGAACTTAAGTCGAAGAAGAGTGTGATCCTTCGTTGACTGGTTCTTGACGAACATTCATGGTTCTTTTCCATACACAACTTCGAAGAAGAATATGTCTTCGTCGACTGATGTTTGGCGAACCCCTTGGATTCTTCGCCGCATTCATTCCCGGCGAAGAATAGACTTCACCATAAGGATTCTTCGCCGTGGAGAGTAACTGGACAGAACAATGAAGCAACTTGTGATGAATATGATAATGAATATTGTGTTTATAAATTCTATTTGTGGTATGTTAATAATGCAGATTAAGAATGAGAAATCTGATGTGATTTGTGTGAATAGCAAACTTACCTGTTGAATGTTATTATGCGTTATGCACATGGGATGTGGACTTGTATGGGAACTGAATACTTGGTATGCGATTTATGGTAATCTTTGCAGTGAATGCAATCTGTGACAATGCGTGGTTTTGATTATTATGAAACTGATGTTATTGGTAACTACTGTTGGGAACATGAACTTGTGTTATAAACGTGTATGAAATCCAAACACTTGCTATGTGTTACGTGACAATGGTATTGCATGTGACTTGTTGAATACGTGATTTGGGTATGTGTTATCGAAAATGATCATCTTTGGTAACCACGGTAGGGTTTGGTTGACCAACTTGGAACGGGTAATGTGAAGTAAAATACCGAGCAAATCAAAGGTGATATCACTTCTCTTGAGCACGCGTCCCGGTGGTTGGGACAATCAAACGGGTATTCCTGAGAGGAATAAGTCTTGGGTAAATCAGTGGGTATTCCTAAGAGGAATAAGTCTTTTGGGTAAAAACTGGAATGTTAGATAATACACTCATTTCCTATCACCTTAAGTCCCATATTCTACCGAATAGTTTCCTGAGAGGTAACGGGGTATTAGTTGATAGCGCTATTAGGCTTGGAAACCTCACATCGTACCTGAGAGGACGGGAGTGAACTAATGACCTTAATCATGACCAATGCTTAGATAGGGGGCATTGGGGACGGGCAAAACAATCTGGAGCCATCTTATACGGTACTCGAGTTATTATCAACATTACTTTCGAAATTGTTATTAAACTAGAATAAACACTCGGTAACCAAACGTTTTCATAAAACTGTGAACTCACCAGCGTTGTCTGATACACTTGTTTGCATGCTCGCAGGTTATAGATATGTGTTGATGTGGAGCTTGCTGTCTGGGAGGCTGGAGTGGTCATGGGTCGAGATACATGGAATCGCGAGACAAGTCTAACAGTTTTCATACATATGGTTTATGAAACACTTAACTAATGATTTATGCTTTCGCTGAACACGATGAATTATATTTAATGTTTTGTAACACTTTATGTTAATGAATGAAAGTTTTTATTTGAAATCTTGTTATGAGTTCAATGTGATTGGTGGCTAGATCCTGGTACGTCACACGCCTCGCGGGGGTTTCCGCATATGGTATTTTGGGGGTGTGACAGTTTGGTATCAGAGCCACTGGTTATAGTGAACTTGGTTTTAAAAATGTTTTTATAAAACCAGACTATAACCGAACAGTTTCGAAATCGACCATGACACTCAGATCCAGATTGCAAGGTTCGTCTCTCGTTTACTTATTGCACAGCGTAACTAGTGAACACCTACTTACGATATTGCGTGTGATTGCACACTTAGCACTACAGTATGAATTCGTGTGTTACTTATTTATGATATGCTATTGATAGTGTCACAGTGCGACATCTCTCTAGACTTTTATGCTTCATGTTTTGTGACGTCCTTTGTCTTGCTACTCGAATCTGAGGAACCATTTGACACGAGCTGGGAGGAACTGAGACGAGCATGCAAATCATATTATTATTGTGGGTGCACACATAATAATAATGTGGGGTGCATAAAAACGATTAATTTATAAGAATAATTTATAAGAATAACTAATAATAAAAAACATCCATTAAAAAATAAAAACATCCAATTAAAAACAATTAATTTATAAGAATAATTAATAATAAAAAAATTTAGATATGTTCTAAACAAAATAATCCCATGGGGAGTACGCCTACCTACTTTAGGCTCTCTTTCATAACGTTTATCAAATTTAGCTTGTATTTGTGCATGGGTATTCACATTCCAAACATCATAAAAAATTAGACAAATTAATGGTATATTAAACGAACCTTCACTGCTCGTATATTGTCAACTTCAACACTTACAACTTGTAAAGTTAACCTCGTTGTATTAGGATCCACCTGCAAACAACAAAATAAAAATGTAAAGTTTCACACTCTAGAAATGCGCATGAGTGTAGAATGATCATATAGCAAAGTTTCACACTCTAGAAATTCATACAAAAAGTAAAATTTTGTAGTTCATTAATCTTAAAAGAAATGACTCGAAAAATAAGTTCCGATGTGTATGAAATGAAAAAAAATATATCACAATTTTGGCATATACATATTAACGATCATTTAGTTCCTTGCGTTAGAAAACAGTAACCAAATTAAAGATTGAAGAGAAATTTGTTCAGAAATATTAATGCTCGAGACTTATATTAGTTATCCAATTTACATGTTGCAACATTCTTCCTAAGAGTTCAACATATATGGCGTGTGCTTTATTACTGCAATATTCAATTTAAAAAGACACTCTGGCAGTCATTCATCAAGTTACAAAGAGAGGAGATAAAAGGGGCGCATGTGTTTCTAACAACACATCAAAAATGCTCTAAGCCTAAGCAGTAACACCAACACGATCCTATCGACATCTTTTTTTCCACATCTCTAAAAAAAACTATAAATTTGATGTGGCAAATCCTAAAAACAAATAGTATTCCCAAGCGAGAAGTAACACCAGCCAATACCAAATCCTATAAAAATGTACACAAATTTTCCATATAAGCCAAAAAGAAAAACATACTAAGAAACCAACCTTTTTTCCCCTAATAAAATTTATAGACTATTCAACAAACTAATACTAAATAAAAGTGTAAAAGAAACTTGTTGACTTTACCCCTAGTCAACCATGTCTCTCTTGTTCGGCTAAATTAACAAATCATAGGCAGGCGACATTCTAGATCTGAAACATTAACTACACATATAAAGCAACACATGTTAGTCAACATACAAAGTATAAATGAATGAAGAGTTGTTGCTGGAAACCCCAACACAAAAATTGTGTAACGCACAGAAAAAACTGTCAAAAACTGTTAAACTTGAGTTTAAAATCATGCTGTCAAAAACTGCTAAACTTGAGTTTCTTCGATTTGGCTTTTATTTATTGTTTATTACTCCAAGCGTGTTTCTTGGTCTTGCCTATGTTATAACCAATCTGCAATCAAAGAAACGATAGTTATGAGAAGCATGAGCAAAAACAAATTCACCGAAAATGAAATAACCAACGATAGCGCATCGATACAACCGACCAAACTAATAACCGACGGTATAGTATTTTTTTTCTTTTTTTTCAAAAACCAAAAACTACAGTTTTAAGTGATGTTAATGTACATAAAGAAACTCGCACGATTGGGTTTAATGCTAATAAATCATAAAGACAAAGATCAAACAGGATTACTTACGTGACCTACAAAAGTCATCTCAATTATTCTTTGAACCATAATCCCAGGTCTGGAGCGAGCAACTGAAACAAAAATAACATTCTTTGAACCATAAGCCCAGGTCCAAATCAACTGAAACAAAAATAACATTAATGAAAATTAACTTCAATATATTAAGTAAATAAAGATCTGAACTTATTTACACATTTTTCAAAGCCTAAATGATTTAATATTGTAATTTAATCATTTATTCAATATATTTCATAGTAGTAGTAATTAAAATATAAAGCATATGGTTGTTGCAACATACTAAAGTAACATAGAAACTCAAGACATAAAAATCAAACCTAAATATATATTTTAGGTGTCCTACACAATCATACAGTTATGCCCATAAACACAAAATTTATATTACACTTGGCCATAATCACATAATTTATATTACAAATGGTAATATATAATACACAACATGAGCCCCGTTTCTACAAACTTGAGTTGCAACAATCATACTTTTGAAAGCCTAAAACAATTTAATGTTGCAATTAAATAAAAATATGAACAACCCAATAGCATAATTGATTACAAAATGACGTCGTACATACCTATCTAGCGGTATCAGATCTAGGGTTTGGAGGATGTTGTAACGCCCTAACACGTTTTAACCTAAGATTTGCAGCGGAAAAATACAAACCTAAAATTTTATTTCATGATATTCTTTCTTTCACTTAAATACATTAATCCCTTTCTATAATTTAATTAAAAACTAACATACATATATCGAATTAAGTGACCACATACACACCCACGTACAATCCATGTCTTGACTCGATCTTCAACCGCGTACATTTCTTGATGAAACATCCATAACCATGTACAACCTGCAGTCACCACATTCAATCTCATCATTAATAACCGGTGACATAATACAAAAATATTAACACATGTATAATAAAGCGACAACATATCATGCTTCCTCTTATACTAGCCCCTTCATCCATCCATTCGATCACTCGCATCGGATTGCGGAGTCAACCTTTACTTCCATTGTTAACATGCCTATGCTTCACATTAATTCTCAATAGAAAAACGGTTAGTATCATTAGCTTCCTTTCATATGAACATATCCTCAAATACACATAACTCATCTTATTCATTCAAGCATATAATTAAATACCCACTCAAGCATATATTCACTTTCTATTCATACACGTACTTACAATTTACATCCTACATGTATAACTCCTTAATTCGTCTTTATGCCTAATTCATTATGTAAGTTCCATTTCTTACCCAAACTTAATCGAATCTCTTTCTTAACCACTTCTGACTCATTTCCACAAAAACTTAACTTAGTAATAACAACGATTCATATCTTCTTACATTATATTCAATAATTACCATATATCATAAATACATTACCAAACAAAAGGGTAAGTTTGGAGTTCACTTACCTTGTGCGTCCGAGTTCAAGCATAGCTTCCGTGTTTATCCTTGGCCCGTTGCCTTCCATGCTTGTGTCCATGTTGACATAACTCCTATCCGTACATGTCATCACATTCATCATAACATGATTAGCATACATGAGCATACATACCTTTTAATGAAGGTTTCTTGCCATATCATCTTATCAAACTAATTTCCCACTTGTAATCCATTCAAAACACATTCCTTATACAAATCTATTGTCTAATACATCATCAACACATTCTACAAACATTTATTCATTATTAGCATACAATCCAACTTATCATTTTCTCCTAAGCATTTCATCAAACACTTGGTGCGCCTATCACTTTCTAAGCATAATGTACAAGTGCTTTAAGCATGTTCTTCCCTATTTCATCTTATGAACCATTACATTCAAGCAAAATCTCATAATCATAATTTCCACATCAAGTTTATCTATCTCAGTCTACCACATAACACCTTATACATCACAAGATCACATTATAACATCTACAAGTTCATCATGATCATCATCTTCACACTCATGCAATAGGTTTCATTCTAAATCACCAAATTACTTGAAATTATTCATAACACAAGTTCTATTTGGTGTTTCTAACACATCTACATGCTTAATTTCATACAATTTCATGGATTGATCATAACCCACTTCAAACAAGATCATCAAATCTAAGTTTTAAGACATACCTTATGATCCCCTTGTGAAGGTGATCGTTAATTCATGTTCGGTTGTGAATTTGGGCTTCGTTTAGCCTTTCAATTTGGAGAATTTGATGAAGTTTAGGGTTTTGGCTCCATGGGAGCCTTCCCTGCTCGATGATGAACACACACACACGATGCGTGTGTATGTGTGTGTGTTGTTTTCTTTTAATAAAACAACTTTCAAGTTGTTTACTTTGGTCCCTCATGTTTCGTTTTATTTAAATAAGGCTACAACCCCTCGTTTAATACCAACGATACTAATATTCAACTAGGTTAATTATTCCTAGTTAATATTCATTTACGGGTTCACTTTTACCCCTAACGGTATTTTTACCCGTTCCTTTATATTAACCGGGTTTAAATTACCAAACCCATTTTTGGGGTGTTACAGATGTGCAGCGGTGGCCATGGTCGGTTTGGAGGATGCGTAGCGGCGGATATGGTGCTGAATCCATCGAAAACATTAGAGATTTGAGAGGAGAAGTTAGGAGGTGGCAGACAGATGAATGGGAGAGGAAAAGTTTTCTAGGGTTTTGGATGAGAATGGATGAATGGAATATGGGTTTTGTGTAATGGGCCAAGAAAACGGGTATTCGTTCGGGAAAAGGAAGCGTCAATTTGTGTGCCAAAAGCAAAAACCAATTTCATAATTGAAGGAAACGTGTCCCATATATGATTTCTTTTATTATATGTACTAGCGGTAAGACCCGTGTGCAAACACGAGTGGTTTCTTAGAAAATCATGCATAACACATATTAGTCGCTAGTATAGATAGGTATATATATATATATATATTGTACCAAAACGTGTTATCTATTATAGCTAAAAGACAACTATAAACATAGATTATCGGTTAATATATCAGTTACATATAACTATTTCCATTCTCTTTTCCATAAAAGCACGTATCCACCCATTGACAATTTAACTGTTTACCCAAAAAGACAATATAAACTATTTATAGACATAAGTACATATAAAAGATGTCTAACAAAACTTAAGAGAATTTGAATACAACTTAAGGTTCAACAAACATTAACTACAAACACACAATCACCTGCCTCAACAACTTTCAGCAAAGCTAAATCAAGGAATCAGCAGACTTTAGAAATCAGCAGATCTTTACTCTCTCATCAACCTTTCCCGGATTTGCCCTTTGAATTGGAGCTCAAAATCCAAGGAATCAGTATCATCTTCATCCCTATCAAGCTGAAGGTTAAAAAGATCTTGGAGGTCAACTGGATTCAGACCAAGTGCATTCTCCCTTGATATCTTTTCAGCACTACCATCAGACTTGATCAAAGTAAATTCATGGGTCTGTTTGTCAGACTTCCACTTTAGAATTTTTGGGTCTGATGGGTTTCTTGGGAGAAGTTTTGTTTGAGAGGAGTCTAGCGATTGAGGCCTGCTTGCCAACTTATGAAGTGTTTGAGCAACTTGAGCTTGTAATTGCAACGAAGCATCATCCAATCCATATCGTAACTGATTTATGAAAGACTCTTTTCTGATTTCAGCTTCTCTCTTTTCATCTTCCTCATCCATCAGTTGTTGTCTTTTTCTTTGGTTCAAGGCAGCGATGGATACATCTGCTGACGATAACAGTTTTTTAGATGTAATGGTCTGCCGACGTCTAACAGTGGTTTCATCTTTGTATACTGACTTTTTAGGAAGTTATGAGCAGAGGTTTGAAGTGTGTATAAACAGCTGCCCTTTTGTATGTGAGCAGAGGTTTCAATTTTTAATAACGGACAGACCTTTGAAAGTATAGATGTGGGCCAGACCTTTGAAAATTAAAGTGATTTTATATATTAATGTTTATGATGCAGTAATGACATAAGAAAAACATTGTTGGACAACCTCTCTGCCTGACACATCAGCTTTTCTTATGTCACCTGGTTTTCTCCTTTTATAGAAAGTATAGATAGATTTATAGTGTATCGATTATTCTTTTTTATAAATCAAAAAGATTTATCTATTGAAATTAGCTTGAGAGTAAAGTACAATTTCCATCCATGTAGTTTATATCCGATCACACTTTCAGCCCTCATTTGAAAGAATCAAACAATCAAGTCCATTTGGTTGTCGAATGCCCCAACCAATCAACACCCACTAACGAATCCCAAGGTCAACAACCTCCTCGAACAACAACATTGTTTCACGGGTACTCCTTAATGCGGAAACAACCCGCTAGCCCTACCCTTGTGTGTGGCGGCAGTGTTGTGGCACCACAACAAACCCGGGGAAGACACCCGCATGGCAGCCCCGTCGCCCCTAATAAACATACTTGTATGGTTATTTGCACTTATTTGAAATGCGATGCCTAGGGATCGAAGTTATATAACATACTCTCCTATGGCAGGGGAATTTGTAGCTTAATTTTGTAAAGAAGAATGACCGGTGGTGTACAATGAATTAGTGATAAGCTATGTAGCACGGAAACTGGTACGAGACTGGGGTATGGGGACGATACAGGTACGAGGAACGGCAAAACATAAAAATCCTAGATACGGGTACGACAAAGATACGACAAAATAAAATATAAAAAAAATATTACACAAAGTCCAAAATCATAAATCATAAATCATCATTTGTCATTTTAACATATCTATTCAAGAGACAAACTTGCATTCACACAAAGCACTTTCAACTTACTAATTTTGAATATACTTATTTTTTTATTTTTTATCCTACTACACTTCCATGAAAACCACCATACAAATGTCTAAACCCATAAATTTTATACAGCCACCACTTCATTTCGTTGTAACACAAACCTGCAACTTCACCCTTTTCAATAAAAATTCACAACTCAATAGAAATTCACTTTTCCGATTTGCTAATCACAAAAATAACAACTCTAAAATCAAATGTAACCAAACAATTCATCAGCCCTCAAACCATCAACCCGCAAAACTAAATCAATATCTCTGAATTCATTTTCTTTCCTACACATCATCGAACAACATCATAATTAAACCATCACATGATAACTCAATCGTCGTTCGAAAATATGTCGTCGGTCTGTTAAAGTGGAAATCTCATTCAATTTTACATCGTAGGTCCATAACACATCGGAACTTCAAAGTTTGGTGAAAGTTTAAACCCTAAATAAAATAGGATATGCCCCCGTAACGTTGAACTGTCGTCCCCACAATCCCAGAAACATCTCGTTGCCGTCCCCAATTTCCCGAAAACGTTTGGGGGATGTCCCCATGCCGTCCCTGTCCCCTAACCATCCCCGGGACGGGTACTCAATGGTCCTAGCCGTCCCCGTGCTTCATAGGTGATAAGACAAAAAATATGATCACTGCTTTCCATCAAAGAACAACGTTGTCCTTTTATTTAGTAATCTCTATAATTATTTCACGCTTTAAAAAAAATAATAATAAAAGTTTGTGAAGAAACTAAAGACAAGATTTAATTAATGTTTTTATTGTTTTTTTAATTTTTAACGGATTTACTCTAAACCAACATTTGTAATCCGAATGGGGATGATAACCTTAATTAGCAATGCGCTTGCGTATGTGCTCACTTCAAATTCTCAATTAGCAATGCTCCTCTCTCTCTATGTATATATATATATGCACATGTTTTTTTTTTGTATAAATATAGATGAATGCGTCATAAAGAAGACAAGAAAACATGAAAACTTTGCAGGTTTTGTGTAGGTTAATCTTTCTGATATGTTTATTAAGAGAAAGTAAAGCAAATGAAACACAAAGTAATGGAGTTTATATTGTATATATGGGTGCTGCGGCCAACTCGAGGGACAACCATAATTTACTTCTAACTTCTCTAGTAGAAAGGTAACACCCCTTACACTATGTTTTTTTTTTTTTTTCAACCATTTTTTTACTCGTTTAATTTGTTGGTCCCATTTTAGTTTTTGTAAACTAAACTTGACCCATTTATTAAAAAGAGTTGATTTGTGTTATGTTTCATAATGGATCAAATGGGTACATTTACATTTTCAGGATAACTAGAATTAGTACCCGCCGCAATGCGGCACGATACATACACATATGAAGTGTAAAACATAGTTAGGTCACTAACGTGTTGTGACGGCATGGTGATCGCAACACCAACTTCGTAATAACAGGTTAATAAAGTTTCTTTACACATGATTAAGACACCAATGGTGGGAAGAGTTTATAAATTAGAATACAAAATGAGTACCAAAATTTTGATCCACACTTTTATTTCCTTCCCAAGTGATTCCATCATACCAGGGTTGACCTCCACACCCCATGGGCTTCCATCCCTCTTCAATGTGATTCAAAACATACTGCAACATTATTGTAAAGTAAAAAAATCAATCAGCAAAATATTAGCATCTCCGTTTCAGAACGTAAAAAGATTACAAGACAATGCGTGAATCAAATGAACCACTTCTGTGTTTTGTAATTAACTAACATCACTTACCCATAAATATAATTTTGTTAAAATAAGAGAACTAAGGGCACTAAAAGCATATGAATACACATTAAGCAACTGTTGATCCATCATTTGTAGCTAATTTTCTACATTGGAACAATAAAATAAAACATAACTGGCTCGATACCGGTTGACACCAAGCTTATCCCAAACCATGATATTAAAAAAATGATTAAAGTTAAAAAGCAAAGAAAATAACTTGGTTTGGGATGGCGAATCTCCTTAGCCATGGCCGCAGTTCTCGCATCAATTTTAACAATAGGAACTCTTTTCATACCAGAAACACCAAACAACGTCATACAACACAACTGATTCAGATAAAGCTAAGCAAATGGTACAAAAGTTTCAAGGCACAAACAACATACAATCCGAGTTTGATGATCTTGCTGCTGCGAATGAAATCTCGAACCATATTAAACACCCATTTAAAAAACATCCTGAAACAAAAATCCAGACGACAGCTTGTTATGGCAACTGTTAACCATTCTTTCAACATGATACATGAATCAGTGTCATCTCATTCTATGAACCAATTTTAACTCGAACTAAACGTCAGTGAGCATGGAGCTAAAACAAATTACAACCTATAATTAACTTCGACAACCTAAATTCAAAAATAATCACCTGATCAAGTGCAATCGTACGGCCTTTTCCCGCCCGCTCAACTACCGTTTGCTCAATCAGACCCGCAATTCACAAAAACATATATGAATGTATATACAATTTCTAATATCGTGCGCACATTTAATCGGAAACTTTTTTGACGAAAATATAGCAACCTAAGTTAGAACATTCATGCCTTTTGTGGGCCCCATAGCTCGGCATCTTTACCAGACTTGTTAAGCTTCTTTACAAGCGCAGCCAGGTCTGCGAGTCTGTGGCCTTTACTTGCTCAAGATCTATGCTTGTTTTATACATCCCTGTTCGTTTGTTACCACATATTAGAATACAAAAGTTTTCTTATAATACATACAATCTGAGTTCTGATGAACGGAATGGACATAACCAACTGCATCTAAGAAAGCTCTTCCTGGTTGATGATTTGCAAGAGGACCATGGCATCCCAAAAGCTGTCGGATTAAACATGACCATCAGTTGTGTCGGTATACGACTCAACATTATAAAATAACCTGATTAAACAACATAAGCTTAATGCATAAAACTAAATAAACAAACATATCAAATAATCACAACTTGGCATTAACACTATCAGAAACGATACGGTTCTCAGAAATTGACATAATCATAGCTGTTTTTGCATCATGTTATTCAACCAGGGTGCACTACATGGCAAGTAGTGAATCATTGCATTGGACACATGACAGATAACCTTCTTCTCATAACAATGACATTATATAAAGGCTAATTGACTATCTATAATAAACATTCAACATTTAATGTGTTACATCGATGTCTCTGCTGATGGAAATTAAGATGATCCAATTGCCGAAAGAAAGATGGCCCATCTTCCGTTACATTTAAACTCATGATCAATACACTGGAAATCAACGAAATACAGCAAGGTAATAAAAAGATGATCTAATCGCTGTTTATGAGAAACATAACCATAAAAAAACAAAAATCCATAAGAACATACCTCAATTTCGAAATCGTGTTCTTCAGACCAGCGCTTGTTATAGTAACAAACAGTTTATAAACCCTAAAACAATAACTGAAGTTGAACCTCCTCATCTAGGAGGCTCAAACAAACGTCTCTGAGCAGACCGCGCCTAAACGGATTGAAACCCTCTAAACAAAGGCATAAAACCACCATCTCTGTTCAAAGCGTCTGCGAAACAACAAAACCCTACACCTCCACCCTCAAGCCACCGCCGCTCCGTCACCACCGACATCGCCTTTCTCTCTCTAGGTTTGTATATATGTATTGAGAGTGTAGATGAAAAAGAAGAGGATATGGTTTTCCCCAAAAACAACGGCTGCCTTAATAAGTCACAGGTTGTCTTCATTGAAAACCCTAAATTTGTTTTGGAGCCTTTTCAACCGACTTCATCTATCTCATGTCGACAACGATGGACGTTTCTATAGCTTCTCTGTGTTGACAGAGAGAATAGAAAAGGGTTTTGGGAGGAAGAAGAGATGATGCTGTGTTTTGGGGAGAAGAAAGAAAGAGAGATGATTCAGTATTTGGCACGTGTATGAAGCAAGAATCACATATCCAAATTTTTTTGAAAAACACCCAAAGCTAAGGGTACAACTACCCTTAGCTTAAATTTGTTGCTTTTTAACAAGGTTTTAATTTAATTTTAATATATGGAAACCACCCAAGTAATGTCACTCATGTATTAAAAGTGCCACATATATGCGACTCATGTTTTAACCATTGACTAAGTTAAGTTAACTATTGAGTATAGTCGACCTCAAGCCTGAGCCCGAGCTTCATAACCTGAGCTTGGCTAGGCTCGTGAACCTATTGAGGTTATTACTTACACAAATGCAATAACTTTTATTGAATATAGCAAAAACACAAATATAAAAAATCTTACTGTGTATATAATCAAGATAAATATAACTAAATAACTTATATGTTGTAATATGTATTTGTGTTCTGCTTTGTTTGGTATCAAATTTAACACAATTTATTTATAACAAGTTGAAAAGATTTGGACACAAGTGTTTTGGATCAACCTATAAAAAGGTTGTATCGTACATTTTGACCCGTTATCCAACTAGACAACTCAACCCAATCATGCTTGGGAGGATCTAATGAAAAATATACCTTATCTTGAGCTAGGAAAAGGAATGCAGTTGTGCATAACTACCAAAACAGTTTCTTGGGATTTGCGGCCCATTTAACGAAAGAAGAGGCAAATGATATCGCACTACAACCCGGGGTAGTATCAGTTTTCCCAGACCCATTCTTGAAGCTTCACACGACACGTTCATGGGATTTCCTGCAATACCAAACAAGTGTAGAAACCGACTTAAGACCTAGTCATAAATACAACTATTCAAGTTCAAATGCAGCTTCAGATATCATCATAGGCATTATGGACACAGGTACTTCCCCAAAACTACAGTGGTAACAGTGGCACGGTAACTATTTATAAAAGTAAAAAATAAAATAAAAATCACAAAGGGGGTGGCACAGTGGTAACCAACTTGAGTTAAGCGCTTGAGTCCCTCTAGCAGAGCTCTGAAGTTCGAATCAAGTCCCCCCCCCCCCCACCTGCCGAGCGCAAGCTATGTTTTACCTACAGTATTGGTGGGGTCATGTGAGTTTCGAACGGGTTTTCATGGTTACCAAAAAATACCTGCTTTTCCATCTCTAGGCGGAACACTTGTGAAGTTATCACAATGCAAAATGCATCTATATCTATAACTTTCTTTTGTTTTAAATATGGTAACCTTAGGCATTTGGCCGGAATCCGAGAGCTTCAGTGATGAGGGTTTTGGTCCTATTCCATCAAAATGGAAAGGAACTTGCATGCAAACCAATGATTTCACAGCTGCAAACTGTAATAGGTAACTTTGAAGATATAACTTGTTGCATATTTATTGCCAATCATATTAGGATTTTGAACTAGTAACCAAATGTGATGCAATATGACAATATATCTTTAAATCAATTTAACTATTAAACACTATGTGCATACGTTGACTTCTATGCAGGTCCACCCATGCATGGTGCTGATTGGAGGTGGTAAAATGGGCGGGTTAAGATGCACAAAGTTTTCTATTTTCTTTTGGATTTCATTATAACTAATTTACCAATAACAATTTTGAAACTTCCATCCAAAGTATTTCACTAATGACAATGACTTATAATAGGTCAAATGTATAAAAAAATCACAAGATTATTCTTTTACTAGTATAATTTTTCAATCAAATCCAAATAATTTTGTTATGTTGTTATAAAATTCAAAGAAACAAACCAAGAAGATAAAGCAAAATCTCAAACTGACAGACTTTGCACGACGGTATGCGCTACCATAAAAAACTTTAAGCTTATGCACTCTAATAACATATATATTGTATATATTCTACACTATCATTCTCTTTAGGGTATGCAAATGCAGACCCTGGCTTCATAAAGATCTACCCATATCCCAAACTAACGTTGATACGAGGAAAAACCAAGTCAGATTTGTATGTTAACAACGAAACCTGAATAATAAGTTTTCCAGGAAACTAATTGGAGCGCGGTATTACAAAGCTGGAGGTGCTTTTAACTCTCCAAGGGACGATCATGGGCACGGGACTCACGTAGCTTCAACAGCTGCAGGCAACACCATACATAAAGCATCTTATTACGGGCTTGCTATGGGCTCAGCCAAGGGCGGTTTTCCTGGTTCGAGAATTGCATCCTATCGGGTTTGTGGAGTTATAGGCTGTCAAGGATCAAATATATTGGCTGCTTTTGATGATGCTATAGAAGATGGTGTGGATGTATTATCATTATCTCTTGGTGCATCAGCCGCAGATGGACCGAACTTTCACAGAGATCCTGTTGCCATTGGAGCCTTTCATGCAACTGAAAAAGGGATCACAGTGGTTTGTTCGGCAGGAAACGATGGCCCAAGTACGGGGTCTGTTGTCAATGTTGCTCCCTGGATCCTAACCGTTGCAGCCAGTTCAATTGACCGGGATTTTCAGTCTGATATCACATTGGGTGACCAAACAGTAATACAGGTAACCATTTACTTACAGGTCAAGCGTTACGTCTAACCGATCAAACGAGTTCAAAAACTGGCCTAAAAGGAAATGGGATAAATGAGTTAAAATTCGCCCAAAAGTCTATTATTAATGCATCAAACCTATTAAATTGTATTATTGAAAATAAATAAATTATTAATGAATTTAGAAATCATATTTGAACACAGAAGTATTTGGCCAACTCGAACATTACCAAAATACCCGTTTATTTGGTACTAACACATACACGTTTTGTGTCGAATTAAAGGGTGGAGGCATAAACTTCGGTGAGTTACAAACATCTCCAGTATACCCGTTGCTTTATGGGAACACAGCCAAAAGAAATTCTAGCAATGAAATTGATGCGAGGTAACTCTAAAAACAACTATTCCATAAGGTGTTCTTATCTTTTAAGTATAGGTGGAAAAATAGGCGGGTTGGATAAATTTTGGTAATGGTCAAGTTAGTTGGCCTGACCCAAAACACTTTTTCTTCAAAACTTTTAAGTCATTCATAAACAAATAGTGTATTTTCTGTGATAGTACATTTCTTTAAATAAAACAACTTTTACAAAGTTTAATGCATTAAAAAGTACACATTGGGCATTCCATTTTAATATTATCTGCTTGACACATTTATAAGATAATGGGTCAAAATTGCTACTGCTACCTCTATGCTCTCATTCTCTCAATTTGCATAAGTATTAAAACTGGTGTTCTTCAGATACTGCAAACCACGTTCATTAGATAAAGACACAGTTAAAGGAAGCATTGCTGTTTGTGAGAATGAAGTGGGAGTATATTCAGCCAAGCAAAAGCTCGCACGTGTTAAAAATCTTGGTGCAGTTGGGATGGTTTTTGTTAGTGATGATGCAAGAGCAGTGGCTTCCTCCTACGGATCATTTCCAGTGGCTACGGTTAATCGAACTGATGGGAAAAAGATTATATTTATGCTAAAAACGAAAGGTGAACATTGAACAAAATTATTTGCAAGTATAACGATGGAAATGGGTTGGCATATCCAACCCGCAAACCTGTTTAATTAAACCTAGTCAACACGCTAACCTGTTTAACGCATTTTTATAACCCACCAACCCTTAATAGTTAATACGTTTACACCTTGATTACTACCCGCCAATCCGTTTGATAAATGGGTTAAACAGGTCATGTCCGGGTTACACGATTTTAAGTGTGTGTGGGTTAGGCTTTTAATAATTTTGATTGCATAAAAAATGGGTCGTTTTTGGGTTGAATAGTTCAACCTCAACCTGACACCATTAACACCCTACTTTTTTAACTAACTAACTATATTGTGAAAACAAAAGGTGAATATTAAAAGGAATTATTTTGGGTACAATTAAGGTGGAGGGTGTGGTATAAAGCCACTAGGGGCTTTATCACGCCACGTCACACAGGAGGCTTTAAAGCCCTTCCTTTAACGTGTAGGGTGTGGTATAAAGCCTCCCTATTAAACAAAATAAAAATAAAAAAAGATTTCATTGGTTGAAAAGAGGTGGGCCCCACCTGCACCCCCCCTTTTCTTCCGTTAACACGATGGCGAGCTGAAGATGGCGCCCCCCTTTCATTGCCGCGTATGGAGGTTGGCGCCCCCGGGGCGCTATGGAAGATGATGTGGCCGGGTGGCGCCATGCCACACCCTCCGACCTTATCGCTAGAAGCCTATTGTTGATCCATTAGGGTTGTACATCTAGTATGAACCTAACCGGACGGATGGACTGGCCACGTAAGGCCAACCAACGTGAATCAATTTGGTCTTGTTGGTTTACCTTTGATTAACAAATAAATAAAAGAACTGGTTCGGTTCAGTTCTAGATCCAAACCGAACAATTCATGACTAACACGTTAGAGGGAATATGTGAAGGAATCCTATGGCAACTATTTCGCCAACGGTATCAGTTACACAACATAAGCCAGCCCCTGTAGTTCCCTACTTCTCAGCTAGAGGCCCTTCATTTGCTACAAAAGATATACTCAAGGCAAGTTCTTTTATGTTATGCACAATATTAGTATTTTATTGTATAAATCATGGTTGTAAAAGCCGCTAGACACTAGGTAAACAAGTTTTTTAATGATCGGTTACCTTGCAGCCTGATGTTGCAGCACCAGGGGTGGCCATTCTTGCTTCATGGCCAGACAATGATTCCGTAGTCAAACTCGCCGGAAAGAACCCTCCACTTTTCTTCGTACTTTCAGGAACTTCCATGTCCTGCCCACATGTTTCCGGCCTCGCTGCCATGATCAAATCTCAACATCCCAACTGGAGCCCATCTGCTATCAGATCAGCCATAATGACAACAGGTTACAAACTTCATAAAAAACTCACATACTCAACTAAATTTCAAAGACCAAAATTAAAAAGTTTGCGACGTTTTTCAACGAGTTAATATAAAAAAACAACATACTTTCTCATTTTTCATGAAAAAGTCACTCAACATAATTTTTTGCTTATAAAAGTCCCTGCACTTGTCAAAAAAAAAATAAGTCACATAACCAGGGGCGATGCTTTGAAGGGGCCGGGAGAGGTGCCCGAACCCCCGAACTTTTCGGCCAGTAGTGTTATATATGTAGTTTTCCTATAGAAATTTTTGGATATATATGTTTTCGACCCCACGGTTCTATAGAAATTTTTTCGGTATATACGTTTTCGACCCCCCCGTAAAAAAAATCAAGCTTCGCCAATGCACATAACCGAATCTTGTTACATCGAAGCCCCTACACTTGTTTAGAATACATGTACTTTTGAAAAATATATAAAATAATAATTCATTACCTCTTTAACTTCATCAAAATTTGATGAATGTGAGTATGTGACGCTCAACTTTTTTGCAAAACAAATTTATATGATTTTTTTCTGAAGAATTTAAGAGGTAACAACATATTATTTGAAATATTACTTCACAAGTACATACATTCGAGACAAATGTATGGACTTTAATACAACAAAATTGGGTCGAGAGACTTTTTTTTTGTGTTTCTTTGACATGTGCATGGACTTTGACATGTAACGTCCTTTTAGGCTATGGGGTATGGGGCGTGGGTTGGGGGAAAACGTCCAAGGCACCACCCCGGGTGGGCTTGGGTTGGGGCGTGGCCCTTGGGGCTTGGCTTTCAAGCCGGGCGTGGGGCGGGGGGACATGCTAGCTGGCTTGCTCTTATTGGCTTGCTCTTTTTGTATTATTATTTTTTTAACAATCTGCCACGCGGTGCACCCAACCCAAGCCCAACCCACGCCCCGCCATACCCCGGGGACACGTCACTAAGCGGTGGGGGGCTCCCATTCCACGTGTCAACAAATGCCCCAACCCAAGCCCAACCCAAGCCCCACCATACCCCACGGCCTTACGATATTAACTTTTATTTGTCAATCACAGCAAGTCAAACAAACAACATGAAGAACCCAATAACAACAAACTCCGGTTCACTCGCAACACCATACGACTTGGGCGCAGGAGAAGTATCACTAAACCCCTTACACCCAGGCCTCGTCTACTTAACCGACACACACAACTACCTACACTTCCTATGCAACATAGGCTACAACATTACTACAATAAAAAAAATCTCCTCAACAATCCCCACCAACTTCACATGCCACACAAACTCCTCAGTTTCCAACATGAACTATCCATCAATAGCCATTTCTAAGTTCAATGGGACTGAGATAATAATAAAACGAACGGTGACAAATGTTGGAACTGTTGATGGGATCTATACAGCTTCAGTTGAAGCACCATATGGGTTGGAGGTGAATGTGGTACCCAATATGTTGGAGTTCACTGAAAGTAAGAAACAGTTGAGTTTTCAGGTGATTTTTAGAGCTGATGGTGGGTTTGATGAGGATAAGTTTGGGTCGATTATATGGTCGAATGATGAGTACAAAGTGAGGAGCCCATTTGTTGTGAGCAGTAAGTGACACATATTTGTGCAGTAGAAAATATTTGATTTATATGTTGTAATAAACATGATAAATTTATCACTTCAATCAATGTATTGATCCATAGTTCCATACCAAATTATGCCTCTATATGGATAGATGTTCACACATAGTGATTTCATAAACATAACCAAATTTATTTGTGTTATGTAAGAGTGGAGGTTTAATTCCAACTAGGGGAATTTCCCCACTCGTTGCAGCGAGAATTCGGTCAGTAGTGTTTTGGTTCGTTACCGTATTGGTTCAGTATAGTAACCGAAATATAAAATCCAATAAATAAAGTCGTGATATGATTAAAAGGATATCGATACGTATTTTACATCGATCGATCAAAAACAAAAAAATGAATACCGATCGATATCTATTCCTTCATCGGTACCAATGTTGCTCGTTCAGAATCGGTTCGTCTTATCACGACAGGTACTGGCATTCGATATAACTTACTATACCATAAATAACCTATATTTGAAACTTGATAAAATATTAAATAAAAAATTAGAAAGGAAAAACGAAATTTTATTAAAAAACAAAAAATAAAAAGAGGTATATTTGACCTCCACCATATTAGAATAAAAGTATTATCAAAACATAGTAAAAATAAAATGGTTGCACGATATATGTGAAATTTTATAAAGCATTATATTATATTATTAATATATTGAAATGGGAAAACCGAGGTAAAAGATACTATACATGTACATTTGTGCTTTTATTTCTTGTACATTACTATTCACAACTTGATTTGGAATAAAACTTATATTAAAATGTAGATAAAAATAGGCATGCCATAATTTTATACTTGAAATTTTATAAAATATTGTCTTTTAAAATGTTACAAGAAAACAAATTGGCTGAAAATTAACTTTAACAATATAACATAATAGAAACCAATAATACATCTAGCACCAAAGTAAAATAAGGGTAAATTAATGTTTGTATCTAATTGTAATGGATGCCATTTAACTTCAATAATTGCAGTTACAATCTTTTATTTGTAAAACCCGTTACACTCTACATCCTTTATCACTAACCAAGTTAAATTTAAATATTAAGTGAGGTCACGTGCACCCCACGTGAGGGCATTTATGTCCTTTCACACCTCGATTATTCCCCCTTATAACTCTCTTAGCTATCTCACAAGTCTCGACTCTCTCTCTCTAGCTTTTCTCCACCACCACCACCACCATCATCTTGCCACACCACCCCCATAGTATCGTCGATGCAAGTCACCACTATCTCCGGCAACAACTAACACCACCATCACTGGAAATCACCCTCGACAACCACCCCCACCATCTCCAGCAGCCACTACCGCCACCAACGAAAACCACCATCTCTGACAGATCTTGGATATTGTGAGCTGCGCACCAACACACCCAAACCAAACCCTAACTTTATAGCTTCAACCATCAACCAACACACACAAACCCTAAGTTTAAAACTTTACCGAGACATTATCTTGCTCCTCCTTCTTACCTTCTCTCAAATACACACAAACCCTAATCATGTGACAAAGAACATCACATATCTCTCTTCTTTTACTCTTTAAAACAGTGTAGTTGAAAGGCGACAGAGGGTTTCGGTAAGTGGTGGTGTTTTGCTGCAGTGTAAGGTGGTATGCGGTTGTGGTAGGAGGTGGCAGTAGTTAGTGTGGTCGTAGGTGGTTAATACGGTGAAAAGGTGTGGGTGGATGGTTGTGGTTGTATGCGTCCTTGGTGGGGTGGTGCGGATATGGTGGAGGTGGTGCTGGAGTTATGATGGTTGTGTTGGGTGGCCAGAAGGGAGAGGTGTAAGATAGATATGAAGGGATTTGTTGTTTTGAGGAGTGAGAGAAAAAGTTGAGATAGAGAGAGAGAGAGAGAGATAGATAGAGAGAAAGAGAGCTCAGACTGTGGAAGAGGGGTTCCATAAGGGGAAGAAAGAAGGTGTGAAAAAGACATAAATGCCCTCACATGGGGTTCACGTGACCTCACTTAACGTTTAAATTTAACCTAGTTAGTGCTAAAGGACGTAGATTGTAACGAATTTTACATATAAAGGACTGTGATTGTAATTATTGAATAACGTAGGCAATATTCATACGTCTACGCAAATTAATATATATTAATTAATAATAACCGTGTTAAATGCTTGGTAAGTACATACTTGGTTCCGATGGTTGTAAACTTATTAATCAATGATTGAGTAAAATAACTATGGTGGTCCTTACCAGTTAACGAAGTGGGTTTGAAATCTCCATTTTACCCCTGCTAAAAATCATAATAAATATATAAAAATGAGTGAGCCCCAAAGTTTTATTTAAACTTAATTTATAACTACCCCACCTTTCTTCTTCTCACACCCCACTACCTCCACCCACACAAACCACCACCACTGCCATCTTCGACGACCACACCCCACCCTCACCCTCACCCCCACCCCACCCCACCCTCACCCTCAGATTCTTCTTCTTCATTCACCTACCCTAACTCCATCGACACCGTCCAAGAACCACCGCCCAACCCCACCAAATTCCGCCAGAAGACACGAAATGGGTGGTAGCTGTAGTGGTGTGCGATGGCAGGTCGGACAACGGGTCTTCTAGACATACCTGAATGGTTAGTGTGTTTTTTCAAAACAAGGGATTATTTGGTCAAATTATTTCGACGAGTGATGGTGTCATCTGGTTCAAACCGGGTCAACAATTGGTCGTTTGGTATGTTCAGGTTGGTTTCGGGTCTGGGTCTACCGAAAAAATGGATACGATGGTGGTTTGTGAAGTTGGCTATGTTGGTGGTTTGTGAAAGTGGTGGTGGTTGTGATTTGTGAAAGTGGTGGTGATGATGATGATGGTGGTGGGGAAGTTATAGGTGATTAGAGAGCAGAGGAGGTGGTGGTGGTGGAGGTGGTTACAGGTGGTGGTTAGTGAAAATGGTGGTATGTGAAGGTGGAGCTAGTGGTGGGGTGAGGATGATGATGGTGGTGGTTTAAAGTTGAAGAGGAAGAAGTGGGGTTTGGGGTGGGGCTCACGTAGATTTAATATTATTTTTTAAGAGTAAATTACAAATTTTGTCCTTTATGTTTATGTCAAATTTCACTTGTTGTTATTTGGCTTTAAAATTGACGAGTTTGTACTTAATATTTTAAAATCTTGCATGGTATGTCCTTTGGCCCTAACCTAGTTAAATTTTTTTTGTTAATTCAGACTACACAAAGGTAATTTAGTCTTTTACCCTAATTATTTAAAACTAATTTTAATAAATAAAACTTGTGATAAACTAGAGGAAATAAAGAGAGAAAACTCATTCATTATAATTCATTGGATAATACATACAACTTATATATAATACAATGGTAAACCCTAAGGCCTATAATGTCACACCCAACCGATGGCAAAAACATCGGGGCCTGGCACTGAGCGAAACAGATTGTTCAAGAGAATCCACAACAACTATTAATTTACCAAATGTTTAACGTTAATATCCCATACTACTATATAGATTGAGCTCTGTATTGGGTTGGATAGATATCATTAATCATAATTTGATAGTTGGGACTCCATATTTCTTCATGAAAAACATCATGTCTCGAATCCCATATCATTTAATACTGTTTGTAATTATGCCTCGTTTAAAACCTTACTCGGAAAACCCAGTGGGACAAAACCATAGCTAAGGGAAAAAGAGTGCATTGCGCATTATAAATAACTAACAACATGCTTCAGGATGATGTTAAGTTAGTACTTCGGGACCATAAAGATAACTGATGCTACTAGATCAGTTATGTTGCCTTATTTAAAACCTTATTAAGAAAACCAAATAGGAAAAACTTAATGGAAGCAAAAAGAGTGCTACCTATTAGATTAGAACTGTATCTTGCTAACGCATTTATATACAATGCAACACTCGGTGTCGTACTGTCTGCAAGATACAACAATGTTTCGATCACAATTAAGTATAGTTCTTCTAGACCAAGTACTTCTCTACCCTCTTGGGGACTGTAAGAATCTTTTCTATGTCAAGTAATTAGACAATCATTAGTGTACTCAAAAAATGAGTTTTATCCATATAACATCTTCTGGATGTAGTCTGATTTTTTGAGCGAAAATAGTACATATATACTTGAACCCGGGTCAAGAATAACTACACTATGTCAAGGTCTTTCAAAAAATTTTCTCTTTAGATTTACATTTTCTCTCGATGATGTTTACATCATCATTGTAAATTGCAATTACACTTAACATTAAGAGTGAAATCTTATTAAATAGATATAACTCATTTTATCTAACTTATACCCTTCATTTCAAAATCAGCTAAGTCAACTGTACCACATAGAACCAGTGTTCCCTTTAAGATTTATATAGCACATATGGGGTTATTGTTTAATAATGCTTTGGGCATTTTAATCCTTTGAGGATTTTCATAAAGATGTCATTTACAATTGTCTCGTACATGTATATGGTGACGACATCCATAAGTTTTATCTGAAGTTAATTCTGAGATTGCGATGTCGCTTAGATATCTAAAGATTATCGCATCCACTATAGGGGTATACGTTTCCTCATAATCAATTGCTGGGATTTGGGAAAAAATCTTTATGTTATAAGTCTTGCCTTACATTGTAAAATCTCATTCCTTGCGTTTCTTTCTGTTTAAAAACACCCATTTATAACCTACTGGTTTGACGTCTATTGAACGTTTCGTTGGTCAAGCGAATTTAATTCAACCTTTAAGTCATCAAGCCATTTTGGCTATTTCTGTGTGCGCACTTTTACACAGTTTCATGTTTGTAACCTTTTTCATCGATTACATTTATTGCTGTAGCAAATGCAAATATATTATTTCACACGTGTCTCATTATGGTTCTATATTGTATGGTATTGTACATAAGTTATTTGAGATCTCATATTTTTTTGGTACCTGAGTTTCCTTAGAAACTCCTTTTTCCTCTTCTAGGATTTCATTAACTTTTTAGGATTTTATCAATAACATCTTTTAAGGTTTTTGTATGCAGCCCCTTTTGGGGTTTGGAATACAACCACTTCTAGGGTTTTTCCTATGCATCTTCTTATAGATTACACTGTCACACCCCAACCGATGGCGGAAACATCAGAGTGAGACCAAATAGATTGCTCAAGACATCATAACACTAATATTTGCGACAAGTATTTAAATAATGGATTTATTTCATTACTAAAAAGTGAATTGCAAAGATTGAAATCAAATACAACAACTTGAAATACAAGAATTACAATACAATAAGAATACAAAATTTTTAATGTGTATCTAGGCATCCTACTATGTTCCATGCATCATCAACATCATCTCAAAACCTGCAACATGTTTTAAAAAGCATAGTTCAATACAACGTATTGGCGAGTACACTAGTTTTAGACTCGTGACATATGTATAAAAAGTATTTTCAATCCAACATAGCAATTTGGTATACAAGGTCAAACTATCATGCATAACTAAAAGTCAAACCCAAGTGTCCACAAGAATTTGGCATCCATCGATATAGCAATATCGAGACCGTAAAGAATAAATAATAGCATCCCTCGATATAACAATATCGAGACCGTAATGAATATAACTTAACAAAAACCCTGTCGGGTGGTGTGCTACTCCTCTAGCGCTATAATTGTTAAGGCGGGTTAACAAGTGTAACAACCCGACCTTTCGGTTGTTCCTATATTTATCGTTGTTCCATTCGTAAATGCTTGTACTCTGAGATTCGATGATTATCAAGGGTTAACTATATTTTTACGCATATTATATCGCTTATTTATCTCATTTAAACGCTTATTATTTGAATGCTCATCCCAACGCAAACTCAACGAGAACTCAAAACGCGGATTGGTTTATTTTATTTATATTTATATTATTTGTGTGTTTAATAAGTTTATATGTTTTAATACTCGCCTAAAATGCTCGAATGCCCACTCGCACAACTCGATTTATCACACTAAAACGCAACGCAACACGATACTTAATACCTCGCTAAAATAATTTAAGTACTCGAACTACCTAACGAACATCCGACACGTGAAACCAGAGCTACTTGTATGCAACAGGCAGCTTCGTACGAAGCCACCAGCTTCGTACGAAGCCACCAGTTTCGTACAAAACCTGCAGTGCGCCCTATAAATACCTAGCCTCACCCTTTCACTCTTCATTTGCTCCATTTCACTCAAGAACACTCCCTACTTGCTCTTTTCTATTTCCTCAGGTAAGATCTACTGTTTTTACACAAAACACAACGATTTCCACCATGATTTTCACGAGTTTATCTCCGATTTCATCTAAACTTCTCTCTTTTTACAAAAACCTTCATCTTTTTCATCAAAACTTTTGTTTTTGTTACGGATTTGCACCTAAACAAGTGTATTGGGCTTAACTTTGGCTTCTCAAGATAGGAATCTGATGATTTCGCACTCACCAAGTGTTTAATCCAAGGATAAACTATTTTAAACTTGATTTTTACACTAAATCAGACCAAAACGACGTATGTTTCGTTCACTGGATAGTGGGACGAAGCAGTGTCGAAACCGTCATGAAAAGGACTCAAAAACACATCCGATTCAAGCGAAAACCCCGTTCCGAACGCTGAAAGACGCTGAACAGCCGCTTCTACGAACCCAGAATGGCTTGTACGATGCACCGGCTTCGTACGAAGGCACCGCCTTCGTACAACCCAGCCCATGTTCCTACATGTGACTAAAACGCTCAAAAGACCTCTCTAGCTCTAAGTTTAACCAGTAGCTTAAGACTGGAGGGATGAACACTCGATTTCCCGAAGAAAGACGTTAAGAACACTCGATTTTGGACACGGAAACAAGCGACGTACGAAGACACCACCTTCGTACGAAGGAACTCCGTTTGTACAAAGGCACCTACCTTCGTACAAAGAGTCTGTTTCCCACTCGACACTCCAACTTTGACCGTTTCAGCACTTCGAAGACTGATGCACTTCTGTCCCCATACGCAGGCTGATCCGACGCTCCCTCCACTCCATTCCAGACTGTGTTTAGCTATTAAACATGAACTATGAGCATACTCGAACCCTTTTTCGCTTAACGCACTTTTGGGTGTTACATACGTTCTCTATCAAAACACGACGCACACGACGCTTAAACTCTTTTTAACGTTAACCACTCTCGCATGTTATAGGTGAATCGTTGAATGTTTGTTTGCTATGTGTAACAACCCGCACTTTCGCACTTGTTACTCTTGTTACGCCTAGCACCCGAGATTCGGATCATAATGTAAACCATATCGCTTACTACGCTACTTCGCATATTTTCGCACTACATCGCTTATTACAACGCGCTATATCACAACGCTTACAACGCCTTCGCATACACTATTTCGATATCACAAAAGCAATGCAAACTTGTAACACCCATTCTTATAAATTAAGGTTTAACGTAACATTTACGAAAAACAATCATGTAATTAAGATTACATATGCATTGGAAATTACGGGTTTATTAAAAAAAAATTTACAATTTAAAAGTATACAACATATCATGTGTACGTTCGTCGTTTAACATAATAACGATACATAGTGCGGAAGCTTATTTCGTGATCGTGTTCGGTTCTTGCTCGTCGCTTGATCTTCATCTGTGCACTCTTGGCATTCACCTATGATCAAAACCAACTTAAAAGTTAGTTTTGATAGTCAAATATTAAGTTCAAACAAGTACAGGGGTTAAAATGGCAAAATTTAAAAAATTTTCGGAGTTAGGGGGCTTCGCGTGACGCCAAGGGCCTAGGCGTCACGCCTAGCCCTGTTTTTCACAGCCTGTTGCCTTCAGCTGATGCTGTATATACCCAGCACGACCTAATTTCACGGAAACGGCCATAACTTCTTCGTTATAGATCCGTTTTACCCGATTCTTTTTCCTACGCGTCCGTAATTTAATCCTCCATCTTATCGAGTTAAAATCGTACATCCAACATAAGAAATTTTGAGACTTCTAAGCCTTCGACTCGTTACCTTTTTACCGAATTTTAACCCGTTTATGCATTTTATCAAACAAACGTATTTATTTGATTCCTATATCTCATATATACTTCTTCAATTTAATGTTACCTACTATATTAGGTTCTAATCATAGGGTTATTACACAATTTAAACCCGTTTTCGCTCGTATGCTTATTTTGACCCGTTAAGGGTATTTAAGCACTTTAAAGCTTGAAATCGCTTTCATTCATTTCTAGCATCTTATTCCTACATTTCTTATCAAGTAATCTTCAACTACAACTCTTTGTGTGTTGGATTTCAATGTGTATATCTATATGTTCCGAGTTTTACCCTTCGGATTGTTATTTTACGGCAAGACTCAAATAGAGCTATTTGACTAACGTATTACATCTTTCAACTTCTACACTTATTCTAAGTATTTATTTAATCATGAAACTCATTTCCAAACAACCTTTAAGGGTTGTTTGTTCAATTTAACCTACAAGGGCATTTTGGTCAATTTTGGTCCTTCTTTTACGACAAAGGACTTTCAGATACTTGTTTGACCCAAAAATTCGATCTTTTAACTATAACCTTGTTTAGAAGGCATTATGTTTCTAAAACACTACAATTATAACTTGAATTATTCGGTTTATCTTTAAGATAACCAAATATCCAATTTGACCTTGTTTACCTCTTAGAAAACCTCAAGTTCTACATGATGAATTGAATCATTATACATACCTGGCTCGGATCAATATATTGACCCGTTTCAATACCTTGACTTAGTAGCCGCTAAGCAATAGCGATGTGCGTATCCATTTGATATTTATTCCTATAAACATGTAACTCGACAAACCATTAGTCGATATTGTCAAAGGGTGATAATTTCACCTTTTGACCCGTTTATTTACCTAGTGATCTTCGTCTCTTCCACTAAATGCCAATTTCATGTATTATGCTAATTTAAAGTATACTAACGAAAATACGAAATCAAGCATAATGTAACGGAACCGTAGTTACGTACCTTTAAAGCACACCTTTCAAGCGTGTATCACCTCCGGCTTGTCCGCTTGACGTTCCGGATTCCTTGCCTAAAGAGTTCAATTCACAATAAGTTTAGAACTCTTTCACAAGCTTTAACGCATAATTTGCTACAATAACCAAATCTGCATTTTTACCCAACTTTTAACATTTTAACCCTCACTTAGGCGTTCCATCAAACACCTAGCGGGTCAGATTTTTATATAAACAAAACCAAGTTCATGACTTGTAATTATCATCTAAACTAACTTTACTTAGTCAATCCTACATATATATTAACATCAATATTTCTGAAATTTATTCTAAATTTCAGATTTGTGTTAGAACAAGATCACAATTCTAAGGCTTATCAAGTTTTCTTCAAGTTTATTAATCACCTACAATGGTGGTTATAAACTCTATAATTATCATGAAATCTTTTAACAAGATTTCACCTAGGGTTCATCCATAGACACCATATCTCTTCTAATTACATTCATGCATGACACAATCAAGCTAAATTTCGATCTTTCATAATTAACCTAGAACTTGAGATGAATCAAAACTTCAAGATTTTACATACCTTATGATCCCTTAAACTAGGTGATCATTAATTTATGCTTGAAAATCGATTTGGACATGATTTAAGCCTTCAATTTGTGGCTTTTGTGAATGTTAGGGTTTTGGAGGATGGAGGTCGCCCTTCCCTGCTTCTGATCGAACCAGACACCAAATGGTGTGTTTGGTTTTTGTTTTAATTAATTCTAGTTTCCCTTTTTACAAGATTAACCCCTCCTCTTTTGTATAACTTATAGTTTGGCTGTTTTTAACCTTATTATAAGTTATTTCTAGACTATTAGCTAACTAGGTTAAAATTCCTAGTTAGTAAATTCTTGTTTATTTAAGAATCCTAATATTCACCGGGTTACCTTTTACCACTAAAGGTGAATTACCCGTCTTTTAGTATAAACGTGGTTTGATTACCAAACACGTTTTCGGGGTGTTACAAGTCTACCCCCGTTAAAGAGGTTTCGTCCTCGAAACCTTTCTTACATAGTTCATGGAGTTTTAAACTCAATGCATTTGACCTGAGTAATCTTTTAAGCATTACTCATACTTTACCCAATTGCTAGTATTACCAGAAAAATATATGGAAATATCTTTTTGGTTACAAAACATCTACGTACCTCATACGACATAATGCAACTTGAAATAACGTAATTTCGTTATTTTTACTAGTTTAGTTAACTTAGCGATATCTATCGCTTTTATATATTATTGAACTCTTTATGAATCCGTTACTTTGATCCGTTCAAAGGTCTTTAGTGAAATCTTCCACTTTTAGCAACAATTTATTTTGTTTTCAAATTCATTTATTCGGTTCAGTTATACCGAATCCACCGATTATAAGCAACCAAATTTATTTAAATGACCTTAACCGGTCCCACTAACTAGACTTATTAGTCCAGTTACTCTTTACCGCTCGCTTGGTTATAAAGTGATTCCACTTCACATTGTATTTCTTGACCGTGATCGTGTCACGTAATGTTTAATTTATATCAACATTTCTTTATCATACTTCTTCTTTTCGAATGTATTGTCTCGCACCTATCGATGTTAAGACCCATACTCTTTGATATTAACCATTTTCTAATCTCCCTCGTAATATCCATATTTGTTAAAACATTGTTTCTTACTAAAACTAAATTTTAGTTTAACGTTTCCTTTTTCTCCTTGTCTTACATCTTTTACTCATTTCTAGGACTTTTACGTCTGAAAATTTATTCCTTTCCGTTGTCTTTTCGGTAATATTTTTGTCCGTTTAGATGTTTTAGTGAAATCCCTCACTTTTATACTACCTTTACCTTTCGTTATTATTTTACGCGGAAAGTTTAACCATTTTCCTCGCTTCACGTTATTGACCCGTAGGTTCTTTCACTTAGCCTCGTAGGCTTATTTCTTTAGATTTTTCACCTTTTTAAGGCGAGGCCTTTATGATCCCTTTGCTTCAATTCATGTCCCGTGGGTCATTTTGGCCCCGTAGACCTTTACACTAATTAATATCCCGTAGGTTATGATGATCCCGTAGATCATCTTTTATTCTAGTCTTTATTCAAATGTGTATACGTTTATATACGCATATGGCGTTAAGACACCCCTTTTTATGTTTATAATTATTCACCTTTACTTTTTGGATTTCATTTGACCTTGACCGTAGTCTAAGGCTACATTGTTTTCTTTCGAATCATCTTTCCGACTTCTCGACTTCCAACGTCAATTACACGTCGTTTTTCCATACACTTACCGTTACCCGGTTCTTACCTGTACTTCTTTACGTCCCATTACCCGGGTTCTTTTATTGCAATGTTTTTAACGCCTATAACTCCTTTACATAGGTTTATTAATATTTCGCACTTTTATTTATCCGATTCGCACTTACTTACTTTAGCAAGTGTCATCCTTTATTAAATTTGTTTGACTTTTTTGTGTGAACATTCATCACTTATGAACGCCAAACTTCAGTCTTTGTTTGACCCGTTCAGCTTTGAAATAGCCGAACATAGTTTATTCAAAATTTCTATTTACATTATTTTGTCGTCTTTTAGTTATGACTCAAAACCCGAGTCTTTTAACTTTCCATCCGAGTTCCCGTTTCTCGGTTCACGCATGTGTTTAATTCTTACCCATCAACCGGGTGTTTAACCGAAATCGTTATCATTGCACCCTTTCCGGTATGCATTTAAGACTTCATTTCGATTTACTTGGTCATCTTAACGAAATCCGTCGCTTTTATTTGACCATGTCTTTTATTCTTTACGTGACCCCCATTGGCGGCCTTATTAATTATGAGTGACGATTATCATCGTTATCCTTACTTTACTACGACTAAAGTTAACAACCTTGATTATCTTTTTCGTGTGGACAACACCTTTGTTTTTAAGACCCAGCGGATCATCTATACTTTGGTTTTACTTGCCCATTTTGTTCACCATGGCCCTTTCGTCCAAGATGACTTATTTTCGTGAATTTTCTTTTGATCATTCTTTTTTTTTATATCATCATTTACATTAATCCTTGTCTCTTCTCTCAGGCTCATTATCCTAATGTAATACGCTTCCATCACTCGGCTGTGCGTTTACATTATTATCAACTATTTTGTTCATTTGTTTCATTTGGGTACTTTTTTTTTAGTTTTGTCCTATTCACCCCGCCCTTACTACATCGGATGTAAATGTGTCCGCTATAAGAAGTTCATGGTATCACATGCCACTACTTACTTGGCCAGAGTAAGCGATTAACACATGACACGCATGACCTTTTTATAGTTTTCACATCACGCGCTATGTAAGTAATGCCTCTATTTGTTTCTCTTGGAAACAATATCCCGAATACATTTTCTATTCGGTTTTCCAAGTTTCTAATTTACGTATGCAACAATCATTCTATACATGTTTGTTGCATATTGCTATTTGTGCGTTTACATTCAAAAGCGTGCACTTGGTAATGTTTGCCCCGACGGGCGTTCCTTGCCATTAACCTTGTTCGCGGTCGTTACGCGATTTAGTCCTTGGTGAGCATGCTCCTCTTGTCATACCTCGGACCGTTCCTCTATCATATCCGTAATTTGTTCAACTCACGCTATCCTCATATGCAAGTGTCCTTCAACTAAAACATATACAACAGTTAGTAATTTCAACATTAAAGGATGCCCGTATTATAATACAAGGCTTTTCTACTATACGCATCAACGTGTGTAATTTCGTTGACTATATCTATTCTATATCGATTTTATTGGTGTAACATGTATTACACGATAACCATATGTGTTGTTCTCAACACTTTAATCATATTAAACCATTGATATACATGTACTTACCGGATTTGCGATCAAGCCTCGAACCGAACACCAATCTTTATCAAGAGCGTAAGGTTTAAGTCCAAGCATAGCTTTCCCGCCATACTTGAATCTCTTAAACCAAGGCTCTGATACCAACTTGTAACACCCGTTCTTATAAATTAAGGTTTAACGTATCATTTACGAAAAACAATCATGTAATTAAGATTACATATGCATTGGAAATTACGGGTTTATTAAAATTTTTTTTACAATTTAAAAGTATACAACATATCATGTGTACGTTCGTCATTTAACATAATAACGATACATAGTGCGGAAGCTTATTTCGTGATCGTGTTCGGTTCTTGCTCGTCGCTTGATCTTCATCTGTGCACTCTTGGCATTCACCTATGATCAAAACCAACTTAAAAGTTAGTTTTGATAGTCAAATATTAAGTTCAAACAAGTACAGGGGTTAAAATGGCAAAATTTAAAAAATTTTCGGAGTTAGGGGGCTTCGCGTGACGCCAAGGGCCTAGGCGTCACGCCTAGCCCTGTTCTGATTTCACGGAAACGGCCATAACTTCTTCGTTATAGATCCGTTTTACCCGATTCTTTTTCCTACGCGTCCGTAATTTAATCCTCCATCTTATGGAGTTAAAATCCTACATCCAACATAAGAAATTTTGAGACTTCTAAGCCTTCGACTCGTTACCTTTTTACCGAATTTTAACCCGTTTATGCATTTTATCAAACAAACGTATTTATTTGATTCCTATATCTCATATACTTCTTCAATTTAATGTTACCTACTATATTAGGTTCTAATCATAGGTTTATTACACAATTTAAACCCGTTTTCGCTCGTATGCTTATTTTGACCCGTTAAGGGTATTTAAGCACTTTAAAGCTTGAAATCGCTTTCATTCATTTCTAGCATCTTATTCCTACATTTCTTATCAAGTAATCTTCAACTACAACTCTTTGTGTGTTGGATTTCAATGTGTATATCTATATGTTCCGAGTTTTACCCTTCGGATTGTTATTTTACGGCAAGACTCAAATAGAGCTATTTGACTAACGTATTACATCTTTCAACTTCTACACTTATTCTAAGTATTTATTTAATCATGAAACTCGTTTCCAAACAACCTTTAAGGGTTGTTTGTTCAATTCAACCTACAAGGGCATTTTGGTCAATTTTGGTCCTTCTTTTACGACAAAGGACTTTCAGATACTTGTTTGACCCAAAAATTCGATCTTTTAACTATAACCTTGTTTAGAAGGCATTATGTTTCGAAAACACTACAATTATAACTTGAATTATTCGGTTTATCTTTAAGATAACCAAATATCCAATTTGACCTTGTTTAACTCTTAGAAAACCTCAAGTTCTACATGATGAATTGAATCATTATACATACCTGGCTCGGATCAATATATTGACCCGTTTCAATACCTTGATTTAGTAGCCGCTAAGCAATAGCGATGTGCGTATCCATTTGATATTTATTCCTATAAACATGTAACTCGACAAACCATTAGTCGATATTGTCAAAGGGTGATAATTTCACCTTTTGAACCGTTTATTTACCTAGTGATCTTCGTCACTTCCACTAAATGCCAATTTCATGTATTATGCTAATTTAAAGTCTACTAACGAAAATACGAAATCAAGCATAATGTAACGGAACCGTAGTTACGTACCTTTAAAGCACACATTTCAAGCGTGTATCACCTCCGGCTTGTCCGCTTGACGTTCCGGATTCCTTGCCTAAAGAGTTCAATTCACAATAAGTTTAGAACTCTTTCACAAGCTTTAACGCATAATTTGCTACAATAACCAAATCTGCGTTTTTCCTAACTTTTAACATTTTAACCCTCACTTAGGCGTTCCATCAAACACCTAGCGGGTCAGATTTTTATATAAACAAAACCAAGTTCATGACTTGTAATTATCATCTAAACTAACTTTACTTAGTCAATCCTACATATATCTTAACATCAATATTTCTGAAATTTATTCTAAATTTCAGATTTGTGTTAGAACAAGATCACAATTCTAAGGCTAATCAAGTTTTCTTCAAGTTTATTAATCACCTACAATGGTGGTTATAAACTCTATAATTATCATGAAATCTTTTAACAAGATTTCACCTAGGGTTCATCCCTAGACACCATATCTCTTCTAATTACATTCATGCATGACACAATCAAGCTAAATTTCGATCTTTCATAATTAAGCTAGAACTTGAGATGAATCAAAACTTCAAGATTTTACATACCTTATGATCCCTTCAACTAGGTGATCATTAAGTTATGCTTGAAAATCGATTTGGACATGATTTAAACCTTCAATTTGTGGCTTTTGTGAATGTTAGGGTTTTGGAGGATGGGGGTCGCCCTTCCCTGCTTCTGATCGAACCAGACACCAAATGGTGTGTTTGGTTTTTGTTTTAATTAATTCTAGTTTCCCTTTTTACAAGATTAACCCCTCCTCTTTTGTATAACTTATAGTTTGGCTGTTTTTAACCTTATTATAAGTTATTTCTAGACTATTAGCTAACTAGGTTAAAATTCCTAGTTAGTAAATTCTTGTTTATTTAAGAATCCTAATATTCACCGGGTTACCTTTTACCACTAAAGGTGAATTACCCGTCTTTTAGTATAAACGTGGTTTGATTACCAAACCCGTTTTCGGGGTGTTACAAAACTCGAAACGCAGTTACTCGTATGTAAATAAATATAAATTATATTTTATTACTTATTATATATATATATTAATATCTATGTGTTAAAACGCGCAAACGCTCGCAAGCGCAACCAAATTTATCGCACTGAAACGCGATACTACTTATCTCGCTAAAACACATAATGTAGTCACAATATTTAACGCAACAAATATCACACCCCCAAAATACCACATGCAACCAAATTTATCGCACTGAAACGTGTGACGTACCAGGATCCAAGACACCAATCACATTGAACCAATAATAAAACATGACCAAGTTTATGTTTATTAAATTAAGTAATCATAATTGTCAAACAAGAGTTATCAGATTCAGCGGAAGCAAATGACATAATAATGTTTAATGTATTCTCAAAACCAAATGTAATAGTGTTCAAATAACATGCAAGTAATCCTCAGCGACATGACCATGACCACTCCAGCCATCCAGATAGCAAGTTCCTCATCCACTGCACCTAACGACTTGCGAGCATGCAACAAGTGTGTCAGACAACGCTGGTGAGTTCACAGTTTTACGAAAACGTTAATTACCAAGTGTTTAATCCAGTTTGTTAACAAATCTGAAAGTAATGTTGATAATATCTCGTTACTGAACAAGACGGCTCCTGATGTATGTTTTGCCCGTTCCCCAGTGCTCCTATCAAAGCACTGGGCATGACTGGGTCATTAGTTCACACCCGTCCACTCCGGTACGGGGTGAGGGTGCCAAACCTAAGTAGCGCTACCAACTAATACCCCGTTACCTCTCCGGTAACAAAAAGATGGGACTTAAGAATGATAGAGTGAGATTATTATCCAACATTCCTGTTTTACCCAAAAGACTTATCCCTCCCCGGGATACCCACTGACTGTCCCAACCACCGGGACGCATGCTCAAGAGTAGTGAACTCACCTTGGTTTGCTCGGTATGACTAGTTACTCGCACACACTAACTCAGTCAAAGTGTATGGTATTCAAGTATGCATAATCGGTCTCACGCTCTCAAGGTTCATGTATAAATAAAAGTCATAGTGTGTATCAATTCAGCAATCACCGAGTAGCACATAGCAGTTATACAACTCATATAAATCCACAATCCGCATGCATGTTTCGTAACAACGCCTAACAGTTAGGTGTACTATGCGTAAGAACTAGATCATGTCTCCTTGGCCCTAGTCAATTATTGTTAACAGTAAGTCCCATGATTTCTATAGCATTAACATCCATCAACAGAAACAACTGGGTTCGCTGTGTTTGTTTACCCTCTTGACGAAACACCCCAGTTTCGTCGTGATTCCTCGTTGACGAAACCCCCAGGTTTCGTCGTGATTCCTCGTTGACGAAACCCCCAGGTTTCGTCATGATTCCCTAATGACGAAACACTCAGGTTTCGTCGTGGTGTGAGTTTCGTCGACATGGGTTTCGTCGAGATGGGAGTTTCAGCAGTTACAATATTCTTTAATGCACAAAGTTTCAATCATCGTCTACTCGTTAACCCTAATCATGTAAAACCAGTTACACAACAACTTCAGGTTTAATGAAACCAGTTTATGCAAACATTCAACAACCCTTACATACCGTTTAACATCTACGCTATCATCCCTACACCAATTACGTATGTTTAATCTCATAAAAGTCATTCTATCCTTCATCGATTCAAATCATCAAATGACTTCACACAATCAGATTGTCAATACATCGAGATATAAGTTCATTACACAAAGGGATTATTAGAGTATCGAACCACATCACAATATGAACATATACAGATTAACATAATCCTATCCTTGAAATCCTAATTCATCATATAAAATCATCACAACAAAATACGGCAATGTAGTGCAGGTAAAAGACTAACCACAATTCCGAGTGGGTTGATTAGATTGATACACCAAGGCTTGAGATGTTCTACGGTCGTCGCTCAACGAGTGGAGAAAGGACTTTTAGGGTTAAAGTTTACGTAATTGTGTTCAAGAGGGAGTTATACAAATAACCTAAGGTGTTGGGCCGGCGAAACAACTTTGGGCCGAAGCCCGTTCCCGACGAAACACGCCACTGGACGAAACCCCAGTGTTTCGTCGACTGAAGGGAGTGACGAAAGTCACTTGTTTCGTCGGAGAGGGATGATGGCGAAAGTCTAATGTTCATAAGCTTTTATTAATTATCCAATTATCCAAACAATCATACAATTAACTATCCAATTATCCAAGCAATCATACAAGTAACGTGTCTAGTAAGGACCTTGAAAACACTTGCGAAACGAGTAACGTGTCTAGTAAGGACCTTGAAAACTCGGGTTGTCACATCATCCCCAACTTGAAAGAAATTTCGTCCCGAAATTTGATAAGTAATCCAAAACAGCAAGAAGGTAACTCAGGATGACTGTGGATTTTCCGCGGGTACCACATCATCCCCAACTTGAATGGGAATTTCGTCCCAAAATTCACTAGTTGTGCCAGACTTAGATTTGCCTGACTTGGACTTGTCGTCTGGAAATAAATGTGGGTACTTGAGCTTCATCTGGTCTTCACACTCCCACGTTAACTCCGGTCCACTTCTTGAGTTCCAACGAACTCTCACAATTAGAATCCGACTATGCTTACGAACCTTAACTCCCCGATCCATTGTCTCAATTGGTTCTTCCACAAACTGCAACTTGTCGTCAATTTTCAGTTCATGAAATGGTACTACTAGTGTTTCGTCAGATAAGCACTTCTTTAATTGCGACACATGGAAAACATCATGGATGTTACCCAACTCAGCAGGTAACTCGAGCTTGTAGGCCACTTTACCAATACGCTCTAAAACTTTAAATGGCCCGACGTAGCGTGGATTAAGCTTGCCGCGCTTCCCAAAGTGCACCACACCCTTCCGGGGTGAGACCTTCAACATAACACGATCATTAACTGCGAACTCCAAAGGTTTTCTACGCTTATCAGCGTAGCTTTTCTGACGATCACGCGCTGCGGCCATACGATTCCTGATCTGAAAAATTTTCTCGGAGGTTTCAAGTACAAGCTTCGGGCTTGTAATCTGGCTGTCATCCATCTCAGCCCAACAGAGAGGTGAACGACATTTCTTTCCGTACAACGCTTCGAATGGAGCTGCTTGAATGCTAGTGTGGTAACTGCTGTTGTAGGAGAACTCGATCAACGGCAAATGTTTCTCCCAGGCCTTACCAAAATCAATCAAGTGTCTGGATGGTTCGCTCGCTTTGACCATCCGTCTGTGGGTAATAAGCAGTACTCATGTCGAGACGCGAGTCGAACGATTTGTGCATCGTCTGCCACAAATCCGAAATGAAACGCGGGTCATGGTCAGAGATAATAGAAGTTGGCACTCCGTGCCTAGAAACCACCTATTTCAGATACACATCAGCGAGTTGAGAGAACTTATCCGTTTCCTTGATCGCGAGGAAGTGTGCAGATTTCGTGAGGCGGTCAACGATCACCCAAATGGTATCGTTTCCGTTTTGAGTTCTCGGCAACCTAGTGACAAAATCCATTGCTATCTGCTCCCATTTCCATATGGGTATTTCTGGTTATTGCAGCAACCCAGATGGTTTCTGATATTCCACTTTAACTTTAGCACAAGTCAGACACTTACTCACATAAGTCGCGATGTGAGATTTCATCTTGCGGCCACCAATACAAGACCTTAAGATCCTGATACATCTTATCCGAACCCAGGTGAACAGAGTATCGAGACTTGTATGCTTCGTCCATCATAAGCTCTCTAAGGTTACCAAACAAGGGGATCCATACTCATTCCATGCATTAGAGAATACCATCAGGTCTCTTTATAAGTCGTTTTTCCATGCCCCGTAAATACTCAGCTTCATAGTTTTCTTCCTTCAATGCTTCGGTCTGAGCCGAACGGATCTGGTCAGGTAGGTTAGAATGAATGGTGAGCTGCAAGGCGCGAACACGTTTAGGTTTCGATTCCTTTTGACTAAGAGCATCAGCTACAACATTATCTTTGCCCGGATGGTACTTGATTGCACAGTCGTAGTCATTTAAAAGTTCTACCCAGCGACGCTGTCGCATATTCAAATCCTTCTGGTCGAAAATATGCTGAAGGCTCCTGTGGTCGGTATAAATAGTGCATTTAGTACCATACAGGTAGTGCCTCCAGATTTCGAGCGCAAACACCACTGCTCCAAACTATAAGTCGTGCGTCGTATAATTCCTCTCGTGAACCTTCAGTTGTCGAGATGCATAAGCGATCACATTGTTGCGTTGCATCAGCACACAACCAAGACCCTGAATAGAAGCATCACAGTAAACCACAAAATCCTCGGTACCTTCAGGTAAAGACAAGATCAGTGCACTGCAGAGTTTCTGTTTCAAAAGTTGGAACGCATCCTCCTGCTTGTTTCCCCAAGAATACACTACACCTTTCTGTGTCAACGAGGTAAGAGGTTGGGCGATCTTTGAGAAATCCTTGATGAATCTTCGATAATATCCAGCGAGGCCAAGAAATTGTCACACCTCCGAAGGGTTCATTGGTGCCGCCCAATTCCTTATAGCATCCACCTTAGCAGGATCCACGTGTATCCCTGATTCATTAACAATGTGGCCAAGGAAGTGCACTTCTCGTATCCAGAAGTCACACTTAGAAAACTTCGCGTAGAGTTGCTCCTTTCTCAGGAGCTCCAAAATAAGACGCAAGTGTCACTCGTGGTATTCCTTGCTCTTAGAGTAGATCAAGATGTCGTCGATAAACACAATAACAAAGTCGTCAAGGTACGGTTTGCATACACGGTTCATGAGGTCCATGAAGATTGCTGGTGCGTTTGTTAACCCAAACGGCATAACCAGAAACTAATAATGCCCATACCGCATTCGAAAAGCCGTTTTAGGAATATCCTCCTCTCGAACTCTCATCTGATGATAGCCTGACCTTAAATCGATCTTCGAGTAAAAACTTGACCCTTGCAACTGGTCAAACAAGTCGTCAATACGTGGTAAAGGGTAGCGGTTCTTGACTGTCACCTTGTTGAGTTCTCTATAATCAATACACATACGGAAAGATCCGTCCTTCTTCTTTACAAACAGAACTGGGGCTCCCCAAGGCGAAGAACTAGGTCGGATAAAACCTCTATCCAATAGTTCTTGGTGTTGATTCGATAGCTCTTGCAACTCTCCTGGTGCAAGGCGATAAGGAGCACGAGCAATCGGAGCTGCTCCTGGCATAAGGTCAATCTGAAATTCCACCTGTCGATGTGGAGGTAAACCAGGTAACTCTTAAGGATATATGTCAGAAAACTCACGAACAACTAGAAGGTCTTCGATCCTCCTCTCTTCAGACTGAGGATCAGAAACAAGTTCTAAAATAGCAGGATAACCCTTCTGTAGACACTTCTGAGCTCGCATAGCTGAGATGATACCAACCATCGCACCACTACGATGGCACTGAACCGACAAGGATTCCCTACTGGGGAGAGGAGTTTGTACTTAATATTTTAAAATCTTGCATGGTATGTCCTTTGACCCTAACCTAGTTAATGTTTTTTGTTAATTCAGACTACACAAAGGTAATTTAGTCTTTTACCCTAATTATTTAAAACTAATTTTAATAAATAAAACTTGTGATAAACTAGAGGAAATAAAGAGAGAAAACTCATTCATTATAATTCATTGGATAATACATACAACATATATATAATACAATGGTAAACCCTAAGGCCTATAATGTCACACCCCAACCGATGGCGAAAACATCGGGGCATGGCACTAAGCGAAACAGATTGTTCAAGAGAATCCAAAACAACTATTAATTTACCAAATGTTTAACGTTAATATCCCATACTACTATATAGATTGAGCTCTGTGTTGGGTTGGATAGATATCATTCATCATAATTTGATAGTTGGGACTCCATATTTCTTCATGAAAAACATCATGTCTCGAATCCCATATCATTTAATACTGTTTGTAATTATGCCTCGTTTAAAACCTTACTAGGAAAACCCAGTGGGACAAAACCATAGCTAAGGGAAAAATAGTGCATTGCGCATTATAAATAACTAACAACATGCTTCAGGATGATGTTAAGTTAGTACTTCAGGACCATAAAGATAACTGATGCTACTAGATCAGTTATGTTGCCTTATTTAAAACCTTATCAAGAAAACCAAATAAGAAAAACTTAATGGAAGCAAAAAGAGTGCTACCTATTAGATTAGAACTGTATCTTGCTAACGCATTTATATACAATGCAACACTCGGTGTCGTACTGTCTGCAAGATACGACAATGTTTCGATCACAATTAAGTATAGTTCTTCTAGACCAAGTACTTCTCTACCCTCTTGGGGACTGTAAGAATCTTTTCTATGTCAAGTAATTAGACAATCATTAGTGTACTCAAAAAATGAGTTTTATCCATATAACATCTTCTGGATGTAGTCTGATTTTTTGAGCGAAAATAGTACATATATACTTGAACTACGGGTCAAGAATAACTACACTATGTCAAGGTCTTTCAAAAAAATTTCTCTTTAGTTTTACATTTTCTCTCGATGATGTTTACATCATCATTGTAAATTGCAATTACACTTAACATTAAGAGTGAAATCTTATTAAATAGATATAACTCATTTTATCTAACTTATACCCTTCATTTCAAAATCAGCTAAGTCAACTGTACCACATAGAACCAGTGTTCCCTTTAAGATTTATATAGCACATATGGGGTTATTGTTTAATAATGCTTTGGCCATTTTAATCCTATGAGGATTTTAATAAAGATGTCATTTACAATTGTCTCGTACATGTATATGGTGACGACATCCATAAGTTTTATCTGAAGTTAATTCTGAGATTGCGATGTCGCTTAGATATCTAAAGATTATCGCATCCACTATAGGGGTATATGTGACACCTGTGTCACTTCAACCATCAAACAAATGCCAAACCAATGAAATATTGTATTTCATACTCGGTATTTGTAAAAATATGTGTATCGTTTGCACATATCAACTCTTGTTCGATTTCAAGCTTTAAATCGCTTTCCGGAGGGTTATACGCGCTCTGATGCGTAGATATAACCAGTTTAATGCAACGAACACTCCGGAATATTGAAATAGGCTTAACATACCTTAAATAATCTTTACATAACTTAGAAATAAGTTTTGGATGGTTTGGTATGCCGAAATCAAGTTAATTCGCTTACAGGGATTAAATTTGACAAACTGCGAAAGTATGCCAATTTGAACTGTAACAGATATTCCGGAACATGACCATAAGTTAAACATACCATAAATATCCTTCACATAGCTTAGAAATAGGCTTTGAGGGGTTCGGTGTCCTAAAATAAACTTTTGGGTCATTCAGGGACTAAAAGCGTCAAAAAGTGCACAAGTTTGCATTTTCGGGCATAACTTACGTTCGGAATACATCCGGACATCCAAAAATTTATGTAAGCATTATAATATTATGCTTTAGTGTTTGGCTTGTCAAAAATCCATTCGTCGCGCAATTTGGACCGTTTTTACGTTCGTTACGACCCCCGTCGTAATTAACCGAACAACGCAACCATACGGCCAAACGAACCGAAATCCTAGATATTTTTGAGCAAATTTTAAGTTCCCTATACTTTAACTTCATTTTAGAGTTTTGAAATGGGGTTAACGGGCCTTAAACGTGTCGGAAATGGCCTTATTACACAACAGGGACCAAAACTGCCAAAAATCAAACTTTCTGGTCTGCAGGTCCTTGCGCACCTCAACACTCTGAGTGTTACGGTGCGCAAGCAGTCCCCAGAACATCAGAAGCTTCCGAACAGCCTGTTTCCAGCTGTCGTGCACTCCCAAACCCCTTTCCACCTGTTGATTCCTTATGGTGGGTGGCCAATTAACCTACCACAACTTTCCAACAAGTGTACGCCTTAGATTCGATCACGGTTTCCAAGAAACGATCCTAACGGTTCGGGAAATCCTATAAATACCCACATCCCCCAACTTCAAAACCCACTTGATTTCTTGAAATTTCTCTAAGTTGATGTGTAAAACACTTCATACCTGAGAATATTTGAGAGATCAAAGCTTTCGGGGACCCTTTGTAAGTATTCCTTCATTCTTTTACTGCTTTTCGAGTCCGAAAGTCAAACAAACTTTGTTTGACTTTCTGTGTTGACTAGTTTATGGTCAATGCGAAGTTCGTTTGAACTTCGCAACGTGATTGTAATCACGATGGTTATAGTCCCTTGTGACTATGCCTACTGATTACCACGTTGTCTAGGGTCGTAAGGGTAAGCGATCTAATAAATCGCTTATACCTTCGAACCCGACCCATTTGGTCGATCATTAGGATCCGACCAAATACATTAGGTAACCATAATAGGTAGGGAATAACCTTCCGAGGTTATACCTTATGGTCACGACGTTTAAGTAGTTGTATGATAGGTAGTTTATATGCCTTAGGTAAATTACCAAAATACCCCTTTGATGCCAAAAATTCATTTTAAACATATGTAACATAACCTATGACCTCTAAACTGATTTATCAACAATATTAAACATGTTAAGGCATATTTTACTTGTCATAGGACTAGTTAGGCGGTCCGAACGCGTTTTACGCGAACGACGCGTTAAAGTAGCATAAGCTACCTAAACGGGTCGTAATGGGTCGTAAACACTTAGGTTAGGTTTCATTTAGTATGTAGGCTTTGATAAACCATATGACACGAGTCTCCATACTCGTTTGGTTTACGAACCCTCATTCTATCTAATCCTCCGATTTTGGTCCGGTTTATTAACATAGTTACCTATATTAGGTGTCGTTTGATATCCGTGATCTCTAGCATTGTTTGGTTGTTACTCAAGGACTACTGAGCAATCTCAAGTGAGTACATAGACCCCTCTTTTACTGTTTTCCAAACTGTTTTGGGGTGAAACACATGTGCCTACTTGTTACTTTCATGTTTTCCTGTTTTCACATCCTATACCTGCTATATTTGTTAGTACATTATAGTACATGATTTCATTACATTTCATGCTATGTATGCCCATTGTGTGCGTACTTAGTACATCATTTTATATTACATTTCATGCTATGTATGCCCATTGTGTGCGTACTTAGTACATCATTTTATATTACATTTCATGCTATGTATGTTCATTGTGTGCATACTTAGTACATTGTTTTACATTACATTTCTGCTATGTATGTTGACTGATAGCATGCTAGCACATTGTTTTACATTACATTTCTGCTTTGTATGTTAACTTAGCATACTTAGTACATTGTTTTCATATGACATGTATACAACTGCTATAACATTTGGTGTCACGACCCCCGACCCACCCTGGACGGAATCGGAAGTCGCGAACAGCCCGTGGTACCGGTGATTTAATTTTTTGAAAACGTTGCAGCGGAAATTTCATCAGAACCGTGAGTTAGGAAAAATATCAGAGTTTAGAAACACCGGATTTTATTTATTAAATAGATGGGATAAACCCATGTTTTACAATGGTAGCTTAAATAAAGATAAATTTGATTATATAAAACAATATTTCTTAATTTGATTTAATTAATAAAATAAGCCACTTCTTGATGCCTTTCAGTGCCGTATCCATCTCTTATTCCAATCTACTGTAATTACCTGAAACGCGTTTTAAAAAGGTTTTTTCAGCGTGAAATACTGAGTGAATCATTCTATTTACTAAAATGACACATTTGTTATAATTTACAGTATTAAGGAAAATTACAATGTTTCTGATATCAAACCAATTACCCACAGTATTTTGTCACTCGACCCATTGGCCCTTCCGTCCAATGGTGTCTGTGACTATGGTCATATCACCCATTGGCTGCCCCAATGGTGAAGATTATCAAGTAATGTATACAAAACCCCACATACCGGCTGTAATATGGTGATTACATAAACTTAATCCCTGTAATTATAACTTTGAAATAAATAGGGTTTTGTAAATAGATTTGATAAAAAGAGAATGACTCACAGATAATCATGCAGATTCATACGGACATAATTTAGTCTACAGATAAGCCTTGATATATTGCAGATTTATACAGGCAGGGCTTAGCCTATTGATTTTGCCTTGTAACCTAGTGCATACGAACTAGGTAGGTAACTTAATACAATAATTACGATAACTCACGAGATCAAATTCTCACAATGAACGACAAAGTGCAATACTTCATCCATCGAATTAACGATGATCCGTCAAATTAATGACGAACGACAAAGTATAATACTTCATCCATCGAATTAACGATGATCCGTCAAATTAATGACGAACGATAAAGTATAACCCTATTGTGGGCGGCACTTAAACATCCATTGGATATATTGATCGGTCGGAAAATGAATCGTAATAGCGATTAAGTTAATACCCTGTATCGTAGCAGAATTTGAGCTAGTGTGTGTTTGGTAGTAATAAAAATATATATTTGTAATTTAAGTATAGTACCCCTATTTCAACCTTATCCCGATGTTCCGAGACCGAATCCCAACAACTTAGTCGGGCAGAGCCCTGACATATGTTATGAGGCTTAGATCAATCGGAAAGGGTAGCGGTGATCGGGAGTTAAAACACTTAAACGGGGCAGAACCTTATTATTATTATTATTGGGAAAAATAAAAATAAAAAGGATTATGAGAGAGATGGCGATTTTTCTTAGTGAGAGAGAAATAAAAGAAGGCAGTTTGATTTTGAACTGATGCCTTTCTATTTATAGTGAAATGGTTAGCTTGATGGGAAAGCTACTTCGTCTGATGAAAAGACACGTACATCAATTTCCATATTTATCAAGTACACATGTCTATTTCTGAATAAAAGGTTTAGTTAAATTCTTTTTTTTTTCTTTATCTATTATTATATTACATATGTAAGTTATATTTATTATTATTTTATTTATTATTCCATACATATATTTCTAATTTGAATTATTCTTATCGGCTGCCATACATTTATCTTGGTTTTGCAAGTTTTAATTAATTTTTTTTATTATTTTATTGTTATATGTATTATATTTAATTTACCTGCTTTACGGAGCTGGCGCGTATAACTTCTAAAATATGACATTTTATAAAATAAAGAATATGTCTTTAGAATGAGTATATTTTTGTCTACATTTGGGTCTAAGTTTCATTAAAAATAGAGTGGTTCAAAATACAATGTATTTTATAATTTAATTATTAAATGGTTTCTGGGCCCGTCTAAATACTTCATATTTCTTATAGTTAACTTACCCGTAATCTACCTGTCTAATAATATAATTTTTTATAGACTTTTATTTTATTAGAAAGGGCACTCATATACAGGCCAATATAATATTTCAACCAACTATAAAAATAGTGTTTAAAACTATTTGGGTTGAATATTTATATTAAAAATAAACTAGTTACTAGTGGTTAATAAATTTAACCAAACCTATAATTCTTATAGAAAAATAGGGATGTTACATTTGGTTTGCACAAACGAGACTTATATACGTTCATTAACATTAGCTACGCCGCTCGGTAGTAAGTACTGGTACCATAGGACTTGACAAATCCCATTCCTGACATCTCGGGTTTGTTTGGATGTAAGGAATGACTTAATCCGAAAACATTTCTTTTGATAACCTTGACTGAAAGGGTTATCCGACTGTCTCAAGGCTTGAATGTATGCGTTAACTTACCACATAAATGTTTGTATCAATGTAACATGCATTACTTTGCAAAACATAACTTTTTGATATATTCAAAATACTTTGTTTTGAACATTACTACATTTGGATTATGTGACAATACTTTACTTACAATACATAACATTTGCTGCACATTACTTGACTACTTTTGGACTTCTTAACATTTGACATGGTTTATACAAGGACTCTTTGACAATTGGTCTAAACATAGACTTATTACATTGGTGGTTTGTTTAAGTGACTTAAGTAACGAGATGTGAGTAATATGATACAAGCATGGTGGATACGTCGCTGGTACTTCCTATATATAAGTGTTTGTATTATATTACATATCATAGCGTTATTTAAATCATTCAATTTGGACTTATACATTTTACACAAGTAACACGATTTTCACAAGACTTTGGTTTACAAACAATTTACTTTATACAACTCATTTTAATTGGTTATACATTTAACCATACATTATTCTTTTATTTATACATATCATTTGATCTTATCGCTTTTTAAATAACTTACAAAACAAAACAATTTACAAGGTTCATGACTAAACTTTATTAAACAACTCTTTCTAAACTTACAAGTCATGAATCCTATTTTCACAAAACCAATGTATCTCACAGGCATTTTTATGCTGACGTACCTATTTTCACATGTGTTTTCAGGTGATGATGCATAGGACTTATCAAGACATACTTAGGCGGACCTGTGCCTTAGTGACTTAAAACGAGACAAGAACTAGTTAATTTATGTTATGTACTCTTTGTTTCTTGTTTAAAACAATGTAAACTCTCATGTTTGATTAATAAAACGAAACTTTAATTGCCATGGATTTGAAACGATTAATTCTGTTACAACACTCCCTGACGTTTCCGCCACGTTACGTTGTCTCACGTGGTCGGGGTGTGACAGAAAAGATGGTATCAGAGCCAATGGTTAAAGGGAATTAGGTTATTAGTAATACTTTGACCTAGTCTATAACCTTCTTAGGACCCTAACGCAAGTTTACTTGCGTTTAGTCATAAAACAATACCGTCACCTATCCTTAGGCGACAATCACAACGAGAACATTAATTCCGAATCCGCTTTGAAAATTAATCATATGTTTTTGGATGATTGATTACTAGGTTTTGAACCCTCTGTTACAAGGTTTTGAACCCCTTTGAGTTTTCAAAATCTCGTCAAAGTTTTTGGTCCTAAATAATGTGAACACGTGCAAACTGGAAGAGTGAATGCCTGTACCCTGAGTTTTCTGTCTAAGGCTAGAGTGTTCGTACAAATCCACATAATCGGACCAGTCACTCTTACCTGGGAACTCTTGGGGTGAGTGTCCACTTATAGGCAAGCATGTCTTCGTGATACATTATGAGGATCTATTTGCTTTGATTCAGCCTTTGTGTGTCGTTTGTTTGATTCGTGGTTCAAACAAATGACCATCACCCATGATTTTTGGTCGGTAATTGCAACATCCTATTCTTACCCCATGCCATTTCATTTGTTTTCTCTCTTGTTTCCCCTTTTTAGAATGCCTCCACGACGCAAAAATCCGGTATCTATTGAAGATCTGGAAGCTGTCATTACACAGCAAATAACTGCTGCAATCCCGAAAATCGTTGCCCAATGTAACCAAGCCCTCAACAACAATAATGCCCCCTGCAACTTCAAGACGTTCAACTCGGCTAAGCCATCAAAGTTTTCTGGGTCTCAAGGAGCGACTGCACTTCTGCAATGGTTCGAGAGTTTAGAGAGCACCTTCAGACATGTTCAATGTCCAAACGAGCGAAAGGTAGACTTTGCATCTAGTGTCTTTGAGAAACGAGCTTTGACATGGTGGAATGGTGTGATGAGAGATAGGGGTGCCGAAGTGGCACTGGCTCAAACGTGGGAAGAACTTCGAGCACTGATGATGAAGGAATTTTGTCCTCGTCACGAGATCAGGGCCTTGGAAAGGGAATTCGACGATCTTAAGCAAGACAGCGGCGAACATCGAGCATACACTGATCGATATAAGGAGCTGAGCCTGTTGTGTCCTACCATGGTTACGCCTTTGGATAAGGCGATCGAAAAATACATTGATGGTCTCCCTGACTCAGTTCATGACATTGTTACTGGTAGTAACCCCACTACGGTTAGGCAGGCCATTGAGCTATCTGCAACCTTGACTGAATCTCAGATCAGGAAACGTAAACTTTTTCGAAAGGGTGACAAGAAGCCTATCGAGGAATCAAAGACCATGGATGAACTGACTGGATCCCCTAAGCGGTCAAAGAAGCGAGAGGCTTCTCAGAACTTCGCCATGGTTACTCACAATGATCAAACCGTCCCCAACCAACCAGCTCAACCCCCTGCTAGGAAGCCATACAATGGAACTTCACCCTTGTGCAACCAATGTAACCTTCATCATCATGCTAGTGTGAAGTGCCGCGAATGCAAAATTTGTGGACTTAAAGGTCATACAGCAAAAGTTTGCCGAGCTGCAGTTGCACCAAATCAAGTTGGCAACAATCCTGCTCAAGCTCTCTTTCCACCAGGTTCTTGCTACAATTGTGGTGAGATGGGTCATTTCTGAAGAAATTGCCCAAAGCTTGCTAATGCAAATCCAGCACAGGGATGAGCATCTGACCGACTAAAAGACAACACCCTCTAGAAATTATCATGTCTTATGTATTATTTTCTTTTGTTGTCAAGGTCCAAGAAACAGTCGTTATCATTGTTTATAAATAAATATTTTATATACATTGCAATGTATTTATATGGTTGCATGTATAAAGAACATATCCCTTACAATACCGACAATCAAGGAATCGTATTCCTTGGAAAACAAACTACCCCCCAAAATTTTTCTATTTTATGATCTCTTGCGTTTTCCACGAAATTCCTAAGTACCCGTTTCTTCCAAGGAAACGAAGTACAAGGCACAAGTTACAACACTAGACGAATACCCAAAGTACCACTATAAATCCTTAATAGGGTACCTAAGGGTATTTCCGTAAATCCAAAAATTGATGTGTTCCTTAATTCGAATATTACGTTTCTTTGAAAACAAAAATCAAATTTTTGGAAGATCTTCCTATCTTTTTAGATAGATCCCAGAAGACATTGAAGTCCATCGACTGGTTTCCACATCCATTTTCAATCGATAACAAGTTAATAGCAAATTAATAATCAAGTTAAACAACTATGAGATTATGTGCTTATGTGTTTCCTTTTATGTTTTTTGTGTAATCCAAGTTTTGTTATCCAAATCCTCGTAGAATCTTCCATATCTTCGTATAAGGAATTCATAGTAGGATATCCAAAGGTACTATATTAAATCCTCAATTGGCTTTTACGTAATAGTAAAGACCCTTGGATTATATTGTACTATTCCATAATTAGACCCCTTGAGTGGTCTAGTTAAACAGATCGATCCGAAAATCTGGTTAGGAATATCATGTGATGAGATAGCTGAAAGGACTCCTTGGTGGCCTAATTAAAAGGATCATTTGTCGATCTAATTAAAAGGACCTTATGGTAGTCTAGTCACACTCATCACAGGTTTGATTTTTCCTCCCCTTCACATTACAAAACAAATTGTGCGGACTGTGCAAGGAATTGCGTAATTATGGATGCATACATAATTATGAAATTCAGTGCACAGAAACCACAACAAGTTTGGTCGTGTGTCTAGAAATGACTCATTCCGTGCATTTTCATTTCTGAAGAAATTGTGGAAAATGACTCATCCCGTTCATTTTCGTTTCTGAAGAAATTATGGAAAATGACTCATCCCGTTCATTTTCGTTTCTGAAGGAATTGTGGAAAATGACTCATTCCGTTCATTTTCATTCCTGAAGAAATTGTAGAAAATGACTCATTCCTTTCATTTTCGTTTCTGAAGAAATTGTGGAAAATGACTCATTCCGTTCATTTTCGTTCCTGAAGAAATCGTGGAAAATGACTCATTCCGTTCATTTTCGTTCCTGAAGAAATCGTGGAAAACGACTCATTCCGTTCATTTTCGTTTCTGAAGAAATTATGGAAAATGACTCATTCCGTTCATTTTCGTTTCTGAAGGAATTATGGAAAATGACTCATTCCATTCATTGTCATTTCTGAAAATGTCCGTAAAGAGGAAATGACAGGATTATGCCTTTCATATCTCTGGTGGTTATTTGACACAAAGTCACAGATAGACTCCTATGAATAAATTTCGGGACGAAATTTCCTAAAGTAGGGGAGACTGTGACACATGTGTCACTTCAACCATCAAACAAATGCCAAACCAATGAAATATTGTATTTCATACTCGGGATTTGTAAAAATATGTGTATCGTTTGCACATATCAACTCTTTTTCGATTTTAAGCTTTAAATCGCTTCCCGGAGGGTTATACGCGCTCTGATGCGTAGATATAACCAGTTTAATGCAAGGAACACTCTGGAATAGTGAAATAGGCTTAACATACCTTAAATAACCTTTACATAACTTAGAAATAAGTTTTGGATGGTTTGGTATGCCGAAATCAAGTTAATTCGCTTACAGGGACTAAATTTGACAAACTACGAAAGTATGCCAATTTGAACTGTAACAGACATTCCGAAACATGATCATAAGTTAAACATACCATAAATATCCTTCACATAGCTTAGAAATAGGCTTTGAGGGGTTCGATGTGCTAAAATAAACTTTTGGGTCATTCAGGGACTAAAAGCGTCAAAAAGTGCACAAGTTTGCATTTTCGCGCATAACTTACGTTCGGAATACATCCGGACATCCAAAAATTTATGTAAGCATTATAATATTATGCTTTAGTGTTTGGCTTGTCAAAAATCCATTCGTCGCGCAATTTGGACCGTTTTTACGTTCGTTACGACCCCCGTCGTAATTAACCGAACAACGCAATCGTACGGCCAAACGAACCGACATCCGAGATATTTTTGAGCACATTTTAAGTTTCCTATACTTTAACTTCATTTTAGAGTTTTGAAATGGGGTTAACGGGCCTTAAATGTGTCGGAAATGGCCTTATTACACAACAGGGACCAAAACTGCCAAAAATCAAACTTTCTGGTCTGCAGGTCCTTGCGCACCTCAACACTCTGAGTGTTACGGTGCGCAAGCAGTCCCCAGAACATCAGAAGCTTCCGAACAGCCTGTTTCCAGCTGTCGTGCACTCCCAAACCCCTTTCCACCTGTTGATTCCTTATGGTGGGTGGCCAATTAACCTACCACAACTTTCCAACAAGTGTACGCCTTAGATTCGATCACGGTTTCCAAGAAACAATCCTAACGGTTCGGGAAATCCTATAAATACCCACATCCCCCAACTTCAAAACCCACTTGATTTCTTGAAATTTCTCTAAGTTGATGTGTAAAACACTTCATACCTGAGAATATTTGAGAGATCAAAGCTTTCGGGGACCCTTTGTAAGTATTCCTTCGTTCTTTTATTGCTTTCCGAGTCCGAAAGTCAAACAAACTTTGTTTGAATTTCTGCGTTGACCAGTTTATGGTCAATGCGAAGTTCGTTTGAACTTCGCAACGTGATTGTAATCACGATGGTTATAGTCCCTTGTGACTATGCCTACTGATTACCACGTTGTCTAGGGTCGTAAGGGTAAGCGATCTAATAAATCGCTTATACATTCGAACCCGGCCCATTTGGTCTATCATTAGGATCCAACCAAATACATTAGGTGACCATAGTAGGTAGGGAATAACCTTCCGAGGTTATACCTTATGGTCACGACGTTTAAGTAGTTGTATGATAGGTAGTTTATATGCCTCTTAGGTAAATTACCAAAATGCCCCTTTGATGCCAAAAATTCATTTTAAACATATGTAACATAACCTATGACCTCTAAACTGATTTATCAATAATATTAAACATGTTAAGGCATATTTTACTTGTCATAGGACTAGTTAGGCGGTCCGAACGCGTTTTACGCGAACGACGCGTTAAAGTAGCATAAGCTACCTCAACGAGTCGTAATGGGTCGTAAGCACTTAGGTTAGGTTTCATTTAGTATGTAGGCTTTGATAAACCATATGACACGAGTCTCCATACTCGTTTGGTTTACGAACCCTCATTCTATCTAATCCTCCGATTTAGGTCCGGTTTATTAACATAGTTACCAATATTAGGTGCCGTTTGATATCCGTGATCTCTAGCATTGGTTGGTTGTTACTCAAGGACTACTGAGCAATCTCAAGTGAGTACATAGACCCATCTTTTACTGTTTTCCAAACTGTTTTGGGGTGAAACACATGTGCCTACTTGTTACTTTCATGTTTTCCTGTTTTCACATCCTATACCTGCTATATTTGTTAGTACATTCTAGTACATGATTTCATTACATTTCATGCTATGTATGCCCATTGTGTGCGTACTTAGTACATCATTTTATATTACATTTCATGCTATGTATGCCCATTGTGTGCGTACTTAGTACATCATTTTATATTACATTTCATGCTATGTATGTTCATTGTGTGCATACTTAGTACATTGTTTTACATTACATTTCTGCTATGTATGTTGACTGATAGCATGCTAGCACATTGTTTTACATTACATTTCTGCTTTGTATGTTAACTTTGCATACTTAGTACATTGTTTTCATATGACATGTATACAACTGCTATAACATTTGGTTTGCACAAACGAGACTTATATACGCTCATTAACATTAGCTACGCCGCTCGGTAGTAAGTACTGGTACCATAGGACTTGACAAATCCCATTCCTGACATCTCGGGTTTGTTTGGATGTAAGGAATGACTGAATCCGAAAACATTTCTTTTGATAACCTTGACTGAAAGGGTTATCCGACTGTCTCAAGGCTTGAATGTATGCGTTAACTTACCACATAAATGTTTGTATCAATGTAACATGCATTACTTTGCAAAACATAACTTTTTGATATATTCAAAATACTTTGTTTTGAACATTACTACATTTGGATTATGTGACAATACTTTACTTACAATACATAACATTTGCTACACATTACTTGACTACTTTTGGACTTCTTAACATTTGACATGGTTTATACAAGGACTCTTTGACAATTGGTCTAAGCATAGACTTATTACATTGGTGGTTTGTTTAAGTGACTTAAGTAACGAGATGTGAGTAATATGATACAAGCATGGTGGATACGTCGCTGGTACTTCCTATATATAAGTCTTTGTATTATATTACATATCATAGCGTTATTTAAATCATTCAATTTGGACTTATACATTTTACACAAGTAACACGATTTTCACAAGACTTTGGTTTACAAACAATTTACTTTATACAACTCATTTTAATTGGTTATACATTTAACCATACATTATTCTTTTATTTATACATATCATTTGATCTTATCGCTTTTTAAATAACTTACAAAACAAAAAAAATTACAAGGTTCATGACTAAACTTTATTAAACAACTCTTTCTAAACTTACAAGTCATGAATCCTATTTTCACAAAACCAATGTATCTCACAGGCATTTTTATGCTGACGTACCTATTTTCACATGTGTTTTCAGGTGATGATGCATAGGACTTATCAAGACATACTTAGGCGGACCTGTGCCTTAGTGACTTAAAACGAGACAAGAACTAGTTAATTTATGTTATGTACTCTTTGTTTCTTGTTTAAAACAATGTAAACTCTCATGTTTGATTAATAAAACGAAACTTTAATTGCCATGGATTTGAAACGATTAATTTTGTTACAACACTCCCCGACGTTTCCGCCACGTTACGTTGTCTCACGTGGTCGGGGTGTGACAGTATACGTTTCCTCATAATCAACTGCTGGGATTTGGGAAAAAAATCTTTATGTTATAAGTCTTGCCTTACATTGTAAAATCTCATTCCTTGCGTTACTTTCTGTTTAAAAACACCCATTTATAACCTACTGGTTTGACGTCTATTGAACGTTTCGTTGGTCAAGCGAATTTAATTCAACCTTTAAGTCATCAAGCCATTTTGGCTATTTCTGTGTGCGTACTTTTACACAGTTTCATGTTTGTAACCTTTTTCATCGATTACATTTATTGCTGTAGCAAATGCAAATATATTATTTCACACGTGTTTCATTATGGTTCTATATTGTATGGTATTGTACATAAGTTATTTGAGATCTCATATTTGTTTGGTACCTGAGTTTCTTTAGAAACTCCCTTTTCCTCTTCTAGGATTTCATTAACTTTCTAGGATTTTATCAATAACATCTTTTAAGGTTTTTGTATGCAACCCCTTTTGGGATTTGGAATACAACCACTTCTAGGGTTTTTCCTATGCATCTTCTTATAGATTACACTGTCACACCCCAACCGATGGCGGAAACATCAGAGTGAGACCAAATAGATTGCTCAAGACATCATAACACTAATATTTGCGACAAGTATTTAAATAATGGATTTATTTCATTACTAAAAAGTGAATTGCAAAGATTGAAATCAAATACAACAACTTGAAATACAAGAATTACAATACAATAAGAATACAAAATTTTTAATGTGTATCTAGGCATCCTACTATGTTCCATGCATCATCAACATCATCTCAAAACCTGCAACATGTTTTAAAAAGCATAGTTCAATACAACGTATTGGCGAGTACACTAGTTTTAGACTCGTGACATATGTATAAAAAGTATTTTCAATCCAACATAGCAATTTGGTATACAAGGTCAAACTATCATGCATAACTAAAAGTCAAACCCAAGTGTCCACAAGAATTTGGCATCCATCGATATAGCAATATCGAGACCGTAAAGAATAAATAATAGCATCCCTCGATATAACAATATCGAGACCGTAATGAATATAACTTAACAAAAACCCCGTCGGGTGGTGTGCTACTCCTCTAGCGCTATAATTGTTAAGGCGGGTTAACAAGTGTAACAACCCGACCTTTCGGTTGTTCCTATATTTATCGTTGTTCCATTCGTAAATGCTTGTACTCTGAGATTCGATGATTATCAAGGGTTAACTATATTTTTACGCATATTATATCGCTTATTTATCTCATTTAAACGCTTATTATTTGAATGCTCATCCCAACGCAAACTCAACGAGAACTCAAAACGCGGATTGGTTTATTTTATTTATATTTATATTATTTGTGTGTTTAATAAGTTTATGTGTTTTAATACTCGCCTAAAATGCTCGAATGCCCCCTCGCACAACTCGATTTATCACACTAAAACGCAACGCAACACGATACTTAATACCTCGCTAAAATTATTTAAGTACTCGAACTACCTAACGAACATCCGACACGTGAAACCAGAGCTACTTGTATGCAACAGGCAACTTCGTACGAAGCCACCAGCTTCGTACGAAGCCACCAGTTTCGTACAAAACCTGCAGTGCGCCCTATAAATACCTAGCCTCACCCTTTCACTCTTCATTTGCTCCATTTCACTCAAGAACACTCCCTACTTGCTCTTTTCTATTTCCTCAGGTAAGATCTACTGTTTTTACACAAAACACAACGATTTCCACCATGATTTTCACGAGTTTATCTCCGATTTCATCTAAACTTCTCTCTTTTTACAAAAACCTTCATCTTTTTCATCAAAACTTTTGATTTTGTTATGGATTTGCACCTAAACAAGTGTATTGGGCTTAACTTTGGCTTCTCAAGATAGGAATCTGATGATTTCGCACTCACCAAGTGTTTAATCCAAGGATAAACTATTTTAAACTTGATTTTTACACTAAATCAGACCAAAACGACGTATGTTTCGTTCACTGGATAGTGGGACGAAGCGGTGTCGAAACCGTCATGAAAAGGACTCAAAAACACATCCGATTCAAGCGAAAACCCCGTTCCGAACGCTGAAAGACGCTGAACAGCCGCTTCTACGAACCCAGAATGGCTTGTACGATGCACCGGCTTCGTACGAAGGCACCGCCTTCGTACAACCCAGCCCATGTTCCTACATGTGACTAAAACGCTCAAAAGACCTCTCTAGCTCTAAGTTTAATCAGTAGCTTAAGACTGGAGGGATGAACACTCGATTTCCCGAAGAAAGACGCGAAGAACACTCGATTTTGGACACGGAAACAAGAGACGTACGAAGACACCACCTTCGTACGAAGGAACTCCGTTCGTACAAAGGCACCTACCTTCGTACAAAGAGTCTGTTTCCCACTCGACACTCCAACTTAGACCGTTTCAGCACTTCGAAGACTGATGCACTTCTGTCCCCATACGCAGGCTGATCCGGCGCTCCCTCCACTCTATTCCAGACTGTGTTTAGCTATTAAACATGCACTGTGAGCATACTCGAACCCTTTTTCGCTTAACGCACTTTTGGGTGTTACATACGTTCTCTATCAAAACACGACGCACACGATGCTTAAACTCTTTTTAACGTTAACCACTCTCGCATTTTATAGGTGAATCGTTGAATGTTTGTTTGCTATGTGTAACAACCCGCACTTTCGCGCTCGTTACTCTTGTTATGCCTAGCACCCGAGATTCGGATCATAATGTAAACCATATCGCTTACTACGCTACTTCGCATATTTTCGCACTACATCGCTTATTACAACGTGCTATATCACAACGCTTACAACGCCTTCGCATACACTATTTCGCTATCACAAAAGCAATGCAAACTCGAAACGCGGTTACTCGTATGTAAATAAATATAAATTATATTTTATTACTAGTTATATATATTAATATCTATGTGTTAAAACGCGCAAACGCTCGCAAGCGCAACCAAATTTATCGCACTGAAACGCGATACTACTTATCTCGCTAAAACACATAATGTACTCACAATATTTAACGCAACAAATGTCACACCCCCAAAATACCACATGCGGAAACACCGCGGGACGTGTGACGTACCAGGATCCAAGACACCAATCACATTGAACCAATAATAAAACATGACCAAGTTTATGTTTATTAAATTAAGTAATCATAATTGTCAAACAAGAATTATCAGATTCAGCGGAAGCAAATGACATAATAATGTTTAATGTATTCTCAAAACCAAATGTAATAGTGTTCAAATAACATGCAAGTAATCCTCAGCGACATGACCATGACCACTCCAGCCATCCAGATAGCAAGTTCCTCATCCACTGCACCTAACGACTTGGGAGCATGCAACAAGTGTGTCAGACAACGCTGGTGAGTTCACAGTTTTACGAAAACGTTAATTACCAAGTGTTTAATCCAGTTTGTTAACAAATCTGAAAGTAATATTGATAATATCTCGTTACTGAACAAGACGGCTCCTGATGTATGTTTTGCCCGTTCCCCAGTGCTCCTATCAAAGCACTAGGCATGACTGGGTCATTAGTTCACACCCGCCCTCTCCGGTACGGGGTGAGGGTGCCAAACCTAAGTAGCGCTACCAACTAATACCCCGTTACCTCTCCGGTAACAAAAAGATGGGACTTAAGAATGATAGAGTGAGATTATTATCCAACATTCATGTTTTACCCAAAAGACTTATCCCTCCCCGGGATACCCACTGACTGTCCCAACCACCGGGACACATGCTCAAGAGTAGTGAACTCACCTTGGTTTGCTCGGTATGACTAGTTACTAGCACACACTAACTCAGTCAAAGCCTATGGTATTCAAGTATGCATAATCAGTCTCACGCTCTCAAGGTTCATGTATAAATAAAAGTCATAGTGTGTATCAATTCAGCAATCACCGAGTAGCACATAGCAGTTATACAACTCATATAAATCCACAATCCGCATGCATGTTTCGTAACAACGCCTAACAGTTAGGTGTACTATGCGTAAGAACTAGATCATGTCTCCTTGGCCATAGTCAATTATTGTTAACAGTAAGTACCATGATTTCTATAGCATTAACATCCATCAACAGAAACAACTAGGTTCGCTGTGTTTGTTTACCCTCTTGACGAAACACCCCAGTTTCGTCGTGATTCCTCGTTGACGAAACCCCCAGGTTTCGTCGTGATTCCCTAATGACGAAACACTCAGGTTTCGTCGTGATGTGAGTTTCGTCAACATGGGTTTCGTCGAGATGGGAGTTTCAGCAGTTACAATATTCTTTAATGCACAAAGTTTCAATCATCGTCTAATCGTTAACCCTAATCATGTAAAACCAGTTACACAACAACAGCAGGTTTAATGAAACCAGTTTATGCAAACATTCAACAACCCTTACATACCGTTTAACATCTACGCTATCATCCCTACACCAATTACGTATGTTTAATCTCATAAAAGTCATTCTATCCTTCATCGATTCAAATCATCAAATGACTTCACACAATCGGATTGTCAATACATCGAGATATAAGTTCATTACACACATGGATTATTAGAGTATCGAACCACATCACAATATGAACATATACAAATTAACATAATCCTATCCTTGAAACCCTAATTCATCATATAAAATCATCACAACAAAATATGGCAATCTAGTGCAGGTAAAAGACTAACCACAATTCCGAGTGGGTTGATTAGACTGATACACCAAGGCTTGAGATGTTCTATGGCCGTCGCTCAAGGAGTGGAGAAAGGACTTTTAGGGTTAAAGTTTACGTAATTGTGTTCAAGAGGGAGTTATACAAATAACCTAAGGTGTTGGGCCGGTGAAACAACTTTGGGCCGAAACCCGTTCCCGACGAAACACGCCACTGGACGAAACCCCAGTGTTTCGTCGACTGAAGGGAGTGACGAAAGTCACTTGTTTCGTCGGAGAGGGATGATGGCGAAATTCTAATGTTCATAAGCTTTTATTAATTATCCAATTATCCAAACAATCATACAACTAACTATCCAATTATCCAAGCAATCATACAAGACACCAAACATATATCAAACATGAACAAGTTACAATGCAACGAATTATGAAAACACTTGCGAAACGAGTAACGTGTCTAGTAAGGACCTTGAAAACTCGGGTTGTCACATCATCCCCAACTTGAAAGAAATTTCGTCCCGAAATTTGGTAAGTAATCCAAAACAGCAAGAAGGTAACTCAGGATGACTGTGGATTTTCGGCGGGTACCACATCATCCCCAACTTGAATGGGAATTTCGTCCCGAAATTCACTAGTTGTGCCAGACTTAGATTTGCCTGACTTGGACTTGTCGTCTGGAAATAAATGTGGGTACTTGAGCTTCATCTGGTCTTCGGGCTCCCACGTTAACTCCGGTCCACGTCTTGAGTTCCAACGAACTCTCACAATTGGAATCCGACTATGCTTACGAACCTTAACTTCCCGATCCATAATCTCAATTGGTTCTTCGACAAACTGCAACTTGTCGTCAATTTCCAGTTCTTGAAATGGTACTACTAGTGTTTTGTCAGATAAGCACTTCTTTAATTGCGACACATGGAAAACATCGTGGACATTACCCAACTCAGCAGGTAACTCGAGCTTGTAGGCCACTTTACCAATATGCTCTAAAACTTTGAATGGCCTGACGTAGCGTGGATTAAGCTTGCCGCGCTTCCCAAAGCGCACCACACCCTTCCAGGGTGAGACCTTCAACATAACACGATCATTAACTGCGAACTCCAAAGGTTTTCTACGCTTATCTGCGTAGCTTTTCTGACGATCACGCGCTGCCGCCATACGATTCCTGATCTGAAAAATTTTCTCGGAGGTTTCAAGTACAAGCTTCGGGCCTGTAATCTGGCTGTCATCCACCTCAGCCCAACAGAGAGGTGAACGACATTTCTTTCCGTACAACGCTTCGAATGGAGCTGCCTGAATGCTAGTGTGGTAACTGTTGTTGTAGGAGAACTCGATCAATGGAAAATGTTTCTCCCAGCCCTTACCAAAATCAATCACACATGCACGCAACATGTCTTCAAGTGTCTGGATGGTTCGCTCGCTTTGACCATCTGTCTATGGGTGATAACCAGTACTCATGTCGAGACGCGAGTCGAACGATTTGTGCATCGTCTGCCACAAATCCGAAATGAAACGCGGGTCATGGTCAGAGATAATAGAAGTTGGCACTCCGTGCCTAGAAACCACCTCTTTCAGATACACAGCAGCGAGTTGGGAGAACTTATCTGTTTCCTTGATCGCGAGGAAGTGTGCAGATTTCGTGAGGCGGTCAACGATCACCCAAATGGTATCGTTTCCGTTTTGAGTTCTCGGCAACCCAGTGACAAAATCCATTGCTATCTGCTCCCATTTCCATATGGGTATTTCTGGTTGTTGCAGCAACCCAGACGGTTTCTGATATTCCACTTTAACTTTAGCACAAGTCAGACACTTACTCACATAAGTCGCGATGTGAGATTTCATCTTGCGGCCATCAATACAAGACCAAAAGATCCTGATACATCTTATCCGAACCCGGGTGAACAGAGTATCGAGACTTGTGCGCTTCATCCATCATAAGCTCTCTAAGGTTACCAAACAAGGGGATCCATACTCGTTCCATGCATTAGAGAATACCATCAGGTCTCTTTATAAGTCGTTTTTCCATGCCCCGTAAATACTCAGCTTCATAGTTTTCTTCCTTCAATGCTTCGGTCTGAGCCGAACGGATCTGGTCAGGTAGGTTAGAATGAATGGTGAGCCGCAAGGCGCGAACACGTTTGGGTTTCGATTCCTTTCGACTGAGAGAATCAGCTACAACGTTATCTTTACCCGGATGACACTTGGTTGCACAGTCGTAGTCATTTAAAAGTTCTACCCAGCGACGCTGTCGCATATTCAAATCCTTCTGGTAAAAAATATGCTGAAGGCTCCTATGGTCGGTAAAAATAGTGCATTTAGCACCGTACAGGTAGTGCCTCCAGATTTCGAGCGCAAACACCACTGCTCCAAACTCTAAGTCGTGCGTTGTATAATTCCTCTCGTGAACCTTCAGTTGTCGAGATGCATAGGCGATCACATTGTTGCATTGCATCAGCACGCAACCATGACCCTGAATAGAAGCATCACAGTAAACCAAAAAATCCTCGGTACCTTCATGTAAAGACAAGATCAGTGCACTGCAGAGTTTCTGTTTCAAAAGTTGGAACGCATCCTCCTGCTTGTTTCCCAAAGAATACACAACACCTTTCTGTGTCAACGAGGTAAGAGGTTGGGCGATCTTTGAGAAATCCTTGATGAATCTTCGATAATACCCAGCGAGGCCAAGAAATTGTCACACCTCCGAAGGGTTCATTGGTGCCGCCCAATTCCTTATAGCATCCACCTTAGCAGGATCCACGTGTATCCCTGATTCATTAACAATGTGGCCAAGGAAGTGCACTTCTCGTATCCAGAAGTCACACTTAGAAAACTTCGCGTAGAGTTGCTCCTTTCTCAGGAGCTCCAAAATAAGACGCAAGTGTCGCTCGTGGTCTTCCTTGCTCTTAGAGTAGATCAAGATGTCGTCGATAAACACAATAATAATGTCGTCAAGGTACGGTTTGCATACACGGTTCATGAGGTCCATGAAGATTGCTGGTGCGTTTGTTAACCCAAATGGCATAACCAGAAACTAATAATGCCCATACCGCATTCGAAAAGCCGTTTTAGGAACATCCTCCTCTCGAACTCTCATCTGATGATAGCCCGACCTTAAATCGATATTCGAGTAAAAACTTGACCCTTGCAACTGGTCAAACAAGTTGTCAATGCGTGGTAAAGGGTAGCGGTTCTTGACTGTCACCTTGTTGAGTTCTCTATAATCAATACACATACGGAAAGATCCGTCCTTCTTCTTTACAAACAAAACTGGGGCTCCCCAAGGCGAAGAACTAGGTCGGATAAAACCTCTATCCAATAGTTCTTGGAGTTGATTCGATAGCTCTTGCAACTCTCCTAGTGCAAGGCGATAAGGAGCACGAGCAATCGGAGCTGCTCCTGGCATAAGGTCAATCTGAAATTCCACCTGTCGATGTGGAGGTAAACCAGGTAACTCTTCAGGAAATACGTCAGAAAACTCACGAACAACTGGAAGGTTTTCGATCCTCCTCTCTTCAGACTGAGGATCAGAAACAAGTGCTAAAATATCAGGATAACCCTTCTGTAGACACTTCTGAGCTCGCATAGCTGAGATGATACCAACCATCGCACCACTACGATGGCCCTGAACTGATGTGTGTAAAATGCAACATATAAATTACATCAAATGAGGCATAAAACTAACCCTTTTTTAGTACTAATATTGGAAAAATAGTGTTTTTGTCTTCCTTTTGTATTTTCAGGATTAAATGAGCTCAAAAACGCAAAAGAAGCAAAAAGACAGCTAAATCCAGCATAAATACAAGAAAAGGAACATTAGTGGATTGCCCGAACCCTCAACGGCACCTTCCAAAGCAAAATAGAGAAAACAGAAGGCTGAACACGCCCCGTGCTCAGCCAGCACGGGGCCGTGCCCAAGAAGCAGCATAAAAGACAAATCTATAGAAGCTTCTATTGCCCACCACGGGCCGTGCTCAGCGGACACGGGGGCGTGTCGAAAGTACAGCAGGCGCATTTATTGTAATTGCGAATTACAATTAATGAGGAGAGAGAGTATCAGACGGGCACGGGGCCGTGTCCAGCGGACACGGGGCCGTGTCCAGCTCTTTGTTCAGCCTATAAATAGGAGTGCTTGGATTCATTTCATCTCATCCCTTGGCACACCACCTCTCTCACACTTCATCCACCACCCACCACCATCACAACACCATCATCCACCACCATCATCCATTGTCCATCATAGAGTGTGTGAGTCGTCTCGAGATCCAAGATTGATCGTAAGAGTTCTTGACAATCAAGGCCATGTTTGCCTAAGTCTCTTACATCACTTGGTGAAGACAAAGTGTCTAGTATAATACTTTTTATTTCTAATCTTTTGCACTTTTTATTTGGTTTTGTATTAATGACTTTAATAACTAGTTACTTATGTTGAAGGTGATCTTTCCTTATCGTTTGTCCGTGGTGTCTTGGCATTATTTTACTGTCTATATAAAATAAAGGATTTTCACCATTCATATCTCCACGGTCTATATGGAGGTATGTTGGCTACCTGGTAGGGGGTTAAGGGAACGGTTTGGTAAAGGTCTTGCCATTGTTCAGCGTTTAGAGGTCCTGCAATGGACCTGGGTCAAATTTAGTAGGACCTCCTTCAATACTTCACGGTATTGGATGGCGGGGGTCCAAACTCTTTGATCCCCTCATAAGTTAACTACTATTAATACTATAACCCGGCTATTTAGGACTGTATCCCTGCTGACTCAGACTACTTAGTCGAGGGTAACGTCACCGCCAAAAGCGGGGCCTACCACAATACTGCATTAATAACTTAATTCATTATCTTCCAATAATCCACCCCTTTAGGATTGTATCCCTGCTGACTCAAACTACTGGGGTGAGGGTAACGTCACCTTCAAAAGAGGGGCCTACTACAATAACTAAGATAATTTCTTAATTATGTGCAAAAGTGCGGAAATAATCAAAGGTTATACTAGATACGAGTCGGAACCAAGTGATTCATCTTGTCTATCTGTTTTTATTTTATTTTATTTTCAGCATTTTAGTTAGTTTTTATTTTTCTTAGTTTAAAACATTTTTCTAAACTTTTATTTTGGTTAGACGTTGAGGATAAACCGGTATTAAAAGCTCTTGTGTCCTTGGACGACCTCGGTATCTTACCAACGCTATACTACACTCAACGATGGGTGCACTTGCCCATATGTGTGTTTAGTGTTAGTGAAATATCGTGTTTTATAAATTTAAAACTTGGCTAAAATAAGTGTTAAAAAGGGCTTAAAATATACACCTAAAATATACGACACTTCACACGCATCAAGTTTTTGGCGCCGCTGCCGGGGACACAAGGATTTTAAGAAAGTTAGGAATCAACGGCCTAATCATCTTTTATTTTTCTTTTTTATTTTTTTAGGATTTTCTTAGTTTTTCAGCTTCTGCAGAGCTCAGCTCGGGCCGTGCCCGCTGAACACGCCCACGTGCTCAATCATTGGAACTGGCAATCCTGTTTTACATCAGACAGTAAGCTGAACACGGGGCCGTGTCCACTCAACACGCCCCCGTGCCCAAGTTTCAGTTACTGAAAACAGAACCGTTAGATCCCGACGGTTGGTAATTTCTGACATAAACATGAGTGATAGTAATTATTTTTACTTTCGGCACTCTTATGGTACGTGGTGTCAATTATGTGGTGGCGAACATGAAGAAGTAAAATGCTACTTCCTAAATTATAGGCCCCACTACATGGACCCACGATCTTCTCACAACCTTAAGAGGGGCGAAAGTAAAAATAAGCACTATTTCTCCCTCGAATGCGCCCAGCCAGATATTCTAGGGGAAATGTTCCTTAGCGAATTATTTCAACTAGAAGAGCTAATTCTGAATTGGATAGAAAAGCTTGGGAAGGATTTTATTAATCCGCCCCAAGACGATACCCATGAAGAAATGTTGGAACCGCATTCCGACAACCTCGTTGCTCCCAAAAATACCTTCGTACCTAGCAAAGACTTGGACGATAGTCGTCCCTGTGTCGATTGTGCCGTGAAGGACTCTCCATCGACTTCGTTCGGTGCATACATAGACCTGAGCGATTCGGCATATACCTTCTTTAACAAGAGCCCGGAAAAGGGTTGGACTTGTCCACCTAGAATGAAAATAGGAATTACCCTCACCGACAACCTCTTGCGTTCTCGCCTTAGTCTAGGACAATTAAGGTATATTAGGCACTTTGGGGTTGTTCCAACCAGTCATGAACCACCCGATACAAACAAGTTCCTTAAAAAACTAGACAACTTCATAAAACAGTCCGTAGACATGGGGCCGTGCCCAGCCAACACGCCCCCGTGTCCATCAAAAGATTCCTTTCTGATCAGTACGTCAGAATACGGACAAACTGTGTCAGAACTCCACCTGCACACGGGGCCGTGTCCACTGAACACGGGGCCGTGTCCAGGTTGCTGTCATTTTCTATAAATGCAGCCAAGAATTCTGCACATTTGGACCAACTTGGGGCAGAGATTTGCAGGAATCTTCTCTCAAACTATCCTAGGTAAGTCTAAAAGAAGGTTCCAACAACCCATCTTGTCCCTTCCTCTTTTAGTAATTTCCTTCTTCTTCATCTTTCTCCAAGAACTACCATTGAAAGTTTGGAATTCCTCCAAATCTATGGTAGGGATAAATGAGTTTTGTTCAAAGAATCTTGGTAAAAACATGTTATGAAACATGGTTTTAAGTTATTAGTAGCCAAAAAGGGCCTACAACATTCAGAAAATAACTTAAAAATACAAGTTTCCTTGTTCCAAAACCCTGCAGAAAGATGGACACGGGGCCGTGCTCAGTGAGCACGGGGCCGTGTCCGGTTACTGTTTCATTAAATAAGCTATTTTTAGTTTATTTTTCGTAGGATGTCGAGTGAAAACAGCGATACATCTTCCGTGCATTCGTCAAACAACCGAAGAGGAAGAAGACCCTCCATTGAAGCTACACTTGTTCACTATGTGATAGCATTAAGGGAGGCTCTAGACGAAATGACTTCAGTAGAGGAGGTCCTTATCGACCGTATTAACGATCTTACGATGGGACTTGAAAGCAGCTTCCAAGAAATTAACCTCTTGCACCAGAGGCTAAATATTCTTGTAGCACCTCCAATGGAACCAGTCCTTCCTCAGCAGGATTGGAACCTGGCTCTCGGAATCAACAACCCTACCGGGTGGGAAGACTTTCCGGCGGAACCTCCCATGGAACACCAACAAGAGATCCCGGTGGAAGTTGAAACTCCTCAAACTAATGCCAACGAGCCTTCTTTTCTCCTTCCAAGGGAGATAGAAGAATGGCTCGCCGACATTTGAGGAGAACCACACTCGGAAGAAGGAGTTCACTAAGGCCTTGTTTAACCAAGATTGAGTATTTCTTGGAAATTTTGCTAAATTAAAATAAAGTAAAGGCTAGGACTCCATGGTTTGTTATTTCTTTTATCTAGTTTAATTTAGGATTATGTAAGTTCTCTCTATGATGAAATGAAATGATGGTTTTAATGTTTGGATGGTTTGTAATGAATAAAACACACTCACGGTGGTAAAGGATGAAAAGGTGAACCAGAAAAATGATCCCATGCACAAGAACGAGGCAACCCGACAATTTTCTCCCTTTCAGAAGGTTCAACACGGGCCGTGCCCAACCAACACGGCCCCGTGTCGAACCACCTGCAGAAAACGCCCAGTACAGGTAACTGGACACGGGCCGTGTTCACCCAACACGCCCCCGTGTCCAGACTTCTGTTTCTCTTATTTCAATTTTGTTACTGGCACTTGAACACGGGGCCGTGCCCGGATAACACGGGGCCGTGTTCAGTGCCCAGTAACACAAATTTTTTGCTTTTTAAACACTATTTTACACATCTAATCAACCTAAAAATTTATTTTTGGGACACATTGAGGACAATGTGTAATTTAAGTGTGGGGGGGATGCTAAAACCTTGAATTTTGCAAGTCCTAAATACAAGCCTTACACAAAACTCTATTGGAACCGCTAATCACCCCAAATTTTTTTCAAAAATTTCATTTTTTTTACTTGTCTAGGTTTAACTCGGGAAATTCAAGCTCTCAAAAAGGTTATATTTTTACAAATTTACAACCGATAGCGTAGTGATAAAAAGAACCAACATAAGAAAATTATGAAAAGGCATGACAAACTTATTTAAAATTTGATTATATATACTTGATCACATAAAAACCCATTCCCACAAAAGTGAGTTTTGAGCCTTTATTGAGCACACAATTCCATATCATTTGACTAAATGCTCATTTTTCGTTTCTTGTGTGAATAGCCGCTTGGTTCTTACGACTCTAGAACTTGCCATAACAATACATTCCCGGTCCTTATCAACTTAAACCTGAGTAAGTAAATGATGGAGGCATTAGGACTAACATTTTTTTTTCTACACCATTATTTTTCTTTTTCTTTTACCACCTACCCAAAAATCCCCCTAGTTAGCCCCTTTGAGCCTAAACCTTTTTGTTTCATCACCCAAAACAAAAACCCTTTCACCCACCAAAACCTTTTTCATTTTTAACCCTTTATTTTAGTAACAAGTTCGGTTCTTCGTGAAAAAAAAAAAAAAAAAGAAAATAAACAAACAAAGTAATCAAAAATAACTTTGTTTGAATAAAAGCTTCATCAAAAATAAAAAGTTGCAAAAATACGAAAACCGACACTTGTTACGTTTTTTAGCCCTTTTTCTACTAACCACTAACCCAACCACCTACCTTTAACCCTAGCCAACCCTTAACCCACAAAGTCCTCTTGATATCTACAAAGGTATAAAAGTTAAAAAGGAGGAGGATTGATTTCTTGGCAAGCCTATGGTAGGAATAAGTTCCGTGCCGCTCTCGAGTGATTCACTAAAAATACACCTTCGGCCGAGTGTGAGTGATTTCCCCGCGAGGTATGTGAACTTGTATATAAATAGAATTTTAAAAAGGCATGTTATGCCCAAATAAGTAATTTCTTTTATGAACAGTTCTAAATAAATCATTACGAATAGGAGTGTAAATAAATAAAAATAAAACCCCAAAAAGATCTTGGAAATCCCGACACTCTATGACAAGCCCAAAACCTTCTCTTCTACCTATTCCATTTGGGAGTGTAAGCCACATATTAAAGAGTTTTGCTTGAGGACAAGCAAAAGTTCAAGTGTGGGGGTATTTGATGTGTGTAAAATGCAACATATAAATTACATCAAATGAGGCATAAAACTAACCCTTTTTTAGTACTAATATTGGAAAAAGAGTGTTTTTGTCTTCCTTTTGTATTTTCAGGATTAAATGAGCTCAAAAACGCAAAAGAAGCAAAAAGACAGCTAAATCCAGCATAAATACAAGAAAAGGAACATTAGTGGATTGCCCGAACCCTCAACGGCACCTTCCAAAGCAAAATAGAGAAAACAGAAGGCTGAACACGCCCCGTGCTCAGCCAGCACGGGGCCGTGCCCAAGAAGCAGCAGAAAAGACAAATCTATAGAAGCTTCTATTGCCCACCACGGGCCGTGCTCAGCGGACACGGGGGCGTGTCGAAAGTACAGCAGGCGCATTTATTGTAATTGCGAATTACAATTAATGAGGAGAGAGAGTATCAGACGGGCACGGGGCCGTGTCCAGCGGACACGGGGCCGTGTCCAGCTCTCTGTTCAGCCTATAAATAGGAGTGCTTGGATTCATTTCATCTCATCCCTTGGCACACCACCTCTCTCACACTTCATCCACCACCCACCACCATCACAACACCATCATCCACCACCATCATCCATTGTCCATCATAGAGTGTGTGAGTCGTCTCGGGATCCAAGATTGATCGTAAGAGTTCTTGACAATCAAGGCCATGTTTGCCTAAGTCTCTTACATCACTTGGTGAAGACAAAGTGTCTAGTATAATACTTTTTATTTCTAATCTTTTGCACTTTTTATTTGGTTTTGTATTAATGACTTTAATAACTAGTTACTTATGTTGAAGGTGATCTTTCCTTATCGTTTGTCCGTGGTGTCTTGGCATTATTTTACTGTCTATATAAAATAAAGGATTTTCACCATTCATATCTCCACGGTCTATATGGAGGTATGTTGGCTACCTGGTAGGGGGTTAAGGGAACGGTTTGGTAAAGGTCTTGCCATTGTTCAGCGTTTAGAGGTCCTGCAATGGACCTGGGTCAAATTTAGTAGGACCTCCTTCAATACTTCACGGTATTGGATGGCGGGGGTCCAAACTCTTTGATCCCCTCATAAGTTAACTACTATTAATACTATAACCCGGCTATTTAGGACTGTATCCCTGCTGACTCAGACTACTTAGTCGAGGGTAACGTCACCGCCAAAAGCGGGGCCTACCACAATACTGCATTAATAACTTAATTCATTATCTTCCAATAATCCACCCCTTTAGGATTGTATCCCTGCTGACTCAAACTACTGGGGTGAGGGTAACGTCACCTTCAAAAGAGGGGCCTACTACAATAACTAAGATAATCTCTTAATTATGTGCAAAAGTGCGGAAATAATCAAAGGTTATACTAGATACGAGTCGGAACCAAGTGATTCATCTTGTCTATCTGTTTTTATTTTATTTTATTTTCAGCATTTTAGTTAGTTTTTATTTTTCTTAGTTTAAAACATTTTTCTAAACTTTTATTTTGGTTAGACGTTGAGGATAAACCGGTATTAAAAGCTCTTGTGTCCTTGGACGACCTCGGTATCTTACCAACGCTATACTACACTCAACGATGGGTGCACTTGCCCATATGTGTGTTTAGTGTTAGTGAAATATCGTGTTTTATAAATTTAAAACTTGGCTAAAATAAGTGTTAAAAAGGGCTTAAAATATACACCTAAAATATACGACACTTCACACGCATCAGAACCGACAAGGATTCCCTACTAGGGAGAGGAATACGCACGATTTTCTCTTTAAAGAGAATTTCCGCTTGATGCTTAGACAACCAATCCATGCCAACGACCACATCAAAACTTCCAAGAGTAACGGGGAGTAGGTCAATGTCAAACACTTGACCCATGAGATCAAGTTTACAACCAAACAGAAAATGAGAAGCTTCTATCGATTTACCATCAGCTAATTCTACTACATGCTTATTTACAAGAGGTGTGGGAGTCAACCCTAACTGACGACTGAACCCCAAAAACACGTAACTCCAATCAGCACCAGAGTCAAATAAAACAGAAGCAAATATGTTGTTTATGTAGAACGTACCAGTCACCACATTACCATCATTTCTGGCTTCCCCAGCTGCAATAGTGAACACCCTCCCGTGCGCATCATTTCCACCATTGCCCCCATTGTTGTTGTTTCTGTTGTTATTGTTCCCATTGTTGTTGCCACCAGCATTCTGATTTAGTTGAGGGCAGTCTCGCCTGATGTGACCCTCGGCTCCACACTGAAAGCATCCCTTACGGTCTCCACGGTTTTGCTGAGGCTGTTGCCTTTCCTGTTGTTGTGGCTGTTGCTGTTGCGGGGTGTGCTGTTGCTGCTGGTTCGGAAGTGAAACCCTACAATCCTTGGCCATATGCCCCACTTTGTTGCACCTGTGAGATACTCGGGTACACGGTCCCCAATGATGATAGTTGCATTTATTGCACTTCGGCAGCTTTCCCGCATAAGAACCCTGACCCGAACTGTTGCCCTGGCTTTGATTAACGGAAGAGTGACTGAAACTGCGATTGCTGCTATTGTCTGGCCACTTCTGTGACTGATTCGAGTTCGTCACCTTATCTACATCATTCCATTTCCGCTTGCTATCAGTAGCGGGCGTAGTAGCTGTGGCTGCAGCAGCAGTAGTGGCAGAAACACGCGGTGGTAGCGAGCCACGCTCCACCTCCTGATCGGTAATCTTATGTGCTAAACGGATGATCTGAGGTAGATTGTCGAGGTTCGCTGCAGTAACAAAGCCCTTAACCTGCGGGGCTAATCCCTTGAGATACAGCTCAATTCTTCGGTGTGGAGGTCGTGAGAAGTTAGGACACAGAATTGCTAGTTCATGAGATCTTTTCGTGAATGCCTCGATCTCCGACACCACCATCTTCAGATCATAATACTCATTCTCCAGTTTCTGAATTTCATCACGAGGACAATACTCCTCCCTCATCAACTCCTTAAAATCGTCCCAAGTAGTGGCATTTTCCATCTCAATGCCCAACATCTGAACCTGGGCATTCCACCATGTCAGGGCACCATCCTCGAGTGTGCCTGTACCATACTTCACTCTGTCCCCAGCAGGACAATTACACATCACAAACACCGATTCTGCTTTATCAAACCAACGCAGGAGTCCTACAGCCCCTTCAGTCCCACTGAAGGTCTGTGGCTTACAATCCATGAACGTCTTGAACGTACAAGCAGGTGGATTGTTTTAATTCGGATTAGCGTGCTGACCTAGGAACGAAAGAAAATGCAACACACGGGTAAGAGTTGTGTACACGACACAAGAATAAAGAGTAAATGGGCACATATCGTACCAGCTTGGTAGGCTGCCAAAGCCTCAGCCACACATGTGTTAATTAGGTTTGTCAGCTCAGCCTGGGTCATCGCAATGTGACCACGTCCGTGACCTCGTCCGCTCATGATTCTATATAAGAGAAGGGGAAAGGTCAAGAGTCGAGATAAAGTAGGAGTTAAACTCATAACAACTTCTACAGATTATAAAGTACATCAGACAACAAAGCAGAACCCCTTTCACACTCGTTAGATCTCACTGGGACTCACATGCACCCCACATTATCATTATGTGTGCACCCACAATAATAATGCGATTTGCATGTTTATCTCAGCTCCTCCCAAGTCATGCTAAAAGTTCCTCAAGTTCTCGCAAGAAAACAAAACACCACAACGTAAACCACGAAAAGCTAACATGATATTGCACTGTGACTCTATCAACCACCTAACCCATGTAAATGCACATGTATTCAGTCTGAAATGCTAAGTGTGTGTAATCACATGCAACATTGTACATAAGTGTATACTAGATATACTATGCAATAAGTAAACGAGAGACGAACCTTGCAATCTGGAGCTGAGTGTCATGGTTGCTTTCTAAACTGTTCAGTTATAGTCTGGTTTTATAAAACGTTTTAAAACCTAGTTCACTATAATCAGTGGCTCTGATACCAAACTGTCACACCCCCAAAATACCACATGCGGAAACACCACGGGACGTGTGATGTACCAGGATCCAAGCCACCAATCACATTGAACCAATAATAAAACATGACCAAGTTTATGTTTATTAAATTAATTAATCATAATTGTCAAACAAGAGTTATCAGATTCAGCGGAAGCAAGTGACATAATAATGTTTAATGTATTCTCAAAACCAAATGTAATAGTGTTCAAATAACATGCAAGTAATCCTCAGCGACATGACCATGACCACTCCAGCCATCCAGATAGCAAGTTCCTCATCCACTACACCTAACGACCTGCTAGCATGCAACAAGTGTGTCAGACAACGCTGGTGAGTTCAAAGTTTTACCAAAACATTAATTACCAAGTGTTTAATCCAGTTTGTTAACAAATCCAAAAGTAATGTTGATAATATCTCGTTACTGAACAAGATGGCTCCTGATGTATGTTTTGCCCGTTCCCTAGTGCTCCTATCAAAGCACTGGGCATGACTGGGTCATTAGTTCACACCCGTCCTCTCCAGTACGGGGTGAGGGTGCCAAACCTAAGTAGCGCTACCAACTAATACCCCGTTACCTCTCAGGTAACAAAAAGATGGGACTTAAGAATGATAGAGTGAGATTATTATCCAACATTCCTATTTTACCCAAAAGACTTATCCCTCCCTGGGATACCCACTGACTCTCCCAACCACCGGGACGTAGGCTCAAGAGTAGTGAACTTACCTTGGTTTGCCCGGTATGACTAGTTACTCGCACACACTAACTCGGTCAAAGCCTATGGTATTCAAGTATGCATAATCAGTCTCACGATCTCAAGGTTCACGTATAAATAAAAGTCATAGTGTGTATCAATTCAGCAATCACCGAGTAGCACATAGCAGTTATACAACACATATAAATCCACAATCCGCATGCATGTTTCGTAACAACGCCTAACAGTTAAGTGTACTATGCGTAAGAACTAGATCATGTCTCCTTGGCCATAGTCAATTATTGTTAACAGTAAGTACCATGATTTCTATAGCATTAACATCCATCAACAGAAACAACTGGGTTCGCTGTGTTTGTTTACCCTCTTGACGAAATACCCCAGTTTCGTCGTGATTCCTCGTTGACAAAACCCCTAGGTTTCGTCGTGATTCCCTAATGACGAAACACTCAGGTTTCATCGTGATGTGAGTTTCGTCGACATGGGTTTCGTCGAGATGGGAGTTTCAGCAGTTACAATATTCTTTAATGCACAAAGTTTCAATCATCATCTAATCGTTAACCCTAATCATGTAAAACCATTTACACAACAACAGCAGGTTTAATGAAACCAGTTTATGCAAACATTCAGCAACCCTTACATACCGTTTAACATCTACGCTATCATCCCTACACTAATTACGTATGTTTAATTTCATAAAAGTCATTCTATCCTTCATCGATTCAAATCATCAAATGACTTCACACAATCGGATTGTCAATGCATCGAGATATAAGTTCATTACACACAGGGATTATTAGAGTATCGAACCACATCACAATATGAACATATACAGATTAACATAATCCTATCCTTGAAAACCTAATTCATCATATAAAATCATCACAACAAAATACGGCAATCTAGTGCAGGTAAAAGACTAACCACAATTCCGAGTGGGTTGATTAGATTGATACACCAAGGCTTGAGATGTTCTACGGCCGTCGCTCAAGGAGTGGAGAAAGGACTTTTAGGGTTAAAGTTTACTTAACTATGTTCAAGAGGGAGTTATATAAATAACCTAAGGTGTTGGGCCGGCGAAACAACTTTGGGCCGAAGCCCGTTCCCGACGAAACACCCCACTGGACAAAACCCCAATGTTTCGTCGACTGAAGGGAGTGACGAAAGTCACTTGTTTCGTCGGAGAGGGATGATGGCAAAAGTCTAATGTTCATAAGCTTTTATTAATTATCCAATTATCCAAACAATCATACAATTAACTATCCAATTATCCAAGCAATCATACAAGACACCAAACATATATCAAACATGAACAAGTTACAATGCAACGAATTATGAAAACACTTGCGAAACGAGTAACGTGTCTAGTAAGGACCTTGAAAACTTGGGTTGTCACATCATCCCCAACTTGAAAGAAATTTCGTCCAGAAATTTGACAAGTAATCCTAAACAGCAAGATGGTAACTCAGGATGACTGTGGATTTTCCGCGGGTACCACAATAAAACGCAACAAACAAACCAAAGTTGGAAGATAACGAAACATAACTCGGCCGTCCGAATGGGCCATCCGCCCGGATGGAGCCCATCCGTCAGAATGGAGCCCATCCGTCCGGATGAAGCTCGCCCATCCGGACACAGTCCATCCAAACCCCGCCACCCAGACATCATCCATCCGAAAATCGCAGATCTGGCCCTCAACTATAAATAGAGGCCTTGTGACTCATTTCAACACTCTTGTTTCTCCAAACGCTCTCAAGCGCTCTCAAAGTTCTGGATTGCGATCAAGACCTTTTTGTAAGCTTTTCTCTTCTGATCTTCATCTCCATTTCACTTCTACTCCATCTTCCTCATCATAATCACAATCACACTCACACACACACACACACACACTTTAGCTTTTTCTCAAAAACCCTTGATCCTAGCCACCTCGAAGATGGTTTCCACTTGTTTTGCTTAGGCAAACTGTCGTGGAGCATCATTCAATCGAGATGGGATCAAGTTATGAAAGATTCTAACATTTTTCAACTGATTTTAAATTTCTCTCCGGTTTTACACAATATTGGTGGAATCGAGACTCAGGAAGACTCTCGACTCGTTCCCTAGTCGAAAGCCGGCTCGAAAACTGATTTCCACCGAAGAGATGGACCGATTAATGGGTCAAACATGAGTCTTCATCAAGAACAGCGCATTCGTCCGAATGGGCAGGGCCCATCCGTCCGAATGGGCTGAACCTGGTGTATTCCGTTGTTTAAATCGTCGTCAAGACCGTCTCCGTTAACTAAAACCTTTTCGTCTAAGATAAATTTTACAAAACTTAAATCACAGTCCATTCGCCCGAATGGACCATGTCCATCCGTCCGGATAGACACTACTACTATTCTAAATCATTTCTTCTGTTTTTAAAAATATCAAGTATTACATCATATTGTATCGTTCTAGCAAGGCAACCATCCATCCGAATGGACTAAGCCATCCGTTCGGATGAACCATTCGTCCGAATGGACTAAGCCCATTCGTCCGGATGAGTCCTGCGCATCCAAATTGACTATGCTCATCCGAATGGAGTCCATCCGTCCGGATGCACTGTTGAACACTTAACCCGCGCGACACTCCGTTTACGGCCGTTCAGCCCTGAGGAAGACTTATGCATCTCTTCTCGTACGCAAGCTGACCCGGCGCTCCCTTCAATCCAACTCGACCGTGTTTAACTCTTAAGCACGCACTGTGAGTATACTTGAACCTTTTTTGCTTTAAATACACCTTTTGGGGTGTAACATACGTTCATATCAAAACACACTTATCAAAACGCACTACATGTTTAGACTAATTATCATATGCAAATAACTGACGTACATATTTACACGTGATGCTTGATACATATGTGCTAGGACTCTTACTCGTGACGTTCCACCTTAGCTAGTATAGTACTATAGTTCGACTCACACCCGACGGGGTCTAGTTAAGACTAACTCGCACCGCTCCATCACAGTCATCTAGTTAGTATATATGTTGTGTGTATCTCGTTCATGTATATGGAAATTCGCAATGTTTTTATCTACTTACTATTATATCAAACCTGTATACTTGACCCTTTTTTTCTTTAATTGCACCTTTTGGGGTGTAACATACGTTCATATCAAAACACACTTATCAAAACGCACTACATGTTTAGACTAATTATCATATGCGAATAACTGACATACATATTTACACGTGATGCTTGATACATATGTGCTAGGACTCTTACTCGTGACGTTCCACCTTAGCTAGTATAGTACTATAGTTCGACTCACACCCGATGAGGTCTAGTTAAGACTAACTCGCACCGCTCCATCACAGTCATCTAGTTAGTATATATGTTGTGTGTATCTCGTTTATGTATGTGGAAATTCGTAATGTTTTTATCTACTTACTATTATATCAAACCTGTATACTCGCCAATACATTTTTGTATTGACATTATTTTAACGTATGTTGCAGGTTAAACGCATGTCATCATGAATCAAGAGTAGGCTACTTTAGAAACCCACCTAAAATCTAAGTTGTCGGATTTGTATTGTTTGAGAGACATGAAATCTGTATGACTTTTTGTGAAATATTTTTTTATTAGTATGGGATAATGAACTTGTTTAATTTTGTCGCTAAATTAGTCGTTATGGATTCTCTTGAGCAATCTGGTTCGCTTAGTGCCGCGCCCTGATTATTCCGCCATCGATTGAGGTATGACAGGTGGGGGTGGTGGAAAGTGGTGGTGTTGATGGTGAGAGAGAGAGAGAGAGAGAGATAGGTGAGGGTGAGAGAGATGGGTGAGGAAGAGAGTGATATTTTTATATATATTGTTTTGTTTTTATTTTTAAATATATGGGTAAAAAGATTAAATTACTCTTGTGTAGTCTGATTTAACATAAAAATTTAATTGGGTCAAGACCAAATGACATATAATGCAAGATTTTGAAACATTAAGTACAAACTCGTCAATTTTAAAGCCAAAGTACTGCGAGTGAAATTTGATATAAACATAACAAACAAAATTTGCAATATACTCTTTTTTAATTTATGATTTTTTTATTCTTTTGTATTTATCTTCAAGGGTAAACAAGTAATTTCACATGTATTTAACCAAAAAATTAACGATGTTTACCACTAAGAACAACACGTGTTACATTTTTACAACCATCGGACTCAACTGTGTACTTATTAGAAGTTGAGGATCAACAGTGCAAAATTTGCAAACTATAAGGACCAACCATGCATTTAACTTTTAATAAAGTAGGTGGTTGTACAAGAGTACTTAGAATAGATTAAACTAGAGTGAATTCTAACTTTTGTCCTTTATACTAAATTTTGGGCGGTGTGCTTTTTATTTAAAATTAATGAGTATTGTACTTTATGTTTACAAATATTACATGTTACATCCTTTGACGCTAACCTAGTTAATTTTAAACGCTAAATGAGATCATGTGCATTTCACATGAGGATATATCTGTCCTTTCCGGTACCCTCTCCATTTTCCCCCAAACTATATCAACTCAAACCCTAAATTTTCACCCCCCCACACACACATATACATCTGCTCTCCCGGTTGCCACCACGAATATAAACCACCGTATCTTCAACCAATGAGCAAATCAAAATTGGCTTCTAAACCAATGAACAACAACAAGAAACCTACATGCATCATCCATATCACCGCCAATCACTAAATATGAACTTTCCAAGCTGATAAAACAACGACAAATTAAGTCACTAGATCTGAACCCACTTCTCACCCAGGTCTACCCACCATAATTGCCCATAGAACCGGTAATTATGCATCACCGGTTCTACGTCTCAAACAACGACAAATAAGTTTGTTATCGGTCCTAGGGGCCCCCGGAGACTTTCAAAGAACTAAGATTGCAAGCAAAATTATTGCAACACATAAAAACATTTCATATAAGTGTTGGGTGTTGAATACAACAAATAAATAATAAAGTAAACCTACTTTGACCTACTATGACTAGGATGAATGGAAGTATGGTTTGGTTCTTCATGGATACGTATTACAATTAATTTTTAAAAGAGGACATTCTGATTTAAACATAAAATTAACGAAACCACATTAACAACTAAGACAAATTACTAATAACTTGGGATTTTTAATTGCAAACTAAAAACGTTATTCAAATTGTTAGAGAATTCTGATATGAAAAGTTAATTCCAACATCAAGGCAATTTGTTGATTTAATTTGGCTTACGATCATTAAGAATTATAGGGCAATGATTCTTTAGTTAAACGGTTTATATCAATGCTAGACATCAGGTCACCATATCTAATGTCTAACCAAACGTCGTTGTTGATTAGAGCCAACCGGGCACTCTAAGGTCGCATCGCTCAGATGCTACGTGATAAGAGTATCTATTATAAAGATGTTACGTGATAAGAGTATCTATTATAATTAAGTACTCAGGTTGTTTCGAATGTTTCACTAGATTATGTGATTTATAACGAATTTATATTCATACGCAAACCAAACCGTTATTTGTTACTTTAATAAAAAATTAAAACTATTTGGGTTTAAAACTTGAATAACTTTATTATGATAATAACAAACTAGCCAGTTTCATTTCCAAACTAATATATATATAAAGATTCAAGATTTAAGATCAGTAAAAACACAAAAAACCATTCAAAAATCAGATCTCATAATCGTTTCACCCACAAGTGTTTGAATCAAAACCAAGAAAAAAACCCTGTCGGAAACTCGGAAATTAAAATTAATTTAGTCAGACATAATAAGTAAATGAATCAAAACTTATACGAAAGAATTCAACAAATAAAAAAGCTGTTTCAAAGCCAAAATTAACTATCTTGAAATCGATTCGCACCAAATTAACTATCTTTAATGCCCAAATTAAGAATTGATCATGGCCTATATACTGATTCTGTTGTTACAGTAACAGAAGTCCCAAAAACAACTAGGAAAAAAAAAATATTTCTTTTTATTTCTGTTTTTTAATTTTTCTCTAATTCACTTGTAAGCATAGATGGTGATCCATAAAACCCGTTTTAACTTTAACTCGTTGATCGGTAGCATTTATCTCATGTTCGGCATCACTGAATCGTTAAAAAGCACGTTTTGTCCATAATCACAAATAAAAAAATTAAAAACGATCCAAAGGAGACTCTAGTGCACCAATTAAAGTGTTGTACAAAACAATGAGATATGAGTACGATAAATGCATGATGTGTGGTGCAACTTCACTATTAAAGTGCTATAAAATATGCCTAAAAATGCAACTAACAATAACCATGATAAAGAAACTCCTTTACGTTAATACCAAAAAAAAATATTACAGCTTTTATATAGCGATCCCGAGTATGAAACTCGTAAGTTATGAAAGTGGAGTTCAGTATCTGCCCGAAAACAAGTATATCAGAGAAGCATACGACTCGAGTGATGAAGTCGCGTGCTCATCAAAGGCGGAGCACATCATCAGCATATCTTTCGAGAAGATAATCAACGATGATCCTGTAACCTTTCTCCGTTGGATGAAAACTATCCCAGAATAGATAGTTAGAGATATTTGAGCACATATCGTCAAATGCATTACACATCCAGCTCACTTCTACCTTTCCTGTGCCACAACAACCTCTGTCCACAATCTCAAACCCTAAATTTGGTTGCATTGGCACAAACATATATATACAAACTTCTTTTAGTACATGATGTTAATTAAACAAAACCAACTTTTAAGAAGTAAAATTATATAAAGGAATATTTTTAGAAATAGGTTGGTTTCAACTCAGGGCGGAACCATAGTGTTAGGAGCCGTAGCACGGACTACGGCTCAACCCCATATTTGTAGTGTTTTTTTTTCCGGTTTTATACAATGGATACCCCTAAAAAATACGAGGTTACCCCTAACCGAAAAATAAGATACTTGATATTACTAAAATCCCATTTTTTTATAAGCCCAAACATTTTATAACCCGAAAACTTGTAGAATAATTAAGTCCGGATAATAAAATAAACCCAAATTAACAATAATAGAATTGAAAGGAGGTCATAAATATAATTGATAAAGTTAGCTCAAGACCCAAAATAATATTATAATTGAATAAGTGATCTTGCTTGTCTTATGGTGGAAACTGGAACACATAGTTCTTGTCCTTTGGTTTATCGGGTAGTGAAGTTAGCTTTGGTTTTACCTGTTGCAGCAGCCGCAACAGTTGAAAGATGTTTTCTAAATTGAATTTTGTCAAAGCGGATTTACGCAATTGAATGGGCCCGTGATATTTGAACAAATATGGTTTTTGCGTTGGAAAAAAAACTTTTGATAAAGTAAAAGATGACGATATGATGGAACAATTTCAAGTTATGAAAAAAAAAAGAACATGACAAATCTATTAGATATTTGTTTTACTTTATTTATTATCGTTTTTTTATTATTGTATGATTACGTGGTAAAAAAAATTCGAGATACCTATAATTAATGAGATAGGTACGCCACTATTTCAACTTGGAAGTTGATAAGTGGGGTATCTTTTTGGAAGTGTTTGAAACATGGGTTAGTACTTATCTTAGTTAGCCACTTTGGTTTCTTGCACTTTACAATCAACAAAGTGGTTTTTTTTTCTCTTTTGTTGTTGAAGTCACTTTTTGAGGTAGGGCCTTCACCTTTCAACAGATTATGAAAAAGTGAAGTCGCTACCTCAACCAACAACTAAAAAACACAAAGACAACCAATGGTTATTATTAGAGGAAATGATTTGTAACATTTTGTATTTATTTAGATTATGTATTATCTTGTAAATTAGTTGTTGACTCTCCTCATTTATAGGAGAGATTCTTGTATACCCTTTGAATATAAATATACTCATCGATCCCCTCAGGGATTATTGAGGTTTGATATTTTACATGGTATCAGCCTATCTCTAACCTCCTTTCCATTACTTTTCCTCTTCCCCTTCATTCTCAAAACCTTCGATCCTCTCATGGCCACCCCCACTGAACCCGCCGTTCCCCATCTCACCCCTGTCAAACTCTCCTCAAACAACTACCTTATCTGGCGCAATCATATGACCCTGCTACTGGGACTACACCAACTCTCGGCCCACATCGATGGATCGCCTGTACCCGCTGAAACCATCACGGCTGATGGAAAATCTGCAAAAAACCCAGAATTTACATCCTGGACCACCGCTGATCAGAAGGCTGCGCTCCTCCTTCTTTCCTCTCTGACTGAGGAGGCTGCAACCGAAGTGCTAGGCATCTCTAGTGCTCGACAAATCTGGGTTGCGTTAGAGAATACTTATAGTAATGCGTCCATTGAACGCGTTCAAACCTTACGTGACTCTCTTCAACAACTTAAAAAAGGTACGTCATCCGTCACGGATTTTTCCCGAAAATTCAAACTTATTTGTGAACAACTTGCTGCAATTGGTCATCCCGTTGCCAAGACCGATAAAATACATTGGTTCCTTCGTGGTCTAGGTCCCTCTTATGAAGGGTTTTCGATTGTTATTCGCGCCGTCAAACCGGCCCCTTTATTTCGTGATTTGGTTTCACAGGCAGAAAGCCACGACCTATTTTCTCAATCTCTTCATGAGACTACCACACCTCCGGCTGCGTTTCATGTTCAACATAAACGTGAATCTTCAACGTCTAGCCGAGGTCGTGGCTCGTATCGTGGCACATCTTCTCGTAGCTCCTATGCCCGGGGCCGTAGCAACAATCGTCGCCCGCCCCACTGCCAATTGTGCCGGACCAATGGCCACTATGCTTCGGCCTGTCCAGATCTTAAAACCTTTGCGACTAGATCCTCCACTTCGGATGATGACTTGGTCAAGGCGTTTCATGCTCAATGCCATGTTACGCATGATACTCCGGATTGGACCGGTGATACAGGGGCCACTGACCACATGACTTCAACTCAGGATTGCCTTCACCATTCCACTCCTTACAAAGGTACTAATCAGGTTATTTTCGGAAACGGTAAATGACTTTCTATAACGCATATTGGGTCCTCTAAAGTTGGTGATCAAATTCCTCTTCGAAATGTACTTGTTGTTCCACATCTTACCAAAAACTTATTATCAATCAGCAAGCTTACTAATGATCTTCCAGTTGATGTGTTGTTCTCTAAAAATTTTTTTCACATTCAGGATCGGACAACAAAACAGGTACTTGCTCGGGGAACATGCGTTGATGGTCTTTATGTGCTTCGGAATGAACCACAAGCTCTAGTTGCTGATGTCCCCAAGAAAGCTTCTTATGAATTATGGCATGCCCGTTTGGGTCATGTATCGTCTGATGTTATTTCTACTTTGAATAAAACTGGTTGTTTGTCGCTTACTTCGTTATTACCAAAACCGGATCTTTGTTTGTCATGTCAACTTGCAAAAGGTCAACGCTTGTCATTTGTTAACAATGAAAAACGAGCGTCTTTTCCGTTAGACTTAATTCATTGTGATTTATGGGGACCGGCACCTATAGCCTCTACGGATGGTTATCGTTATTATGTAGTTTTTATTGACGATTATTCAAGGTTCACGTGGTTTTATCCACTCACCACAAAAACGGGTTTCTATGCGGTTTTATCGGCCTTCATTCCACTTGTTCAAACTCAATTTTCACGTAAAATCAAAACGTTTCAAAGTGATGGTGGCGGTGAGTTTTTAAATCACACGGTTCGTAAAATTTTTGAAGCTAATGGAACATTTCACAGATTCTCTTGTCCCCACACGCCTCAACAAAACGGACGTGCCGAGAGAAAACACCGACATATAGTTGAAACCGGTCTCGCTATGTTATTTAATGCTCACGTGCCTGCCTCCTTTTGGGTTGATGCTTTTACTACCGCGACTTATGTTATCAACCGTGTGCCAACACCGCTTCTCCAACACAAGTCTCCGTTTCAGATGTTGTTCGACCATCTTCCAAACTACTCAAATTTTTGGGTTTTTGGGTGCCTCGTTTTCCTGTATCTTCGTGATTATGCAAAACATAAGCTCGAGCCTCGAAGTCTACCATGTCTTTTTCTTGGCTACAGTTCATCACATAAGGGCTTTCGATGTTTGGATCCGTCTACAAATCGGATTTTTATCTCCCGACATGCTCGTTTTGATGAGTCGTCTTTTCCTTTTAAAGGTACCACTACCTCGTTGAACTCACAACAATTCCTATTGACCACCTTCTGTGAAGATCTTCCCATTCCCAGCCCAATCCCACGCACCAGCCCACCTTCGCCTCCTGGCCCAATCCCTTCCAAAAGCCCAACTAACTTCTGCCCAGTGTGTACCCATTCACCCACTCCTTCACAAGCCCACAACATTAGTCCACAAGCCACCCAACCCGAATCTATTAACCAGCCCAGTCCACAACACAACACAACTGAACCTACTGCCCTCCCTCCTGAGCCCACTACCTTACCTGCTGAGCCCATTCAACAAACTATTCCATCCACTTCTACACCACCTGAGCCCTCGGCTGTTCCTGAGTCCCTCGGCTGTCCCACCCAAACCGACTCCACTAATACCGTTCCCAATGTCCCCACTTCAACTATAGCAAACGCTCATCCTATGACGACTCGAGCAAAGTCCGGAATTTTTAAACCAAAACATCAAGCAAATCTTGCGGCGCTACACTCGTATGCTTTACATGTGGCCTTGTCCACTAATACTGAGCCACGTGGCTTCAAAACGGCTGCTAAAGATCCCAAATGGATGGCAGCAATGGTTGATGAAATTCAGGCACTCCGTCACAACAATACTTGGACGTTGGTTCCACGGCCATCCTGTATGAATGTTGTCGGTTCTAAATGGGTATTCCGTATTAAATACCACTCCGATGGGTCTATTGATCGGTATAAAGCTCGACTAGTGGCCCAAGGTTTCACTCAAATTCCGGGGTTGGATTACTCTCACACCTTCAGTCCGGTGTAAAGGCATCTACCATTCGTATTGTCTTGTCTCTCGCGGTTTTGAACAAATGGAACTTCCATCAGCTGGACGTCAAAAACGCCTTTCTCAATGGTGATTTGAATGAAACTGTTTTCATGGAACAACCACCCGGGTTTGTCAATCTAAATCATCCTGATTATGTTTGCAAATTATCCAAGGCACTTTATGGTCTCAAACAAGCCCCTCGTGCGTGGTTTCAACGTCTAAGCAACTTCCTATTATCCTACGGGTTTACTTGTAGTCCGGCCGATCCCTCTCTGTTCATCCTCCGTAAGGACACTCACATTATGTATCTTCTCGTTTATGTTGACGATCTAATCCTTACCGGAAATGATGATACGATTCTTCGGGCTTTTATTTCACGTCTTCATCGTGAATTTGCAATCAAGGATCTTGGTAGTCTTAATTATTTTCTCGGATTAGAAGTCGTTCACACGGACACTGGCTTGTTTCTTACACAAGCCAAATACGCTAAAGATATACTTCTCCGGGCGAATTTGTTTGACTCTAAACCTGTTCATACACCTCTTGCTCCGCATGAATCCTTTACGGCCTCGGGTGTTCCTTACTCTGATCCCACCTTCTACCGATCACTTGTTGGTGCCTTACAATATTTAACAATTACCCGGCCAGACCTTTCGTATGCTGTTAATCAACTATCTCAGTTTCTTCATTGCCCGACAGTTGATCATTTTCGAGCCGTTAAACGCCTGTTACGTTACGTCAAAGGCACCATTTCTTTTGGTCTTTCCTATAGCAGATCCCACCCACCGGATATCGTTGGATACTCCGATGCAGATTGGGCTCGATGTTTAGATACGAGACGCTCCACTTATGGTTATTCAATTTTTCTCGGTGGTAATTTAGTCTCGTGGAGTGCGAAAAAGCAGCCTACCATCTCCAGATCTAGCTGCGAATCTGAATACCGTGCTATGGCCAACACGGCTGCTGAACTTGTTTGGATCACTCATCTCTTACGAGAATTGCATCCTCTCCCACCTACTCGTCCAACGCTACTTTGTGACAACAAGAGTGCCCTCTTTATGACTCAGAATCCAGTGTCCCACAAACGTGCTAAACGCATTGACTTGGATTATCACTTTATTCGCGAGTTGGTTAATTCTGGTAAGCTATACACTAAGTTTGTTCCGACCAATCTCCAGGTGGCTGACATCTTTACAAAAAGTCTTCCGCGCGCCCAATTTGTTGTCTTCCGTGACATGCTTCGTCTCGGACCGCCACCATTTCGATTGAAGGGGGGTATTAGAGGAAATGATTTGTAACATTTTGTATTTATTTAGATTATCTATTATATTGTAAATTAGTTGTTGACTCTCCTCATTTATAGGAGAGATTCTTGTATACCCTTTGAATATAAATATACTCATCGATCACCTCAGGGATTATTGAGGTTTGATATTTTACAGTTATTGCAATATGCAAAGGAACCAAAGTCGCAACCTCAACTAGCAACTTCAATAGCAAAAACACAAAACCAATGGATTTTTGCAGATTTCAGAATTCAACGAACCAAAGTCGCTATAGCGACTAACCCATTTTTTAAACAAATCTAATATAATAAACAACCTATTTTCTTTATACGCAAAATGTTGAATTACCATAGGATTGTGGATTATTGACAATGTCAAGTAAAGGGGTGTAAATGTCAGCAAGAACGACATTCACCGGAGGGTTTCCGGATCTAAGAGATTGAAGCTCAGCAGACAGCTTCTTGTTGAAGTACTTAGCTGCATTGTTGTGCATTATTGAACACGATCTATTTTTGCCTCCATTGACAGTTATTGAAGTTGGCATACACCCAACTGGAGGTAAACTCATAACAACCACCCTTCGTGCTCCAAGTCTGTGCAATTCCTGTAAAACAATACGCCAAACATAAAATCAATAGACGGCTTATTTTTTTTTTCATTTTGGAATTTTGTAAAAGATTTAATAGGTTAAAAATTTCTCCTGAAATAATATTACTATAAATACATTCATTTGTTTAAGAGTATAAACTTTTGACCTATTTACTTTCAGTTAAACTTTGTACTTAACTCAACTGTCTGCTTAAAAATAAGACCATCTGGTCAAGCCACATCGAGCCCCCATGGGGTTATGTGACAAGTGACAAATATGTGAAATTGAGGCTTTATATAACATGTGTGTAGTGGATGGAGCCCCATAACCCCTCTACCAATGGTCCAAAACATCAAACAACTCGCCAATAATGCCATTATAGTCATCGCGGGCCTCAAACTTTTAAGCCCATAGCGCTCGGGAGCGGTGTACCCCGGCGCTATGGGGCGCGATTTTCGACATGAAGCCCAGATGGCGCTCCACTACAACGGCATAAATAGAGATTAAAAAAATCATTAATTACCGTAGATCGTATTCTGTGTTATCAATTTATAGGTGTCACCAAATTCCAAAATATTTATTTCATTGTACATGAAGTGTATATTTGTGTGTGTGTGTGGGGGGGGGGGGGGGGGAGTGGGGAATAGTGGATCCTAATCGAACCAATTAAATCAGTAACATAAAGATACACATATTAACTACTCTGGATTTTACCACTGGGTTTGGTGGTACTGTGATAAGGCAAAGCCTTTTAAAACACCTAAGTATGGGTTAAGTATGGGTTCACGTCTCATAAGAACTAAGAAATTTGTCGTTAAAAAAACCACTATTCTGGTAGGTGAAGTATAAATGCATGCTAGTTCCTTAGCTTAAAGGGGGGCATTATAACCCTATTTACAATAATAGCTTTAAGTGAACATTACAAGTTAATGGAAACCCGATTCATTTTTTTTTTTTTGAAAGGTGTGAATTATTCACGAATGTCGGAAGGTCTAGCATACGTTGTCTTAATCGAGTACGCGCTAGAGAGCCCCATCACACAATAGATCTCCAATTTAAACCCCTCAATGAGAAACCTCTGCACCCGGACTCGAACTTGAGACCTGGAGGGGAAAACTCACCCAGACCAACCATAGGTGGAACTTAAATAGCCGTGGCCACCACTAGAGCACTACTGATGGTTGGAAACCCGATTCAGTTAATGCTATGTTTTTGTTGATCCTTCGTATCTAATCTAATTGAATTAACCTTCCCTTGTTTTACATAAACAAAAGACTAAAAATTCACCTGTATAAAAGTCGAAGCTTCCGCTACAAGAAAATTAGTGTAGGAAGATAAATCATACTGAATTTTCCTCATCGGATAGGTGAAGTAATCATCAACAAAATCATCACTTCCGGTTGCTACCAAAAACAAGCTGTTATTCAGAATATTATTCGCTTCGGCTTTGCCCACGAGTATCTCAAGTTTCCTAATGTAATTTGAGAACATTTCCAGTTGATCCACCATTGGTATGACCATCTGATTAATTATATGATATTCATACATGTCAGTATGTATGCAAATCACTTGAAAATGATTAAATGCATGCATATATAGCAAACTAACATACATTTATGGTTGATGTGAGAGGATCGAGTCCTGTGGCTCCTGAGGCAAAGCTTACACCAGTAATCAGATCTTCGTCTTCTATGAATGGGTCCAAGTATGGTGGCACATACTCCTTAACATTTATTCTCTCAGCTGAAATGAAATAACAGATTCATCAACTTGACATAATTTTAAGGGATATTGGATTAAAATAATCCAAACTTTCATTGATTGGCTGATAATATTCTCAAACCAGCACTCCCAACTTTTAACTTATTGCCCGATAACACTCCTTAACTAACTGACACTTAGTTTTTCTGATGTGCTATCTAATGTGGCCATTTTTGCTGACGTGGCATATGACGTGGAAACTAATTTGACACTTTTTATGAAGTGGCGGCTGATGTGACATTTTTTGATGACGTAGCAGCTGATGTGTCCCCATAGGGAAATTATTTGAATCCAATATCTCTAGTTTTAATTGTTCAGATGTGTCCCCATAGGGAAATTAAATTATTGGTGTATTTATCCTAAAAAATAAAGGATTTCTACTTAAAATAAAAAGAAAAATAGTTAAAAAACAAATAGCATTTGACCTATATGAGGTTTGGTCCAACCTTTAATTTTTTTATTTTTTTTTGAAAATTAAACTTCATTTTTTATTTTTCTTTATTTTTTTTTATTATTATTTTTTTGAAAATTAAACCCAATTCCGTAATGTGTACGAAAATTTAATTTTACCAATTTCAAGATTTGTCTTTTTTTTTTATTTCGCTTTTAATGTGGGTGATATATATTTCGTTACTTCTTCAATCACACTATATATCTTTGACCGTTTTCAATAGCTTGTCGTTGACATGACTACTTACATGGCATAAATATACGAATCACTACCAAACAAAGGAGTATCATCGACGACAAACAATAGCCGTGAGCAATTACCGACCGAACTATGATGGACACCAACAAAATCTAGAAAAATATAAAATGGAAGAGGTAAATTAGATTACTGACGAAATCCACTTCTCGGGTTACACCGACAGCTGGCGACGAAATACATGCGTGGAAAAAACTGGATTTCGTCAGTTTGGGGTAATGGTTTACTGACGGCGTATCCATATGTAATCCGTTAGAATTTTGAGAATAGGACTTTTGATAAGATTCCGGTCTATTGTGGTGCTACGTCTATGGGTGGTTTTTGATGGTATTGTCCGTGGCTATGTGCATGTTTGGGATTCCTTTTAAAAAGGACTTTTGGAGGCTTTTTGACTTATTAACTTCTAAAAAGTTAGAAGGAATACCAAACACTTTTTTGGAAAAGTCCTTTTATGCCTTTGGAAAAGTCCTTTTATGCCTTAAAAGCCTTAAAAGAAAGGAGAAGTTGAGAAGTTAGAAATTCTAACTTCTCACTTTTGAGAAGGACTTTTGATAAGTTAGAGGTTAAAAAGGAATCCCAAACACCCCCTATGTACGGCTACGGACGGTAGGGTTGCGTTGGTTTTCTTTTCTTTTTTCTTTTTCATGTTATATTTGATGATGTTGTGAAAACTAAAAAAATGATGTGTTATATTACTACACGTAGTGCACATACTCTTAAGTAAATATTGTCATATGTGTGGTTAATTTTAAATTTTAGTTGAGTTTAGAATAACACATTTATAAAGGAGTACTAAAAGAGTAAATGGTGATATGAGACTCAGATGTCTTTCTTTACAATGTGTGCTTTTATAATAACACATCTTAATACTTTTTTGTTACTATGAGATATAACTTTCTTAGCCAAATAATATCATGGAGAAATACCGATCAAGTCTACAGGCGTCTTCGCGTTAGAGAACCTTCCCGTTGCTTTTCCACCCAAAAAGTTCACCCCGTATGGAGGGAAGTTTGCCCTTATGAACGTCGGAATGTAGTTGTTATTTCCCTGATCTAAGATCGAATCTCCAAACGCTATCACAGCTGGAATCGTCACATTTTCAGGCATCTTGAAGGTTGCTACACCAGAACTAACTAGTAGATAAATACAGAGACAAAATAGAACAGTTGTAGGAATTTTTGAAGAATTGAAAATGAAGTCCATGATGATTATTAGTACGAGTAGGATGCTTCTGAATGTTAAAATTATTGTGTATTAACTAGCACTTAAAATTGTTTAAATTTTCAGAACCTAACAAGTGTTTTCAATTAGTAAAACATGCATCTCATGAAAGTTGTATGATAGTCGGTTATAAAAACTGATTTCCTTGACTTATGCCATAGGTACTCTTTTACCGTTGAGATAAAATAAGTTGCATACTTAAGTTACCAAAATTTTAATTTTGATATAATGTTATTTGAGATGTGTGAGCCATATCCACTATGCACACACTACACAAGTTTTAAGATAATTATGACCCACCAAATATTATAAATGCTAAGCAGACTATGATGTATATTATTATGACGTTTAGAAAACAAATAGAATCATACGTACAGAGAGTAAGAAAAGAGTTTTGTTCGCATTTACAATAAATTTTAGAGTAAACTACAATTTTCGTGGTTTACCCCTATTCTCACATACATGCCCTATTTGAAAAAAAAAAAACGGTCATTCCAGTCCTTGTGGTTGTATATTGTAATCAATGAAGTCCCTCTGCCAAACTTCCGTTAATTGACTGTTCCATTATTTATTGTTGCGAAGGGTAGTTTGGTCATTTCACTCAAAATTGACTCTTTCACACCCTTTTAATCCTCAATCTTCCATGAGAAGCACCATTTCACTTCCTTTATCCGCCAAACCATCCCGCCTTCAAGAAAAGCTCCAGTCATCCCACAGCTACGGCCATCCCACCAACAATAGGTCCGATCATCTTAAAAATGAGGTAATACGTGATCATTTTGATTACTTTCCACGTTATTGGTGACATTGTGTTAATTTTACTTAAAATCGTTGATTTCGTGATGCATGCCATGTATATAATTTGATCATGTTACAATAGGACTTAGGTTTTTTTATACACAATATGGCTTGAATAGGGATCATACACTCTGGTTTGCATAATAGAACTTAGCTAAAACTTGAATAAGGATGATACACTTTGGTTTGCACAATAGGACTTAGCTATATCTTGAACACGGATGATACACTTTGATTTGCACAATAGGACTTAGCCATAACTTGAACAAGGATAATACACTGTGCTTTGCATAGCTTGAATTGTCTGACCAGATCAACTGGTCAAACCTGTGATAATGAAGACAGTTTAAGTATTGAATCCCACCAATTCAGGTTCTAAAATTTAAACACAATTTAACTAGTAAAAGTCAAACCCAACCCAACTCCTAAAACCCAAACCCATTTCAAGTTTTAATCTGCATTTCTTACATGTGTTAAGTTGTTGTTGTTGTTGCTGCTGCTAACACCATATTATGAAGGTCAATACCAATTCAAGTTGTAAAGGTCGAACATAGTTTAGGTAGTAAAAGTCAAACCTAGCCCAACTCCTAAAAGTCAAACCCATTTCAAGTTTTAAACTGCATTTCAATTATGGTTACATGTGTTAATCTATTGTTGTTGTTGGTAAAATCATATTGGTGAATAATTAATTGCTTTCGGTGGTTAGTTACTAGATTAGGAAAGAGTTTGAATAAGGAAGGAATTTATGAATTACACCTTCAGGGACTAAAATGGTTAGGCTATGTGGTATGGTGATAGTCGTCACTTGGAGGATGATCCGTCACGTAGGATGGGTGTGAGGATGAGACAAAGAAAATGGAGGTATGGAAATGGGGGGATGGAACTAAAACGTATATGTATATATTGTATGTATAGGTGTGTGAGAGAGGGGGAGGGATGGTTTTGTCCTTTTGTTGACCGGCACCAACGTCTGGAAAGGGATGGTGAGGACGAAGCCGGGGGGGGGGGGGGGAGGGGGGAGGGGCGGTGTTTGGCCCGGCGCCGGACCAGACAGACCGGGGACGCAGCCCATACCGTGTAGTCTTATTAAAGTTGTGGAGTTTATTTTAGTCTTTTGATAGGATTTTAAACGTTCAATTAGGGAGAATGTCGTTATTGATTCCAATTAACAACCAGGTTTAATGGTTCAAGCCCCAATAACTCTTTTTCTACCATATGGGTGCCATATCAAGGGTAATTTTAGCAAAAAAAAAAAAATAGTGTAGTGCCTCAAGCCTCTTTCATGTTCCTTCATTGCATATTTATTTCTTCACCATTGGGGTTAGTAGTCAAACGAGAGAAGCAAAACTTCTATAAACACCTAAATTGAGATGGTTATAGGTTCAAGTCGTTTAAAAAGTAAAATAATAATAATAATAATAATAATAATAATAAGATTTGCCCTTAAAAACATATTTATGTCTTCAATCAGTTTTTTTACTCAATTGTTTCTAAATAAAAATAAAGCATACAATCATTTTCATTATTTATTCAATTATTTCCAAATAAAAATAAAGCATACAATCATTTTCATTTATGATTCGTCCATAATCAAAAAATTTCGAAAATTCCACTTCTTTTTGGCCTCTTTGAGTAAAACACTAACAGCATTCTTTATGATATTGTTAAATTAAATAAAATTTATATAGAAATTAAAGAGTGAAACGTCCGAATAGTCTCTGTGGTTTGTGTAAATTTCATCTTTGTCACACCACTTTCTAAGGCAGAAGCACGAGATGTGATCTGAAAGGTTCTCATTGCATGCGATAAGTAAACATACTACATGAATGTAAAACAACTCCATATTGCCATTGATAGTTTAATAACCATAACAAAAGTTAAGTTTAAAGTTTACGACACAACATAAGATAATTGTTTGAAAAGTCTACAACTTCATTTCAAAAAAAAATATCAAGGCTTTGTTCATTATATCTCCGCAAAGAGGCGGGATATAACAAACAAATCCTACAAAAGTGGCAATGGAGAATCGACACATAATAACTTGAAACATAAACGACCATCTTGAGCAAGGAAACCGTGCATACATCCACTTAGTTCCCTGAAATACATGTAAGTTTTGGAAAATCGTCAACAAAAGTTGGTGTGAATTCATGCAGTTTTGTGTAAAACATATAAGTATTTGTTTTAAGAATCATGGTATGTAATCGAAAAATATACTTGAAAATGTATTCTGTAATGTAAGGAAATTCAGATCATTAATGTTTCGCGAGGACATTAACATTGGTCACGATATAGGAAACATCCAAACCATAAGATCTAACCTTTTGTTCCGCAGTCTAGGTATATAGTTGATTTACGACTCGAGACACAAAAGCACTCTAGGTACAATGTGTCCTAGAGTGTTGCTGCCTGAAACCCATTAGATCTAACCTTTTGTTCCGCAGTCTAGGTATATAGTTGATTAATGGTGCTTAAGTCTCACCCTATTTGTCACATGATCAATACGTCATTCCTTAGTTTTGTTTCTACATATCATAGTACATGTATTTTCCCTAAAGTTTAGAAAACAAGAAAATGTTTAAAAGTGGGGACATGAACTCACTGTTTTGCGTATCTTGCGTCGTAAACTTCACCGGGCTTGTCTTGTAGGCGTCATAACCTATATGTATTCTATGTACGTTAATCACTAGACTTGTAACACACAAAGTACAAGTCACCATCTTAAGTTAAGTATTTGTTTTGTGTATGTTCATCGTTTGTGAGGGTCGTGCCCTTGTCTGTCGGATCTCGCCCGTTCGCCATGTTCTTGTAATTTGAATTTGTATTGTTCTCTTGTAAATATATATTTAACTTCCAAAAATATATATTTGTAATACCGTGAAGATTAATAAGTGTTAAAATAAACTATATTTTTAACTTATCCAAAATATGAGACTTATATTATTTTCCAAAAATAAATATAAGTAATTTGTTAAATAATATATGACAACTCTCCAAAAATCCCTATAACACCCCTATATGTCCTAAAATACACCCTATATACGAAAATTAGGCCCGAAATACCTTTAATTTAACAAAATTAAATAAAAACAAGAAATAAGGGGCGCTCGCTGGGCGCGACCCCCTTGAGATAAGCTGTCGCGGGCCTCTACCTGGTGCCACCAAGCAGACTCTCGTGATGCCACGTGGCCCAACGCGTGGTGAAGCTAGCTCGTGACTGGCCAAGGCTAGGCCCTAGCCAGCCTAGCTCGCGGGGCGCGAAGACCCTGTCTTCATCTCTCGCGGGGCCCGAGGAAGTGACGATCTGGCCCTATAAATAGAGGCCATCGGCTTCAGTTGAGAAATCGTTCAAATTCTCAATCTCTCTCTCAAATTCTCTGATAACAATTATAATTCTCGGGCATAATACCCACTAAAAAGCGAAACGCTGCCTCGTTGTAAGTATTATAACCCCCGGTTACATATTAGTTACTATGCCCGATTAATCTAGTGCTCCGTAACGCATGTCTAGGCTCTGCCCAACTCAGTCGTTGGAGTTCTGTCTCAGGGGGGAGGGTATAGCTAATGTAAATTTGGTTATTATACTAACGTGTGTGCATTGTTTAATTTAATAGATTATAACCAGGAAGTCACAAAGAAATACCTAAATTAGCAATGTGAGTAATTCCTCTTTTTGTAAACTGTTTTTACAAAAGCTCAATTGTTTTAAATTATATTTAATAGTGATTGAGTATTTGCGATTCTACAATTATTGTCAGTATGTTGGGGTTTTGTATACATAACTTGTTACTACACTATGAGTAGTAACATTACCACAAGTCAGGATTGACAGTACCGTGGGTGGTAATTAAAGTAGATGTAAACAAATGTAATTGCGGGTTGCCCTCAATGCTGTAAAATGATAAAACCTGTTTTGATTAAACTAGAATTCACTTGCCAGTATTTCTTGCTGATAAAATGTTTTAAAACACGTTTCAGGTAACAAAATATGAAAGCCAAATATAAGCCAGCTGGAGAGCACTGAAGGCTTGGAAAAGTAGCTATAAAAGTTACCTAAATAAAGAAGAAGTTTTATTTAAATAAATTAGGGTTTATCCTGTTGGGATTGAACCCTATCAGAGGAACATATAATTAAAGCCAAAACTGGATCAGAGCAGTGGATCCAGAATAAGCAGACGATTACAGTTGGTTCATACAAATCTTTCCCCTTGAAAGTGGTTTCATATCTGCTGACCTCCTATCTGCTGATCTTACTAAGTGCTGACCTACAACTGCTGACTTGCATCTACTGCCCAATGTCAAAGACTGATGGAAGACCAAAGCTCTGCTGATTCAATCTACTGCCTTGAGTCAAGTACTGCTGATCCGGACAAGCACTGCTGGGTTCACAGCAGTGGAAGGATGCAGCAGCTGTTTAAGTGTCTTTTATGTAATAAATTGTAATAGCAGTTGTTAGTACATCAGTGTTTGTATAAATCAGAGGTTAGAGTTTGTTAGGAGGTTAGATGTCACTTTCATGGTGACATCAGCTAAAGATGCTCAATGGTTTGCAAGTGCCTATAAATAGTTCAGTACTTTGTACTGTTCTATTAGCTCTTTTACAACATCGTCTTCTTTGCACGAACAAACTACTGAGCTCTGGCTGAGGGGGAGTTTGCATTCATTCATCAATCATTGTAATCGTTGTTGAAACAAATTCAATCTTTCGATTCATTGTGTAAAGATGTTTGATTAAAGTATTACTCTCGTTTGATTGTATGCAAAGTTTGTTTTCATCTTAATTCCGCTGCACAACTCTTTCATTTCCATCTTAATTTCAAACGAAAATACAATCAGAAACAAACTCAGATCCAACAATTGGTATCAGAGCTTGGACAGTCAAATTTGATTTAACAATCATTTTGACATAAATAGTTCAGCTCATAACAGTTGATACTGATCGTTTGTTCGTCCGTTGAAAAACAGAGCAAGGATTAATCACCATTAAAGTTGATTTCTCAGTGTCTGTAAAACAACAAGAATGACGTCACAATCTCAGGATGATAAAAACAACATCGGCTCACTTTTTAAACCACCTATGCTAAAAAGAAATGAGTACAACATCTGGCAGAGAAGGATGGGTCACATCCTTGCTCAACAAAGCACAGGTTATTGGAGGTCTGTCATTTATGGTCCCCATGTTCCTTCAGTGCCAAGCGCTGAAGATGCTAAAAAGTTCGTTCCAAAACCAGTTGAAAATTATACCGAAACCGACTTTCAAAAGATCGAACTAGATGCTAAAGCTTTTAGCATCATAGCATCAGCGCTGCCCAATGAGATATATGCTAGACTGTTACACTGTAACAGTGCCAAAGAATTATGGGACGCACTTAAGGAACAGTTTGGGGGGACTGAAGAAGTCATAGAAAACAACAGGGAAATCCTGAACCAACAGTATGAAACATTTTGCTACGTTAAAGGTGAATCACTAACGCAACAATTTGAGCGTTTCAGTTGTCTCATCAGTGAACTGAGGCTTGTTAACACCACTTTTACAAACTCAACTCAAAATAGCAGGTTCCTCAGGTCACTGCCAGAAAAATGGGACACCATAGCTTTTGTTACCCGAAATTCACCTGAATTCAAGGATCTGACCTTGACCCAACTCCACGGTCGACTCCTGACCTACGAAAGGGAGTTGAACCAGAAAAGGAGGTTACAAGAGTCAGGAAAAGTTACCGATGATTACACTTTTGGTAATACTACTCTTCTGGGTCAAGAAGAATCTGGGAGCAGTGGTAAGGATCAGGGTTATGATCACTTCATTGACATAACTGCTGGTGCAAATTTTAACAACCCTGATCCTCACTCTGCAAGTTATGCATTCACTGCAAACGAAAACCAGATGTCAGATAATCTAAGCTTTGAACTCAATGATTTACAACATTTCGATCCCACTAACTTAGAGGAAATGGACATCCTGCACCAATTGGCTTTGCTAAGTGTTAGAACTAGCAAATTTTACAAAAGAACAGGGCGAAAATTCCCAGGTTTGCATGGGAATCTAAGGGTTGGGTTGGATAAATCGAAAATCAAGTGCTACAAGTGTAATAGGTTGGGACATTTCGCTAGGGAATGTAGGAGTCAAACTACTGGTCCCATAATTACTCATCCTAGCTCAAATCCTAGACCTCAAAACCAAAGCACTGTGCACTATGCCCAGTATACCCCAGCAGCTCAAGTGAACACTGCTCACTATGCTGCTGCCCCTGTGCCAGTACATTATGTCCAAACTACTATTCCACAGATCCAATATGTTCAAACCCCTGTTCCCCAGGCACAAGTGCAACCTGCACCTCAAACCACTGCTCCAGCAGCAGCACAACCAGATCAACAAAGTTTTTTCACTCAAGGGTTTGTTGACTGGAGCAGTATGCCTGAAGATCTTAGTGATGAAAATTTTGCACTCTATGCTTCTAATGATTCTTCTCATGATGAGTTTTGTTTAATGGCATTAGAGTCAATACAGGAGGGGGTTGAAACTGAGGAGGAACAGCAGAGCTTTGAAACAGTGGAAGAGGTGACTGAAGCAGTGGTTACTGCTGTGGCTGGTGAACTACTGTTGGGAGAAAGTTCAGGTACCCTGATTGAACCAATGACAGATCCATGGTCCGTAGAGGACAAAGAAGAAGAGAAAGAAGAAAAGGCTGGTGAAAAGAAGGTGAAAGCTGATGATGAAGAAGATCATCAATGTGATTGTGCAATGATGGCAGCTGCCAAGGTATCTCCTCAAGTTCTTGAAAAAACTGTGTTCTGACAATTGCATAATTGCTTTTGCTAACATTAAAGAGGTGAATGAAAACCTTCGGGATAAAATCTTGACTGATGAGGTTAAATTTGAAAAGTCTTTAAAAGAACTTAAAAACAAATTGACTGAAAAGGAAAAAGTGATCAGCTGTCTAAAAGAAGAGCAAAGCATAACCAAAACCCAACTTCAAACTATGGTAGAAAAATACCAAGTTTGCAAAAAGGAGTTGGAATCCACCCAGATTACTTGTGAAAGATGGGTGGAATCCTGCAGAGGATATGAGGTTATGCTTGAAAAACAGATAAAAAGCAATGTGAAATTTGGGGTTGGCTATAGAAAACATGATGATGAAAACACTGCTTTTGGAAAATCTGTTCAAACCACTGATGTAACCACTGAGTTCATCCCCACAAACAAGAATGGCCAAGAAGTGAAAATCACTGACAAACTTGGTAACAAAATCACACTTGACAGACCAATGGGATCCTCTAATTTTGAGGAGCTTGAAGAATACCAGTTTAAACCAAAATGGTCTGATGAGTGTGACATTCTTGAAAATTTCAAGCCAATGGACTTTACATCAACTGATGGTGTCAAGGCTCCAAAAGCTAAAGTCATACCTCTCAAGGACATCCCAGCAGTGGTTAAAACCTCAGCTGCAAAGGAGTCTGAAAAGAGAAAGAAGAAAGAAAAAATTGATAACTTGTTTTGTGAATTCTGTGAGAAAAGGAATCATCTAACAAAAGATTGTTTCCACTTAAAAGCTTATGATTTAAACAGAACAAGTGTCATTGTTTCAGCTGAAGGTTGCATTGTCTGTGGTAAAACAAACCACAAAACTCAAGCATGTGTGTATCTCAAAAACTTTGATGTGAAAAAGAATGAGTACATTGCTAAAACATCCTTGAGTCCATCATCATCATCAACATCTGTTAAATTCACCAAGAAACAACCACTGTTTGTGCCAGTTCAAACAGCTATTACAAAACAGCTGAACCAAACATCTGTCAAAAGAGATGTTCAGGTTACTGATGCACCCCCTGCCAATCAGTTCAGAAAAGGCAGAGAAAAACAGTCTTACCAAAGGATTCCACACGTTTATGAGGCCTACAAAAGGCCCTCTAAACCCAAAGTGAACAGACATCCTTTTGGTTACCAGCAGATGATTGGTCAGGACCCACAACAGTGGTTAGAGAAACACTGTCCTAAAACAGTTCAAACCCCTGACCTAACCACTGTCCTTCATTCTGCATCCATCCCAGACACTGTTGAGACCCCATCCAAAGCCTTGTTGGCTTTGGAGACCTTAATGAACTAATCCGTTTACTTCATGTGCAGGGAGCTTCTGCATGTTTTGATAGTCTTTGGTATGTAGATAGTGGAGGCTCCAGGCACATGACAGGATGTAAAGCCCTCCTCAAAGACTTTAAAATCCATGGAGGGGGTGATATATCCTTTAGGAATAATAGTAAAGGGAAAGTTCTGGGGTCTGGTACAGTACAATCTGGAAATGTAAAATTTGAAAATGTCAATCTGATAGACAATCTAAAATTCAACCTTCTGAGTGTATCACAAACGAGTGACAAAGGGTTTGGGTCATTCTTCACAAAAGATTGTTGTAGGATTGTTGGACCAGAAATGGTCAAAAAGATTGAAGCAATAATCAAAACTGGTCAAACTAAACTTGTTGCTCAAAGAAGTGGCAATGTTTATGTTGTTGACATGTCAAAAGAGTGTCCCAGAGCTGATGCCTGTCTGTTCTCAGCTGCCTCTAACAAAGAGACAGAACTTTGGCACAGAAGGCTGGGGCACACAAATCTTAAGACAATCACAGAAATTTCAAAAAATGGTTTGGTGAGAGGCCTACCACAAAAATTGTTTTCATGTCCTGAACATTGCATTTCCTGTTTAAAAGGAAAACAACATAAAAGTTCTTACAAGTCCATTGAAGAGTCCAAAACAACCCAGTGTTTGCAAATGCTACACATGGATTTGTTTGGCCCAGTTCAAGTCATGAGCCTCAAAAAGAAAAGATATTGTTTGGTTATTGTTGATGACTTTTCTAGGTTTACATGGACTTTCTTTTTACATTCTAAAGATGAGACTGCAGGCATCTTGCAAGACTTTGTGACACAGGTTGAAAAGCAATTTGACCTTCCAGTGAAAAGCTTTAGGAGTGACAATGGCACAGAATTTAAAAATAAGGAGTTGGATGCCTTCTGTGTGAAGAAAGGGATTGTAAGGCAGTACAGCATCCCTAGAACACCAGAGCAGAATGGGGTAGTGGAAAGGAAGAACAGAACTCTGATTGAGGCTGCCAGAACCATGCTTGCAGATTCAGGTTTGCCACTAACTTTCTGGGTAGAGGCAGTAAACACTGCTTGCTATGTCCAGAACAGAGTTTTAATAAACCCTAGGCACAAAAAGACTGCTTATGAAATTCTGTATAAAATCAAACCACTGATCTCATATTTCAAGGTGTTTGGCTGCCCATGTTTCATTTTGAACTTAAAAGATTCCATTTCAAAATTTGCAGCCAAAATTGATTGTGGTTATCATTTGGGATACTCAACCACTGCCAAGGCCTACAAAGTGTTCAATACACGGACCAAGGCAGTGGAGGAGACTTTGAATGTAAAATTCAATGGACTTTCATCAATGAAAATCCCAGCAAACCCTGCAGATCTGTTTGATCTTGAAAAATTTACTTTTGAAAATACTGCTGTCAAGACTAACAGTGCAGGTCCATCAGAGGATACCACAACAGACTATGGGTATGAAATCATCATCCCTCAATGGTCTGCCACAAAGGGAAAAGCACCAGCTGTTCAAAACAGTTGTCAAAGCTCAACCACTGCTACCTCAACAGTTGTTGACCAAAGTAGCCCATCAACCACTGCTTCCACATCTTCAAACACTGCTGACAAAAGTCCTCAAACAGTGGATAAAAGTCAGCAGCTGTCCACCTCATTACCTCCTATTCCACCACCTTTTGAAGCCACTGCTGGATCATCAAAGTCCCCAGCAGTGGTTAGCTCAGATGATACACATTTGCAGCCTTCACCAACCAATGCCATCATACCATACCAAGGAGATTTAATCTTCTTGCGATCTCATCCACCTGATCAAATCATTGGCAACATAAATGAAGGGGTGCTCACAAGAAGCCAAACCCAAAACATTTGTCTTTTTGCTGGTTTTCTATCACTCCATCAGCCAGTCAAGTACCAAGAGGCACTGAAAGACAATAGCTGGGTAGAAGCCATGCAAGAAGAGCTCCAACAGTTTAAAAGACAACAAGTATGGGAGCTTGTACCACTGCCAGAAGAGGTTAGTCCCATTGGCACAAAGTGGGTCTTCAAGAACAAAACTGATGAAAGGGGTATTGTTGTCAAGAATAAAGCCAGGCTTGTGGTTCAAGGTTACAGACAGGAAGAGGGGATTGATTATGATGAAACATTTGCCCCTGTTGCAAGATTAGAAGCAATTAGACTGTTCCTGGCCTTTGCTGTCAACCACAATATGAAGGTGTTTTAAATGGATATCAAAAGTGCTTTCCTCTATGGTACAATTCAAGAAGAGGTGTATGTTTGTCAACCTCCAGGTTTTGAGGATCCATTTTATCCAGATCATGTCTACAGGCTAAACAAAGCCTTGTATGGCTTGAAACAAGCACCAAGGGCCTGGTATGAAACTCTTTCCAATTTCCTACTCTCAAATGGTTTCAAAAGAGGTACCATTGATAAAACACTGTTTTTAAAATGGAGAGGGAAGGATTTAATGATTGTCCAGATTTATGTGGATGACATTATTTTTGGAAGCACATGTAACTCAATGTGTGAAGAGTTTAGAGAACTCATGACAGCTGAGTTTGAAATGAGTGCAATGGGTGAGCTACAATGCTTTCTTGGTCTCCAAGTACAGCAACTGCAAAATGGAACTTTCATTCATCAAAGCAAATATGCTAAAGAACTTTTAACCAAATTTGATATGAATGATTGTAAACCATGCAGCACACCCATGGCAACAAATAAGCTGGTCATGTCTGATGAAAAGGATGAGCTGATTGACCAAACACTTTATAGAAGCATGATTGGGTCTTTGCTGTACCTAACTGCATCTAGACCAGCATCATGTTTGCAACATGTGTCTGTGCAAGAAGTCAATCAGCTCCCAGAAAATCAAATCTCATTGCTGTAAAAAGGATCTTCAGATACATAAAAGGTGCTCCCACACTTGTTATCTGGTATCCAGCTAATGGGAACATCAAGCTTTCAGGTTTCTCAGACAGTGACTTTGCTGGATGTCACACAACAAGGAAGTCCACATCAGGAGGGTGCCAGTTTCTAGGTGATTGCTTAGTCTCATGGCAAAGCAAAAAGCAAGCAGCTGTTTCAACATCCACTGCTGAAGCTGAATACATTGCTGCTGCAAGCTGTACAACCCAACTCCTGTGGCTTCAAAATCAGTTGCTGGATTTTGGTATCACTGCCTTAAAGACACCTCTCATGTTGGACAGTCAAGCAGCAGAAAATATCATCAAAAATCCAGTTTCCCATTCAACCACCAAACACATCGACATCAGACATCACTTTGTGAGGGATTGCTATGAAAAAGGTTTGATTTCTCTGCATCATGTCCCAACTAAAGATCAGCTGGCAGATGTGCTCACAAAAGCACTTGATACAACCACTTTTGAAAGCTTGGTCTCTAGAATTGGGATGCTGAACATGGAATAACAAGCAACATCTTGTTTTCTATGAATAAAGGCAACAAAATGTTTTCAGAAACTCAAAACTCCATCCTTAAAAATAGCTAAAATGAAATTTTTCATTAAAATCCTTAAAAGTCTGCCATTAACCACTGATTGTTCAAAAGTCTGCTCTACTTCAAAAGTCTGTCCACTGCTGAAAGTCAACCCCTGTTCTCTCATTCCTTTGATAAACTCTGTTGTTCAAAAGCAGTGTATTATCCACTGATATGCTATCCACTGATAGTGAAAATCATCCACTGCTTTCATACCACTGCCTTCATTAATCACTTTCATAAAAGTACTGTCCTTCACTTTCACCAGGGGTTGTCACGTGGGCAGTACATATTGGTCAGACTTTTTGTAACGGCTGCCACCTCAGCATTCACTTTCTTCCCTATAAAATCCCTCTTTCACCACCAAAACAGGGTTTTACTGTCGAATTGAATTCTTAAAAATTCTCTTCTCAAAGCATTTTTTCTTCTCATCTCTCACAAATTTCTTCGATCATTCATCTTCAAAATGACAAAATCGAAGTCATCTTCAAAACCCTCATCCAAATCATCATCGAAAACAGCCTCTCAAAAGGCAATCTCCACTGAAATTCCACATAAACCATCTCACAATCTCCTGGGTCTTCTCACAAAACCAGGAACCACAAATGTTTTCGATTCCATCATTGACACCATGGCAAAATCAAAGTACAAAACTTTGTTCACCGCCGATGCACCAATCTATTTGGCGACCCAAAGGGAGTTCTGGAAGAATGCAACCCTTGAAAAACAAGGAGACATTGCAACCACCATAAACTCTTCTATAAAGGGTAAAGCTGTCCAAATCACGCCACAATCCATTTCAGAGGTCTTTCAACTCGGTGATCAGGAAGGTAAAATTTCTTTCACTAAAAATGAGTTACAAACTGACTTCATTGAGAGAGGGTATGAAGCCACAATGATGAAGAAAATTACCTTAGAAAAAGGTTATTTTCCGTCTGCAACCAGATTTTTATTTCATACCCTCCTACTATGTGTTTCAAATAAAACCACTTCTTTCAATGAAATCCCTTTAAAGATTCAAAATCTGGGATATGCAATTCTTCAAGGAGAAAATTTTAACTATTCTCGGGAAATTTTTAAAGATTTGGTTAATAATGTTGCAACAAAATCATTCTTGCTGTTTCCAAGGTTTTTAAGTTACTATTTTGCAAAGAAATTCAGTAAGGATGATTTAGCTGTAATAAACCAAGGTGATTCTACTCAAATAAACAGTTTAACAAATGAAACTTTTTCAAGAATGTTAGCACCTTGCAAAACACAAGCAGAGGTGCCTGAGCAGATTTTAGCAGTTACAACTGCTCCTCAGGTATCTGCTGCTGAGCCCACTGCTTAAGGTGATCAAAGCAGCAGCACAACTGTTTTGAAACCCACACCTAAAATCACCAAAAAGACAACAAAATGAAAAACACAAAAACCCCCCAAAACCATCAAAAAGGCATCTCTGGAGGATGAGATACCAGAGCTTCTGCCAGTGACAACACAAAAGTCACAAGAAACCACTGTTGCTACTTCCTCACAGCAGTTGGTACAAATATCTCAACCCATAACCGAAACTCCTCCTGCTTCTTCACAAAAAGAACAGGTTGTACAAATAGGGTCTCCACATCATGATGCTCTGGAAACACTCGTTTCTATCATCCACAGCTCAATACCCGGGGCAAATCCACTTTCTACACCACCCTTCACATCCACAATTCCCCCACCAACTAAACTGTTGTTGGATGCAATTGATTTGAACCAGGCATTAACCAGTCCTTCTCAATCACCTATCAATGAGAATATACCTCAACAACTGACTGGGTCTGATGTATCAATCTCTGCTACCCCACCAACACAACCTGAGGAGGTTAGACCCCTTGAGTTACAAGTAACTCTTGGTGGTAGTCCAAGTGAAGCAGCCACTACAACTGTTGAACCCACTGGTTTACAGTTGGACAGTGGTTACATTAATAAGACTTCCTTGGAGGCAATTCCTTTTATAGCACCTCTGTCAACCACCAGTGGATTTATTTATCCTACTGGCAACATCAAAAGGTTGTCAAGTGTTGAAGGAAGAAGACCCCAGTACCAAGAAAAAGGGGCATCAGTGGTAGATGTTTGGAGCACACTCCCTACCTCAACCACTGATAAAACCACTGCTAGTGGGAAATCAGATGATCCCATTAAATTGGGTGATGATTTAAAATATCAGGATTTGACGGATCGTATTGGAAAACTTGATAACTCTGTTGCAGAACTCAAAGATATGCTACAACAGGTGTTACAAGTACAAAAAGCACAATCAACTGCTGTTCCATCTCAAGCACCTGCTCCACAAAGGGTACCTGCTACAAATGAGCTCTGGAACTTGTTTCAACCATTTCTCCATCAACAAGCACAATTAGCAGATCAGCAACATGAGAAACATGTCCAACAGCTGAGAAATGCAATGGAGTCAAGGTTCAAAAACACTCAGGCTGATTTAAAGGCTCTCAAAACTCAGATGCTGCAAACCACTGGCACTGCTCCTCCAACAGTACTTTTCATTGATCAACTCCCAGACGATAATGCCAAAAAGGGGGAGAAAATTCAGGAGTGGAAGAAGAAAGGAATAGATGATGGTCTTTACATTGAACCTGAAAAGGATGCTATGACCAGAAAAATTCCTGTGCCAGATGGTAGTAAAAAGGTTGATGCCACTCAAGAAGCACTTGATGAAGGAGTAGCAAGTGTAAAAAGAGATAGAATGGCAAAGGATGTTTCAAGGTGGAATGAGGAGAAAAGAGCTTTCATGGAGCTGTATGAGCAGGGTTGTTCTGGTTCAAAGGATACTAAAAATCCTAAGACAAAAAGGAAACCTAAGTCCACCTCATCTAGAATTCCAAAGCATATTCCAAAACCACCATCCAAAAGCCATCAGCATCAAACCTCCACCCAAACAGCTGTTGTAACTCCTGCTGTATCAACTACTGCTGGTACCTCAGTAGTTTCAACATCTGTCCTCACTTCAACACACACCACTTCAAAATACACCAAATCCACTGCTTTACCACCATTACCACCAAAAACAAAATCACCTCCTGCCAAAAAGCAGAAGACAGTGGTTGTTACAACATCTGCTGTAATGACAACAGTGGTTGAAACACCAGTTGTTTCAACAACTGTTAGTCAATCACAAACCACTGCCACTACATCCACCACCACTGTTCCATCCAAAACATCATCAGCCCCTCCTCAAACAAAAAGGAGAAGGCTAATTCTCAAAGATGATGACACTTCACCACCACAAACATCTTCAAAATCTTCAGCTCTTGTCACAATACCAAAACCTGTTCCTCTCTCTTCAGTTCCAATGTACAAGCCCTTACCTCCTGCAGGTGTTCAATTTCCTCTTGAACTAGCAGCTGTTAGAGATGAAATAAAATCCTTTTACTATGAGGATGACTCTGCCAAAAGGAGTTTGCCATCAATAAAGGGATATCCCTGGCCTAAAAATGTTGATGAATATTTGGAAATCAAGGCCAAGCAAGCAGATGATATCTCAAAAAGAAACACACAAGGGAAATCTGACAAAGAAATTTCAAGAAATTATCAATATCTGCTCACACAAGTCAGATCCCTAGAACAATTTGCAAAAAAATGCCAGTCAACAAATTTCAGAAAGAGCAGCTGAAACTTTGAAGAAAGACTACATTGAAAGCATCATGGATCACAAAAAGTATAAAGGAGAGAGATACATGTACAAAGAGTGGATTGTTCCTGAGCTTGAAGATGAAGCTGCAAGAATTCAAGACATGATAAAAAGGAAGGTCACTCACACTCCTCCTGACTGGGCAAAGTTTAGAAAGAATGTACCTAACAAACAGGAAGAACTGCAAAGAATGAAAGAGGAACTGGTTGCTGCTGAATATGGAAACAAAAGACAAATTGCCAGATGGAAAGAAGATGTAGTCAGGACCACCTAAAAAAGGTTGGAGGAACTAAGAAAGAAAGACCCAAATGTTCCTCAAAAGCCTGACTATTCTAAAGCAGAGGTTTCTAAAAGACCACCAAAGCTGCAAGTCAAAAGAACCACTGCTCCAGCTGGTGCTGCCATCTACAAAAGAAGGAGCAAAAACCAGTTTAGTATGGAAACAATTCAAGATCTTTTAGCTGGAGATGCCATTGTAAAAGCAGGCACGAAAGTAATGATAAAAGAAGATCTTGAATTGGAACAATCTGCAAGTGCTGCTCAGTCAGTCATGAACAGGCCAGCCTCACCAAATACTTCTGCAAATAAACATCTCCCAAGAAACCCACCAGACTCAAAAATACAAAAGTGGGAAACTGACAAACAGTCATGCGTATTGACTTTGCTCAGGTCTGGTGGAGGAGTGGAGAAAATATCAAGGGAACAAGCTCTTGGCCTGAGTCTTGAAGATTTGCAGGATCTCCTTGATCTTCCACTTAGCACGGATGATGAAGACACAGATGCCCTAGACTTTGAACTACAATTTAAAGGTCAGATAAGGGAACTGTTGATGAGGCAATAAAGTCTTCCACTAATAATGAAGAGTTTTGGCATTATCTGTTCCAGGGGGAGATTGTTGGGATTGAACCCTATCAGAGGAACAGATAATTAAAGCCAAAACTGGATCAGAGCAGTGGATCCAGAATAAGCAGACGATTACAGTTGGTTCATACAAATCTTTCCCTTGAAAGTGGTTTCATATCTGCTGACCTCCTATCTGCTGATCTTACTAAGTGCTGACCTACAACTGCTGCCTTGCATCTACTGCCCAATGTCAAAGACTGATGGAAGACCAAAGCTCTGCTGATTCAATCTACTGCCTTGAGTCAAGTACTGCTGATCCGGACAAGCACTGCTGGGTTCACAGCAGTGGAAGGATGCAGCAGCTGTTTAAGTGTCTTTTATGTAATAAATTGTAATAGCAGTTGTTAGTACATCAGTGTTTGTATAGATTAGAGGTTAGAGTTTGTTAGGAGGTTATATGTCACTTTCATGGCGACGTCAGCTAAAGATGCTCAGTGGTTTGCAAGTGCCTATAAATAGTTCAGTACTTTGTACTATTCTATTAGCTCTTTTACAACATCGTCTTCTTTGCACGAACAAACTACTGAGCTCTGGCTGAGGGGGAGTTTGCATTCATTCATCAATCATTGTAATCGTTGTTGAAACAAATTCAATCTTTCGATTCATTGTGTAAAGATGTTTGATTAAAGTATTACTCTCGTTTGATTGTATGCAAAGTTTGTTTTCATCTTAATTCCGCTGCACAACTCTTTCATTTCCATCTTAATTTCAAACGAAAATACAATCAGAAACAAACTCAGATCCAACATATCCCAAAAAACATGTTTGTAATAAAAACTTGGTTTTTTCCCATATACTTATTAATTATAAAAGTGTGGTGTTTTGCTCTGATAAACTATTTTCTAACTACGGTCCTGATGAAATTTCCGCTGCCAAATTAATAATAAACACCGATACCATCAGCTATGCGAGCTCGCGGCCGCCCGCCTCCCTGGACAGGGGTCTGGGGTTGTGACATAATATCTTCAATATTATTTTTATGCAAGTATACTTAGGAAGTATACTTGTATTTTTATGTATGTACTTGTGTATTTTACATTATTTGCGAAAAATCAATACTTTAATTTTTAATACTTTCTGGATTTATATTTCTTTAAAATAATATATTTTTAAGACTTTTGGGAAATATATATTTTGTTATGCTTGTAGGATATATATATTTATTTTTGTCTTTCACCCGATTTTTGTATAATTCTCACTACTTGGTATTAATTATATATATTCGTCCGAAGATATATGTATGTCCAAAAATTGTCCAAAGTCCATATGTTTGAGGTATATATGTATATATATATATATATATATATATATTTATATTAATATATACATTTTTCATTTGTCCATACATTCTCTTATGAGGAATTTTTTTGTATACTTGTATCCTTAAGTATTCTTATGTATTTGTATGTGTATTTTGATGGTGATACTCCCTTGGAGTGTTTAGTGTATTTTCAAGTTCCTAATACACTACTACATATAATACATAGAGTAGGAGTTGGGTAGAAAGTGAGTTTTTTCCTAGAAAGTCTAGGAAGCAATCAGAATGCGACATGTGGCATTGAAGATTTTTAACTAGAAGGGCAATTGTGTACTTTCACATTCTATTTTTATTTTTGGAATTTATCTTCATTAACTAACTATCCATGTCCATATTTTGTAATCGTTTTTCTCCATGATTTTCTGAATAATTTGTTTTAGAAATCTAAACCAATCGCATATTCCATTGTTCAGAAGATTACTGGAAATTATCAGCATGTTCTTGGTACTGTGTTTTAACAGTTTACAGGGCTGAAGTCAATTTTTTATAGATGGTAAAACACAACTGTATGGATGGTAAAACACAGCGTATGAATCTGCTTGCTGTTAAAACACAACTATATGAATCTGAATGCTAAAACACAACTGTATGAATCTGAATGCTAAAACACAATTGTATGAATCTGAATGCTAAAACACAACTGTATGAATCTGCTTGCTGTTAAAACACAACTGTATGAATCTGAATGCTAAAACACAACTGTATGAATCTGCTTGCTGTGAAAACACAACTGTATGAATCTGAATGCTAAAACACATATGTATGAATCTGCTTGCTGTTAAAGCACAACTGTATGAATCTGAATGCTAAAACACAACTGTATGAATCTGCTTGCTGTTAAAACACAACTGTATGAATCTGAATGCTAAAACACAACTGTATGAATCTGCTTGCTGCTAAAACATAACTGTATTAATTTGCTTGCTGTTAAAACACATCGTCAAGAAAACGGAGATGATACGAACATTATTTGAATGGTGATGATGAACTCGGAGATGGTAGAGATGGAGAAGTTTTTTAATTTGATCTGGTGCTCTCCATCCTTTCTAAAGTTATCTTCTTCCATGATTGTAGTTATTTTTTGGTAGGGATTGGGGTTTCAAAGATGGGTTTGGAGAGAGAGAGGGAAAATCGCGTGAAATTAGGGACTGGGTTTGACTGACGGTTATCTAATTGATTTAAAACACAATATATTGATAAAATTGCCCCTAGTCTATTAAAACAATGAGTTAAATAAACTAAAAAATTACAAGATTGCCATTGACTTCATCTTCACCATTAAACACACCCATTGGATGGCCGAGATCGCTTCCTAGACTTTCTAGGAAAAACACACTTTTCGCAGGATCCCTACTCATAATACATATAATATACACTTAGCACAAAATTTGATGACAACTAAATATATATATATATATTTTCCCTAAAAATATACATACTTATTATTGAATTTTAACCTTGAGAAATCCTTATTTCTTGACTTGAAATTTTGTACAAAAATTAGGAAACCTTAGTAAATATTTTTAGGTGAATTTTTGGGGAATAAGTTTCACCAAAACTTATATTTTTCTAAGTGTTAAAATTTTATAAAAGTTTTGACATAGTTTCCCCTAAAATTGGAGGTTTCCCATGTTTTCAAAACATGTGTTTATTTTCTTTTCATCACCAAAATCATTTTCCAAACAACATCACAAGTTACTTACACTAATTTCATCATGAAAAACCTTATGATGAACTTGATTTTTGTTAAAAATGTGTAGTCTTTTAGATCTACCCTTTACATACATGAATCTTCCAAAAACAAGTGTTTTTGTTAAATTTTAACAAACTTTTTATGATGCTTAGTTTCATAAGTTGTTCATTCATAAACTTTATCACTTCAAGATCATAAGAATCATACTTTAAAACCCATTTTTCATGTTCACATAAAGACTTTTCAAGTTCATCTTCAAGTTTAACCATGGATCTTTCAAGATCCATGCTTAAACTTGTTAGATCTAAGCTTCTAACAAGCTTTAACATGATGGATCTAACTAAAACACAAGATTCAACATTCACAACTTCATCACATACATCAAACAACTTGATTTCACTTAGATTATGTTAGATCTTCATGTTACCATCTTTTAAAGTTTAGTTTCTTTGATGGTGTGACTTGTCCATACTAATAACATGAAGTAATATAGTGTTTAGAAGGCTTACTACTAGCTCTAGTGGCTAGGAAAGTGGCACAAACAAGATGAAGATGAAGATAGAAGAAAATAAGAGGTTAAAAGCTCCACAATGTGTTCCTTTCACTTCTTGTGCTCCAAACCTTCTTAGATCATCCTTGTGCACCCTTGTATACTCTTAAATTGCTTGGTTTAGAAGTGAAAATGGTGGATGTATGGTGGTTATGGTATGGCCAAGAGGAAGAAGAGAGATGAGGAAAGATGGATTTTTGAAATGAGAATGAAAATGATAAGGTTCTTCATGTAATGGTCTTTAAAACATCTTCCAATATGAGATTATCCAATTGTTAACATGTCCAATGTCTTGCTAACATATGAAATATTTTAATGGAAAAGGTTGTGGGGTCCACTTGGGGCCGGTATCAAATGAGGGGGGGGGGGGGTAAAGTGTAAAATTTGGAAGTTGAAGGTTATAAGTGTAAGTTAGAAGGTTTATATTTAAATTAAGTGTGTTTATTATTTTTAGGGTGTTTTATAACAACTCTCCCGAAACCATTATAACATCCCTATACGTCCTAAAATACACTTCGTACACGAAAAATAGGCCCGAAATACATTTAATTTAACAAAAATCAAGAATTAAGGGTGCTCGCGGGGCGCGAAGCCCTTGGCTAACCCTGTCGCGGGCCGCGGCAACTTGGCATCAGGCGAACCCCTGAGCTGCCAGGTGTCCCTGTCGTGTCCAAACTATACCGTTGATTTGACAAAGCTAAACCCAAGATAGTCTAGCTCGCAGGCCGCAAAGCCCCTTTGTTTATCTCTCGCGGGGAGCGAGAAAGTGTCGACCAGACACTATAAATAGAGGCCTTCGGCATTCATTTGAACTCTGTCACACCCCCAAAATACCACCTAGGGAATGTCCCTGTTAGACGTGTGACGTATCAACAACGAGCCACTCATTACATTGAACCCACTCAAGTTATAAATAAAATCCTCATTTATTAATGAGAAATACCATCAACTAGTTTAAGTGGAAACCAACATGTTCAGCGGAAGCAAATAGTATCCCAAAGTTAAACTGTTTCAAAACCAATGTATATTATCAAGTATTCATTCACATGAATCTCTCCAGTCGACCCATGACCACTCTAGCTACTCCAGACAGCAAGTTTCCCCAATCCAAGATATCTAACGACCTGCGAGCATGCAACCAGTGTATCAGACAACGCTGGTGAGTTCATGGTTTTACAAAAACGTTGGTTACCAAGTGTTTAGTTAATCCATTGAATAAATTCCGAAAGTAATGTTGATAATATCTCGATACTGAACAAGAGGGCTCCTGATGTATGATTTGCCCGTTCCCCAGTGCTCCTATCAAAGCACTGGGCCCGACTGGGTCATTAGTTCACACCCGCCCTCTCTCAGGAACGGGGTGAGGGTGCCAAACCTAAGTAGCGCTACCAACTAATACACCGCTACCACCCACGATAGCAAAAGATGGGACTTAAAAGATAGAGAGTGAGAATATTATCCAACATCCCAGTTTTACCCAAAAGATTTATCCCTCCCCGGGATACCCACTGACTGTCCCAACCACCGGGACGCATGCTCAAAGTAGTGAACTCACCTTAGATTGCTCGGTATGTTACGTTTCATTACCCGTTCCAAGTTGGTCAACCAAACCCTACTGTGGTTACCAAAGACCATTAGTTTCATAACCAGTTAAATCACGTATTCCTTACACATACTATACAAGTAACGTACAAGATACACACATAACATACGAGCCATAACATGTTGATCATACAATATAGCAACCAATTATCATCATGAAATCACATCACAGATATTTGATTCACATACAAGTTTACATCACAATTATCTGTCTTATAAAATTTCGTATCAGTCCATGATATCCAAGAACTTACACATAATGGGAATAACCATCACATAGCAGATTGTTGGCATTCATGCCTTACACATTCCTATCAACAGTTTCACAGTCTAACACGTTATTCACTACCGTGTGTGACCCATTTAATTTAAGGGGTCCCAAGTGTGCGAGTGCGTAACATAGATGAGGCCTAGTTCAGTGTTCGTTCCAAGAGTCATGTATGCGGCCCAGCAAGCAGTAATCACCTAATCAAGTATACGACTTTACACTAGTGTGTGATCCATGTAACCTTGTGCGACTCTCCTACTGTGTGCGTGTGTGTTTCAGCTTTGGGCCCGTGGCCCACTGATTTGTGCGAGACCCAATGAATTGTGCGGCCCACTAAAATACTAATCCGATTAATTTGTTTACTTTGTGAAGCGGCCCATTACTCCCTGACCCAATCTGTTAAGTGACTATCCCCTAATCCCGAGCCCATCTAATTTCGGCCCAAATGAGTTTACTCAAACTGAATATGAATTACTAACAAAACATATGAAGTCCGACAACATTATTACTTCTTGTGGACATATGCTATCTTTAATAAAGATAGCCGACAAGCATCAGTTAAGGATAAGGCTTCATTGGGCCACTCAACTTAATCACATGGCCAACAAACAATACATTCACATTCTGATTGGGCCTCCAACTTGAATCACATGGATTGTGTACTATAAATCACATGGCTTCTGATGTGTTTAATTAATGCAGTCTACACTCGTTGACTGTCAAAAGCATTTAAACCAGTTCACATTTCAAGCATTACATTTCATCGTGGAGGTGAAGGTGGCGAAACATACATGTTTCGTCGGACTGATGCATGGCGAAACATACATGTTTCGTTGACAGGTATTTCCATCGGGGGGCTCTGGTTACTAACAAACTGCTTTCAAATATTTCATCTGGTGACTACTCGATACTCTCGCATCAACAGTTGCAGATCAAAAGTATATTTCAGTTCATACGCGTATAACATTCAGCAGTAACCATCGTTCATCAACCATAACTCATTTACTAATTCTACGATTTTCATTACCAAGAATACACACCACCATATAAATCCTAGTTTCTATCAACATTATCCAAAGACACCAATCATCGACATAATACTATCGGTTATATACAGAATGATGTCTAGCAAAAACCCTAGTTCATACACAGATCAGTAAATCAATCGGTCTGTACACACAAACATTACGTCACACGTTATTGATTCTAATATACACAGTAACCCCAAACCAACGACTATCATTATAATAATTCCAACCCTGTGGTTAACAATCAAATATTCTAAACAAAGTGTACATGAAATCAACACCAATAATCATACGAATATACACATAAGAAAAGATCCGAGATGCTATTTACTAACCGGTGATGCATAGAGCTAGTCACAAAGGATTGATTTCTAAGAGAGAGAGACTTCGACAGGGGGGGGGTCTGCCGTCGCACATCAGGGAGTATTTAGGGTTTGCAATATTTTTGTAGCACCGCTCATAAGTTTGTATACATATGAAGGAAGAGGTTGGGCCAAATTATGTTTATTAAAAACAGTTGATTGGGCCGAAACCTTATTTAAAATGGTGGCAGCCCAATGACCTTCTCGACCGGTTCCGTATAGACCCAAAAGCACTAGACATAAAGTTAACCCATTACACACTCAATCGTATTTACGTTACGCAGATTTATTAAGGTCACAAATGCTTTACAAACTCACTAGAGCAAACGTGTAAAGAAAGTAGTGAGAAATCGGGTTCGCAAAACTGAAAGACATTAACCTTGAAAGCTCGGATTGTCACATCATCCCCAACTTGAAAGAAATTTCATCCCGAAATTTGATAAGTAATCCAAAACAGTAAAGTGTTCAATCAGGATGACTGTGGGTTTTCCGCGGGTACCACATCATCCCCAACTTGAAGGGATTTCGTCCCGAAATTTGCCAGTGATATCAGAAGTTGATACAACCGTTTGAACAAATGAGGATACTAAAGCTTACTCCGATCGATGCGTTCCTGCGCGAACTCCAGTCCACGCCTTGTGTTCCAACGAGCTCTCACAACTGAAATTCGACTGTGTTAATGAACCTTGACTTCCTGGTCCATGTTTTCAATGGGTTCTTGAACCAACTGCATCTTGTCGTTAATCTTAGGGTATCACAAGTATTATATTGAACAACCGCTTCTTTTATATTCGAGACACCAAAGACATCGTGAATGCTACCTAATTCCTCAGTTAACTCGAGTTTGTGAGCCATGTCGCTGATTCGTTCAAGCAATCCGAATGTTCCAACACATCGTAAACTAAACTTGCCATATTTTCAATAGCGTACCGCACCCTCCCAGGGTGGGACTTTCGATTATGACATGTTCGCCTACAACGAACTCCCAGGTTTCCTAAGGTTATCAGTTTTCCTGGCAGTCATGCGTTGCCGTCAAACAATTTCCGATCTAAGCAATTCTCAAGAGTTTCGAGCACAAGTCCTGGACCTGTGATTAGGTTGCCATCCATCTTAATCCAACAAGGAGATTAGGGTTACTGTCCATGCAATGTCTCAAACAGAGCTGTCTGAATACCAAAATGGTGACTGCTACGGTAGAACACAGCCAAAGATACGTGTCCTTCCAATTTTCGCATAAATCAATCCACACACATGCTCGCAGCATGTCTTCGAGTGTCGGGATGGTTTGCTCACTCTGTCCGCCTACCCCATGGTGATAAGCAATGCTCGTGTCTAGAAGTGAACCAAGAGCGTTGTGTAGTGCCTATCATAAATTAGGTATAGGTCAAAACCAAAGGTAACTGGAGTCGGCACCTCATGCCTAAAAGCCGCCTCTCTAAGAGGAACATTCATAACTGTGAAGACTCATCAGTTTCCTTGATTGCAAGAAAGCGTGCTAGCAACGTGAGTCAATCTACGATCACTCAGGTGATAATGTTTCTGTTTCAAGTTGTAAGTAGACTAGTGCCAGAACCCACGACAGTCTGTTCTCATTTCCATATGAATGTTTCTGGTTGCTGATACTTTACCTTGATTTTCCGATCAGTCAAACATCATTCCCATGCATGGCTAGGTGGGCCTTCATGCCCGATCACCAGTACATGGCTTATAAACCTAATGTCCCTCATCAAAACCCAGACAACTAGAATATAGAAACCAGGGTGCTTTGCTCAGCACAAATTTCTACGGTTACTGTATAATGAGATCCACATTCGTTCCGTGGGGTAGCGAATATCGTTTGGCCCGCCAAGGTTGCTTCTCCATGCCCCGCATGGGTTCAACTTGAGAATTCTCACCCTTAGTTCTCCAGCTTGAACAGAGCGAGTCTGATCAGGTAAGTTAGAGTCGATAGTGAGCTACGAAGCTCAAACACCGTTCAAGTTCCACCTTCGTAATCCTCCCAAATGTTCCATCCAACGATGCCATTTACCGATTTAGCTCTTTCGAAACCAGGGTACACGGGAGGCCCTTGTAATCGGTCTAAGTAGCGCATCTGGTACCGTCCAAGTAATGCCTCCGACTTAAATCCAAAGACCACGGTTTCCACCGCGGGTTGCGTGTCGTGCAGTTCCTCTTCGCAACTCCATTACGTATGTCATCACTCTCTCATGTTGCATCGGCGTGTAACTGGGACTCTGATTCGAACTATCATGCATGATATACCACTAGATCACCCGCATCCTCGGGTAACGACGATGCTCAGTGCGTTGCAGAGTTGGGATTCGAAAGCTGAATAGTCGTCCTCCTGTTTTGTCTTCTACGAACACCGCACCCTGCTGTGCTAAATAGTTTAAAGCCGCGTGATCTTCAAAAATCCTATGATGAATCTGCGGTAGTATCTAGTGAGACCAAGGAATTGTTGTATCCCCGCAGGAATCTTTGGTGTCGATCAGTTTCTAACAAAATGGATCTTTAGCAAGATCAACGTGTGTTCCCACTTCGATGGTTACATGCCCAAAATGTATTTCTCGAATCCAGATGCTACCTTTTACAAGACTTCACACGGAATGGCTCCTCCCTTAGGAGCTCTAAATTAAGATACAGATGTCGTTCAGCACGTCGAAAATAAGCATTGCCGATTCATGTGGTCCATACAACTGCTGATGTGATGATTAGCCCAAAAGTCATGGAATACAAAGTCGCCATAGCCGTACTGCGTTCGATATGCTCGAATGAAGCTTGTCCCTCGCAACTAGTCGAGGCAAACGGTTCTCGACTGTCACCTTGTTAAGTTCTTGATAACCAGTACACGTACGGTAAGGCTCGTCTTCATGGGTGTAACTGGGGCTCCCCAAAGCGAAAAACTAGGTCCGCCAAAACTCCTGAAAGTTCCTTGAGTAGCTCACCGAAAGAAACCATGAACAGTTGTTGGATCCTCGATCCTCTTTTCCTTAGCTTTAACATCGGTACGAGTGCCAGCATAGCGGGGTAATCCTCCCGTGGACACTTCTGATCTTCATTGCTGAATTGATGCTAACCTCTGCACCACTCCTATACTTTACGATAGATGACAACTTTCTCCTCACGGGGTATATCTGTGCGATATCTGGATAACCAATCCAGACGGACTACTGCATCAAAACTATCAAGGGTAGTAGAAGGATGATCGACGTCGAAAACTTGTCCCACAAGGTCGAGTTTGCATTCCAACAATCATATGAGGTTTCAGTGGGCTTGCCATCTGCCGATTCCACAACAGGTTCGGTTTCAAGAAGTATCAGGGTTAAGCAGAACAATAACGAAGTGATTAGTTACCAAGAACATGTAGGCCACCATGTTGTTATAATCCTGGCGCCGCCCACGCCAATCCTAAATGCCCTTCATGAATACCACATCCCGTGTTGTTGCTACTGCTATTAGAACTCCCAAAACTGTCATTGTTCCATGGGTTTTTGACGTCTTGAATTAACAGCAGTCATTCCTTGCCAATGTCCCCTTCGTTTCCATGCTACGATTACGAATACCTTGATGTTGCCATGACTGTTGCCTCTAATGTCGTTGCTCGAAACGGAGCTCTACGATCTTTCACCGACAGGGTCCACCTCTGCACGTTCCATGGTACGTGCTAAGGCACTACTCACTATGCGGGGAGTTTCACATTCCATTCTACAGTCAGTTGCCTTTGCTTATGTCCTGATTGGTTCGTAAAGGTTGACTCCCATCAGTTGCCGACTAGGGTTGGAGATTTGATTGCAGTCACTTTGCTGGTGTTCGTTGTCGGTAATAAGGGTTGTCCAATTACTATGGTCGGTAAGATACTATGCTCACCCTTTTGTCCATCGATCTAGCAAGTCGATTGAGTAATACACGGTATGCTGCGAGAGGGTTGCAGAAGTGATCACACTTCGGAGTCTAAGACGTCAATACATAGAGTTCCATCAAACGAAGAGAAGCGAGAAAGGTATAAACCAACTCAAGGACGTTCGTGCAAGCACCTAACACTCTACACGTTTCTCTAGGCGTTCAGATGTGTGTTCAAGTAGTACTCGATAGCATCGAGATTCGTAAGGGTTCAGAAAGGAGTGAAAAGATCATGTTCGAGTAGGAGACAATCACTGCTATGACTCCTATAGACTGTTGTGTTTCACTTGTTAAGTCGCACTGGGACTCGCATGCACCCCACATTATTATTATGTGTGCACCCACAATAATATTGTGATTTGCATGCTCATCTCAGCTCCTCCTAACTCATGTCAAATGGTTCCTCAAACCCGTGTAGCAAACCAAGAGCATCACGAAACGTAAGTCATGAATGTTTAGGGAAATACCACCCTATTAGTGACATAACACATGCAAGTAATACAGGAATTCATACTGTTGTGCTAAACATGCAATCACATGCAATATCATATGTAAGCGTTCACTAGTTATGTAGTACAATGAGTATACGAGAGACGAACCTTGCAATCTGGAGCTGAGTGTCATGGTTGTATTCCCGTATTCAGAATTGTTCGGTTATAGTCTGGTTTTATAAAACGTTTTAAAACCTAGTTCACTAAAACCAGTGGCTCTGATACCAAACTGTCACACCCCAAAAATACCACCTAGGGAATGTCCCTGTTAGACGTGTGACGTATCAACAACGAGCCACTCATTACATTGAACCCACTCAAGTTATAAATAAAATTCTCATTTATTAATGAGAAATACCATCAACAAGTTTAAGCGGAAACCAACATGTTCAGCGGAAGCAAATAGTAACCCTAAGTTAAACTGTTTCAAAACCAATGTATAGTATCAAGTATTCATTCACATGAATCTCTCCAGTCGACCCATGACCACTCCAGCTACTCCAAACAGCAAGTTTCCCCAATCCAAGATATCTAACGACCTGCGAGCATTCAACAAGTGTATCAGACAACGCTGGTGAGTTCATGGTTTTACAAAAACGTTGGTTACCAAGTGTTTAGTTTATCCATTGAATTAATTCCGAAAGTAATGTTGATAATATCTCGATACTGAACAAGACGGCTCCTGATGTATGTTTTGCCCGTTCCCCAGTGCTCCTATCAAAGCACTGGGCCCAACTGGGTCATTAGTTCACACCCGCCCTTTCTCAGGAACGAGGTGAGGGTGCCAAACCTAGGTAGCGCTACCAACTAATACCCCGCTACCACCCACGATAGCAAAAGATGGGACTTAAAAGATAGAGAGTGAGAATATTATCCAACATCCCAGTTTTACCCAAATGATTTATCCCTCCCCGAGATACCCACTGACTGTCCCAACCACCGGGACGCATGCTCAAAGTAGTGAACTCACCTTAGATTGCTCGGTATGTTACGTTTCATTACCCGTTCCAAGTTGGTCAACCAAACCCAACCGTGGTTACCAAAGACCATTAGTTTCATAACCAGTTAAATCACGTATTCCTTACACATACTATACAAGTAACGTACAAGATACACACATAACATACGAGCCATAACATGTTGATCATACAAGATAGCAGCCAATTATCATCATGAAATCACATCGCGGATATTTGATTCACATACAAGTTTACATCACAATTATCTGTCTTATAAAATTACGTATCAATCCATGATATCCAAGAACTTGCACATAATGGGAATAACCATCACATAGCACATTGTTGGCATTCATGCCTTACACATTCCTATCAACAGTTTCACAGTCTAACACGTTATTCGCTACCGTGTGTGACCCATTTAATTTAAGGGGTCCCAAGTGTGCGAGTGCGTAACATAGATGAGGCCTAGTTCAGTGTTCGTGCCAAGAGTCATGTATGCGGCCCAGCAAGCAGTAATCACCTAATCAAGTATACGCCTTTACACTAGTGTGTGATCCACGTAACCTTGTGCGACACGCCTAATGTGTGCGTGTGTGTTTCAGCTTTGGGCCCGTGGCCCACTGATTTGTGCGAGACCCAATGAATTGTGCGGCCCACTAAAATACTAATCCGATTAATTTGTTTACTTTGTGAAGCGGCCCATTACTCCCTGACCCAATCTGTTAAGTGACTATCCCCTAATCCCGAGCCCATCTAATTTCGGCCCAAATGAGTTTACTCAAACTGAATATGAATTACTAACAAAACATATGAAGTCCGACAAAATTATTACTTCTTGTGGACATATGCTATCTTTAATAAAGATAGCCAACAAGCATCAGTTAAGGATAAGGCTTCATTGGGCCACTCAACTTAATCACATGGCCAACAAACAATACATTCACATTCTGATTGGGCCTCCAACTTGAATCACATGGATTGTGTACTATAAATCACATGGCTTCTGATGTGTTTAATTAATGCAGTCTACACTTGTTGACTGTCAAAAGCATTTAAACCAGTTCACATTTCAAGCATTACATTTCATCGTGGAGGTGAAGGTGGCGAAACATACATGTTTCGTCGGACTGATGCATGGCGAAACATACATGTTTCGTCGACAGGTATTTCCGTTGGGGGACCCTGGTTGCTAACAAACCGATTTCAAATATTTCATCCAGTGACTACTCGATACTATCGCATCAACAGTTGCAGATCAAAAGTATATTTCAGTTCATACGCGTATAACATTCTGCAATAACCATCGTTCATCAACCACAACTCATTTACTAATTCTACGATTTTCATTACCAAGAATACACAACACCATATAAATCCTAGTTTCTATCAACATTATCCAAAGACACCAATCATCGACATAATACTATCGGTTATATACAGAATGATGTCTAGCAAAAACCCTTGTTTATACACAGATCAGTAAATCAATCGGTCTGTACACACAAACATTACGTCACACGTTATTGATTCTAATACACAGTAACCCCAAACCAATGACTATCATTATAATAATTCCAACCCTGTGGTTAATAATCAAATATTCTAAACAAAGTGTATAAGCAATCAACACCAATAATCATATGAATATACACATAAGAAAAGATCCGAGATGCTATTTACTAACCGGTGATGAATAGAGCTAGGCACAAAGGACTGATTTCTAAGAGAGAGAGACTTCGACAGGGGGGGTCTGCCGTCGCACATCAGGGAGTATTTAGGGTTTGCAATATTTTTGTAGCACCACTCATAAGTTCGTATACATATAAAGGAAGAGGTTGGGCCAAATTATGTTTATTAAAAACAGTGGATTGGGCCGAAACCTTATTTAAAATGGTGGCAGCCCAATGACCTTCTGGACCAGTTCCGTATAGACCCAAAAGCACTAGACATAAAGCTAACCCATTACACACTCAATCGTATTTACGTTACGCAGATTTATTAAGGTCACAAATGCTTCACAAACTCACTAGAGCAAACGTGTAAAGAAAGTAGTGAGAAATCGGGTTCGCAAAACTGAAAGACATTAACCTTGTAAACTGTTTTAACAAAAGCTCAATTGTTTTAATTTATATTTAACAGTGATTGAGTATTTGTATTCTACAATTATCTTCGGTATGTTTGGGTTTTGTATACAAAATTTGTTACTACATTGTGAGTAGTAACATTACCACCAATCAGGATTGACAGTACCATGGGTGGTAATTAAAGTAGAAATAAATAAATGGAATTGCTGAATTGCCCTCAATGCTGTAAAATGATAAAACCTGTTTTGATTAAACTGGGATTCACTCGCCAGTATTTCTTGCTGATAAAATGTTTTTAAACGCGTTTTAGGTAACAAAATGTGAAAGCTAAATAGAAGCCAGCTGGATAGCACCGAAGGCTTGGAAAAGTGGCAATAAAAGTTACCTAAATAAAGAAGAAGATTTATTTCAATAAATTAGTGTTTATCCCTATAAACATGTTTGTAATGGAAAGTTGGGTTTATCCCAATGTATTTAATATTAAAAAAATGTGGCGTTTTACTCTGATAAAATATTTCCTAACTACGGTCCTGATGAAATTTCCGCTGCCAAATTAATGATAAACACCGATACCACCATCTCTGAGCAGGCCGCGGCCGCCCGCCTCCCGTGGCAGGGGTCGGGGTTGCGACAGAATGTGGTATCAGAGCTACAACCACTAATTTCAGCCACAGAAGTGTTCTGCTGACACCAAAATTTTATTCATTATGTTAGGAAATAATCTACGGGATTATGTGCATATTTTATTGTTTTGTGTTATTTGACAATTTGTTAGTTTACAATATGAGTGATCAAGGACCATCGGACGCCTATCGTCAATTGTCTAGTTCTCCTAAGGATGAAGGAACTTCTACCCAGCCTACCCCCTCGGGGTACTCAGCTGATACAGAAGAGGGGATTTTCATATTTCAGGCACAATCTGAAAAACCATTCCCTACCAAAAAGAGAGGATGGTTCAGTCGGGGAGCACACGAACGTAGGAAAAGAATGAGGAAGTTGCAGAAGCAACGAGCTTTAGCAGCAACAAATAGGGAGATGAATGCTCAGACCCAGGATATAATCAATAGGCGATTGGCCAATTTCACATCTTAGCTACCACAGTCGTAGACCCAAACTTAGAACAAATCATTGCACCCCAGCCACTACCACTGTTCCCAACTCAACCCATGGAAATTGAACCTAACCCAGTAGACCAGATTCCAATACCTGCCTTCGACCCAAACGAAATCCCTAGAGTCCCAGCACCAAACCCTCTAGCCTACGATCCATGGAATGACGACCATAGAGATTATAGAGAACTTTACCCACAAGAGGAACTCATACACAACCCTGTAGCACCATACCCAAACCTTGACTCTAGATCCATACTGGGATGTTGATTAGTATATTCGGGAAATACTAGAAAACCCCTACCCATATGAAGAACCCGTACCACCATACCCTGACCCGATACCAGCACCACCACCACCCATGAGTACCGAAAATGTGCAGGAACTCTGTACCTTTGGTGAGAAGTTATTAGATGAAAGTGAAAGGATAAGGCAAATAGGGGAGAGGCTTGTTTGGAAGTACGACGAGTGCAACATGCAGTACTGGATGAACCCCCACTAATAATAATAATAATTATAATACAGATATATCTATACTACTTTATAAAGCATATAGGAAGGATAGAATGGTCTTTTGCCACTTTACAAGTATTTAAAGCCCATTGTACAAACCTGTTAAGCACAAAGTGTTGAAAACTTGTTTTCAACACCTGATACCCACGCGGATCTTAGCCGGGTTAACTTGACCCGTTTTTAGTTTGATGGATCCAATATAATGTTTCATTCACTCTATCTAACCACAAAATTCGTTTCATCCATCCAGACACTCCACCTTTCTCTACAAACCCTAACCCTAACCTTTATTTCATCCACCGCTCCTCCACCGCTCCTCCATCGTTGACGACACCAGATCCGACACCAGATCCGACACAACATCGATTTCTATGGCTTCTTTCCCGGTGGCTTCAAGATCCGACACTATCTCAGTAGATCCGACACTATTTCAGTAGATCCGACACCAGATCTACTGGTTTGACTGTAGGGTACCTTTCTTGTTACCATATCTTATTTATTTATTTATTTTTTTGTTATTTGAATCTTCAATGAGTAATGTTTCAGATCTTCCTTTTGGTTGTGGGTTCGTCAACGATGGTGCTTGTGGGTGGAAGATCTGGCAAGATCTATGGTTTATTTGTAGTAGATCTGTTCTTTGTAAGTAGATTTCTCGGTTTTATTTACAAGTCTAGGGTTTATTTACAAGATTTCTTGATTTTTTGTTTAAATTTATAGAATTTGACTGTGGTTAACGAGGGTTTATTTTTTTTGTTTAAATTTTTTGTTTATTAACGAGGGTTTATTTTTTTTTACTGTGGTTTAAATTTTTTGGTTACTGGTTTGGATATTTTGTCTGTGATTGTTAGGGAGTTCATTAAAAATGTTTTTTAGTTGGATAAGTCCAAACTAGGGTTACTGGTTTAGTTGTTGAAAAGACATGCATAAAAGATCTTGTGGTTAGGTTTAGAAATGATTTAACTATTCTGTGGTTGAAAAGACATTCAAATATTGTAGTGATTCATGATCAGAAAGGTTTGATTGTTGTATTAATGAATTGTTATTCGTTTTATGTATTTGTAAGAGTTCCACACTATCTATTGGGTACAATTAGCCCCATGGTTTAGTTTAGTGCAACGGTGAATGCAGGCGGTGAACGGTTAAAAAGCCAGAAGCCGAAGGTTACCGAAATTCAAAATGTAAGTACAATACATTACTCGAAAGGTTGATGTTGTTCAAGGTCAGCAACAGTTTATATTTACATAATTCTTTATGTCAGTTCAGTTTACGATCTGTTTATCGTATTTTCAGGTGCTGATTTGGCAAATTTGGTAAACGTGGCGGCTCTCAAGGTGGCAATGGACGGTGCAAAATCGGTAAGAGTCTGGTCAACTGGGTCCACACGAGTCGGTTACGAGATCATGGGAATGTATAAGGGCGCCAATAAATTATTTAAAATTACGTATCTGTTTTGGGTTTGGGGCATTGGTGCTGAGTTTTTTCCTAAAATGGTGTAGTTGGAAAAATTATTTACCTAAATGGGTACTTGAAAATTATTTATCAAAATGGGTTTTTTTTAAACTAATTTTTTCTCACTCCTAATCTTTTTGGATAAAATAATTTCTTTTCAAAAATATGTTATTTAACATGAGTTAAAGGAAAATTTATAGTTCAATTAAAAAACAATTCGTGTGACTTTGAAAAAATTATTTGAATGTTATTTAAATTTTTTATTAATATTTATATTTATTTGAATGTTATCTATGAGGGACATGGTGGACCGGAGACGTCAAGATTCGTTAACGAGAATCTGTTTGCTAATCTCAAGAGTAAGTTCGGTTAAACGGTTTCAAGAATTCGATTCGATTGTGCAAGTGTGAAACTTTATAAAGTATTTGTTTATTTTGGTTCAGGATTTGCGTCTGAGGATCAAGATATGTCTGCGAATGTTATCAAGATATGAGTTTCTTTCGGTTGTAAGAGAACAATGGCGGATATGCCCGCAAATAGCGTCTGTGGGGACTGATCGAGAATGCAGGCGGTTGTAAGAGAACAATTGATAGTGGTGTTAGGGAGAACTGATCGAGAATGCAGGCGGTGAACGGTTAAAAAGCCAGAAGTCGAAGGTTACTCGAAAGGTTGATGTTGTTCAAGGTCAGCAACAGTTTATATTTACATAATTCTTTATGTCAGTTCAGATTACGATCTGTTTATCGTATTTTCAGGTGCTGATTTGGCAAATTTGGTAAACGTGGCGGCTCCCAAGGTGGCAATGGACGGTGCAAAATCGGTAAACATGTTTAAATTATTTATTAATATTTATAGGTGAATGAATTTGATTGCATTGTTTATAGGTGAATGAATTTGATTTAATGTTATTAAATTGTTGGCGACAAACAGGTTGGGAATGCTTTTATTCAGCAGTATTATCATATACTGCACCAGTCACCTGGGCTGGTTCATCGTTTTTATCAGGATATCAGTAAACTTGGTCGGCCCGAGGAAGATGGTTCTATGAGCATAACCACTACTATGGATGTACGGTCTCTGTTAAATCTTTTTAGTTCATAATACATGTGACAGTGGTATCTGTTTTTTTATTTTTAAAGTTTGTACTGGCATGCAGGCAATCAATGCTAAAATCTTGTCACTTAACTATGGTGACTTCAAGGCTGAGATCAAATCCGTTGATGCTCAAGAATCCCTAAACAGTGGAGTCAGCGTTCTGGTAACTGGATACATGACTGGAATGGATAATATTCAGCAGCAGTTCACACAATATTTGTTCCTCGCACCTCAAGACAAAGGCTACTTTGTGTTGAATGACATGTTTCGCTACATGAACATTGACAACCATCATGACGAAGACCATGCTCCTACTGAGGATGTGGTGGCTTCCGCAACTCCCGAGCAAGGTGACACATTTGATGAACTGATGTTAGTCATTATATTGGAACTTGTATTGGTTTATTCCGTATTAATTTTTTGAAATGAAATGAGTTTCACTGTCCGAGGTTGTTCCGGTGCCGGAGAATAATATTCCCGAGCAAGTTGCTGTATTGACAGAGGAATCTGAAGTGGAACCGGCTGTTGCAATTTTGTAATTTTTTTGCAATTTGCAATTTTGTATCCTGGCTTATAAAATATAATAACATGTGACTCATGTTTTTTTTTTGTTTGAATACTTGATTAATAGGCGGTAAAAGATGAAGTCATTGTTAATGTCGTGGACCGGTGTCGATCGAATCAGAAGAAATTGATGCAAATGTTAGCTTCCACAAGGTGTGTAAACTGTAAACCACTAATCATTTTGGTTATAAACACCAACAACAAACTATGAAGTGTGTGTACTTGCTTTTGATGATTTTTTGATTGTGTGCAGTGATGAGGAACTTCTCGGACAGGGTATCGAGTTAAATGACCAGCTGCAAGCTGTTCTTGCAAAACATGACGCTTTTGCTTCCGGTTCTCTAGTTCCTCTTCAAATTACAAGCTCCATTGCCCCACCTCCTCCTGATAATAATAATAATAATATGCCAAACTCTCAAATTAAACCTCCTACTGAAGAAGATGAAGAAAAATTGAAATCAAGTATTGCGGCAGTCTCTCCCCCTGTGACTCCAGACTCAAAGAAGAAACCTCAAGAAGAAGACGAGGAAGAAGAAGAAGACGACTTTGCTCTGCTTGCTAGAAGGTTGATCTTTCTTTCTTATTGCCAAATAATTTGACCCTTCATCCAAAACGTGTTATATTCTTGTTTAACGGGTCAAAGGGAATTTGGTTGAGAAACATTTTACCGTGTTTATTACATGAAACCAACCTATTCAGTTTGTTTTGACCCGCTATCCAACCTGCCTATTTTTTATTTTTAAATATAATTGCTTATTTATTTAAAAGTTCCTTGTGGGTTATATTCTTTTTTAATAGGTCAAAGGGAATTTAATGTAGAAAATATGTTTACCAGAAAAGGAAATGAGTTGACTTATTTGCTTATTGCATTAGTTACGACCGATCCAGATTGTTTTGACCTGGAGAATTACTGGTTTTGACCCGTTATTAAACCTGCCAATTTTTTATTTATTCATTTTTTCAAATTGACCATGTTTTTTTAATCTTAAAATGCATTGCTTTTTTATCTAAAGATTAGTCCCATTTGCCCCGAATGGGTTATAGTGTTTTTTTTTAATGTGTCAAAAGGGAATACAATAAAGAATACATGTTACTGAAAAAGGAAATGCTTTGACTTATTTGCTTATTCCATAAAACCCTCGATCCAGATTGTTTTGATCTTAAGGATTACTGGTTTTACTTTTGACCCTTTATCCAACCTGCCTATTTTTTTTTTCAGTTTTACAATGTTTCTATCTCTGAAAAATGATTGCTTTTTTGTTGTGTTTTTGCAGGCACACGAAAGCACAAACGACTGTATCTCCAAGAAACATGGTTTACGGACTGAGGAAGATGGTTCTATGAGCATAACCACTACTATGGATGTACGGTCTCTGTTAAATCTTTTTAGTTCATAATACATGTGACAAGTTAACAACATGATTTTGTTTATTTAGTTGAATGTGACATTGTATTGTTTAATGTTCAGGCTTCACCGATCACGATCAATGGAAAAAATGCTGTTGTTGAAGAGAAGCGATCTACAATCTCTAAAGGTGTTGCTCTGAATATGCAAAAGCACAATAAGATTAACCTATATAATATTTTAACTATGAAATTTCAGCCGTGGAGTATAGCTGGAAGTATTACCCCTTTCAAATACCAAATTGTTTAGTTAGAATCCAACTTCAAGTTATAATCCAAAGACTTTTTTGATATTCTTAATAAGTCTTTAGTTAGAATAATATCTTTTAATATATCTCAACTTTTTCAGAAACCAAGTAATGTCAGGATATTTTGTTTGACTTTTATCCTTTTTGTTTTTTTACTACTTACCGTGTACTTCTTTACATCTACAGCTGTAAAGAACAGAGTTTACTGTTGTCTCTTGCTTGCTTCAGTCTCTATAAGTACTTCATCAAGCTCAACACTCTACAAACCCTCAACTACACTCAACTGACTTACTGCTTTTACATCTACTGTTGTCTGAAAGAGAGCATGCTTGCTTCAGTCTCTACAAATACTTCATCAAGCTCAACACTCTACAAACACTCAACTGAGAGGAATTAAACTTTCAAATTGTAAGTTTATCTCAGTTGAACTAAATCCTACTTTTAAATCTTGCATCAATTAAATCTTCAAAACATCAACCTAACAACTTCTATTTTACTTCGATTTCAGAATATATTGACTCTTTGCATCTGGATCTTGCGTTGTTTCTCGGCTCTCACATCAAGGTTTCACATTTTTTGTCGTCTGTAACAAAATTCTGCCTCTTGCATTGTTGTAAGTTCTTCTAAATTTCTTGGTTTTTTTTGTAACTTTTAACTGTGGCTTTTAACTTTAGAAGGTTGTAAATGTTGAAATAACTGTGGTTTTTGGATCTGTATTGTTTAACTGCCTCTTTTTTTTTATTAATTAGTTTTTGTTGTTGAATCCAGATGTATTGTTTAACTGCCTCTTTGTTTTTTTATTTAATTGAAAGGGTTAAAATCCAGATGTATTGTTTAACTGCCTCTTTGTTTTTTATTTAACTGCCTCTTTGTTTTTTATTTAATTGAAAGGGTTAAAATCCTGCCTCTTTGTTTTTTATTTAATTAGTTTCTTTTCCTTTTCTAAAGCATTTTACTTCAAAAATGGCGGCCTAAATTTGAACTAAACAAAATGATATATTTATGTAGAGCGAATAGTTATTTGAACTAAACATGATGTTATATTTATGTAGAGTGAATAGTTATTTGAAAATTGTGTCGGTATAAAAGTTTGACAATAGTTACCACCAACTTAAATGGTGTTGGTGAAAATGGTGTTGGGCAAATAAAAGACCTTGCACATGATCATTTTGTTTGTCTTTTGTTTTGTTTTGTTTTTTTTTTATGGTCATTCTAATTAAAAAAAGAAGGGATGATTTCCAAAAAAATTGAATGCATATGTATTCTTTGAAGTCCTTTTCGTTAATTATTTTGCCTATGTGAAATAAATTAAATCAATGTCTTGTTTAAGAAAAAAATATAATGAAACATGCATAAGAGTTTTCTACCCAGCAAACTCAAGTATGGACCCTTTCAAAAAGTCAATTTAACATTTTACCCAGTCCTAAGTTCCATCAATTTCTATGGTTAAATTCCTCATCCATAGCCCTTTCAAATTCTTTTCACATTCAAAGTTTGAATTGCTATACATACCTGTTTATGTTTATCGCCTTTCTCTAATTTTGGCACCGTAATTTTGTTTGTTATGTTTTCCATGTTTGCAATTCCCCATTTATGCAAACTATAATATGAAAAACCCTCACAACATCATATCAAATGATCCTATATAGGTTAAAACGAAATATTATAAGTTCTAATATTGTAATTAATCTTCAAGTGCAGATTACTGATTACTTTCTAAACTTCGTAAACAATTGCACCCTAAAGTTGTGACTGATGAATTCAGACATTAAAAAAAATCAAGATCAAAAGTTATAAACCTTTTATCATTTGATGATGTCACTGACGACCACAAATATTAACTAAAGAAATCCCAACACAGTTTAACCTAAGTTAAAACCCAATGAACACAACATTATTTTTTAATTTTTAACTGTGGCTTTTAACTTTAGAAGGTTGTAAATGTTGAAATAACTGTGGTTTTTGGATCTGTATTGTTTAACTGCCTCTTTGTTTTTTTTTATTAATTAGTTTTTGTTGTTGAATCCAGATGTATTGTTTAACTGCCTTCTTTGATCTTCATTTTTTAAACCCATTCCAAGAGCACCACACATCAACCAAGCAATCCCAACATTTGCCGAAAAATAAGAACAAATAATACCTAGAAAATGTCAACTGTTACCCAATATAACCATGCCATTACCAATCAGCAATCAGCATAATAGAATGAACAACAGGTCATTCTAAGACCCAACAATCTGTTTCAAATAGTATCACAAAGAGCGTTAACTGTTAGTATCAAAAGGTCATTCTCAACTGTTATCAAAATCGCGGAATCGAAAAGGACTACTAACGAGGAACAGTTGTCTGATGGCTGTCATCAAAATCACGGAATCCAAAAAAATATAAATCCAATAAACATTTGACTTAACTTTGATGTTAAAAATGTTACAATAAAAAATTTTGTTTTTAAGTTACACAATCCTTGTGTTTCAGTTTACTTTGATGTTAATTTTTAACATGGTAAGAAAATTGATCTTTATATCCAATAAAAATTGTATGTTTAAGTTTACACAATCCTTTTTTTATATTTAATCAAACTATTTTTATTTGCTTTAAAATTGATCTTTATATACAATCAAAATTGTATTTTTCAGTTTATAAATCACTCCAAACAAATATCAATTGAGAGGTATGGGTGGTGGTTATCCAATTCCCATTGAACCACAAGGATCAACAAACCCACCTCTGGTGTCAAACCCACCTCCGGTGTCAAACCCACCTCCGGTGGCAAACCCTCATCCGGTGACAAACCTTGAACACGATGATCCATTTGGTTGGACGGATGAAGAGTTGAATTGGGCGTATGACTATACATTCGCTCAACTACAATTTGGTGGACTACAAATTGAGGAGGGGCATCATCGTCCGATGGCAAACACTCCTATACTGCCTATGCATCCTCCACCTTCAAACCCCCCTTATGTGGAAAACCACAGTCAAACACAAGAACTACCGAGCTGGGCTGAAGGGTACGAAACTGACCCTGGGGCGGTTTACGAACCACCATTGGATGAAGAAATGGTTTGGGAACCTTAGAACAACTTTTACATTTCCTGTAGTTTTTTTTTCTCGAATTAGTTTGAATCTTAATTATGTAAGTTTTAATTATGTATTACTTTAAATTTAAATTTGTTGTTGTTTAATTTTAATCATGTTTTAGTTTAAATTTAAGTTTCTGGAGTTTTTATTTTTTTAGTTAACTAACATTAAACACTTAATAGGATATGTCTGATCATTTTTCCGTTGAAGATTTTTCATCATTGACAAATGATAGAGCATGGTATAATATAATCTTTGTTAAGGTGGAGTTTATTTGGCATGACGTCGATGAAAAAAGATTAGTGGTTATTTTTCTTGATCAACACGTAAGAACATTATTTTAATTTACTTTGTGTTATACGAGTAAGCGTTTTTCCACCACTAAATTTCTTTTCTTTTTAGAGACAAAAAATTGTTGCGTTCATACCACAACATTTGATACACATATATAATGACGCGGCATTGATGGGTGGTTTTTTTTCCTTAAATCATTTCCAAATTGAGAATCTCAAATATCATGAGTACCCAAAGTACCAGAATTACGTGTTAGTTTGGTCCGAGAAAAAAATTGTCAACAACGAATATACAAAGCTTTCTTCACTTATGCTTACGATTCCAAGGGGTGCTTCTTTATATCCATTGGTCCCTTCCATTATAGAATTGCAGCATGACAGGAGACCTCAAAAAATTATTGTTGGTACATATCCGACACTCTATCTATATTTTTTTATTAAATATATAAAAGTTTATATATGTATGTATAATATAGTGTATACGATTTGGCTGATTTTGTTATAGATGTGGTTAGGAGAATAATAGAAGGCAAACGTGATCGATGTTGTTTTGAACTTTCTCTTCGAGATAAGACGTAAGTTATTATTTATTATTAACATATTACAAACATAATATTTACATTATATGTAAGAAAATATTATTATTAGCAGAACTTTAATCCAAAATCGTAATATACAGTGGTCACACAATACAAATGTTTTTGTCCGCCCTGAAGCCTTCCGATGTTATACATACCATTCGAGCCGTGCAACAAAAGTCTATCATATATGTATCGCGTGTCAAGTTGGTTCATCTACCAGATAGTATGTTATGCTTTACACATGAACATTCTAAAAATTAGTTAGATTTAATGGCTCATGTAATTTAATAAAAGTTATATTTTATTTGTTATTTCAGTTAATATTTTGAAGTCTACGGAGTTGAGTACGATTACGTATGAACCAGATATGGTCGAGGCACGAGATATTTAAATTATGGATCGTTATCCAAGTTTGTGTTTAAGTTAGAAACATTTGGTGTTGTTATATGTTTAGTTGTTGAATATTAAAGTCTCTATTGATGTTTCGTGTTTTGCTTTTTTTTTTCCCTCATATTGAAGTAATTGTAGAAGTATATTTTACTTTGTCTAATCTTATAATATGATATTACAAGTATGTTATATTACTTGCTTTACAAGTAATGGTTACACCTATTTTTCACCAAACTATAATCTTCTTAGATTGGACAACTAAATAATCATTATCTGTGTTAAACGAAGGTATAACCATGGCTGACCTTCCTGTTCATACAATCGTGTTTGAGATATTAACGAGGGTGCCAGCGAAGGATGTAGGTCGTTCTAAGAGTGTATGTAAGCAATGGTACGCGTTACTGTCAACACAAGATTTCGTAAGGATACATTGTTCTCGCTCATTAGTTTCATCTAACCAGAGATTTCTACTAATTGACGACCTAACATGCTCTGTTCATCCGATCATCTTTCAATCCAATGACTATGGGCCAAGCTCCATAGTTACATTTCCATTCCATCACCATAATAATGATGTCTCAATACTTTCACATTTGAACGGATTGTTGTGTGTTTGCTTGAATCATACATACGAGCTGCTTCTTTGGAATCCAACAACTACTGCTTTCAAGCATTTGTCAACCCCTGATTCTCATGGATTCTATATAAATAACCTTGATGCCATTGGTTTGTACGTTGACGCTGACGATGATTACAAGGTCTTGCATATAAAGCGTAGGAGTGGTGTACTTGGTGTCTATGTTTATTCTAGGGAAGTTGACTCTTGGAGAAATATTCCTTTCATAACAAGACAAGAGTACCTAAGCCCTCATTTCAATTGGTCAGCTGGCACATTTTGTGGTGGTACTCTATATTTCACTGTTTGCGAATGTTGGATTGGAGGTACGAATGTGGTGATTTGTTTTGATGTTAATTCGGAGCAGTTCAAGGAGATAAGCTTTCCACCCGTTCCTTCTACAGGAATGGTTCAAGGTGTTTTAGTGAATGTAAAAAATGAGCTTCACATGTTTGCTAGCACTGGCATGTTTGAGATGACAATTGACCTATGGACGCTACAAGGGGATTACTGGATTAAGGTCTTATCATGTCCTCCGATCCCCCCGATATCATTGTCATTGTGGTGCGATATAACACATTATGTGACAAATGGTAATTGGTTTGTGATGACTAAATTAGGGAAGTTGTTTACAATTGAAATGGATATGAAGCCCTTCGAATGTTTTTATCCCGTTACTTGGTTTCGAGGTTTTAAGGGTGCGGTGTTTGTGGAGACGATTGTTTCACCAAGTATTTAGTTTGGCTTTCATTTTTTGTTATCATTATGTATGTCAATATTTTAAGGATTTGTGTTTTTTTTCTCTAAGTCATGATATTCGGCTTAAGTCATGTATTTTAATGTTATCATTATGTATTTCAATGTTATCATTCAGTTTGTTTTTCTCTAAGTCATGTGTTTGAATGTTGTAATGATTTGAGAATTTCATCATCTATGATAACTCTCTTTTATTTAATTTGCAAGGTATTTGTCACTTTGTCAATTTACAATGACTAATGGACAACCAAACCATCGTAATCATGCTACTAGCTCGAGCGGATCTACTAAAGCTGAAAAACGAAAAGAGTATCACAAAAGATACTATGATGCACGCAAAGAAAATAACAAAGTATCTAAATTTGGGAGTGGTGATGCCTCCCAAAGTGCTTCATCAATATCTTTAATAAGTAATAGGTCAACAGAAAGGACGCCGTTAAGAAGTTTACAAACTAATATTACTCAATTTACACAAACAACAAATGAGAACGCCTCAAGTGTTTCTACTATAAAACGCAAGGAGTACAATAAAGGATGTTCTAATACACGAAACGATAATGGAATGCGTATTTCAAATGGCAGTCAAGTCAACCAAACCCCGATAGATGATGTTACGCCGACAACCACATTCCCATCTGTAATTGACGTAGTCAGGCATAGAACATCACGAGGTTTCTATTTATTTAACAATGATTTCTTTTTTTTTCGAACTCGACATCTTTTACAACCTTCATTACTTAATACACCAATTTTTTAGGTATTCGAATTCATCCGCGTACTTTATTACCCCAATTTGCTGAAGTAATTGATCAACCTTCCTTCCAAGATGGGAGCGTGCAAGATGATCCTTATAATTTTGTTTACAATGGTGTACCTGGAGAGCATCGTGTTTTAAAGGAACGAGGTGCATGTCCTAATTGTGGAGCAAAACGATTTCAGTATGAATTTGATACCTTTTGTTGTATGAGTGGGAAAACTGTGTTAGCAAACTTAGAAATTCCAGAGGAATTGTACCGACTTTTCACGTCTCAAGATGAAATTGGAGATATGTTTAGGCAAAACATCCGTGCTTATAACACCAATTTTTCTTTTGCCTCAATGGGTGTGACATTGGATGATACATTGAACAATATGAGAGACGACGTATATACTTTTCGTGCACATAAAGGAATATATCACAGAATCGACCAATTAGTTCCGAGGGATGGGACCCCTAGGTACTTGCAGTTGTATTTTTACGATCCTGATACTGAGTTAGATCACAGACTCCGATGGCCAAATCTTGATCGGCGTATTACTCAGATTTTAACACGTGTTCTTTCTACAAACCCATATGTCGATACATTTAGAAGACTTGCGGAACTAGGACCTCTGGACAACTATAGAGTCACTTTGAATACTTCGGTTGAACTTGACCAAAGGGTGTACAACCGACCAACGACATCGGAGGTATATATAATATTATATTAATTGCAATTATTTAATTGTATTGCTTATTTTACTTACTTATAGTTCACAATTATATAGGTTGCTGGTATTTGGGTTGAAGGTAATGACAATATCACTTCGTATAAACGAAGTATTGTTGTGTACGGTAGGTCTGAATATAGTCAAACTATTCAGCCGTACTTCAGCTGTTACGATCCATTGTCGTATCCTCTATTTTTTCCTCATGGTGAGTCGGGTTGGCATGGTAACATACCATGTCACGGAGTATCAATCAATGAGGTTCGCAACAATGACAACATCGAAGGAGAAATGGAAGGTACCAACAATTTGTTATCCTTTTTTAAGTGAAGATCATAAAAATAGCGTAATGCGTTTTATTTTTATTAACTGTTTGTTTTTAATACATCTTCATCATTCAGAGGCAAACACACGAAGTGGTAGAACAACCGTGGCTATGCGAGAGTACTACTGTTACAAGTTCCAGATTCGATCTACCGATAATGTGCTTTTGTTCGGTGGTAGGCTGCTACAGCAGTTTGTGGTTGATGTTTACATTAAAATTGAGACGTCACGCTTAGAATTTTGTGAGAGAAACCAGGCTAAGATTCGGGCCGAATTGTACCAAGGTATTGTGGATTGCGTTAATACTGGTGAGGTTCATGCAAACAGAGTCGGGAAAAGAATTGTGTTGCCTGCATCTTTCATCGGGGGGCCTCGCGACATGCGACGTCGGTTTCTAGACGCGATGACGTTAGTTCAAGATAACGGCAAGCCTGATGTATTCCTTACAATGACATGTAATCCTAAGTGGCCTAAGATATGTGATAACTTACATGTTGGTCAAACTGCTACAGATCGTCCAGACCTTGTTTCAAGAGTGTTCCGGGCTAAATTAGAAGATCTTAAGGATCAACTCTTCAAGAAACATGTCCTCGGGGAAGTTAAGGCATACGTCTATGTCATTGAATTTCAAAAGCGGGGTTTGCCGCACGCACATTTTCTCCTAATCATGTACCCGCAACACAAGATCAATAACGCGGACCATTATGATAAGGTTGTGTGTGCTGAAATTCCTAACAAACTAACACATCCCAGATTGCATGAGATGGTTGTCAAACACATGATTCACGGTCCTTGCGGCAATTTACGATCAAGCAGTCCTTGTATGCAGGGTGATCCTAAAATTTGTCGTTTTCACTATCCTAGACAATTTAACGAACAGACGACACAAGGAGAAGATTCGTATCCGTTGTATCGAAGGAGAGACACCGGGATAGAAGTGGACCTACGAGGACAAACACTTGATAATAGATGGGTGGTCCCATATAACCCAAGGCTTTTGATGATGTTTAACTGCCACATGAATGTTGAAGTTTGCTCAAGTATAAAATCTGTGAAATATCTTTTCAAATATGTTTATAAAGGACATGACAAACAGGTTATTCAAGTCGATCAAAGTGAGCCAGGGGTTGTTATTAATGAGATAAAAAGATTTCAAGATGCACGCTACATATCGCCCCAGAGGCTATGTGGCGCATTTTTTCCTTCTCTCTTTCTCAAATCTTTCCTACTGTTTTAGCCTTACAACTTCATCTCCCAAATAATCAGATGGTTAGATTTAGAGATGATGAGTTGATGCCTAATATTGTTGATAGGGAAAAGGATAAGAGAACCATGCTAACAGCATTTTTTGAGATAAATAGAAACGATGAAACAGCAAGGGTACATTTGTATAAAGATTTTCCAAAACACTTTACATGGAATGGAAGCACACGCCGTTGGAGTCGTCGTTTCGGTAAAAAAACAAAGAGGTCGTATCGTTTTCGCTAATCCAGCCGAAGGAGAAAGGTACTACTTACGCCTACTTTTGTCAAATGTCAGAGGGCCTACTTCTTTTGAACATCTTTGCACAGTTAATGGTCAACAGTGTGCGACATTTCGGAAAGCAGCTCTTGAGTTAGGCTTAATAGAAGACGATGAATATCTATCACAATGTCTCGAAGAAGCCTCTACGTTTCAGTTTCCCAATGCTCTTAGAAGGTTATTTGCGACCATAATGATTTTTTGCCAACCTGGAGATATTCGAAAGTTATGGAATGACCACTTTGATTCACTGTCTGAAGATCATCGGTTACACTGTCAAAGTATAGAACGAGTTCAAAATATGGTTCTTACCGAAATTAGTGTCTTGGTACAATCCATGGGTAAATATTTCAATGAGTTCGACCTTCCTAAGATAACAGACGATGTTAACTTACAAGATGCAGGTTATCGTGAGTTACAAGAAGAGTATGGGATTGTTTTGGAACCTGAACACTTGAGTGCCAAAGATTCACTTAATCCGGACCAAAAAAACGTGTTTGATGAGATCATGATGCATGTTGATAATGATCTTCCAGGCGTGTTCTTTATTGATGGTCCAGGTGGAACTGGAAAAACATTTTTGTACATTGCCTTGCTAACTGAAATTCGGTCACGTGGTCTTATTGCCCTCGCAATAGCTTCATCAGGTGCAGCGGCTAATAATATGCCAGGAGGTAGAACGGCTCACTCAAGATTCAAGATTCCTCTTAATCTTGAAAATAATTCAATGTGCAATATCAAAAAACAGAGTGGGGCCGCTAAACTGATTCGGTCTGCCAAAATAATCATATGGGATGAAGCGTCGATGGCTAAACGACAGGCGATAGAGGCAGTGGATCGTACATTCCAAGACATTATAGGTGTTAGTCTCCCATTTGGTGGAAAGATAATGGTTATGGGAGGCGACTTCAGACAAGTGTTGCCGGTTATTAAACGTGGCACTCGAGCACAGATTGTAGACTCCAGCGTACGAATGTCACCTCTTTGGTCTTTGACTAAGAAGATGCGGTTGACCATAAATATGAGAGCGCTAAAAGATCCATGGTTTTCTAAATTTCTTTTAAGAGTCGGCGATGGAACTGAAGAACCAATCGAAGGAAACTATATCCGCATACCCGATGACATGACAATTCAGTGCAACAACAGAGAAAACGCTATAAAAGAATTGATCCATGCCATCTTTCCATCAATTGAAGATAATGTATATTCTTCAGATTATATAATCTCTAGATTAATATTGTCCACTAAAAATGATAGTGTTGACGAGATTAATAATCAAATGATTGAAATTTTTCAAGGGGAGGAAAAAGTTTATTACAGTTTTGATGAAGTTGAAGACGATCAGCGCAACTTCTATCTGGTCGAGTTCTTAAACTCGCTAAATGTTAGTGGTTTGCCGCCTCATAAGCTTCGTTTAAAAATTGGATGCCCAATAATATTGTTACGTAATATCGATGCATCACATGGCCTGTGTAATGGCACGCGATTGATATGTAAGGGTTTCATGCGAAATGTTATTGATGCGGAAATTGCAGTCGGTCAACATGCCGGCAAAAGAGTTTTTTTGCCAAGAATCCCTCTAACCCTTTCTGAAGATGACATGTTCCCATTCAAGCTGAAAAGAAAACAATTTCCAATTCGATTTAGCTTTTCCATGACGATTAATAAAGCTCAAGGTCAAACAATTCCGAACGTTGGTATTTATCTTCCGGATTCTGTATTTTCACATGGACAACTTTATGTCGCGTTATCAAGAGGGATTTCAAGACAAAGTACGAAGGTGTTGGTACATCTCGCCAAAGAATTCAAACAAAGCGGAGTTTACACATCAAATGTTGTCTACCAGGAAGTGTTGCGTGATTAATTAATCGCATCCGAATAAAAAAGAAGGTAAGTTAGTAGATTTTGTGCCTTATTTGCTTCCAGAAATTACCTTTTAATTACTATTTTAAACCACCTGTAGGTGTCTAACATTTTTTTATGTGTCGAAATCTGGTACAGTAGAGGAGAAGGTACAAGAAAGTCATAAGCGAACGGATGTATTGGTAAAACAGGAAGAGATACAAGAGACTCCCCGCATGGTGTTTTTATTGTTTTGTCCAGCTACTTGACTGTTTTGAACTCTTCTTGTTTTTAATTACATCTACTTCCTTGTTTTGTACTATTCTTGTAGAAGATCACCAAATAATCGATAAACTAACAGAAAAACCAGTGCCATTGTATCACGAATAAGAAAACTAACTTAAGTACTATACAATATTTCATGAGACGGCGGATAAACTAACGGTAAACAATTATACTATTGTAAATTGCCACTCCCGCCGCATCGCGCGGGTAAGTGACTAGTATATATATATATATATATATATATATGCGAATAGTTTGAAAAAAAATAGATAATCCAATACCTACTGAGGCATAACTAGTAGTATAATTTCAATTTCAATTCCAGCTACAGCTTGTAATATATAGATATATGAAATAGAGTAAATGTCGCAATGCACGACGATTTTGATCAACCTGTTTGTGTTTGTGTGATTGTTCGCATTAAATCTTATTCTGTGATATTAATATTGGGTAAATGTTTATAATCCAGATGGACAACGAAGTGAATCAAGAAAACCCGAATAACGATAATAACGGGAACCAATTAGATAACAGTGTCATCCAACACATAGTGGCACAAGGGATTATAGACGCTATACCATATATTATCAAAACGGTTAAGGAAGAAGAAAATAATAAAAGTAATAGTGGATGTAAACGACCACTTACTGAACCCAGTCACAGCGTAAACAATGGACCACTACTTCAATTGCCTATTCCAAAAAGAAGAAGAACCATGTCTTATGGTTGTTCTTACAAAGAATTCTGGTCTTGTAAACCAATGGAATTCTCGGGCAATGAAGGAGCCATTGCAGCTCTACGTTGGATAGAAACGACTGAGGCAGTCTTAAAAATAAGCAAATGTGAAGAAGAAGAAGATAAAATCATGTTTGCTTCTAATCTTTTTAAGAATGCAGCTCTAGAATGGTGGAACACTATTCTCCAGTCTAGGGGAAGTGACAGAGTCTATAATATGGAATGGACTGAGTTTAAGAATTTGGTTGAAAGGAAATTCTGTCTTCCCAATGAAAATGAACAAATTGCTAGTAAGTTCTTAAACCATAGAATGACTGGAGTAGAGTGCAAGGGTTACACTACCATATTCTTTGAATATGTAGAATAGTGCCAACCCTAGCATCACCAGAACTAATATTAATCTCCCGTTACATCTGGGGATTAATCAGCGAGATTAGACACGTAGTCAAGGCAGCTAGACCACAAACTATAGAGGAAGCTATAGAACTAGCCAACACCTTGACTGATGAACTAGTGCGTACCCAAGAAGAAAACCAAAGGAAGAACCTAGCTCAAAAGCTTACCTAGGAATTTCGCTACGGTAATTCCAATCGTGGGAAAAAACATAGGTTCTACCTCTACACTTTACTGTAAGGCCTGCAAGAAGAAGCATTCAGGAAGATGTTCTACACACTACAATTTCTGCAAGATTCCAAGACACAAGGAAGAAGACTGCAGAAAGAAACCCAGCAATGGAGTATGTTTCAATTGTGGAGAAAAGGGGCATATCAAGCCGAACTGTCCGAAACTAGCTCCAGCCATGAACAACAAGACTACTAAGAATGCTAGAGCATTCGTTCTGACAGCCAAAGAAGCAAAGATGATTGCGGACATGATTGCCGGTACATTTTTAGTTAATGATGTTTTTACTAAAGTATTATTTGACTCTGGTGCGAACCAAAGTTTTATTAATACTTCATTTTGCAAACTTCTCAATCAACCATTAACTAAACTCCAACAAGAATGTCTAGTAGAAAAACCAAATGGAGAATCCATTAAGATCACTGAAATCTTGTAGGGAACAAGAATAGAAATTTTAAACCATAATTTTGTTGCAAATCTTTATCCAATGAATCCGGCTGGATTTGATATTGTATTAGGAATGGATTTGCTAATAGCCAATAAAGCCAGTATTCTATGTGATCAAAAGTCAATACAAGTAAATTCACCAAAAGGTGAAAAGATCACAATTAAAGGAGATAAGTCATCTCGATCCACAAAATTCATCTCTGTGATGAAAACATCAAGTTGTGCAAGAAAAGGGTCATTGTATATGATTTCCATAATCATTAACACTAAGGGAAAGGAATTGAAAGATATTCCCGTAGTATCTCAATTCTCAGATATGTTTCCAGAAGAATTAACTGGACTACCGCAGGACAGGGAAATTGAATTCAGAATTCACATGCTAACAGGAACAGCACCGATTGCCAAGGCACCTTACCGTTTAGAACCCGCAGAGATGCAAGAATTAAAGAAACAGTTAGATGAACTTCTGGAGAAAGGATTCATACAGCCTAGTTCATCACCGTGGGGAGCACCAATCTTGTTTGTCAAGAAGAAGGACAGGTCAATGCGTATGTGCATTGATTACCGAGAGTTGAACAAAGTCACGATTAAAAATCGGTACCCATTACCGAGAATAGATGATTTGTTTGATCAATTGCAAGGAGCTCGATTCTTTTCCAAGATCAATTTACGCTAAGGATATCATCAATTAAAGGTACAGGAAGAGGACATTCCTAAAACTGCTTTTAGAACAAGGTATGACCATTATGAATTTACCGCCATGCCATTTGGTTTAACCAATGCCCCAGCTACATTTATGGACATGATGAACACAATATTTAAACCACATCTGGATAAATTCATAATTGTCTTTATAGATGATATTCTCATTTACTCTAAGAGTAAAGAGGAACATGCAACACATCTACATGCACTCCTAAGTTTATTGAGAAAAGAAAATGCTAAATTTTCTAAATGTGAGTTTTGGTTAGAAGAAGTGCAATTCATCGGACATATAGTCAATCATGAAGGAATTCATGTGGATCCCACAAAGATCGAGGTGATCACTAAATGGAAAGTCCCTAAATCACCAATGGAGTCTTGAAGTTTCTAGGACTGGCTAGTTATTATAGATGATTTATCCTAGATTTTTCTAGAATAGCCATTCTCTTAACAAAACTAACTTGTAAATCTGTTAAGTTTGAATGGGGACCAAAACAGGAAGAAGCCTTTAGAATTCTTAAGCAAAGATTAACCAACGCACCCATACTAGCATTACCAGAAGGAACTGAAGATTTTATAGTATATTGTGACGCGTCTAAGTTAGGTTATGGATGTGTGTTGATGCAACGTCAAAAAGTTATAGCCTATACCTCTAGACAACTTAAGAATCATGAAGATAATTATACAACCCATGATTTAGAATTATGAGCTATAATTTGTGCCCTTAAAATTTGGAGACATTACCTTTACGGTAGTCAGTTTACCATTTTCACTGATCATAAGAGTTTAAGATAAGTTTTTGGGAAAAAGGAATTAAATATGAGACAAAGACACTGGATGGAAATTCTTAGTGACTATGATTGTAATATCCAGTATCACGCAAGAAAGGTGTCACACCCCGACCGCGTAAAACAACAAACCGCGGCGGAATCGTCGGGGAGTGTTGTAACAAAATCATTGTTTCATAACACATGGAAATTGAATTTTTTGTTTTATTGAATTAAAAGAGGTTACAAGGTCTTAAAAACAAATAGACATAACATAATTAACTAGTCTTGCATCTTTTATTGTCACTAAGGCCCAAGTCTGCCTAAGTGTATCTTGATCAATCCTATGCATCAGTTCCTGAAAACACATGTGAAAATAGGTACGTCAGCATAAAAATGCATGTGAGATACATAGGTTTTATTAAAATAGGATTCATGACCTGTAAGTTTAAAGAAAATGTTTAACAAAAAGTAGGCATGAACCTTAACATATTTTCTTTTAGAAATCATACGAAAATCAGTAAGAAAACAGATAATATAAAAGAATAATGCATAGATAAGTAAATAACCAAGTAAAAATAAGTTTGTATAAAAATATGTTGTTTGTAAAACAATGTTTTGTAAAGATATGTTAATTGTGTAAAATGTAATATGTCAAAATTGAAATGGTTTAAATGACGCTACGATATGTAATATCATAAAAGCACTTATATATAGGAAGTACCAACGGCGTATCCACGATGCTTTTATCATATTACACACTCCTCGTTATTTAAATCACTTACCCAAACAAACCATCAAACTGTATTATTTAAACCAATTTAAAAATATTCATGTATAATCAAATGTCATGTATGGCAAAATAAATAAAAGTATCTATTCTAACCAAATGTAAAATGTACAAAACAATGTATTTGAATAAATCATAATTTAAATTAAAAGTTTTGTTTTGTAAAACTTCATGCTTTATTGATACAAACATCTATGCGGTAATATCAAACGTCTACATTCAAGCCTTGCGACTGTGGCGAAAAACCCCTAACAAGTTAAAGGTTCATCTAATTTCTGTATATCGAATTCAGTCATTCCTTCCACCCAAACAAACCTAGGATTTCAGGAATAGGAGTTGTCAATTCCTATGGTATCACTACCTACTAATGAACGGCATGATCGGTGTTAATGAATGTATTTATGACCCGTTAAACAAACCAAATGTCATACCAAATGTATCATGTTATATGAAAATAATGTACTAAATATGCTAAATGAACATACAAAGTGAAAATGTAAAACAATGTGTCCATATGCTGGATGAGCATATGCAACAAAAATGTAATGAAAATCAATGTGTCCATATGCTGGATGAAAATATGCAACAAAATGTAATATATGAAAATCAATGTGCTAGCATGCTCAGTGAACATACATAGCAAAATATAATGAAATCATGTACTATATGTGTACTAATGAACATAGCAGGTATATTATGAAAGCATGAAAAACACGAAAGTAATAAGTAGGCACATGTGTTTCACCCCAAAATGTTTGAAAAGAGTAAAAGAGGGGACTATGTACTCACCTGAGAATGCTTGGAAGTCTTGAATAACAACCAAGCAAAGCTAGAGGGATCACGGAAATCAAACGGCACCTAATATAGGTAACTATGTTAATAAACCGGACCTAAATCGGAAGATCGGATAGGATGAGGTTTCGTAAACCAAATGAGTATTGGAACTCATATGATATGGTTTAACAAAGTCTACATACTAAAACGAAACCTAACCTAAGTGCTTACGACCCGTTTAGGTAGCTTACGCTACTTTAACGCGTCGTTCGCGTAAAACGCGTTCGGACCGCCTAACTAGTCCTATGACAAGTATTATATGCCTTAACATGTCTAATAATGTTACCTAATCATATTAGATGTAAAAATTTAAGTTACATATGCTTAAAATGAATTTATGCGTGAAAAAGGCATTTTGGTCATTTTCCTAAGGCATATAAATTACCTATGATACAACTAACTAAACGAAGTGACCATAAGGTATAACCTCGGAAGGTTATGCCCTATACAACTATGGTCACAAAATATGTTTGGTCGGATCCTAATGATAGACCAAACGGGTGGGTTCGAAAGTCTAAGCGGTTGTTTAGATCGCTTATCTTACCACCCTATATAAGCACTAAACTAAAAGTGAGAAGTTAAACATGTTAAAACATGTTTAACGAAGTTAGAAAACAAGTTTGATATCAAAACAAAGGGTTTTGATACCCAAGAATAGTTTGGTTGCAAAATACGCATAAAACGTATTTTGACCGAAACTATGACTCGTCACTATGCCTAAATAACGTGGTAATCAGTAGGTATAGTCACAAGGGACTATAACCATCATGACTACGCTCACGTTTCGAAGTTCAAACGAACTTCGTGTTGACCGAAGACTGGTCAAAGGAGAAAGTCAAACATTGTTTGACTTTCATGCTTAAAAACGCATAAAAGCATGAAAGAAAGTTACAAGAGGTCCAAGCTAGGAAGAAATTGATCTTAAAATACCCAGGTATCAAGCAAAGGCTTCAACTTAGAGTATAAATTCAGATCAATGTGAGTTAAAATGAAATTGGGGTTGGGTGTTTATAGATTTCCCAAAACCGTTAGAATCGTTCCTCGATAAATGAGCTTCAATCTGGACCGTCCATGTGTGCCCACTGTTTTGGTAATCTGTGGGTGCCCAAAACCAGCTCATGGTATAAGAAAGACCTTGTGCAAACCCAGAAACCAGTTGCAGAAAGTTAAAAACTGATTTTTGCTGATCTGGTGGGCTCTTGCGCCCCGCGTAGGCTGAGCCTACATCTTACGCGGCCCGCGATCGCCGGATAACTCAGCAACAGTTTGCTTATTTACAGTTCAGTCCCTACACATGTTTAAAGCCATTTTTGACACGTTTAAGGCCCGTTAAGCCATTTTCAAGGCTCTACAATGATGCCAAAGTGTAGGGGACATGAAATTTGCTCAAAAACATCTTGGATGTCGGTTCGTTTGGTCGTACGGTTGCGTTGTTTGGTTAATTACGACGAAGCACGAACGGACGCGAAAAATGATCCAAATTACGCGACGAATGGAATTTTATCATGCTAATCACTAAAATAAAATATTTTAATGATTACACAAATTTTTGGATGTCCGGATATATTCAGAGCGTAAGATATGCGCGAAAATGCAAACTTATGCACTTTTTGACGCTTTTAGTCCCTGTTTGACCAAAAAGTTTATTTTTGCACACCGAACCCCTCAAAGCCTATTTCTAAGCTATGTAAAGGATATTTATGGTATGTTTAACTTATGGTCAAGTTCCAGAATGTTCGATACCATACGAATAAGCAGACTTTTGCAGTTTGACGCAAATAGTAAAGGCTTGATTTCGACACACCAAACCTCCAAACTTATTTCTAAGTTATGTAAAGGTTATTTAAGGTATGTTAAGCCCATGTCGCTGTTCCGGAGTGTTTGTCTCATTAAACTGATTACGTTTACGCATCAGTTCGCGTATAACTTTCTAGAAAGCGATTTAGAGCTCGAAATCGAACGAGAATTGATATGTGCAAAAGATACACATATTTATACAAATCCCAAGATTGAAACACAAGATTTCATTGGTTTTGTATTCTTATGATGGTTGTAGAGACACAGATGTCACAAAACGCTAATGTAGTAGCTGATGCTTTAAGTCGAAAGTATCACGAAAAGCCAAAAAGAGCACTTTCTCTTAAATTAAATCTGCAGATAGATTTAAATGAGCAAATTAGGGAAATATAAGAATCAGTAATCAAGGACGATATTGAAAAATTGAAAGGAATGTTTAAGTAATTAGAACAAGGAACAGATGGAATTTGAAGATTCCATAAGAAAAGAATTTAGATACCCAAACAAGGAAACTTACGCCACTGAATTTTAGAAGAAGCCCATAAGTCTAAGTATACGATACATCCTGGAAGTGATAAGATGTATCAAGACTTAAGAAAGAATTTCTGGTGGATAGGAATGAAAAAGGATATAGCACCATACGTTGCCAAGTGTCTAACTTGTTCATAGGTTAAAGCTGAACATCAGAAACCCTCAAGTTTATTGCAACAACTTGAAATACCCATATGGAAATGGGAATTGATCACAATGGACTTTGTTACCAAATTACCCAAGACACGAAAAGGTAATGATACCATCTTGGTGATTGTATATAGATTGACCAAGTCGACTCATTTCTTACCAATGAAGGAAACTTTCAGTATGGAACAGCTAGACAAGTTATATGTAAATGAAATAGTTTCATTACATGGCTCATTTACTTCTCATTTTTGGACTAGTTTCCAAAAAGAAATGGGAACTAATTAAATCTAAGCTTATCATCCTCAAATGGATGGACAAAGCGAAAGGACAATTCAGAAAATGGAAGATATGCTTAGAGCTTGTGTAATTGATTTCGGAGGAAATTGGGACGATCATCTACCATTAATAGAATTTTCTTGCAATAATAGCTATAATACCAGTATCAATGCTGCACCATTCGAAGCACTTTATGGACAAAAATGCCGAACTCCAGTCTGTTGGGCAGAAATTGGAGAAAAGCAACTGTCTGGACCAGAGATAGTACAAGAAACAACAGGCAAGATTATTCAAGTCAAGGATAGACTAAAAGCGGCACGTGATCGTCAAAAGAATTATGATGATAACAGGTGAAAACCATTGGAATTTCAGGTAGGAGATAAGGTATTGTTAAAAGTTTCGCCATGTAAAGGAGTAGTCAGATTCATCAAGAGGGAAAGCTAAGCCCCGGGTATGTTGGACCTTTTGAGATTATTAGAAGAATAGGACCAGTAGCCTACCAGCTACAACTGCCAGAGGAAATGGCAGGAATACATGATGTGTTTCATGTATGTAATCTCAAGAAGTGCTTAGCAGATGAATCATTAGTAGTACCTCTTAAGGACATAGAGGTAAATGAGAAGCTTAAATTTGTAGTGAAGCCTCTACAGATTGAAGACAGAATGATCAAGAACCTCAAGCACAAGAGATTAGTTCTAGTCAAAGTAAAATGGGATTCCAAGAGAGGACCATAATACACTTGGGAGCTTGAAGCAGAGATGCAGAGGAAATATCCGCACCTGTTCTAGTAGACCACGAGGACGAGTTCTAAAACAAGGTGGGGAGGATATAACAACTCTCCCGAAACCCTTATAACACATGTTGCAAACATGATGTCTGGCCTAGATGCAGTTAGGTACAATAAAGACCCAATCATGCTTCTTTAAAGAATTTGATCAACCAAATCATCCTTTTCATCAGACATGACTAGCTTGGTTGTTTCTATGGGTGTACTACATGGTTTGCAGTCATTCATATCAAAATTTGTTATAAGTTCTTTGGCATATTTTCCTTAATGAATGAAAGTACCATTTTGCAGTTGCTTTACTTGGAGACCAATAAAGCACTGTAGTTCACGCATTGCACTCATCTCAAACTCAGCTGTCATGAGTTGTCTGAACTTTTCACACATTTTAGGACATGTGCTTCCAAAAATGATGTCATCCACATAAATCTGGATAATTATCAAATCTTTCCCTCTCCATTTTAGAAACAATGTTTTTATCAATTTTACCTCTTGTGAAACTAATGGAAAGAAGAAAGGTGGAAAGAGTTCATACCAGGCTCTAGGTGCTTGTTTCAAGCCATACAAAGCCTTATTTAGCATTTAGAGATGATTTGGATAAAATGGATCCTCAAAGCCAGGAGGTTGACAAACATATACCTCTTCTTGAATCTTACCATAGAGAAATGCACATTTCATATCCATTTGAAACACCTTGATGTTGTGGTTGACAGCAAAGGCCAAGAACAGTCTGATTGCTTCTAATCTAGCTACAGGGGCAAAAGTTTCATCATAGTCAATGCCCTCTTCCTGTCTGAAACCTTGAACCACTACCATTGCTTTATTCTTGACAACAATGCCCCTTTCATCAGTTTTATTTTTGAAGACCCACTTTGTGCCAATAGGACTCACACCCTCTGGCAGTGGTACAAGCTCACATACTTGTTGTCTTTTAAACTGTTGGAGCTCCTCTTGCATGGCTTCTACCCAACTGTTGTCTTTTAGTTCCTCCTGGTACTTGACAGGTTGATGGAGTGATAGAAAACCAACAAAAATACAGATGTTTTGGGATTGACTTCTTGTGACCACCCCTTCACTGATGTTGCCAATGATTTGGTCTGGTGGATGAGACTTCAAGAAGATTAGATCTCCTTTGTATGGAACAATGGCATTTAATGGTGAGGGCTGCAGATGTGAATCATCTGAGCCAACAACTGTTGGTGACTTTGATGATCCAATAGTGTCTTGAAATGGAGGTGGAGGAATAGGTGGAATTGGTGTGGAAACATGTTGACTTTTATCAACTGTTTGAGGACTTTTATCAACAATGTTTGATGATGTGAAAGCAGGGGTTAAAGGGCTACTTTGGTCAACAACTGTTGAGGTAGCAGTGGTTGAGCTTTCACAGCTGTTTGGAACATCCTGACTCCACTACTCCAACTTCCCGATCCCTTGTGCAATTGAAATGTGGTAGATGTGAAGCAGAAACCCCGTTGGAAGGTAGGGTTCGGTACTCAATTTGAAGACAGCCGGCCTGTCTTTAAATTGTGTATGCTACACCCATCATTTTCCTTTGCAAGAATTCAAGAATATGTAACAATTAGCGATTTAGGGTTTAGGGTTTAGTCGGTACATTTTGTATGAAAGTTACATGTTTTGTGTATTAATATAAAACGATGTTTAATTACATTTTGAATTACGTTTCTTGTTGCGTTATGATTAATAAACGACAAGTGAAAAACAATTAAAGACATAAAAATTTGACATTTTATAACATACACATTGCGTTATGGTTAATAAATGACAAGTGAAAAACAATTAAACACATAATAATAATTGATAAATAAAAAAGTTGACATTTAATAAAACGTTATAATATAGCCATTTAATAAAATTTGACATTTAAAAGTTTGACAATTAAAGACATAATAATACTCATTTAGTAATATTAAATAAAACTCATTTAATAAAAATTTGACATTTAAAAATTTTACAATTAAAGACATAATAATAATTCATAAATAAAAAACTTTATTATAATATATATACAATTCGTTTAAAAAAAATTGACATTTAATAATACTTATAAAAATTTGACATTTTATAATATATACAATTCATTTCATAAAAATATGAAGTTTTTAATAATAATACTGAAAAATTACAAGTTTTGTTCTTTATCTTTATACCACTTTTCAGGCGGTGTCCTTTTTAACGAATGTTGACAGGCAGTGTCCTTTAATATGTATTTTGTTGCAAGTTTAGTCATTTACACCCAACCCAGTTAAAAAACCCTGTTAATTGTTGGGTGTAAAGGACTAAACTTGCAACAAAATACCTAGGTAAAGGACTAAACTTGCAACAAAATATCTAGTAAAGGACACCGCCTGTCAACAATTAACAGGGTTTTTTAAATGGGTTGGGTGTAAAGGACTAAACTTGCAACAAAATACCTAGTAAAGGACACCGCCTGTCAACATTCGTTAAAAAGGACACCGCCTGAAAAGTGATATAAAGATAAAGGAGCAAACTTGTAATTTTTCTTAAGAATACTTAATAGAAAAACATATGCACATTTTTTTATTAAAAATATACACTATTCATTTCATAAAAAGATAAAGTTTTATAATACTAACACAATTTTTTATAACAACATTTTATAAAAAAAATATTAATTTTCTTATATAAATGTTTCACAACTTCCCCATACAAAAACCCTATCAACTAAAATAAAGTTCCTTACATCCCAATCATTGGATAATCATTGGCTGACACCCAATTATTAGCATTAATTAGATGGTAGGCACCATTTTCAAACGTATAGAGCTATTAGGGGCCTATGAGGGGGCCATTTTGAGGCGTATTGGACAATGAGAGACATATAAAGTTAGGGAGATGTGTAGATAATTTTGAGGGGATGTGTGGATACCCCACCATTAAATAAATGTATTACCCAATATATGAACCCTAATATGCCATTGTATACAAAGTGTTATAACCTATAAGCATGCGTTATTACTAAATTATACAACTCTATATAACTTTTTTTGCTCTTATAAAACAATATACTTTTTTGACAAGTGAATTTCTTTAATCTTGTTGTGGGACATCAACACAAGGCCTCAAAATTTAGATGTTCTTAAAGGCTTTCTCTCTTTGCTAATGGGTCTCTTTGCTAATGGGTGACCAATCCAATTGGTCTTACAAACCAATATATCTCATTAAGATCTAAGATCACTTACTATAACCTCAAGGAACATTTAGTGTTTAAGTGGTTTGATCCACAAACAAAAGGTTCAAAATTCAAATCCTAAAGAACGTAGTGTATGATATATTTATCTTGGAAAATCAGAAAATTGTTTGAAGAAAAACCGTACTACAAACTAATAGAACTCATTAATACCTAATAGGACCCATTATGATCAAGTAATTTATCACCTACTATCATTAATATCTAATACACCTCATTAAGCCCATGGTGGTTTATATATAACTCATCAAACCCAGTGACGAATCTAGAAATTTTTTGTAGGGGGTTCCCTTTTTAATATGTTCCAATTTCATATGTCCAAACAAAAAAACAAAAAAAATGGGTCGGTTCGACAATTCGGGTCGGGTAAGGTTCATCACATAATAAAAATACGGTACAACAATGAAAAGAATCGTCATGATAAATTTAAAAACACGTAATGTAAATAAGTTGGCCTTTACGAACAAAAGAACATATCTACGGTTGTTCTCTACGAGGTTTAATCTTTTGAAAACTTTGCATTATATTCTCGATGAAAACGTGTTGTAATAACTCCCTTTAATGTAGCAAATGCAATAATCGTTCTATTACCAAAGAATCATTCATGTATCTATCTTCACCAATCCTATTACGAGTCAGACTAATATATGGAAATGACATTTTTAAACGAACGAAACGATCAATTATTCGTTCTATTACCGCTAAGGGTGTTCATTAAACGTTGAATTGTTCAAACGGAAGAAAGTCGACTCGTTTGGCTGGTTTGAAATATATAGGGTCTCGTTTACGATTTGATTTTAATGTAAACCAAAGTCGTTGTTTAACATTATTTATTATTTTTCCCATTTTAGAAATATAAGGTTACAGAGTCTGTGTATATAATTCATCAACAATCTTTATTATTTGTGTATATAATTCATCAACAATCCTTAATATTAACATAATTGCTTAAAGTTAAGTTTTCATATTTAATGATAATTCGAGAATTCGGTGGGTTAATCAATGAATCTAACCTACAAAATAAATAAATAAATGGATCACTTGTAAAGGTAAACCCGGTAGTAGCCCACCCCATTTTACATCCAAATAAATGTAAAACTCTCAAGTGTTTCCTACCCCTTGGTAAATCCAACCACACAATCATGTAATAACAATTAACAAGCTAAAAACAAGAAAAAAGATAATAACTCACGTAAAAGGGTTCGAACTCGCGACCTGTACATTACAAAACACCCGCGTTACTGGTACAAACATTTGACTAAAGGTTCCTTTTAAATATATTAAAGGGTTCTTCTCTTTTTTTAATCGTTTTACACTATAAATTACAAACCGATAATGAACTAGGTAATGTTTATCTAGTCTATATATGATAAAAAGTAAACTAAATGAACATTGATTTAGAATTTAGAATTGTGATTTATTATTAGAATGGAATGATTAGTAACATCATTAAGAGATGAGCAAATGGTATCGGGTATAGGTACCGGTCTTAGATTTACCAAACCGGTGTATTTTTGGTACCGATTCTGCACAGGTATTCACAAGTTTTTACCCTTAATTACCGATGCCGTACCAGTACCGACCGGTACCGAACCGTACCATACTAGGTACATTCGGTATCGGTACCCACTTTTGGGGATTTCGGTAACGGTATTTTCGGTACCTGTTGGTAACGAGCTCATTAAATCCTGTAGCAACGCAACAATGCAAGTAATTGCACCGTTTAGATTACTTTTCATACACATAGTAAGTAAACTGTATTTCGTTTGAATAAGGTTTTATATACACAACAACTTATTTTGCTTTCTTTTTTGTCTTATTCTGTAATGAATGAATTGTAGCATGTAAAATTAACTTGGATATTTAGAATATTGATGAGCAAATCGTATCAAATCATGTAAGCGAACCGGTATCGTATCGGTACCAAATTTACTATACCAAATCATTTTTGGTACCAATTTGGTACACCCACCTTTTGGCGTTTTCAGAATCGTTACTTTCGGTTCGAACCGGTCTAGCACCATACCTGTATTTATTGATTTTTCCCTTCAAATACCATACCGTATTGTACCGAGCATTTTCGGTGCCGGTACCTAATTTCGATGATTTTCCGGATCGGTACTTTCGCTGTCGTTACCTGTACCGAGCTCATCAATATTTTAACGTGTTAGCACCGTAATAACTGAACTGAAAACAACCGAATTTCCAACGTGTAGGACGTGTGGGTCCTATTATTATATATTAGGATATTTAAAATCGTTTTTTTTATGACGGAGTGACTATCCTTACCACGTCATTTTATTTATGTTTGGATATTCAGTATCTGTTTGCCGTTGCTGACACGCCTTTTGTAGTCATTGGGTCCCGCCACAACGCGCGGACGGAAAATAACTAGTATAATTCATTAAGATCTAATAAGGCTCATTAAGGCACGCCGTGGTATGCGCATATAATGTATATATGTGTGGGCCATCGGGGGGCAAAAGTAAAAGTGCACTAATTTTAACGTTATTTTACTAATTTCGTGAAAATAACGTTAAAAGTGGAGGACGGTTAATCATGCATCATGTGGTGGCGTTGATAGCTGAAAGACAAAAGGGTACATGCACTAATCGGTCTTTGTCCCGATTGCCGAGTGTTATGTGCCTTATGTCCAAGGCTTGATGCAAAACTACTATCGAGCTGGGGGTCTCACTGGAAGCAGCCTCTCTATTCCTACGGGGTAGAGGTAAGGCTGTCTACATCTTACCCTCCTCAGACCCTACCTTTGCTTTGCTATTGGTGGGATTTACTGAGTATGATGATGATGATGATGATGATGAAGGCCCGCCGTGGAAGTATGTAATGTATCAAAGGGTATCTAAAAATACAAGAACTTATATTTTGCAACACCTACACATATAAATATAGGGTAGGGTTTAAGCGAGAACGAACTTTATTGTGAGAACCAATGTGAACACAACAAAATAAGCCCACTACAACACCAGAAACCTTAAAAAAAAACCTAACCCCCCCCCCCCAAAAAAAAAAAGAATAAATAACTAAATAAAACCTAACTCCCCCCAAAAACCTACCCCCACACCCGCCAAAAGCCTACCCCCCCCCCCCACCCAAGCTAAGTGCTAAAAATTAAAACATAAAGCTCAACCCCGAAAAACCTAAAAAAAATCTATAAAACACACAAATTTATTTTTTTTAATATTTTTTTTATAAAAAATCGCTACTTTAGTATCCAAAATTTTTTTTATTAACGAAAAGTAGCGATTTTTATAAAAAGAATATTATACAAAAAATTTGTGTGTTTTTTAGATTTCTTTAGGTTTTTTTGGTTATGTTCACATTGTTCTCGCGGTTCTCGCAATAAAGAGTGGTTCCTAACGGATCCTTATCCTATATACATACATACATACATATATATATATATATATATATATATAGTGTGAGATTAATTGGGGAACTCTAAAAAAGTAGAGAACCGAGGAACATTTTTAAAATTTCAACTTAACATGTTGAAAATCATTTTTTTTAAATATTTCGAAGCTTTTCCTTATAAATATATGTAGATATATTTTTAATAAAAAAATTAAAACTAGAAATATAAAAAATTGTTTAAAAAATAGTTAAAATAAAAATATTTATAAAATTCACTAAATATGTTAAAAATCAATTTTTATAAAAAAAAATTCAGCGCCGATCCTTATTAAAATGCGTAGAAACTATTGCAATACAAAAATCTATTTTGTAAAAAAAATATTTTAACCTTCTTAATTGTTTTTAAACATTTTTTATATTTTTAGTTTTTGATTTTTTTTATTAAAAATGCTTCGACATGTACTTATAAGAAATTTATAAGAAAAAGCGTAGAAAAAAAAATAATTTTTCTAACATGTTAAGTTGAATTTTTAAGAGTGTTTTTCGCTTCCCCACTTTTCTAGTGTTTCCAAATAAACCTTCCCCTACACACACACACACACAGATATATATATATACATATATATTTAGGACAAAGATCCGTTAGGAATCACCCCTTATTGCGAGAACCGCGAGAACCAATGTGAACACAACAAAAAATGCCTAAAAATAGCTAAAAAACACACAATTTTTTTTTAATATTTTTTATGTTAAAATCGCTACTTTTAGTAGCCAAAAAAAAATTATTTTTAAAAAAAAAAAAAAATTTTTGCTACTAAAAGTAGCGATTTTTACATAAAAAATATAAAAAAAAATTTAGATTTTTTTTTATTTTTTTAGATTTTTTTAGGTTTTTTGGGGATTTAGATTTTAGCATTTTAGCTTTGGGGGGGGGGGGGGGGGAAGGTTTTTGGGGGGTGGGGGAGGGGGGTTTAGGTTTTTTTAGTTTTTTTTGGGGTTTTAGTTTTTAGCATTTAGCTTGGGGGGGGGGGGGGGGGGGTTGGGGGTTAGGGTTTTTTTAGCTATTTTAGGTTGTGTTCACATTGGTTCTCGCGGTTCTCGCAATATGTATATATATATATATATATACGTATATATATAAATACATATATATATACATATATATATATGAGAAGGATCCGTTAGTAACCACCCTTTATTGCGAGGACCAATGTGAACACAACCAAAAAATACCTAAAAAAAATCTAAGAAACACCAAAAAAAAATATTTTTACTAGTTTTTTTGGAAAAAATCGCTATATTTCGTCAATAATAAAAAAAAATTTCAAAAAAAAATCTAGTAATAGTTATCCATGCACATGTGCATTTGTATCATTTATTTGACAAATTCCGCAATTCATTAAAAATATCTGACAATTGCACTTTTATTTACACTACCATTCATAATACACTACTGTTTACATTAACAATAATAGAAATGCACATGTGCATCTATATGTATGAACTTGTTATAAGATTAACAACACTAGAAATTCACATGTGCATCTATATATATGAACATGTTATAACGTGTTTTAGTACACGACTTTGAATACACATTCCATTTCATCTATCATACCATCCATACTACACTACCATTACCTCCTACCATTTGTAATACAATACTATTGGTTTTTACCATCCATAATACAAAATTATTACCAATATTTCACTTTATTATATGTACATCAACACCTTTAATACCATCCAAACAACATATTACATTATAAAGTGACAAATATAATCAAACCATCAACCACTAGATATAACTAACCAAAACACATGTATATGGGCCTACTTTCTCATTTAAAATCACAAATTTTTTGTACCAAAACATCTTATTTCATGTTTATACATATAGATGTACATGTGCATTTCTAATATTGGTAATGTAAAAAGTAGTGTATTACATATGGTAGTGTAAATGAAAGTGCATTTTTCTACTGCTGGTAATATATTATAAAAAGTAGTGTATTACATATGGTAGTGTAAATGAAAGTGCATTTTTCTACTGCTGGTAATATATTATGAAATTTGTCCAAGAAATGATACCTATGCACATGTGCATCCATAACTATTACTCGAAAAAAAATGTTTTTTGTTTTTTTTTTGTAACAAAATATAGCGATTTTTCATAGAAAAATATTTAAAAAAAATTGTGGTGTTTTTGGATTCATTAGGTATTTTTTTGTGTTCACATTGGTTCTCGCAATAATGGTGGTTCTCAAATGAACCTTACCTATATATATATATATATAGGGGAAAGTTCTATACAGAACACTAAATATTGCGAGAATACGCAGAACAAAATAAATCACTCGTTTTTTCAATCCTAAAAATCTAAAAAGTAAATGAAAATGTTATAAAAGTAAGATTTATTGTTTCTCACACTAGAATTTAAAATAAATATGAAAAATCTTTAGTTTTTAAATAACCTACACACATGTAGGTTATGTGTACGCTAAATTACCTACATATATATAGACTATGTGTAGGGAAAAATATATGGTTTTTATGTGTATATAATACACTTAAGAATGTAAGAAACATGAAATTTAAGAAATATGAACTTTAAATCCCAAAATTAAGTGATTTAGAGTTGTTCTTTTTTTTTTCTTACAATAATTAATGTTCTGTAATGATCCTGTATATATAGAAATGGGATCAGGAGAAAACGCTCAAAAGTGTGAGAACGGTGAGTGTAGGATCGTTTGCTGACCCGAACGAGTCGTTCAGAGGAGTTTTGATCAGTTACAGGTGCGGAGAACAAGTAACTGACGTAGAAACAACTAATTCTTCACTTTAACTACTGATTGTATTGATTAGATCACAAATACATTCAGTCTTCACACCGGCAACACTTCGGTATGGAATACAAGGCTCTGTTACTGATTTCGCTCATGAATGATCTATATATATTGTCTTGATTCCGCTCAGAATGACACAAAACCTGTTGGAGCAGAATTAGAACTTGGTGATTCCGCTTGAAAGTGTCTACATGACATTTCGGGCGGAATTAACCTCTGGAGCGAAATCAGCTTATTAAACACATAAACTCTCCTATTTTCTCGATCTACATGCTCTGATCTATACAATCTAATCTAAAACTCGATACAAGACGAAGATGACAGATGCATGTACTAACAGACTCCCCCTCAGATGTTAATGAGTCTGACAGTGTCTAGTCTTCGCATCTTCAGTCTTGATCAGTCTCTGGACTTCACATTCTCTAACAGCACCAACAGACTCCCCTTAACAACGTGCTGGCATTCCTTTAGTTCATCAGCATCATCTGCTTCAGGATCGTAATCTGGCTGTTCACAATCGTTGCCTGGCTTTCCTTAATCAGAGTCCTCAGGTATCGTAACCTGGCTCTCTAACACATAAGCTTCTCAGGATCGATCAACCTGGATCTACTAAAGATATTCCAAGATTGTCACCTAGCTCTCGATATGTTCAGGATTGTCACCTAGCTCAAACTTAAACCTGCACAATCTCTACCTCAAAGTAAATTTTACAATTTTAAACAATAACATGTATACATCAACTCAAACTCTCCCTCAAATCTAACAGAAAATTTTATCAATAATAATCCTGATGAACCACTTGTAAATTAGATTAAAACACATTTGATTGAAAACATAAACTCCTCCTCACAACATGGTCATCATGTTTAGCACTTGGAATTTTGAAAATCAGCTCTCCAACACCAGTTGTCGAAAATCTTTTTGACTTTTTAAAAAATTTTATGCTAAAACATACTGAAAATCTTTTTGGATTTTGAGATATTAAGAAATGCAGTAAAGAAATATTTACATACAATATTTTTGTGAGTTTGTGTAAGAGGATCATATAAGTTTCTGAGACATATCAACAACACCGTTAAGCTTCATTTCATTTTAAGTTCTAAACAATTCACCTAGATTGTCAGTATATTGGTCCACTTAAATTTTCACAAAAAGTTCAACTGTTCCGAGATACAATATTAACGTCTTAAGCACTTAAACTTAATCGCGTGTCCCACTACTTGAATATACTCCCGTATCCAGATCCCAATATTCAGTCTTACAGGTGAGTATACCATAGATGATATCTGTAAAGGGGTTATATTGCGAGGGCCGTGAGAGCTCAGGTCGATACTTCCGTATACGCAGAGAGATGAGGGCTTCGACTTTTGGTGTGTCCCCTCCAGAGGATCTTTTCTTCAACAGCAATGACTATCAATTTTATTGTTTCATCAATTTGCTGAGGGCTGCGCTATGTTTCAAGCAAGCGGAAAGTATTCTCCGGGGACTAGGCCATTGCTTCCGCAAAATCAGAAGTCCCGGGATAATACCCCAGATATCACTGAGCATAAAGACCTAGTATCTTAGAAAGAAGGACCTTTCAAACAAGATTTCGGGGGTTACCCATATATCCAAGAAGTTGTTCCCCACGATATAAGCAAGTTTGAATTTAGGTTTATATCTCGTCACAATCTACTAAAGGTGCAAAAACCTACTGGCATATCCGCAGTGAGATTGTTTATCACAATTTAACATTACATTTCTTTAGCATGTTGTGACAGTCTACTGATGTACTATCATTTCCTCTATTTCACAACAAAACTCATTTTTGATTTTATCATGTTTTTGTATTTTTCAAATTTTCTAATGTTTTTGGATTTTCTAAAAAACTTACTCCCCCTAAAATGCAAACACATTTCAGGAAATTTGAAAACAAACTGTACAAGAAAAATTGACAACCGATATCGAATCACTTCAATTCGCCATCCACTTGGCATAAACAATCAGAACTCCCCCTTACGCAAAACTATTTTCTCATTATGATTTCAAAACACTTAAGTTTGTTTTAACCAAAATGATTTTTCCGAAAAATAAGTTTTGTTAAATTTACCACTTGTAAAGTTAGGGGTTTGGTTCATCACATTTTCCTCAATCATTTTTAGAAAATCAGATACAACTTAATGTCCCTGATTTACCACTTGGAAGTGAAAATTTCCATCAACCACTTGTAGGAATACCTCATCTACACAAAACTATTTTACCAATAAAAATGTCGATACCTGCTTCACACTTACCAATCCTGGAAGCTCCGGCAATTCCTCAATCTGTAAAAATTTAGACAATTTTAAAATTTTTCACAAAAAACAAGTTTAACAAGAATGATGTCGATTCCTGATCCACGATTACAAACTTGGGATCTCCGGCAAGTCAGGATTTTTAAGCAAAGAAAATGTTCACCCAAGCCTGACCAGCCTTGGGTGTTTTCAATTCAGATTCAGTTGGGATATAAGTTGCTTTCTTTGTAGCGTAAAAGTCTTTAACCCCTTTAACCTTCCCATCGACCATCTTTCCGAAAATTTTCTTCACATTTCCATTAAACACTTTCTCAACATCAAAATTATCCTTCTAAGAATAAAACTGATTTGAGATTTCAACCTTCCCAATCTTTTGTTTAAAATTCTCAGTTCTCAATGGTGGAAAATTCTCATCATCCATTGAAGGAACTGAGTTTTCATCACTCTCATCAAATTGTGGCTCCTCTGATTTTGTGAAATCAGATTCATCACCAGTTTTTTCCTCAGATTTCTTAACAACCCATTTTTGGTTGTCAAGCTTCACACTTCTCCTGTAAAACCTTTTTGAATATTCACCAACTTCATATGTAGAATTTTTAAACACTTTAAATTTCTTAGTTGGTGGTTCGGTTTTATCAACAACTACTTCTTTTAATTTTTCTGAGACTCCCTGTTTTGTCTTAGTTGCTCTGGGATAGTTCCATGCAATGTGACCAACTTCATTGCATCTAAAACAGGTTCTAGTCTCTCTCCTCTGATGAGCTTCAATCTTCTTTTCATCAAAAAATTCTTGATTTGATTGTCTCCAAAATGAGCTCTTCTTCTCCTCTTCAGCAGACGGGCCTGAAACAAATTTTGTATATGTTTCAGAAAATTTTTTATTTTTATAGTTTTCTGGTGGAATAAAACCAAGACCTTTCTTTTTGTACTTACTATTATGGTTTGGTTTCTTTCGAAATTCCGAACCATAATTGTAACCCATTTTCTTGTTTAGCCGCTGTTGAACTCTTGAAGTGTATTTTTTAGGTTTTTCAGTAAGATTTAAATCTTTTATTTCAGAAATGTTAATTTCTGTCATTTTGAAAACCTTTTTGATCATGTCAAAACGAACACTTCTTATTGGAAACTCTTTATCAAAATATAATTTGTCAGAATCATTCAAATTGTATACAACTTCAAATGTTTCGTCATTCAAATTAGATTTTGACAACAAAAATTCTTTACTATAAACCCGTTTCGGACAAACTCGAACTTCCGACAGACTTACACGAACTTTCGGACTCGGATTTTAACTCTGACTCCTCATCCCTATCCAACACCTGATGGACCATTCTTTTATTTAATTTGGACTCATGATCTGTGTCGGACGCTATGATCGTGACGTCAATGTTGTCTAGTAATACATCGGTTAACTCGGACTCTAACTTTAGATTAACTGCCTTTTGGACTTGTTCCTCATTCGGTTTTCTAGGCGAATACCCTTCCCAAATTGGAGGCGGATACTTGTTATAACATACACTCTGTTTCTTACCAGTATCCGTTTTCTTCTTTGACTTCTTATCTTCGTCTTTAAACGCCTCAAAACCTGCAACAGTAGGATAAATTCTATCAATTATGTAATCACAACTTGTATAACTTCGCAGCAATCGTCTGATTCTTTCATTCTCGCCTGCTTCACTATCCAACTCTTTCTTCCATTTCGCACATTCTTCAATGTAAAAATTTATCTCTTTCTGCTTCGACATCATTATTGCATTCAACATCTTCAAAGCAGCTTCTCTTTCTGAATTAGTTTTCTGCAAACTATTCACTGTTCTGTTTAATACATCGTATGATTCTTTCAAATTTTTTACATCAAACAACAACTTTTCTTTCATCTTCTCTGATTCACTAAAACTCTCGTCTTTTTCCTCACATTGTTTGCAAGATACTGAACATGTAAGACATGGTTTTGTGACTTCAACAATCTTTTCTACCTCCACAATCTTCTCAACTCCAACTACCTTTTCCACTTCCACTATCTTCTCAATCACTTTGACTTCCTTCAATTCTTTTGCAGCTTTTCTCTCTTTGAGTTTCTTCAATTTATCTGCAAAATAAGTTCAAATCTGTCAGAAGATAAATATATTTTTCCAAGGTTTATCTGTTCAAGCTCTTCATCATCACTGTTATCTGTTGAACTATTTTCAGAGGAAACAGATTCTTCATCTTTCTCTTCATCATCAGATAATACATCCATCCATTCTTTTATCAACTCTGGCTTTTGAACAATCTGAGCAATAAAAGCTTTAACATTAGGATCAGCTGGAATGTACTTGTCCCAGCTAAAACCTTCAGCCATTTTCTCGTCATCTTGATCGATGATGCCATAGTAAGCTTTCTTGTTTGCATCCTCGATCATTTTTCCATGTGCAGTTTGAGAATCCTTTTGTTGATGCGGTTGATAAGTGATTTGTTGATATATGGACTTCTTATAATAATCATCTTTTCCAAAAGGATCCTTTGCTCCTCTCGGCTCCTGATTCTTGCACTCTCTTTTGAAATGTCCTTTTTCCCTGCATTTAAAACACGTAACTTTAGATTTATCAAAACCTAAAGATGAAAGATGAGCATCCAAAAAGTCATTTCGTCCTGTAATCATTTTGAACTTTTCGGCTCTTCTCAGGACACTTGCTAGAGACCATTTGATATCCATAAGCTCCAATTCTTCTACATCAACCTGATCATAATCTTCCTTTGTTAACACCAGGTTACCAATCTTTCCGGCTATCAAACCTTCATAAGATTCCAAAGCAGTAACCAATAGTCCCATATGATTTTTCACAACTTCTTCAGAAAAGTTTTAACCATTTTGAAGATGCAATGCCACATTACACTGAATCATATGCCCATTACCAACACTTGCACTTTGAACACTTGGAGGATTAACACTTGAAAACCCACTAGTGTTAACTGAACTTTGAATGCCTGTTCCAGATTGATTTCCTGCACTAAACGCAGTTTGGATCTTTGGACTTGCTTCAACAGTTTGAACATTTCCCTTGTAGTGCAGTTTGATGTCTTGTTGATGGTTTGAACTGTTAATTCTTGTAATTTTCTGCTGTTCAAGATCTTGTGCCTCCAGTTTTTCAATAAACTGACCAATCGACAATATGTTAAACTGTCCAGAATTCTTCAGAATCATGAGATATGTACCCCATTCCTTTTGTGGTAGAGCATCAGCAAGCTTTTCAACCCATTCTGCTGGAGTTTTAGTAATCTTCAATTGAGACATGGTGCGCACAAGATGGCAGTATATCTCAATGAGAGTCTTTGTAGTCTCGCCAGGCATACTTGTAAACAACTCAAACTCCTTTTTCAGTAATGCTGCTTTACTTTGTAACATCTCTGTACTACCTTCAAATTTCTTCTCAAGAGCTTTCCAGATCGAAAACGCATTTCCATCATGCTGAAGCAAAACAAATATATCCTCTGTGATAGCTTGCTGCAATAGACTTATCATCATCTTCTCTCCTTTATAACTTTCTCTCTCTAAGTCTGAAAACTCTGAGATAATTTTATCAACATTCATAGCAGTCTGTGGTCTAATGTATGCTGTTTCAATGCTTTCCCAAGCTCTTAGATGGTTTGCCTGGACCCAATTCTCAAAACGATTCTTCCATACATGATACTCTTCCATTCCCATAAGTTTTGGGGGTTTTTGCATTGTTCCGGTTTCATTTTCCATGTTCATATTCTTAGCAATGGTAGTCGGAGTAATCGGGGTTGAAGCAAATGCGTTGTAGAATTCAGAATCCATGTTTCAATAGCAAGTTTTCCAAAACTTCTAGCGTAATTACTAAACAGAACACTTTAAAGCGGAATAGAAAAACAATACACTCTCGAGCGAAATCAATGAATGATTTTGGAGCGAAATCACCACAAACAGCCTAGAGCGAAATCAGAAGTATTCTAGAGCGAAATCAGCAATGTAGTTGGAGCAAAATCAACAGTTTTGCAGCCTGGAGCGGAATCAGTAATAACTCTGGAGCGGAAACACATAGAACTTGTATCCTGGAGCGGAATCAACTGATACTTTGGAGCGAAATTAGACTTTTCGAGTGAAATCAAAATTTGTCTATTCGAGCGGAATCAGTTCAGGAGTCTGTTTTGTCCATTTTTACTTTGAATTTAAGCCTCAAACTTTCAGGGATTTGTTAATAGTCACTAATACACTGTCTGTGAAAAATTGAACAGGTTTTGACCGTTAAATCTCTTTCTGTTGAAAAGAAAGTGTAGAAAAACAGATATTTCCAGTTGATTTTGGCAGAACTCCTCCTCCTGAGCTCTGATACCACTTGTAGGATCGTTTGCTGACCCGAACGAGTCGTTCAGAGGAGTTTTGATCAGTTACATGTGCGAAAAACAAGTAACTGACGTAGAAACAACTAATTCTTCACTTTAACTACTGATTGTATTGATTAGATCACAAATACATTCAGTCTTCACATCGGCAGCACTTCGGCATGGAATACAAGGCTCTGTTACTGGTTTCGCTCATGAATAATCTATATATAGTGTTTTGATTCCGCTCAGAATGACACAAAACCTGTTGGAGCGGAATTAGAACTTGGTGATTCCGTTCGAAAGTGTCTACATGACATTTCGGGCGGAATTAACCTATGGAGCGAAATCAGCTTATTAAACACATAAACTCTCCTATTTTCTCGATCTACATGCTCTGATCTATACAATCTAATCTAAAACTCGATACAAGACGAAGTTGACAGATGCATGTACTAACAGTGAGAACTCTTCCTGGCCCAACACGTGTCACTCGGCATAGAGAAGGGCGGAGGGGCTTTTTTGTCCTTTCATCTTCTGCTTTTCCAGTTCCGCTTTTCCCAATATTGTTTTAATTTTTGGGTTTTAAGATTTTTGGTTTTAACCAAATTCAATAATTAATGGCGTTTTAATGGTTTCATTGTTTTAATATTTTGGCATTTATGGCGTTTATTCAAATCGTATGCCATTCGAACCCAGGGGGTCAGGAAATCTATCTGAATGGCGTTTTTCAAGGGGTTTTAAACAAGATAGCCCATTGTTCTATTATTTTTATATACATTTTGGCGTTTGTGGTATCTTGGCGTTTTACTATTGTTAGATTTTATTTCAACCACAGGAAAAAAATTACAAAAAAAAAAAAAAATACAAGCGAAGAAAATAAATTAAAAATCCTAATCGGATCTCTCTTCACAATCTTCACTGTCATCAGTCTCTCTCTTCTTTAATAGTACAAGAACTGTCACCAAATATATGGCGTTTTATGTAAAACTTAACAAACCCATCGGTTTGATTATTTTGCCTGCTCGTCTGTTGAAGTGGCTTTTTTTTGTGAATGTTTGGGAACATAGATCTATGACGTGTGAGTGGGTTTTTCGCTTTTTCTTTATCTTGATCTTCATCTTTATAATCAACCCACCCTTCAGTGTCATTTATCTCTTCTCCTCATCCAAACCTTCTTCAAGAACAAAAAATACAAAATGCCATATGACTGGCATCAGTATCTTTTTCTTGAATTTTTGTCCATCTCATGCAGCAAAATCTTATTGAGTTACTCCACTCTGCTAACAATTCATTCAATGAAACTTCACGAAGATTATTAATACTGAATATCCAAGAAAAAATATTAGCCATATTTGATTTTTTCATTTTTTGGCGTTTTTCAGTAAGTGGTGTTTAGTAGTATTGGCGTTTGTTTTTTTTTTTTTTGGTCTGATCAAATGGAAGTTCCTGAGACTTATCATCTTATAGGATGTCTTTTTGGCGCCTAAGTTAGGCTATGCATTATTATAATAAAGTATTCGTATTTAGAGTTACTGTTTGTAATTATTGTTTTTGATAAGCTTAATCTCTGAAGTCTGTAACACGTCTAATCTTTCAAGTTTGGCGTTTTAGATTCTAATATAATAAATTTTCCCTATCTTCAGTATTACTGATTTGTAGTTACTGTTTCTAGTTACATTTTCAAGTTTGCTTTTTTTTGGGGGGTTTTTTTATAATACTTTTTCAAAATAATTTTATTATAGTTTGGGAGTTTTTGGGGGCGTTTTATGGGATGATAGCGTTAAAACAAGAATTTTGGTTGTTTTGGCATTTTTATTATATAACAATCAACTGAAAAGAAAAATAAAAAAATATATAAACAATTGATCTTCCAAATCTTCACTGTCAACAGTCTCTTTCTTCTTTTTTGAATCATCTTAACTGGCTGGTTCGACTTTCGTATGATTCATTTTGTTTTTTTTTTTGTTTTACAAGTAGTTTTTTGTGTGGCTGTTTGGAAGCACAAAGTCTGACATCAACATTTTTTTCTTGAAGATTTGTCCATCTCATGCAGCAAAATGTTATTGAGTTTAGACCCTTCGGCCAACAATCTTGATTTTTCCAATGAACGATGTTTGATTTTTTAATTTTTTTGGCGTTTTACCGATAAAAAGAACGCCACCAAATAAAAGCACCTTAAACCTCAAAATTTGATCATGCTAAAATCAATAATGTTTTGCTGCATGAGATGGACAACATTGTTAATCCTCGGTTAAGAAAGATAACTGACAATGTTGTCCACCACATACAGCTAAACTTTATTGACAACAAACCTCAATAATGTTTTTGTATGTTTTGGCGTTATAAATTGGATGTAAGTTGAGGTTAAGTCAATAAGATTTTACTCAATGAAATGGACAATATCCTCACTTAAGGATTTTGGGTTAGGAGATATTTGATGTTTGGGCTTTTTGGCGTTTCTAAGGCGAATGGGATATATCAAATATGGCGTTTGGGTTTTTGTGTGTGTTTTTAATTGAAGGTCTAAGATGTTGTATATATAGGATTTTTTTGGCGGTTTTTTTAGGCGGGATTTTACAATAATTAAGTTTGTCGTTTTATATCTAATGGCGTTTTTACTTAGAATGGTGTGCGATTTTTGTTTTTGGCATTTTATTTCATGAGATGGCGTTTTGTGTGGAGAAGTCAAAAGACCCTTTTGTGACAACTGGCACAAAACCGGTAATTTCCGTACAGTCTAATTATTATTAAATATCTGAAATTATGTGCTTAAATCTCAACATAGTCTAATTTCATGCTATACATGTGAATTCATGCAGGTTTTATACTTCAAATATCGCTTTATGCATTACTTTAGCGTTGCGTCAAAAAGACTAGTAAACTCACCGGTAAGACACACTGTGTCAGCAGTTTTGCATAAAACAATCAGACAATAGAGTTGGGGCCTAGGAGTAGGTCCAACATCTAAAATACATTAAAACCCAAGTGTGGATACAAGGTTTAACAGATAAACTTTCCGGAACCTAAACTATGCACTAAAAAGCACCCGAAACTTATCTAAAATGCTGAAATCGGCATAATTCACCAACAATTAAGCTATAATATGCTTTTAGGCACACATTAATATCATGTAGAATTTATGTTTTATTGTCCAAAATAACTTACAAAGTGTTGGGAATTAAAACCGCTACAAAAAGTGCTTTATACCTAGTGAAACTGCGCAATTCAGCACTTTAACGAACCGTAACGAACCGAACAACTGGACAATAACTGGGACATCAAAATTTGTCTAGAAGTAATGTTTTTATGATATTAAACTAGTATTGATGCTAGAACACCTTAAAAATCATAAAAGCACCTAAACACACATAAACAGACTTAAACCTTTTAGTTTACACTTTAAATCTTCAACTTCCAAAAATTACACTTTACCCCCCCCCCCTTCACCAAATCCGGCCCCAATGGGTCCCAAACATAGATTTTATTTGATTTCATTAGATTTTATTAGATTATATTAGATTTTGTGTAAGGAATATTCTAGTAATATAGCATAAGAAAGATATGCAAGATCTTTATAAATCCTAAACTACTCACACTTCCTCATTCACCATCTTTTTCCTCCTCCCTTCACCCTTGCTCTCGGCTCAAACCCACACACATACACCCACCATTTTCAAGCTACAATCATTCAATCCAAGGTGTTAGGAAGGTGTATGGTGCTAGAACTTGAAGGACCACCTTATGGAGCTTTTAACCTCTCATTTTCTTCCTTGTTCATCATCCTCATTTTTGTGCCACTTCCCTAGCCATTAGAGCTAGTAGTAAGCTTCTTGGTCACTAATTTATGTCATGTTTATGTTATGTACAAGTTTCACCATCTAAACAACTTAAACTTCTAATGTTAAAAATGAAAAGATCTAACATATTCATAAAGAAAATAAGTGATTACATGAAATTTTAGTGTATGTATTGAAGTTGTTGATGTAGTACCTTGTGTTTATGATTAGATCAAGTATGTTAAAGATTGGATCTACCAATTTTAAGCATGGATCTTGAAAGATCCATGGTTAAACTTGAAGATGAACATGTGAAGCATAATGTGAACTTGAAATAGAAATTTCTACACATAAACTTGTAATCTTGAAGTAATAAAGTGTGTGTTAAACTAATTTTTGAAACTAATATCTATGAAAAGTTTGTTAAAAAGTTTAACACAAAGCTTGTTTATGAAAGATCTAAAAATATTAAGCATGGATCTTGAAAGATCCATGGTTAAACATGATATTAAAAATGATGATCCTGCTAATAAACATAAAAGTAATTTTAGAACATGATTTACAAGGTTTGAAAATATAAAACTCATGGATAAATGAGTTAGTAGATGAAAGTTTCACATAAGTTTGTTTAAAACACAAAAGAACACTTGTTTTTGGAAAGATCATAAAATGTAAAGTGTAGATCTAAAAGACTACACATTTTAAAAAAGAGACAAGTTCACTATGATGTTTCATATGAAGAAGTTAGTGTTTATTGTTGATGATTGTTGTTGGAAAATTGTTTTGATGTTAAAAAGAAAATAAACACATGTTTTGAAAACATGGGAAACCTCCATTTTTAGGGGAAACTATGTCAAAATTTTTATAATTTTTGACAGCTAGAAAAATAGAAGTTTTGGTGAAACTTATTCCCAAAAAATCTACCTAAAAATATCTACTAAGGTTTCCCAAACTTTTGTGTAAAATTACAAGTCAAGAAATGATGGTTTCTTCAAGTTAAAATTAATATTAAGTATGTATATTTTTTTTAGAAAAAATATATATATTTAGTGAACACCAAATTTTGTGCTAAGTGTATACTATGTGTATTATATGTAGTAGTATATTAGGAACTTGAAAAGACACTAAGTACTCCCAAGGAGTATGAATACAAAAATATATGAGAATACATAAGTATACAAGTATACAAAAATCGGGTGAATAACGAGAATGATTATATATATTTTATAGCATGACAAAATATATATATTTCTTACAAGTCTTAAAAATACATTATTTTTAAGAAATATAATTCAGGAAAGTAATAAAAATCAAAGTATTGATTTTTGGTGAAAAATACAAAATACACAAGTAGTTACATAAAATACAAGTATACTTTCCTAAGAATACTTTTACAAAAATAATATGGAGAATATTATTTTATGAAATACTTATATTTATTTTTGGGAAAATAATATAAGTAACATATATGGAAAGTTAAAAATATAAATTATTTTTAACATCTATTACCTTGAAAAGGGACTACATGAATGAATATGTATGTGAGAAGTAACATATATATTTACAAGAATACATTACATATATAAAGTACAAAGGCATGACAAACGGGCGAGACTGTAACACCTGTGCCTTCACGGCCATCAAACAAATACCAAACCAATGAAATATTATATTTCACACTTGGGATTTGTAAAAATATGTGTATCATTTGCACATATCAACTCTTGTTCGATTTCAAACTCTAAATCGCTTTCTGGATAGTTATACGCGCACCGATGCGTAAATATATCCAGTTTAATGCAACAAACACTCCGGAATAGCGACATAGGCTTAACATACCTTAAATAACCTTTACATAACTTAGAAATAAGTTTTGAAGGCTTTGGTATGGCAAAAGCAAGCTAATTCGCTTACAGGGACTAAACTTGACAAACTGCGAAAGTATGCCAATTTGAACTGTAACAGACATTCCGAAACATGGCCATAAGTTAAACATACCATAAATATCCTTTACATAGCTTAGAAATAGGCTTTGAGGGGTTCGGTGTGCTAAAATAAACATTTGGGACATTCAGGGACTAAAAGTGTCAAAAAGTGCACAAGTTTGCATTTTCGCGCATAACTTACGTTCTGAATACATCCGGACATCCAAAAATTTATGTAAGCATGACTATATTATATTTTAGTGTTCGCCATAAGAAAAATCCATTTCGTGCGTCATTTGGATCGTTTTTCACGCTTATACGCATTCCGTCGTAATTAAGCGAACATCGCGTTCGTACGGCCAAACGAACCAACCTCCGGCATATTTTTGAGCATGTATTGAGTTCCCTATACTTTAACTTCATTTTAGAGCCTTGAAATGAGGTTAATGGGGTTCAAACGCATCGAAAAAGGCCTTAAACACGTGCAGGGACCATTTCTGCCAATTTTGAAACAATTCTGGAACTGGGAGGCAGTAGCGTAGCGCGAGCCCTAAGGGCCTACCTGTCGCGCTACGCGACTGCATGATCTAGATCAGATTCAATGTTTTAACAAGCGGGTCCCAGCTGTTCGATTCTCAACCACACATTCTCAATCGTCTAGTCAGCGGATAAGAACCTAATTTCAGCCACCATAAGGTTCCGACAAGTGTACGCCTTGGATCATGGCACGTTTTACAACAAACGATCCTAACGGTTACCTGAAAACTATAAATACCCCATCACCCCAACCTCATTTCTTACAAGAATTCTGATTTGAGAGCTCTAAGTTGAAACCATTGTTTCATACCTGAGTTCTTGGATCGGGATTAGCATTCGGGGACCCTTCGTAAGTATTCTTTCGTTCTTTTCCTTATTTTATTGCTTTTCAAGTCAGAAAGTCAAACTTTGTTTGACTTTCAGCGTTGACCAGTAATGGTCAATGCGAAGTTCGTTTGAACTTCGCAACGTGAGTGTAATCACGTTGGTCATAGTCCCTTGGGACTATGCCCACTGATTACCACGTTGTCTAGGGTCGTAGGGTAGGCGATCTAATAAATCGCCTATACCTTCGAGCCCGACCCAGTTTGGTCGATCATTAGGATCCGACCAAATACCTTAGGTGACCCTAGTATAGGGCATAACCTTCCGAGGTTATACCCTATGGTCACATCGTTTAAGTAGTTGTATGATAGGTAGTTTATATGCCTTAGGTAAATTACCAAAATACCCTTTTCATGTATAATTGGTAATTAAGCATATGTAACCTAAACTTTTGTCACATAACTGATTATGTAACATGTTTAGGCATATAACACTTGTCATAGGACTAGTTCGACGGTCCGAACGCGTTTCACGCGCACGACGCGTTAAAGTAGCATAAGTTACCTTAATGGGTCGCGATGGGTCGATAATACTTAGGTTAAGTTTCATTTAGTATGTAGGCTTTGTTAAACCATATCATATGAGTTCCTACACTCATTTGGTTTACAAACCCTCCTGCTACCCAGTCTTCTGATTTAGGTCCGGGTTAATTATGTAGTTACCTATATTAGGTACCGTTTGATTTCCGGGACTCCTCTAGCTTACTTGGTAGTTGTTCAAGACTCCTAAGCACTCCCAGGCGAGTACATTATTCCCCTCTTTTACTGTTTTCCAAACTGTTTTGGGGTGACTCATATATGCTAAATGCTTTATCAATGATTTCAATAACAATTACTATGTGGTTTCAAGAACAATAACAATTATTTCAAGAACGCTAACAATGATTTCAAGAACGAATACAATGATTTCAAGAACGAATACAATGATTTCAAAAACTAATAACAATTTCAATAAAGTGAACGAACTTGTTGGTTGTAGTTTACATGACCGATGACATTCATTAGCAATGATCAAGCCGACCAGTATTAGGTTATGGTACCATAGGATCTGACAAATCCCGTTATTTACTGCACCCATTGTTATGTGTGGGGGTTGTGGGTAGCGACTGAATCTGTAATTATTAACTTATCCTTTGGTAAGGGTTTGTTAAGAACGAGAACGAGAGCGAGTTGGAACGAGGAACGAGTCAAGAAGGTTTGAATGTTATTAGAGAATCGACCATAAAGTAGTTTCACAATTAAAATATTAACTTACCCTTTGGTAAGGGTTTGTTAAAACAAGAACGATTTGAACGATTAAAACAAGATGGTTTAACGATTGGGTAAACATTTGTACATGATTGACATTTGATCATGCATTTCCACGAAACATAGTATTGATTTAAACCAAGTTTTACTTCAATACTTTGTTTTTGTGCATATGGTTTAGTTGAGACATTTCACTTGCCATACATGGAAATTTGACATAGACATTTGACATGGATATTTGACATAGACATTTGACATGGACATTTTGACATAGACATTTGACATGGATATTTGACATAGACATTTTGACATGATTTACATCTTGACATGAATACTTTGACATATTATTCAATACATTTGACAATTGATTTAAACATAGACATTTTACATTGTTTGGTTTGGTTTGATTAAGTGATTAAGTAACGATGCGTGTGTAATATGATACAAGCATGGTGGATACGCCGCTGGTACTTCCTATATATAAGTGTTTGTATGGTATTACATATCATAGCGTTATTTGAATCATTTCAGTTTGAGACATAGAACATTTTATACAAATAACATACTTTTCACAAGACATTGATTTATAAACAACTTATCTTATGCAAACTCATTTACATGGTTATTCATTTAATCATGCATTATTCTCTTATTTATACTTATCATCCGAACTTATTATTTTTCAAATGATTTACAAAGACAAAGCAAATTACAAGGTTCATGACTAAACATTTTCTTAAACAGAAGTCATGAATCTTATTTTCACAAAACCTATGTACTCGCCAGCATTTCTTTGCTGACCTCGTTTTCACATATGTTTCAGGTATTGTTGGATGATATCGATTGATAAGATGCATGCTCACATAGGACTGGACAAGGCCTTAGTGACTCAATAATAATGATAGACTATGTCTAATTTGTGTATTTAGATTTCCAGATGATGTAATTATTCAATGTTTAATAAAACGAAACACTTTTGGTATCCATGGTTATGAAACATTGATTCTGTTGCAACACGCCCCGATGTTTCCGCCGCGATTTGTTGTTCTACGCGGTCGGGGTGTGACAGAAAGATGGTATCAGAGCCAATGGTTATAGGGAATTAGGTTATTAGTAATTAGTAATGCTTTGACCTAGTCTATAACCTTCTTAGGACCCTAACGCGAGTTTACTTGCGTTTAGTCATAAAACAATACCGTCACCTATCCTTAGGTGACGACCACAACAAGAACGTAAATTTCAAAACCGCTTTGAAAACTAATCATCTGTTCTAGGATGATTAATTTCTAGGTTTTGAACCCTCTATTGTAAGGTTTTGAACCCTCTGTTATATGGTTTTGAACCCCTTTGAATTTTCAAAATCTCGTCAAGGTTTTGGGTTTTAAATAATGTGAACACGTGCAAACTGGAAGGGTGAATGCCTGTATTCTGGGTTTTCTGTCTAGGCAAGCACTTCGTATACATCTCATCAGACGCGAGACCAGTTGTGCTTACCTGGGAATTCTTGGGATGAGTGTTCACTTATAGGCGAGCATGTCTTCGCGATACATTATTTTTAACCTATTTACTTTGACTAATCACCAAGGTCGTTTGTTGCTTTGTAGTAACAAACAAATGACCACTATCCTTGCTTTCATCAGATTTGTTTCATCTCATTCTTTTCGTCTAAATTCTCTCACTCGTTTCCTTTCATGTTTCCTCTTTTAGACAATGCCTCCTCGACGCGAAAGCCAGATAGAGACTGCCGAGCTGGCAGAAATCATTGCACAGCAAATGGCTGCTCAATTCCCAAACCTCTTTGCTCAATGGAACCAAGCCAACAACAACAACAATGTGCTATGCAAATACAGGGATTTCAACCAGGCTAAACCACTTAAGTTTAGTGGTTCTGAAGGAGCAAATGGGCTTCTTCAGTGGTTCGAAAGCATTGAGAATACTTTTCGCCACGTGCAGTGCCCGGATAATCGCAAGGTCGAGTTCTCCTCGAGCGTGTTTCAGAAGAGGGCTCTTACATGGTGGAATGGGGTAATGAGAGACCGAGGTGCGGAAGTTGCTCTCGCACAGACATGGGCTGAACTTAGGGCTCTGATGATGAGGGAATTCTGTCCTCGTCATGAGCAGCGAGCTTTGGAGAAGGAATTTGATGAGTTGAAGCAAGATAGTGGTGAGCACAGGGCGTATACTGATAGGTTTGAGGAGCTGAGTCTGCTTTGCCCGACAATGGTTACCCCACTTGACATAGCTATCGAAAGGTACATCGACGGCCTACCTGACTCGGTACAAGACATCCTTACTGGTAGTAACCCTGCCACACTCCGTCAGGCGATCGAGTTATCAGCGACATTGACTGAGTCGCAGATTCGGAAGAACAAGTTACACAGGAAGGGTGACAAGGGCAAGAAACAGTCAGCTGACAAGGAGGATAGCAAGAATGGTCAAAACGAGAAGGGAAAGGAAGGTGAGACGTCAAAGAAATCGAAGAAGCGGAAGGGTGCCCAGAACTTTGCTGTTACAGCACAGACTGCTCAGAACCCGCGGAACCCACCAGCTCAGCCACCTGCAAAGAAAGCATATGCCGGTACCGCACCTTATTGTGCACGCTGCAACGGTCATCACGCAGTACAACAAGCTTGCTGGCAATGCACGACGTGTGGTAAACTTGGGCATTTGGCCAAGGTTTGTCGTTTCGGACAAAATCAGGCTGCTCAGGTTCAAGCTCCGGTTCAAGGGAATGCTGTGAGATTCCCACTGGGTTCATGTTTCAACTACGGAGAGATTGGTCACTTCCGCCACAACTGCCCAAGACTGGTGAATGCAAATGCTAACGCAAACCCTAATGCGAATGCCAACGTCAATGCGAATCCAGCACATGGTTGAGTGTTTAACATCAATGAGGCTGGCTATCAACGATGCAGCGATGAACGATTAGCATTTTGTATTTCCTCTGGTTGTTATCTTGTAACATTTAAAGACAATGCAGTTGTTATATAAATAAAATTTGTGGTTTTATTTTTAACTAATGCAATTGTATGAATGTTTGATTCAACCTTGTGATGTCAACACAAAGAAAAAACTACTCGTGTGGTTCTGTCATTTTTACGATCACTTGAGATCTCCCTAAGAACCTCAAACACTTGTTTCTTTTAAATCTAAAGTATCTTATCGTCTTGCACCGTGCAAGATGCAAGAATTATCAAAACAACTTCAAGAGTTGTCTGATAAAGGATTCATCCGTCCGAACTTTTCACCTTGGAGAAATTCCTGTTCTCCTTATGAAAAGAAAAATGGATCTTTTCGAATGTATATCGATTAACGTAAGCCTAGTAAGCTTACCATCAAGAATCGATATCCCCTACCTTAAATCAACGATTTCTCCGATCAACTGCATAGCGTTCATGCTTTTCCAAGATCGATTTGCGTTTTGGGTATCATCAACTTTGTATTCTCGAAGAAGATATTCCCAAAACGGTTTTCTGTACGAAGTATGGCCATTACGAGTTTACAGTCATGCCTTTTAGGTTGACAAATACTCCAGCCATCTTCAAGGACTTAATAAATTGAGTCTGCAAGCCTTATTTGGATCAGTTCGTCATTGTTATTAATGACATCTTGATCTATTCATATCCCGAGCTGGTAACGATCAACACTTTCATTGACACTGGGACCCTTAAAGAAGGAACAAATTTTTCGCTAAATCCTCCAAGGGGAAATTTTGGCTTAAAGAAGTTCAGTTCTTGGGTCATGTGGTCAACAAACGTGGAACATACAAAACGTGGCGGAAATGTCGGGGAGTGTTGTAACAGAATTAATTGTTTCAAATCCATGGCAATTGAAGTTTCGTTTTATTGATTAAAAGTGTTACAATGTCTTAACAAACAAGAAATACAACATAATTAACTAGTCTTGCATCTTTTATTGTCACTAAAGCCCAAGTCTGCCTATGTGTATCTTGATCATCTTATGCAACAGTTCCTGAAAAACACATGTGAAAATAGGTACGTCAGCATAAAAATGCCTGTGAGATACATAGGTTTTGTGAAAATAGGTTTCATGACTTATGTTTGAGAAAATGTTTAGTCATGAACCTTGTTATTTGCTTTGCTTTGTAAATCATTTGAAAATCGATAAGATCAGATGATAAGTATAAATAAATGTAGGGTTAAATGAATAACCAAGTAAAATATGTTTGCAATACTTTGTTTTTGTGCATATGGTTTAGTTGAGACATTTCACTTGCCATACATGGATATTTGACATAGACATTTGACATGGATATTTGACATAGACATTTGACATGGACATTTTGACATAGACATTTGACATGGATATTTGACATAGACATTTTGACATGATTTACATCTTGACATGAATACTTTGACATATTATTCAATACATTTGACAATTGATTTAAACATAGACATTTTACATTGTTTGGTTTGGTTTGATTAAGTGATTAAGTAACGATGCGTGTGTAATATGATACAAGCATGGTGGATACGCCGCTGGTACTTCCTATATATAAGTGTTTGTATGGTATTACATATCATAGCGTTATTTGAATCATTTCAGTTTGAGACATAGAACATTTTATACAAATAACATACTTTTCACAAGACATTGATTTATAAACAACTTATCTTATGCAAACTCATTTACATGGTTATTCATTTAATCATGCATTATTCTCTTATTTATACTTATCATCCGAACTTATTATTTTTCAAATGATTTACAAAGACAAAGCAAATTACAAGGTTCATGACTAAACATTTTCTTAAACAGAAGTCATGAATCTTATTTTCACAAAACCTATGTACTCGCCAGCATTTCTTTGCTGACCTCGTTTTCACATATGTTTCAGGTATTGTTGGATGATATCGATTGATAAGATGCATGCTCACATAGGACTGGACAAGGCCTTAGTGACTCAATAATAATGATAGACTATGTCTAATTTGTGTATTTAGATTTCCAGACGATGTAATTATTCAATGTTTAATAAAACGAAACACTTTTGGTATCCATGGTTATGAAACATTGATTCTGTTGCAACACGCCCTGATGTTTCCGCCGCGATTTGTTGTTCTACGCGGTCGGGGTGTGACAGAGACCCGACAAACAAGGGCACGACCCTCACAAAGATTGAACATACAAGAACATATACATAAACAAAGATGGTGACTTGTACTTGTGTGATACAAGTCTAGTGACTAACATTAATAGAACACGTATAGGTCACGACGCTACAAAACCAACCGGTGAAGTTTACGGCGCTGGATACGCAAAGTTGTGAGTTCATGTCCCCACTTTTAAACTTTTACATGTTTTCTAAACTTGGGGAAAATACATGTGTTATGGTATGTTGAATACAAAAACTAAGGAATGATACTTTAGATCATGTAACGAATACGGTGCCATAAGCACCATTAATAAGTTACATACCAAGACCGCGGAACAAAAGGTTAGATCTAATGGGTTTCAGGCAACCACACTCTTGGCCACTCTTTTACCAAGCAGTGCTTTTGTGTCTCTAGTCGTGAATCGACAGTCGTGGAATCGACAACTAAAAATGCCTATGGTTTGGATGCTTCCTATGTCGTGTCACATGTTAATGGCCTTGCAAACCATTAGCGATCTCGATTTCCTTACATTTACAGAAGTACATATTTAAGTACAATTACATACCATGTTTTCTACAACAAATGCTTAAATGTTTATACAAAAACTGCATGAACTCACACCAACATTATGTTGACGATTTTCCAAAACTCACATGTATTTCAGGAAACAAGTTGGATCTTGTGTGTTGGTGTTATTTTCAAGACATAAATTTCAAGTTTAGATGTCATCCATTCTTGTTTGTATCATAACTTGAGGGTTTTGGTTGAAACTTAAATGGCTTGTGTTGTAATATTTCAAACCTTTGAATGGATGAGCATCATTTTGATCATATAGTTGTTTCTTATAATCGATTGCAATGAGAACCGATTAAGTCACACGCATACGCTTCCGCAAAAGTCAGGGTGTGATTGTTTGGTATCAGAGCTTCGATTGTAGCGAACTAGGATTCCTTCTTGAGTCTAGACTACAATCATTAGGACTCTCTCACGAAAACATTTTTACAAAAGGTTTTTCATTGCATTTACAAAAAGCGCCAAGATCCATGAATCCAACGTTTTTCAAAGGAAAGAACAAACGAGAGTTATAAGAGACATGTAGCAATTATTTTCTTGTGTATACTAAGTAACGTTATTATATATGCATATATGTGTACGGAATGATTATTGACGAGATACCTTCGACTTCGAATCCTATTATTGTTCTTGACTTGCGCAATGAGATTATCGACCTCACGTACACTGCGGAGCTTATGGTTGATTACCAAATGAGGCCCCGAGCTTGATTCTGTAGAAAATGGCTGTTCTTCTCTCTTGAATGCGAAGGTGGCTGACTAAGGCAGTGACGGCGAGGCGGAGGAGGCAGCCTTGGACAACGACCTTATCAGTAAGACGAGACCCCGGCGGCTTTTATTAAGCGAGATTGACGACACTCCCATCCAATCAAGGAATATGAAGTACTCATCTTGAAGGTGCCCTCCAAACTTCCAGGAATTCCCCTTATTCCTGATACATCTAAAGCATTGTGCCTATACGCGCGTAGCGATAACAAATGATGGCACGTGGACCACCATAATGCTCCTTTCCATGTCGGAGGTATAAGGATAGTAGTGTCCCCTCTGTGGTTGATCATCTACTTTGAACGAGGGAAAGCTGGGGTGACCGTGCAAGACAATTTATTATTACGGGGGCCCACGTAATAACGACTTGTAGGGCATGGAAATCCTAGTGGACTCTGCGGGTCAAGCTAATGATCACCACCATCCAAAACTTTCTAAGTGTTCATACCTTCATATAGTAGGGCAATACCTAGATAATTGCTATAGCACCTTACAAGCAGGAAACCTGTCTTTGCCTACTTCATGTCAGACACTTCTACCCATATTACAACACCGATGCACCCATCAGTACTTCCACCCTCATTATCCCGTGGTGCACCCCATCGTTTGGGTAATGCATTCACACCCTGGAACCACAGCAAAGGAAACGCTGGCCGAGTCTAATCAGAACCTTTACCTGTAACAAGAGCTGAGCCTGAAGCTCTGTGGAACCAACAAGTTGCGGAAGCAATCGTCCAATACGAAGCAAACAACACTTAAAGCAATGGCGAACTAAGAGGAAGTATACACATCCCAAGTAAAGCTCTAAAGCAGATAACAAACATAAGGAAACCGCTGCGACTAGGAAAGTCAAGGCACTCGTTGTTACGACTAAGATAGGTGAGAAAAACTACCAAGGAAAAATACCAAAGTGTGATAGATGTGGTTATTATCACAGAGGTTTGTGCAGGACTCGTAGGTGTGAAATTGGGGCAAGACCGGGCATAGCAAGGGGGCATGCTAGACTAGTATAAGACATGTAAATGGAATTTAGGATAGTAATAACAATGGCAAAAGCCAAAAGTTGCTACGGATGTGGCGACAAAGGACACTATCGGAAGGACTGCCCGAAGAAGAGTTCAAGCTCTTGGGAGCATTTTCATGAAGGGAATACGCAAGGCATGCTAGGACCCGAACGTAGTTACGAGTACGTTCCTTATAAACCGACACATTGCATCCGTTCTATTTGATACCGGCATCGACTTTGTTATAAAGTCTATGGAACTTAAGGATATACTTGGCTTAGGAACAAGTAAACTAGACTCCCCACATGTTATAGAGTTGGCAAATGGGAAATCAGTCGAGATGGATAAAGTTATTAAGGGTTGTATGCTTGGGCTTGGGGAAACGAAAGTTCTCTATCAACCCTCTACCAGTTGGTTTAGGTAGTTTTGATGTAGTAGTCGTCATAGATTGGATATCCAAGAATAAGGCTGAAGTTGTTTGTCACGAGAAAATCATTCGCATCCCTCTTGCGAATGATGAGATACTCATCGTGCATGGAGAGAAATGAGACACGCCTCTGCGAATCATCAACTGTACGAAGGCGCATAAATGCCTACGCAAAGGATGCGTTGCATTCCTGGCGCACGTAGTAAATAAGAAGGCTGAGGAGCCGAAACTCGAAGACAATCCTATGATGAAGGAATTTCCTGATGTTTTTCCCGAAAATCTGCCAGGACTACCTCCGTAAAGACAAGTCGAATTCCATGTTGACTTGGTTCCAGGCGCCGCTCCTATGGCCAAGGCCCCATATCGACTTGCGCCATCCGAGATGCAAGAATTATCTACACAACTCCAGGAGTTGTTGGATAAAGGATTTATAAGGCCGAGCCTCTTGCCTTGGGGAGCTCCAGATTTGTTCGTAAAGAAGAAGGATGGAACCCTGCGGATGTGTTTCGATTATAGAGAATTGAATAAGCTCATTGTCAAGAATCGGTATCCACTACCAAGAATCGACGACATATTCGATCAGTTGCAAGGATCGAGTTACTACTCCAAGATCGACCTTCGATCTGGATATCATCAGCTAAGGATCCAAGAAGATAGCGTACCAAAGATTGCATTACGAGTTCCTTGTGATGACATTTGGATTGACGAACGCGCCAGCAGTAATTATGGATCTGATGAATCGTGTTTGCAAACCATATCTCGATAAATTCGTGATTGCATTTATCGATGATATCCTGATTTATTCACGATTGAAAGAAGAGCATGAGCAACACCTCCGGACCATTTTGGAACTACTAAAGAAAGAGAAACTTTATGCAAAGTTCTCAAAATGCGAATTTTGGATTCGTGAAGAACAGTTCCTTGGTCATGTCCTGAACGAGAGGGGCATTCATGTAGATCCAGTGAAGATGGAAGCGATAAAGAATTGGGAAGCCCCCAAAACTCCAACTGAAGTTCAACAATTTTTGGGATTAGCGGGCTATTACCGCCGGTTCATCGAGAATTTCTCCAAGATAGCTTAACCGCTGACTTCTCTTATGTAGAAGGACAAGAAGTACGACTGGGGTGATAAGCAGGAAGAAGCTTTCCAACTTCTCAAGAGCAAGCTATGCGATGCACCAATACTATCTTTACCCGAAGGCACTGAAGACTTCGTGGCATACTATGACGCTTCGCGTCAAGGATTGGGTTGCGTGCTTATGCAATGCTAAAAGGTCATAGCTTACGCTTCAAGACAGTTGAAAGTTCATGAGAAGAACTATACCACTCAAGACCTGGAGCTAGGCGCAGTGGTATTCTCCTTGAAGATCTGGCGACACTATTTATATGGTACTCGATGTACAATCTTCACATATCATAAAAGCCTACAACACATATTTGATCAGAAGGAATTAAATATGCGTCAGCGACGCTGGGTCGATCTGCTAAACGATTATGATTGTGAGACTAAATACTATCATGGTAAGGCGAACGTAGTAGCAGACGTGTTAAGTCGAAAGGAAAGGGTTAAGACCCTAAGGGTTCGAGCATTGGAAATGGCTATTCAAACAAATCTTACTACACACATTCATGACACACAACAAGAAGCGCTTAAGAAGGAAAATCGTAGAGTTGAATATCGCCGAGGTACGGAGAAGAAATTGGTGCCAAATGAAGAGGGAACCTTATACTTTATGGGGCGTATTTGGGTTCCGCTCTATGGCGGTATTCGAGAAGTCATCTTTAATGAAGCTCACAAGTCGAGATACTCGATCCACCCAGGATCGGACAAAATGTATCAAGACTTGAAGGAATACTATTGGTGGCCGAGGCTTAAAAGCGATGTTGCTATTTACGTTGGTAAGTGCCTAACCTGTGCTAAGGTTAAGGCTGAATATCAGAAACCGTCTGGTCTACTGCAGCAGCCCGAGATACCCATGTGGAAGTGGGAGCAAATCTCAAAGGACTTCATAACAAAATTACCCAGGACCCCTAGAGGACATGGTATGATATGGGTGATAGTTGATCGATTGACGAAGTCTGCATATTTCCTACCCATCCGAGAGAATGATAGCACCGGAAAGCTTGCTAAGCTGTATCTTAAAGAAATTGTAGCACGACATGGAATGCCTGTTTCGATTATTTTAGACAGAGATGGACGTTTCGATCAAGGATCTGGCAATCCTTCCAAGAGGCCTCTGGATCTCAACTAGATCTAAGCACGACCTCCATCCGCAAACAGACGGTCAGAGCGAACGGACCTTACAAACACTGGAAGATATGCTTCGCGCATGTGTTGTGGGCCTAGGCGGCAGCCGGGTTACTCATCTACCTCTAGTTGAGTTTTCCTATAATAACAGCTACCATACGAGCATAAAAGCCGCACCGTTCGAAGCTCTATATGGCCACAAGTGCCGCTCACCGTTGTGTTGGGTAGACGTTGGAGACAAACAATTGATTGGTCCTGAACTTGTTCAAGAAACAATAGACATGATTATGCAGATCCGAGAGCGCATTAAAGCGGCTCGCGATCGACAAAAGAGCTACGCTGATCGAAGACGAAAACCCTTAGAATTCGAGGTGGGAGACAAAGTTTTGTTGAAGGTCTCACCTTGGAAGGGTGTAGCAAGATTCAGAAAGCGTGGAAAGCTGAATCCACGATACATCGAACCATTCAAGATCTTGGAAAGAATTGGTATCGTGGCATACAAACTGGAGTTACCGGAAGAACTTAATGGTGTACATTATACGTTTCATGTGTCCAACCCCAAAAAGAGTCCAACCCCAAAAAGAGTCCAACCCAAGAAACAGTTATCATCCCTGCGGATGAGGTGCATATCGACGACACACTCCGATTTACAGAACAGCCTGTTGAGGTAACGGATTGGAAGATCCATAAAATAAGGAGGAGTCGCATTAAGTTTGTCAAAGTACATTGGAACTCTAAACATAGACCCGATTACACGTGCGGGAGATAACTCAGCCTGAATTTCGGGACGAAATTCTTTTAACGGGGGGAGACTGTGACAACTGGCACAAAACCGGTAATTTCCGTACAGTCTAATTATTATTAAATATATGCAATTATGTGCTTAAATGTCAACATAGTCTGATTTCATGCTATACATGTGAATTCATGCACGTTTTATACTTCAAATATCGCTTTATGCATTACTTTAGCGTTGCGTCAGAAAGACTAGTAAACTCACCGGTAAGACACACTGTGTCAGTAGTTTTGCAGAAAACAATCAGACAATAGAGTTGGGGCCTAGGAGTAGGTCCAACATCTAAAATACATTAAAACCCAAGTGTGGATACAAGGGTTAACAGATAAACTTTCCGGAACCTAAACTATGCACTAAAAAGCACCCGAAACTTATCTAAAATGCTAAAATTGGCATAATTCAGCAACAATTCAGCTATAATCAGCTTTTAAGCACATTAATATCATATAGAATTTATGTTTTATTGTCCAAAATAACTTACAAAGTGTCAGGAATTAAAACCGCCACAAAAAGTGCTTTATACCTAGTCAAAACTGCGCAATTCAGCACTTTAACGAACCGAACAACCGGACAATAAATGGGACATCAAAATTTGACTAGAAGTAATGTTTTTATGATATTAAACTAATATTGATGCTAGAACACCTTAAAAATCATAAAAACACCTAAACACACTTAAACATACTTAAACCTTCTAGTTTACACTTTAAATCTTCAACTTCCAAAAATTACACTTTACCCCCCCCCCTTTCACCAAATCCTGCCCCAATGGGTCCCACACATCGATTTTATTTGATTTTATTAGATTATATTAGATTTTATATAAGGAATATTCTAGTAATATACCATAAGAAAGATATGCAAGATCTTTATAAATCCTAAACTACTCACACTTCCTCATTCACCATCTTCTTCCTCCTCCCTTGCTCTCGGCTCAAACCCACACACATACACCCACCATTTTCAAGCTTCAATCATTCAATCCAAGGTGATCTAGAGGTTTATGGAGGCCATTTAGGAAGGTAGATGGTGCTAGAACTTGAAGGACCACCTTGTGGAGCTTTTAACCTCTCATTTTCTTCCTTGTTCATCATCCTCATTTTTGTGCCACTTCCCTAGCCATTAGAGCTAGTAGTAAGCTTCTTGATCACTAATTTATGTCATGTTTATGTTATGTACAAGTTTCACCATCTAAACAACTTAAACTTCTAATGTTAAAAATGAAAAGATCTAACATATTCATAAAGAAAATAAGTGATTACACGAAATTTTAGTGTATGTATTGAAGTTGTTGATGTAGTATCTTGTGTTTATGATTAGATCAAGTTTGTTAAAGCTTGGATCTACCAAGTTTAAGCATGTATCTTGAAAGATCCATGGTTAAACCTGAAGATGAACATGTGAAGCATAATGTGAACTTGAAATAGGAATTTCTACACATAAACTTGTAATCTTGAAGTAATAAAGTGTGTGTTAAACTAATTTTTCAAACTAATATCTATGAAAAGTTTGTTAAAAAGTTTAACACAAAGCTTGTTTATGAAAGATCTAAAAATATTAAGCATGGATCTTGAAAGATCCATGGCTAAACATGATATTAAAAATGATGATCCTGCTAATAAACATAAAAGTAGTTTTAGAACATGATTTACAAGGTTTGAAAATATAAAACTCATGGATAAATGGGTTAGTGGATTAAAGTTTCACATAAGTTTGTTTAAAATACAAAAGAACACTTGTTTTTGGAAAGATCATAAAATGTAAAGTGTAGATCTAAAAGACTACACATTTTTAACAAGAGACAAGTTCACCATGATGTTTCATATGAAGAAGTTAGTGTTTATTGTTGATGATTGTTGTTGGAAAATTGTTTTGATGTTGAAAAGTGGGAAACCTCCATTTTTAGGGGAAACTATGTCAAAATTTTTATAAATTTTGACACTTAGAAAAATATAAGTTTTGGTGAAACTTATTCCCCAAAAATCTACCTAAAAATATTTACTAAGGTTTCCCTAACTTTTGTGTAAAAGTACAAGTCAAGAAATGATGGTTTCTTCAAGTTAAAATTAATATTAAGTATGTATATTTTTTTAGAAAAAAATATATATATTTAGTGAACACCAAATTTTGTGCTAAGTGTATACTATGTGTATTATATGTAGTAGTGTATTAGGAACTTGAAAATACACTAAGTACTCCCAAGGAGTATGAATACAAAAATACACATACAAAAATATATGAGAATACATAAGTATACAAGTATACAAAAAATCGGGTGAATAACGAGAATGATTATATATATTTTATAGCATGACAAAATATATATATTTCTTACAAGTCTTAAAAATACATTACTTTTAAGAAATATAATTCCGGAAAGTAATAAAAATCAAAGTATTGATTTTTGGTGAAAAATACAAAATACACAAGTAGTTACATAAAATACAAGTATACTTTCCTAAAAATACTTGTACAAAAATAATATTGAGAATATTATTTTACGAAATACTTATATTTATTTTTGGGAAAATAATACAAGTAACATATATGAAAAGTTAAAAATATAAATTATTTTTAACATCTATTTCCTTGAAAAAGGACTACATGAATAAATATATATTTGAGAAGTAAAATATATATTTACAAGAATACATTACATACATAAAGTGCAAAGGCATGACTAACGGGCGAGACCCGACAAACAAGGGCACGACCCTCACAAAGATTGAACATACAAGAACATATACATAAACAAAGATGGTGACTTGTACTTGTGTGATACAAGTCTAGTGACTAACATTAATAGAACACGTATAGGTCACGACGCTACAAAACCAACCGGTGAAGTTTACGGCGCTGGATACGCAAAGTTGGGAGTTCATGTCCCCACTTTTAAACTTTTACATGTTTTCTAAACTTGGGGAAAATACATGTGTTATGGTATGTTGAATACAAAAACTAAGGAATGATACTTTAGATCATGTCATGAATAGGGTGCCATAAGCACCATTCATCAGTTACATACCAAGACCGCGAAACAAAAGGTTAGATCTAATGGGTTTTAGCCAACCACACTCTTGGCCACTGTCACGGGCCCCGACCCGGTTTGACCCGTTTCAGGAATCGCGGGACAGAAATACTGCGGTATTTAATTGATTAAGTTTAACAGCGGAAGTTTATTTAACAGGATCGTTTAAAGCTAAAATTTTCCCGATTTATTTTATTTCACAATTCGGGATAAAATCCCGATAATTTACAATATTATGTTTTTACTACGAAATCGTGATATTACAAACTTATTTCTTTATTTTATAATGAGCCACTATCTTAAGCTTGAAATGCTCCCCAACACTTTTTCCTGAATTACAACAGATCACCTGAAACATGTTTGAAAAAAATTTTGTCAGCGGGAAATACTGAGTGAATCATTCTATTTACTAAAATGACACATTTGTTATAATTTACAGTATTAAGGAAAATTACAATGTTTCTGATATCAAACCAATTACCCACAGTACTTTGTCACTCGACCCATTGGCCCTTCCGTCCAATGGTGTCTGTGACTATGGTCATATCACCCATTGGCTGCCCCAATGGTGAAGATTATCAAGTAATGTATACAAAACCCCATATACCGGCTGTAATATGGTGATTACATAAACTTAATCCCTGTAATTATAACTTTGAAATAAATAGGGTTTTGTAAATAGATTTGATAAAAAGAGAATGACTCACATTGCTGGTTTAATACGGACAGAGTCTAGTCTATGATTTAGCCTTGTTAACCTAATTTAAATAACAATGCACACAAAACTGGGTTAGTAATCAATCCAGTAATTACGATAACTCACGAGATCAAATTCTCACAACGAATGACAAAGTGCGATACTTCATCCATCGAATTAACGACGATCCGTCGAATTAACGACGAACGACAAAGTATAACCCTAATGTGGGCGGCACTTAAACATCCATTGGATATATTGATCGTCGGAAAATGAATCGTAGTAGCGATTGTGCTAATACCCTGTTTTGCAGCAGCGATTCTGAATTCGTGTGTGTTTGTGTAGTAATTCGAACGTAACTCAGTGTGTATAGTGAATTCTTACGTCGTTTTTCTTTCTGAATTCAAGTCCCACTGCCCTCTATTTATAGGTAACTTTTGACCCTTACGCGGCCCGCGTGAGATTTAAGCTTAACTTTACGCGGCCCGCGTAAGACCTACTTTTAGGCCTAGGGTTGCCATGGTTGGCACTAGCCTTGCTGAGTTGATAATTTTCGATAATTCCTTTTTGCCAACGTTTAAAGTGGATAATCGTCCATAGGGTTTAACCCCCCCTGAGTTTTAGGGGCCCTAATCCTGATTCTGAATATTCTGAAAATTTTAGGGTTTGTTCAGAATCACTTGGGTGTCTCAATTAGGGTTTCCTTTTGGACTAATTAATTTAATAATTATGACTTTTGATGAGAGTTGTTACATTCTCCCCACCTTAATAAAATCTCGTCCTCGAGATTTATTGGAATAATTGAGGATACTTTTTCTTCATTTCTGATTCCAGCTCCCAAGTGTACTCAGCTCCTCTCTTTGAATCCCATCTGACTTTGACTAGAACTAGTCGTTTGTGCTTGAGAAACTTGATTTTTCGATCCTCAATTTGAAGAGGTCTCTCAACGAATTTCAACTTTTCGTTTACCTCTATATCTCGAAGAGGTACTACCAGTGATTCATCTGATAAGCATTTCTTGAGATTGGATACATGAAATACATCATGTACTCCTGCTAATTCTTCTTGTAGTTTTAAACGATAAGCTACTGGTCCTATACGTTGGATTACTGGAAATGGTCCTACGTATCTTGGACTTAGCTTCCCTTTCTTACCGAATCTAACAACTCCTTTCCAAGGAGAAACTTTTAACAATACTCTGTCTCCAATTTGGAATTCTAAAGGCTTGCTTCTATTGTCTGCATAACTCTTCTGGCGATCTCGAGCCGTCTTCAACCTTTCCTTGATTTGAGTAATCTTATCAGTCGTTTCTTGCACAATTTCAGGACCTGATAATTGACTTTCTCCTATTTCTGCCCAACAAACTGGAGTTCTACACTTTCTTCCATATAATGCTTCAAATGGGGCAGTTTCAATGCTTGAATGATAACTATTGTTATAGGAGAATTCAATTAATGGTAAGTGATTATCCCAACTTCCACCAAAGTCTATTACACATGCTCGGAGCATGTCTTCTAGAGTTTGGATCGTCCTTTCACTTTGTCCGTCTGTTTGAGGATGATATGCAGTGCTTAAATTTAATCGAGTTCCCATAGCTTGTTGGAAACTTTTCCAGAAATGGGAAGTGAATCGACTATCTCTATCCGAAACAATGGAGAGTGGAACTCCATGTAAGGATACAATTTCATCTACATACAATTTAGCCAGTCTTTCCATGCTAAAGGTTTCTTTCATAGGTAGAAAGTGAGCAGATTTGGTTAATCGATCCACAATTACCCAAATCGCATCATTACCTTTTCTGGTTTTGGGTAACTTAGTAACAAAATCCATTGTTATAAGTTCCCATTTCCACACTGGCATCTCTAACTGTTGTAGTAGTCCTGAAGGTTTCTGATGTTCTGCCTTAACTTGTGAACAAGTAAGACATTTAGAAACATATCGCGCTATATCCTTTTTCATTCCTATCCACCAAAAGTTCTTTCTTAAATCTTGGTACATCTTATTGTTTCCTGGGTGTATAGTATACCTAGATTTATGAGCTTCTTCTAAAATCTTAGGTCTTAAGTCTCCCTGCTTAGGTACCCAAATTCTACTTTTGTGGAATCTCCAAATTCCATCTGCTCCTTGTTCTAATTCCTTGATTCGTCCTTTCATTCCTTCAGCATCATCCATGATTGCTGTAGCTTGAATATTCTTCAATTGTTCCATTAAATCTATTTGTAGATTTAATCTGAGAGCACGAACCCATCGTTGTTTCTGATAATACTTACGACTTAAGGCATCTGCAACTACATTTGCCTTTCCCTCATGATATTGAATATCACAGTCGTAGTCGCTTAAGATTTCCATCCATCTCCTTTGCCTCATGTTTAACTCTTTTTGCCCAAATATATATCTTAAACTCTTATGATCTGTATAGATAGTAAACTTACTTCCGTACAGATAATGTCTCCAAATTTTAAGGGCAAAAATTACAGCTCCTAATTCTAAATCACGAGTCGTATAATTTTCTTCGTGCTTTTTCAATTGCCTTGATGCGTACGCAATTACCTTCTTGCGTTGCATAAGCACACATCCATATCCTAGTTTTGAAGCATCACAATATACTTCAAAATCTTCAGTTCCTTCTGGTAAGGCTAAGATTGGAGCATGGGTTAGTTTCTGCTTCAAAATCCTAAAAGCTTCTTCCTGTTTAGGTCCCCATTCAAACTTAGTGGCTTTACAGGTTAGCTTAGTTAATGGTACAGCTATCTTGGAAAAATCCTTAATAAACTGTCTATAATACCCAGCTAATCCTATAAAACTTCTAATTTCCATTGCTGTTTGTGGAACCTTCCACTTGGTAATTGCCTCTATCTTAGCAGGATCTACATGAATACCTTCGTGATTCACCATGTGTCCTAAGAATTGCACTTCTTGTAACCAAAATTCACATTTCGAGAATTTGGCGTACAACTTTTCTTTTCTTAACAAAGTTAAGAGTGCATGAAGATGTTCACAATGCTCTGTCTGACTTTTGGAATAAATAAGTATATCGTCTATGAAGACAATTACAAATTTATCCAAGTACGGTTTACAGATCCTATTCATCATGTCCATAAATGCTGCAGGTGCATTTGTTAATCCGAAGGGCATGACTGTAAACTCGTAATGACCATACCTAGTTCTGAAAGCAGTTTTAGGTATGTCTTCTTCTTGTACCTTCAATTGATGATATCCAGAGCGTAAATCTATCTTAGAAAAATATCTAGCCCCCTGAAGTTGATCAAAAAGATCATCAATCCTAGGTAATGGATATCGATTCTTAATTGTAACCTTATTCAATTCCCTATAATCGATAAACATTCTCATTGAACCATCATTTTTCTTAACAAATAACACTGGCGCTCCCCAAGGGGATGAGCTAGGTTGTATGAATCCTTTACTTAGTAATTCATCTAATTGCTTTTTCAGTTCTAACATTTCTGTGGGTGCTAACCGATAAGGTGCCTTGGCTATCGGTGTAGTTCCTGGAATTAGATGAATCCTAAATTCTACTTCCCTGTCTGGAGGTAATCCTGGTAAATCTTCTGGAAATACATCAGGATATGCTGAGACTACTGGTATCTCCTTAAGATCTTTACCCTTAGTGCTAATGATTACCGAAATCATATACACTATTCCTTGTTTTCGTTCATAACTAGCAACTTTCATTACTGATATGAACTTCATGGGCTTACGTGGTTTATCTCCTGTAATCCTAATCACTTCTCCGGTGGGTGATTGAATTTCTATGGAATTCTGATCACAAAGGATTCTAGCATGGTTGGCTACTAACCAATCCATTCCTAATACCACATCAAATTCAGCTAATTTCATCGGCAATAGTTTTGCAGAGAATTTATGTCCTAAAAGTTCTATGTTTCCTTCTTGCAAAACTTTATCTATTTTAACTGAATTTCCGTCTGCTGTTTCCACTGTAAAAATCTGCCTAATATTGGTTAAAGGTAAACTAAGAGCTTGGCAGAATGAAGTATTTATAAAACTTTGGTTTGCACCAGAGTTAAATAATACTTTTGCGTACACGTTGTGATCTAAGAACGTACCCGCTATCACATCCGGAATGAACTCTGCTTCTTGAGTGGTCAGCTGAAATGCCCTGGCATTCTTCTTAGTAGTTCCTTCCGTCGCCTTAGGTTTGTTGTCTACTGGTTTAACCAATTTAGGACATTCTGTTTTATAATGCCCTGCTTCTCCACAGTTAAAACAGATTACGGTTTTCTTTCTGCAGTTTTCTTCACGGTGTCCTATACCCTTGCAAAGGTTACAGGTTAAATTACATTTTCCGTAATGCTTCCTTTTGCAATTTCTACAGAAAGGTGGATTTGAATATTGCCCTGTTCCTCTTTTCTTGAAATTATTACTTTTACCCGCCCGAAATCCTTGGGTAATCTTCTGAGCTAGTTCCTTTTTCCTATCTTCATCTCTTGTGCGCACCAATTCATCGGTTAGAGTATTGGCTAATTCTACCGCATCATCAATAGTGCGAGGTCTCGCAGCTTTAACAATATTGCGGATTTCGCTAATTAGCCCCCAAATATAGCGAGAAATGAGTACCGGTTCTGGCGAAGCCAGTGTTGGTACCACTCTAGCATATTCAAAGAATGTCGAGGTATAACCGCGACAATCCACACCCATCATCCGATGATTTAGAAACTTATTCGCCATCTGTTCCTTTTCATACTCGGGACAGAATTTTCTTTCCACCAAACCCTTTAATTCTTCCCAAGTCATAGCATAAGCTATTATTCTTCCTTTTGATTGTAACACAGTGTTCCACCATTCGAGTGCTCCTTCTTTGAACAGATTGGATGCATACATGACCTGATCATCTTTACCACATTTACTTATTGCAATGACTGCTTCGGTTTTCTCTAACCAACGCAGTGATGCAGTTGCTCCTTCATTGCCTGCAAATTCAGTGGGTTTACAAGCAAGGAATTCTTTGAAAGTGCAACCAGGCGTTGCAATTTTCATTTTCTTGGGTAATGGAGCTTGATGTGGTTCCCTGTTATGATTATCATGCTTATTGCCTCCATTTACACTATTACTGAAGTTATCTTCAGTAATCTGTTTACTAGGGACAATTTGTTGCGGTTCGATTGGATTCTTTATAGCAGCAACGAATGCTGGAATAGCATTAGCTATCCCTTGAGCAACAATGTTTTCGATATCTTGCCGAGTCATATATTGATCTCTTGAATGTTGCTCAGACTGATTAACTTCATTTATAGGTTCATTACCACTGTTTGCCATCTGATAATATATATATAAATTTTATTAGTATCTACTAAATAACAATTACATACAAACAATCAAAAAAAAATTTATAATACAGATATAGTCAAAACAATCGATTTCTCGATTTCATTTTATATCTATTATAGTATGCATCATTACTCACAAATATCATACAGAGTTTTATTTGTTATTTACAGACTAACTTTACTATTACTATTATACAAACACCGTTTTACCATCCTACTATCTCTCGTCACTTGCTGTTCTAAAAACGCAGTTCCCTCTCATCGTACTTCCAGGCAATCTGTCCCCCTATTTCCCTGATTCTAGTTCCAGCATCAAACAACTCTTCACCAAAGTGGCGAAGTTCAGCCATGTTTTCATTACTCATGGGTGGATTAGGTAGGGGTTCTGGATCGAATTGTGGAAGAAAGGAATAAGGATCGTTGACAATATTTTGAAATTGCCAATCGTTCGTCCACCATTCGTCTATTCCTATGGGTTGGGAATGAACTATTGGGTCTGGAATTGCTGGTTCCCAATTCATAGGGAGTTGGTTTTCAAGAGAATAAGTAAAAATATTATTATTATTATTATTATTGACAGGCTGAATAGTTTCACAGCTTGCCAATAGGAAATCTATCTCATCTTGAAAAGTCCTTTCCTGGTTTGGATTGGAGCTCTCTCCGATTTCTATCTGAGTTGGTCTAGAGCCTTGCCCAACTTCCATTACTATTTCTTTAGTACCTTCCTCCATCTGAATTCCTATTTCCTTAACCTCTTCCTTGTCTTCAGTTTCCATTTCCTGTTGTTTAGAACTCTCTCCGGTTATAATTTATTTTCCCGTTTTCAAAGGATTGTTTATTTTGGGAAGTTTTGTAACTGGCTTTTTCTTACGTATACGACTTCCCCACACATAATTCTTTCTTTTCTTTCTTTTTGGCTTGTTCACAGGTGGAGCCTTGAATTCTACTGGTTGTTCTACATCGGGAAAGTATCCAGTATATTCTTTGGAAACTTCGATATTCACTGGGTAAAGATTAAGGTTTTGAAAGGCTTCAGATATCTCACTCATGCTGATGTAGCATATATGCAAAATGCATAAAATACTAAGTTAAAATTCATAATTAACCTTTTAATTTATTACATACTATGTACTAATTTATTACAAAGATAACTGAAAAACACACTTAGGTTTTGAAATTTTATTTATTGCACAGGGTTTCTAGATTGTAAAGGTAAGGTGCTAAAACTTTAAAATATTTAAAGATTTATATTTTCTGCTACTGTGGCTAGCATATATAAATTTGCCCATTTTTCATCTAGCTTATCTTCCCAAGGTGATTTATCAATTAATTCCTGGGTTTCCTGTTTTATCTTCTTTTCTCGGATTTTCTCTTTACTTTTCTTAATAATCATCTCCCTCCTTTTAGGAGAAAGTGATTCCTCGTATTGTGCCTTTCGCACAAATATTCCTTCTTCAGGAATTTCAGCCTGATTCGAGGATTTGGTTCGGGATGAACTTCCCTTCTCATGGAATGATCTATCTAATTTAAGATAGATGCTTGACAGCTTTTGCTTACCCATACTGTAACTAACAAATAATCAGTTAATAACACACATAATCACATAATAGTAATCAGGAAAAATTAAGTATTTCTAAATACTTAATTAGCTTAACCCAGTGGCTCTGATACCACCTTTTTCTGTCACGGGCCCCGACCCGGTTTGACCCGTTTCAGGAACCACGGGACATAAATATTGCGGTATTTAATTGATTAAGTTTAACAGCGGAAGTTTATTTAACAGGATCGTTTAAAGCTAAAATTTTCCCGATTTATTTTATTTCACAATTCGGGATAAAATCCCGATAATTTACAATATTATGTTTTTACTACGAAATCGTGATATTACAAACTTATTTCTTTATTTTATAATGAGCCACTATCTTAAGCTTGAAATGCTCCCCAGCACTTTTTCCTGAATTACAACAGATCACCTGAAACATGTTTGAAAAAAATTTTGTCAGCGGGAAATACTGAGTGAATCATTCTATTTACTAAAATGACACATTTGTTATAATTTACAGTATTAAGGAAAATTACAATGTTTCTGATATCAAACCAATTACCCAGAGTACTTTGTCACTCGACCCATTGGCCCTTCCGTCCAATGGTGTCTGTGACTATGGTCATATCACCCATTGGCTGCCCCAATGGTGAAGATTATCAAGTAATGTATACAAAACCCCATATACCGGCTGTAATATGGTGATTACATAAACTTAATCCCTGTAATTATAACTTTGAAATAAATAGGGTTTTGTAAATAGATTTGATAAAAAGAGAATGACTCACATTGCTGGTTTAATACGGACAGAGTCTAGTCTATGATTTAGCCTTGTTAACCTAATTTAAATAACAATGCACACAAAACTGGGTTTAGTAATCAATCCAGCAATTACGATAACTCACGAGATCAAATTCTCACAACGAATGACAAAGTGCGATACTTCATCCATCGAATTAACGACGATCCGTCAAATTAACGACGAACGACAAAGTATAACCCTAATGTGGGCGGCACTTAAACATCCATTGGATATATTGATCGTCGGAAAATGAATCGTAGTAGCGATTGTGCTAATACACTGTTTTGCAGCAGCGATTCTGAATTCGTGTGTGTTTGTGTAGTAATTCGAACGTAACTCAGTGTGTATAGTGAATTCTTACGTCGTTTTTCTTTCTGAATTCAAGTCCCACTGCCCTCTATTTATAGGTAACTTTTGACCCTTACGCGGCCCGCGTGAGATTTAAGCTTAACTTTACGCGGCACGCGTAAGACCTACTTTTAGGCCTAGGGTTGCCACGGTTGGCACTAGCCTTGCTGAGTTGATAATTTTCGAAAATTCCTTTTTGCCAACGTTTAAAGTGGATAATCGTCCATAGGGTTTAACCCCCCTGAGTTTTAGGGGCCCTAATCCTGATTCTGAAAATTCTGAAAATTTTAGGGTTTGTTCAGAATCACTTGGGTGTCTCAATTAGGGTTTCCTTTTGGACTAATTAATTTAATAATTATGACTTTTGATGAGAGTTGTTACAGCCACTCTTTTACCAAGCAGTGCTTTTGTGTCTCTAGTCGTGAATCGACAGTCGTGGAATCGACAACTAAAAATGCCTATGGTTTGGATGCTTCCTATGTCGTGTCACATGTTAATGGCCTTGCAAACCATTAGCGATCTCGATTTCCTTACATTTACAGAAGTACATATTTCAGTACAATTACATACTATGTTTTCTACAACGAATGCTTCAATGTTTATACAAAAACTGCATGAACTCACACCAACATTATGTTGACGATTTTCCAAAACTCACATGTATTTAAGGAAACAAGTTGGATCTTGGGCGCTGGTGTTTTTTTCAAGACATAAATTTGAAGTTTAGATGTCATCAACTCTTGTTTGTATCATAACTTGAGGGTTTTGGTTGAAACTTAAATGGCTTTTGTTGTAATATTTCAAACCTTTGAATGGATGAACATCATTTTGATCATATAGTTGTTTATTATAATCGAATGCAAGGAGAACCGATTAAGTCACACGCATACGCTTCCGCAAAAGTCAGGGTGTGACACCTTTTACCCTTAATGAAGCGCGTCCACGTAATAAAATTGATGTTATTTACGAAAACGTCACCGCGCCAATCTAGTCCATAGATTGTTTTGATCGGACGATCGATAAGTGTTCTCACCGTTCTCATACTTTTACCGTTTCTCTAAATCCCGATCCTATATATATATATATATATATATATAGGAAGAGTGTAAAATACATTACGGCTTAACGTACATCACGTACGACAACGTGCGTGATTATGTGTATAACGTGTGTGATTAATGTTTTTATCATGCGTGATTAATGTTTTCTAACATGCGTGATTTGGGTTTTTTAGCTTATAACGTGAGTGATTTTCAAATGAACGTGCGTAATTAGCTGTCGTACGTGATTTACGTTAAGCCGTATCGTACGTTAACTGGCCTCTGTCTCTCTCTCTCTATATATATATATATATATATGTATATATGTATACACATATATATATATACACATATATATATATATATAAACACATGAAGAAAACGTTTTAAATTTCTGCTAAACAGTCCTTATAAATAGTTTCTAATAGTTTTAAAAATAAAAGTAAAATCTATTATATATAATAAACAAAAAAAATTTGGGACACTTGGCACAATATTAGGGCTTCTCAGGATGCATTTTGGCGGGAAAATGAGATGGATTCTTTTATTGGTCGCGGATCCATTTTTTACCTACCCGACCCATTGATTTGGACCCTATATATTTATCTATCTAAATTGTAAATCCTTTTTTCCTTTCATTCAACACTGTCACCATTTTCGAAACCCTAGCGCCGCATACCCATATTCTTCAAAAATCCTTTGTTCCCTGCATCATCCCTTCATCCCTTCATCTTCTTCGGTTTATCATTTCTGTTATGAAGATACGATTATCTCTTTACCCTCTCTTATCTCTTTCTTTCTTTCTTGAAGGATCTTCCTTTCTATTTATTATTATTATTTTCTGGAATTTTCACATCAATTACTCAATAGGGTTTCAGTTTCACCGGAACAACACAAACCCTAGCTTATTTACATGAAGATCTAACACACAATTCATCATTCTTCATCCTCCTGCTTCTTCGTAAACATGTCTCAAACTCACTGGGAAGCTGATAAAATGTAAGTTTCATTCATTTTCCCCATAAATATAATAGATTACTTAGTGAAAAGGGATTTAAAGGCTTCGGCTCAGGCGTTTCAAGCCGAAGGAAAGGTCTCATCTGACCCTGCTGGTAAGAACCTGTTAATGAAAAATTCAACTTTGTAGAAGGGCATTTTAGTCGTTCGAGACATAATCGTACGTTCTTGGGGTATGTTACAGCTATTGATGCGCCCGGTGGCTTTTCGCTGCTTCTTCTCCATTCTGTTCAATCATGTGAATCGATTGGATTCTTTTTTTATCTTTTGGCTTTCTTTGCGAATTTTATTAAAATTGATGATTTGTACATATCAAACTCATCTTTGAAACGAAAAACAACCTTGATTAGATGGGTTTATTAAAGATAATATTTTTTCAGTGACCTATGTTCATCTGTGTCAGATTGGGTTCGTAAACTTGAAAACTCTATGGGTTTTTCTTTTCAGGTGTGTTTGAGATTGAATCTGAATTGAAAAGGGTATAAAGATTTTACATTTGGTTGGTTGTTGAAAACAAGGAGCTAATGGAAAAGATCAAGATCAAATACAAAGGGAACAAGGGAAATTATGTTATTTATTAGAAAACATAAAAATATAAAGGCTTGTGGAAAGACCGATTACCAGTGGAGCTTTTCTCTGCTGATGGTGTAGATTATCACAAAACTTGGTTCAAGTCCAGCCATTGCAAAGGTACCCATAAGTTATGATAATGGTTCTCCTTTGTGATATATATCATTTGGTTTATAAATAATGTATTGGGGTTAATTTTTATGAAGTATAAGATAATTTTAAATGAAGTATAAGATAATTTTTGTGAAATCAGTTCTGGTTAATCCATTGATATTCCAATTTTTGTCATACAGTAGCAAGCCATGCTGTAACTATTGGGACATGTGGCAGCCCAACATGGTGATCAGTCTAACCCAAAGTACTGGCACTCTCGGAGCTGCACAGGGTCAGTTTTTACGAAACATGTGATGTTTTTTTTATTTGGTTATTTACCGATTTACTGTGAATGTATGAGAAAATGGTTAAAACGTATATACTTGGTTTGATGTTTTGTTATCGAGGTGGTAAAAATGGTAGCGCGAGTTCTAATGCAAGCACTCCAATCCAAGCATGGGTACAAGGATCTATTGCTAAGATCAGTAGCACTTCTGATGGAGTTTCTAATGCATAAGTGGACCGTCTTCAAGCATGGGAAAGTTATTGAGGTCAATGGTAAGAACATTAAAATTGCTTCTACTTCAGGCAAGATGGTAAGTATTGTTTCTCAACCTCCGCTAATTCTTTATTTTTTTCCATTTTAATTGTCATCTTTTTAGCTGATTGTAAGTTTAGTCAAGGAGTATTATTTGTTTGATATTGCTAACTGAAATATGTAGTTCGGCCACAGTAACCCACACATTAACTGTTACCTTAGCAAAATCCTTTTTCAACCGAACTTCATATATCTTTTTCTCTCTTATTCAGCTTGAAAAACGATTTTGCTAACTGAAATATGAAGTTCGGCCACATTAACCCACACATTAACTGTTACCTTAGTGAAATCTATTATAAATACAAAAAGCGACTACCAAATCGTTATAAATACATTATAATTATCGTTCTTTCAAGCTGGATGTTTAAGAAGCTAATGATGTGTATATATATGGTCATAATTATAGAGAAAAGTATTCAGTATTGGTGTTTTTATAAATAATATATCATAAAAAAAGTTGATACGTATATATGTGAAACCATTTTAAGTTTACAACTTTATAGATTCAAATATTATTACTGTAGTTGTTTTAATTTAAATTTAAAATGATGAAACAGATAAAACAGAAACAAAAAGAAAGGCACCCGTTCATCTCGTCATGCATATCTTCCTTTTATGTTACAAATCCAGCCTGTTTCGACTGGTCCTTTGACAAGACTGTTTACTGAATAAACTGTTTCGAATCCTTATTTTGGTAAACTGAATAAATTACATTTCTTTTATAATTATCACCATATTAATTGATTAGTTTGACCTTTTTAAATAATTTTGAATTTCAAAGTTAATAAATAAAATCTTTATCAAATTCGAATCCTTATTTTGGTAAATTGAATAAGTTACATCTCTTCTATAATTATGTAGTTATAACTCATAATAGATTGATTTAATTGATTTAAATTTGGATTTAACGATTTAACAAATTCGATTTTTATTTTTGGTAATCAAACATATTCCATTCTCAAAATTTTATTTTGGTTAACTTTAAAAACTTTAAGTTTCTCCTATTTTAGTTTGTATAACTACTTAAAATAAATCTGCTACTTTTTATTATATATAATAGATGTTCCAAAAGGAATAGAAGAACACGGTTTAGATTTCTTAAACCTATTGAAATATCAGTTTTCAATATGGAACCTCAAAACATAACCACGTTGAACAATCTCAATCCTTTGTCAAACAACTATACGCTCAAGTTGAAGATCGTTTCCCTTTGGAGGAAAATGATGCACGGCCGTCCGACTGAAACTTATCGTGTCGACATGATATGTATGGATGAAGAGGTACGATTTATCAACTTTTACTATACTGTTATTATATTATGTATTAAGTATGGGTCTTCATCTCCTTAATTTTTTTTATTTAATAACTTAATTTTTATTGATATTTTGTAGGGTCACCAGATTCAGGCTAGCTGTATGCATAGGATTTTGCCAAGACTTCAGGAACACTTCAAGCTGGATGAATGTCTTCTGATAACCAGACCATCGCTTGCACCCAACAATTCAACCTACAACTACACCAAAAATAATCAGAAGTTAACTTTCAGTTTTTTCACCCAGATTCAAAAAAGTCAAGATTGGAACGGGCCTAAGTATAACTTCAGTTTTGTGAATTTCAAGGACATTGTCCACAATCGAATTGAAGTTAATACCACTGTTGGTATGTCATTTAATTCAGCATGCTTTAAGCAATTCGTGATATTTGTTTTTGTTTTATTTTTATTCATAATTGACACCTATTTTTTATTTACAGACTTTATAGGATATGTTGAGGTTTGTTTCAATCTAGAGGACACCACTAAAAAAGTTGGTACGAAAGGGAAGAGATTGAATGTTAAGCTTAAAGATCTTGAGTGAGTTCTTTGCTTAATCATTTATTTATTTCGATATATTGTATAAATGATATGTATTTTACGTATACTTTCATTTTTTTCCATATTTAGGAACCAGCAAATTATTGGTACACTGTGGGATGAATTTGCAATCCGGATGCATGCCTACTTCAACGCTGAAAATCGAGAGAAGTATGTCGTGATGGTTGTTCACTTCGGTGTTGTGAATCTTTACAAAGGTACAATTTTTAATTACCTATTTTATATTATTTTTTGATATAACACTTTAATATGATTCGTTTCATTGTTTACCGAAAAATTGAATAATATATGTTGATTGTTTTTTTTATTAATATAGGAAAACGTGGTTTGTCAACCTCATTTGACATTAGTAGAATTTTCATCGACACTGACATTGATGAAATTACTACTTTCAGGCAGAGGTATTCTAGAATTGTTTGTGTTATTTTGAAATAACATTACTATTACTTATTGCATACTTTGAATTTATTATTAGTTACAAATTATCCATACATAATTGTGAACTAATTCATATGTATACGTATTTAAAATAATGTAGTTTAATTGAGAAGTTTTTTTCATCGCCATCTTCAAGTGACAAATTTGGATCGTCTTTGATATCATCAGTGGAGGATGAATTCATGAATAACAGTGATTTTATGCCGACTGTCTATCTTGGTAACATATCTGAGGTAAAATACATTCTTACATCTATTTTATGTTAGCATATGTAATAATATTTATTTTAGTAATAATTTTTGTTTAATAATTTGTTTTTCTGCATTTTTTTTGTTTTAAATAGCCGAAGAAGGTTATGTTGGTTGGTACAGTTACCGCAATTTGTTCCGACAAGATCTGGTACTATAATGCCTGCAACCATTGTAAATCGAGTGTCGAGGAAACGTTTGTTACCGCTGAAAAAGAAGATGGTTCTGTTGATGTTGAACACAAGACGTCATTAATTTGTACCAACAAAGACTGTCAAGGAGTTGATATTTTCTCGATACCTCGGTTTGAAACTTCATTTATTATATATATAATATGTTGAATTGAGTAAATCGATCAATTTATAATATAAAATAGTTAATTTATGTTGACTTTTTTTAATATATACAGTTTCAAGATACCTATTCGTGTTCAAGAGTCATCTGGCACTGTTACGTTAACACTGTTTGATTTCGAAGCATACAAAATTTTCAAAAAAACTGCAAAGGAATTGGTTCAGGTGCAAGATGAGGTAAATTTAGACATCAAACTCGGTATTTTGCACAATTCGCTTGACTAATTTATTTTGTTGCTTTGATAGTTATTAATATAGATTTGTTTTAACTTTGTAGGAGTTGGCAAATGGCAGTATCCCCAAGCCATATCCTGATGTATTTAACATCTTGATTGGCAAGAAATTTGCTTTCATCATATATGTTTCTAAATTTAACATCAAGTATAAAGTGGAGAACCATGGAATTCATATGGCTACTTCAGATACAAACATTATTTCTGCACTATACACCAAATTTAAAATTCATCAGGTTTAAGTTTGATAATAATACTACCAGATATTTTTTTGTAAACATATTATCGTCAACATTCAAGTATTTATAATTATAATTTGTATTGTTTTAGGACGATCAATCCGAATCATCCGATGTTCACCTGTCCGAGATTCAATCTGTTCCGTGTGAAGTTACAAAGGTATTTGTTTTTAAAAGTTTTTTCTTTGAATATTTCTGAATCGTACATTTCTGAATCTTTCATTTTTTTTTTGAAGGATGAGGTTTCTTATACGGGAGACAATGAAACGCCGGTGTCTAATGTCATGAAAAGTAATCAGAAGTCGCCGTCTACTAGCGAAGTGAAACGCAATCTTCAAGAGGTTTATGATGTAGACAACACTGTGGAAAGTTCTTCAACCAAACGTCCTGTCAGTGATGAAAACCATGAAGTGCAAGATTCCGACTCTCTGAAACTTCTCATTCCAAAGATGGAGAAGTAGCGTGTGTCCTCATATTTGTGTGTTTTAGTTTGGTTTTTAAGACAATTGGTTACTATTCTCTTTTCCACATCGTTGCTTATTATGGTTTTTTATGGTGTTTTGGTATGGTTTTGAAAACAATAATATTTGGAATAATATGGTTTATTTTATAATAGTTATTGTTGTTGTTTATATTAAAGTTATTCTCGGTATTAAACTTTTGTTTTATTGAATCCAACAAGTTGTGACCCGTTTTGTATTTATTACTGTTATATGGTTGAATTGTGTTCAGAATATTACCCTATTTGGATAAGAAACACTACACATATATTAGATTTTGCTTTTATATTACACGACGACTTTTTTGTATCGTATTCTGATTATTTGTCATTATCTAGAGATGGTCTATATCTAAAAGATCCTGTTTTCACGCACGGTCAACTGTATGTTGCGCTATCAAGGGTTAAGACGAGAGATGGTGTTAAGATTTTAATATTCGATGATGAAGGAAAACCAACAAATCAAACTGCCAACGTCGTTTACAAAGAGATTTTTGGCAACTTATGATATATAATTTTTTCTTTCTTTCCGTTGACTTTTAACTTTTGTCCTGTTATATTAATGTTACCTGTTGGTTTATTTTGTATTTGTTCAACAAGTTCTTATATTCTTGTGTTTTTTATGTATTTCAATATTTTTGTCTTAAAATTTAATGAAATAATATGTTACATTTTAATAAAAATACAAGTTTTTTAACTAATAAAATTAAACTACCCGCGAAGCAGTCGCGGGTGATAACCTAGTAAGATAATATTTAGCTAGACTAAATGGTTAGAATGGGCAATGATGCAACAAGTCCAAGAAGAAATACGACGGCGAGGACGTGCGAACACTAGTACATAGCTAGTCGAAAGAAAAAGAAACAGTGTAGTGGCGAAACAAGATTTCAATTTCTTATACCGAGTGTCGGTCTCGTACTGTATTTTAAAGAACTGAACCAATACCAACTCAATGCCTGCCGCAATACGTAAGAATCCCGTTGGTTTGTAATATCTTTTGAACACATATTAAAATTTACTTGGATTTATAATTTTTGGAAACTTTAATGTGTGGTATCATAAAAATAAACTAGAAGTTAAAAAAAAAGTGTATATATATTTTTATAAAATAGATAACATATAGGTAGGATGTTGGTGCACTTGTGTCTGTACTTTGTCTGTATTTAGTCTTGATACGAAACGATGTCTTTGATGTAGGTTTGATGTAGGATTGATGTAAGTTTGACCAAGTCAACCATCCTCCGGTTTGACTTGGCCAAACAGTTAGAAAAATGGTTGAAAGCTGTTTGGGTCGAAAGATGTGTCATCGAAGGATAGTTTAGATCCTTCGATGAGCTCGAAAGATGACCTACGAAGGATAGACCACGAAGGATACCATCCTTCGTGGTATATGTGATCTTTCGATGGGTTTATGGTCGATAGATGATCCTTCGATCATCTTATCTGATCCTTCGACCAGACATGCTGTGTTGGGTATAAATACCCATGTGTTGTGTTCACTTCGATAGGTTAGGAGTTAGACAGATAAGGAACACAGAGAACACACACACACTCTGAGAGTTTACAGAACTGATTTGTAAACATTGCTTTGTAACTGGACCTTTCATACGTTTAATACAAGTGGTGTTAATCGGTGAATATTGCGTGTCGTGTTTTTACGTGTTCTATCTCGGTTTGCTATCTCGGTTGGATTCCGCACAACCGGGTTGGTTTGTACACAAGGATTAGGCGACTAGATCCTCCCCTAGCCGGACCTACAAGTGGTATCAGAGCCTTGGCTCTTCTCCTTGTTAAAACCGAGGTGTTCTTGCTGTTTTTCGGGTTTGATATGTTCATGTTTTCTGGAAAAACTTCTTAAAATCGGGTTTAAGCTTGTATTTTTGCTTGGTGTTTTGTTGAAAACCTTGTTGTTCATCATGTTCTCATGTTAGTTTTTGGTTTTCATTAAACATTTTAGCAAAATCTTGTGTTTGGTAGTTTAAAGTTCACCGAAAATTTATAGTGTTCTTGACATATTCAAGTTGGTTCTTGTTGAAATACACTCTTTGATCTTATAAAATTGAATATTGAGAAGTGTTTGTGTGTTGGAAGTTGTAAACTGGTTAAAATATTTGATCCTTACCTGTTTGGTGAAAACCTGCATGCTCAGATCTGAAAGATATGGTCTGAACATACTTTCTGCAGAAAGTTTCTACCAACCCGTCAACTTTTTACCAACCTGTCATCCTTTGTCAACTGTGTCAGAACCGATCGAAAGATATCCTTCGAAGTCGAAAGACCATCTTTCGATCAGTGGAGGTTCGATAGATCATCATCATTCGAACCAAGGAATCATTTCGAAAGACCATCTTTCGATCAGTGGAGGTTCGATAGATCATCATCATTCGAACCAAGGAATCATTTCGAAAGACCATCTTTCGATCAGTGGAGGTTCGATAGATCATCATCCTTCGAACCAAGGAATATTTTCGAAGGATACATCTTTCGTTTTACTGCTCTTATTCGAAAGACCAGGATCCTTCGATTGGGGAGTCTTTCGAAAACAATTGTTCGAATCTCAACAGTAATCTTTCGAACACTGTTGATCCTTCGAACAAGTGTTGATCTTTCGAACTTAGTCTGTGTTTGTGTAACAAGTTTGTGATTTTTCAGGTTTTATTATTTTCGATCAAAAATGAATCCAAGGTGGAATACTCTGGTAAATACATATATGTATTTTGGTACTCCGTCATCTTCCGCACCGGTATCTTCTCAAGCTAATGCAATTTCTACCGGTCAATGGGCATTTGTTTCAAATCAAATTCCAAGTGTTCAAAGCATTCTCTTAAGCGAGAGCGAAACTGGAAGTTTGAATCGGCCTCCAAAGTTGATGCACTTATATGAATATCCAGGATGGATTGATAGATTTCATACATACGTTCTTGGTCAAAATACAGAATTGTGGTTGCGGTTCATTACAGATTTCGATCAAACAATAGAGGTTGCCGCATCATCTGCTGCTACGTTTGCAGACCTTACGGAAGATCAGAAGAAGGTCTACGATTTGGAGAAGAAAGCATATGCCATTCTTACTCAGGCATTGAGTAAAGATATTTATCATCAATTTGTCAGTTACAAGACGACAAAAAGGTTATGGGAGGCATTGAAGACAAGGGGCGTAGGAAATGAAGCAACACGTCAATTGAGAAAAGAACTGCTGAAGAAAGAGTTTGATGGTTTTACTTGTATGGAGAATGAGTCGTTAGGTGATTTGACAAGTCGATTTAATCATTTGTTGACTGAATTGACGAATTTTGGGGTTGTTACAACTCCTGTAGAGATTGTGAAAAGGTTTGCAGATGCGTTGCCACCTCAGTGGAATACTTTCTTGGAAATCATGAAGTACAATGGTACTTTAGCTACAACGAGCTTCAATGACTTTGTTCAAATCCTGGAAAACAAGAATCAGGAAGAAACTTTGAAGGCTAAAAGAATTCCCGTACCTCAAAATCCTGATATGTATTATGGAACTTCCAGCATTTCTACGAAACCTTCTTCGCATGCTCCAATTCAAACAGCGTTTGTGACTAGCACTGATATGTATGGCAATACTATCCAAGTTCCGGTCCCTCCCAAGACAGACATGTATGGAAATCTACTGGAACCAGTTCCTCAATCAGTGCCACAACAACAAAGCCAACGACCTCTCAGACCAACTGACATGTTCGGAAATCCTTTACCTGTTCGATCTACCGGAACAACAGACATGTATGGGAATCCACTTCCTCCTCAGTCTACCGTACAAACAGACATGTATGGGAATCCACTTCCTCCTCAACAGCAAGCTTGTTATGGAAGCACCTCATCTGCTGGTCAGCAATCAAAGCCAAATACAGTACGGCTCGACACCTCAAGCTTTTCTAAAGTCAGTGTGGAAGTAGCAAAGGAACACATGGAGCTGCTAAACACTTTGGTAAGCGCATACTGTGGATTAGTGGAAGGTCAGATTGGTAACATTAATCTGACACAAGAAGACTATCAGCAGATCGATAAAGAGGAGATGGAGATGATGGATATCAAGTGGGCCTTTGCTAGTGCTGTTAGGCGAGCAAAGGATTTCATGGAAAGAACAGGCAGAACCAGCTTGGAGAGCAAGAAAGACACCAAGTATGGGTTTGATAAGCAGGCTGTCAAGTGTTTTAATTGTGGTGAACGGGGTCATTTTAAAAGGGAATGTACAAGGCCATCTCAGCATGGAAACCAGAATCCCTTCAGAAATCAAGGGAACCAGCAGAACCAAAACAGGAACAATGTTCGTACGTTGGTACCTGTCAACAACCAGAGTCAAGCGGGACCATCTAATGCCAACCAGGCACTTGTGGTTCAAGTAGATGAAGGCTGTGATTGGTCAATCCAGTTGGGAAATGATGCTCCAGATGGAACAGCGTGTTTTGCTGAAGTTGTTAAGGATTTAAATCACGCCAGTGGTGGAGAATCTTCCACCAATGGTGATGAATCTTCTGAGGATGAAGACAGTTCTGGTTATAGTGGAAGCTCAGATGAAGAAACCTCCACTTCAGGCAATGATCAGGAAGATGACACATCATCTGCGTCAGTTAATGCAGATATTGATGAACTATTGGAAGAAGCTACAGCAGGAACTCAAAGAAGATCTATTTTGGTGGATCAAGCTGCTTATTCTTCGTCTTCTCTCCATTCAGCCTTTATGGCTAATGTCGACAGTTCATCAAGTCAGGTATGTGTCGATGAACCCACTGCTGCTATTTGTGATAATTGTGATAAATTGCATGTTAGATGTATTGATTTGGATGCGAACATGTCTGAGTTGCAAGGCAAACATGATGCTTTACAAGCTAGTTTGTTTGACTTGCAAGACAAACATGTTTCTTTAAATGATAAGTGGTGTGAATTGCAAAGCAAACACGAAGCTTTGCAAGAGAAATATGATGTGACATTCATTCACAACCAGAAGTTGACCGTTGATCTTTCAAAGTGCACTGAAGCCAACATGTTTTATGAAAACCATGAAAAGGAGTTTAAATCGGTAATTGAGAAGTTAAAGAAAGATAAAACTGAGTTAACTAAAATGGTTTCCAGAAAACAAACCGATATTAATTTGTATATAACTCGTCTGGAAGTAATGCAAAAAGAAATGGCTTGTGTCAAAACTGAAAGTGAGGCGATCCAACTTAAGCTAGACAGTTATTTGAGCTCTAGCTATGTGTTGGATCACATCATTGATGTTCAGAAAGAGAAACGGGATGTCACATGCATAGGTTACAAGAAATGTCCACCACCTGTGAGACATAATTATGATGCCATGCCGGATGAGGAAGATAGAGTTTTCTTTGAACCATCTGTTCCTTTAGCTGTTGAAGAATTTGCAGGACTCGGATACAAGAAGGAAGTATCGTCAGATTCAGATGCGTCAGCAGATACATTTGTAACTGCTGAACAGAATCAGGATCCTCCAGTTGTGATTGAGGATGCTGATTCCTCTGATGATGAATCTGATGATACTAATTCAGCAAAGTCTGATGCGGTGATAAAAGAAGAGGACATACCTCTTGAGAATCATATTCTATGTGATCCTCCTGCAAAGCCCGCTAAGACTGTTGCAATCGAGTCCGTGTCTGCAAAAGAGTCGGAGAGTGTGGATTTGCTGTACACTCTTGTTGGTGATAATAAAATTTATTCTGACAAAGATTTTCCTATTAAGAATGTAAATCAATCATTAATCAGTAAAGTTTTTGAGAATTCAACAAGTAAGTTTTTGGGAAAGACAGGATCACGTGTTACAGTAACACAGTGCCCTCCTATCCCTAAGGCTGAAGTTAGAAAACAATTTGGCAATCAGAAATTACCAACAGTGCAAAAACAGCAAAATCATACCAAACCAAAAGGTAAAACACCGACTCAAATTCAAAAGAAGCCGAATCAGAAGAAGAAAAAGAATGTAAACTTTGTGAAATCCAAGGGAACGGACAAAATTGCAACGTTTGAAAACCAATCTAACTTAGATTTTGTCAAGAAAGCAACAGTGATGAAAAGGAATGAACCAAGTAGTTCTAAACCTAGTACCTCGGGATCACAAAGTTCATCATCGGCAAGACGACCACATGATACTTCGGGGTTTGTTGAACGAAGATCATGTTTTGAATGTGGCACAATTGGGCATATAGTTCGAAATTGCCCGTATCTTCATAAGTTGAAAGCCAAAGAAGATGATCCCCGTGAACGAAATCACCAAAAGCGATCTGTTTCTGTAAAACAAGATCCCCGACTTGTAAGAGAAAGGGAAAAGAAACAGAAACGCCAACAAGTCAAGGTGGTTGAAAAGGCACTTAAAAATGAAGTGGTTCAAAAACAAACGGTTCCAGTTAAACCAGTAAACTCAAAATTTTCAAAAACTTCAAACAATCACGAAGTTAAATTGTCAAACAATCAAACTGGTAAAACTCAACAGACATGGAAACCTAAATTAACCACAAATTCAGGGGGACCATCACAATTTTCAAATCATCAAAGAATAGAGGTTATTGTTGTTGATGAAAATGGAAGACCCAAGACCACAATGGCTTGGGTCCCCATCTCCAACTAATTATGTGAGTTCATGTGCAGGGTGTTCCAGGAGGAACTATCAGTAGTCATTGGATTGTTGATAGTGGGGCATCCAGGCACATGACAGGCGACATGAAGCTTCTCTACGACGTCAAATCTATTAGAGGAGGTTATGTTGCTTTTGCTGGAGATAAGGGCGGATATATTACGGGTGAAGGAATGATTTCCAACGGGGTTGTTAGCTTTGATAAGATCAACTTCGTACAACAACTTGATCACAATCTTCTTAGTGTTTCTCAAATTTGTGATAAGCAGTTCTCAGTACACTTTGATGCAAATGGATGTTATGTGCTGAAACCCGGCTTCAAAATTCCAAAAGAATGGATTCTCTTGTCGGCTCCAAGGATAAATGATCTGTATGTCCTTGATATGAGCCAAGCTATCACAACGTCTGCACAAGCAACCTGTTTCGTTTCCAAAGCCACAGAAAAAGACACAATCTCTTGGCACAGACGAATGGGTCACATTCACTTACGCAAAATGAATCATTTGGTGTCAAATGAATTGGTGAATGGTGTTCCTCTTAAAAACTTCCATCTTCAAGACGTCTGTGTTTCGTGCCAAAAAGGAAAACAAACGAAGAAGCGACACCCTACAAAGAAGATCAACACGGTGGCTGTTCCTCTTGAATGCTTGCACATGGATTTGTTCGGTCCTGTCAAGCACAAAAGTATTAGGAATGATCAATATTGCCTCGTGATAACTGATGATTATTCAAGATTTTCTTGGGTGGCGTTCATGGCACATAAGAGCGAAACCTTCGGTATTATCAAAAACTTGATCATTCAGATTGAGAATCTTTATAACTTGAAGGTTAGGCGGATACGCAGCGACAATGGTACTGAATTCAAAAATCATGCCATGGCGGAGTTTTGCACTTCAAAAGGTATTCTTCACGAGTTTAGTGCAGCTTACACTCCTCAACAGAATGGCGTCGCTGAACGTAAGAACCGCACATTGATCGAGACTGCTAGGACTATGTTGGTAGAGTCACAGTTACCGATTCCCTTCTGGACTGAAGCTGTGTCCTCTGCATGCTATACGTTGAACCGAGTCCTTACAGTCAAAAGGCACAACAAGACCTGTTTTGAGCTTATTAACAAACGGAAACCAGATTTGTCATATCTTGAACCGTTTGGAGCTCCGTGCACAATAATCGATCCTAATGGAAAGTTTGGGGCAAGGGCAATTGATGGATACTTTCTTGGGTATTCCACCCCGAACTTAAGAGTCTGGAATCTAGAGACTAAAAGGGTCGAGGAATGGTCTGAAGTCAGAGTACAAAGGCACACTTTACCAGTTAGAAATCCTGGTCAGCCCTGGATGTTTGAGTACGATGACTTTTTCAATTCGATCAATGTTGAAGCAGTTGAAGAAAATGCTGCAGCAAGGATGTTTTTCGAGAGTGACAATGCAACAGATTCACCGTTGGTTCGTCCCATTATTGTCAATCAAGAACCATCTTCGGTGAACAATAATGCTCTCGACAATGAGGATTTTCACGATGCTTCCGAATTGAACGAATCTTCAGAGGATGATGAATTTCTAGATGCAGATCAAGAGGCTCCAACAACAGCAGTACATGGTACTTCAGAGGGTACTCCTCCAGTGGTTGTCCCTCGAACAGCTGAAACTTCTGCATCATCCTCTTCGTCAATTCCGGGCCTTGAATTGATTGTTGATCTCAATCTCAACAATCTGGGTACAAATATTCCAGTTCAAGCTAATCCAGAAACAAGGATTCACAATACCCATCCTCAACAAAACATCATCGGAAATGTACAGAGTGGCATTCAAACAAGAAACATGTTGTGTAACAACAACAATGCAGGCTTGTATGCAGATATTAGAGAATCTGGTCAACAAAATGATTGGTCTTTCGCGTGTTATGTCTCACAGGAAGAGCCAAGAACTTGGAAAGAAGCTTTGAAAGATAACTCATGGGTTGAAGCAATGCAGGAAGAGCTGCAACAATTCCAGAAGCTTGGTGTCTGGAAACTCGTAGAGAAACCTGCTGGTTACAAGAAGATTGGTACCCGTTGGGTGTTTAAATGCAAAAAGGATGACCGTGGAGTCGTTATTCGAAACAAAGCAAGGCTAGTCGTTCAAGGTTTTCTTCAGATTGAAGGGGTCGACTACAACGAAGTGTATGCACCTGTTGCACGTCTAGAAGCAATTCGGATTTTTCTGGCTTATGCCTCATTCAAAGGCTTCAAGGTATACCAGATGGACGTGAAAAGTGCATTCTTACATGGTGTGGTGGAAGAAGAGGTGTACGTCGAACAGCCTCCAGGTTTTGAAGATCCTATCCATCCCGATCGGGTTTGGTTGCTCAACAAAGCTCTATATAGTCTACATCAAGCACCGCGAGCTTGGTACGCAACCTTATCTAATTATCTGCTGGAGAATGGATTTCGCAGAGGTCTTATCGATTGTACTCTTTTCGTCAAAGAACAAGATGGAGATCTTCTTCTGGTACAGGTATACGTTGATGATATTATATTTGGTTCTACTAATGATGTTTTGTGTAGGGATTTCGAGCGCGTAATGCAGGATAAATTCGAGATGAGTGCTATGGGGGAAATGACTTTCTTTTTGGGCCTACAAGTACAACAAACCGAGTCTGGGATATTCATCCATCAGACTAAATATGTTGGTGACATCTTGAGCCGGTTCCAGATGTCAGATGCAATGCCCATCGGTACCCCATTGCCGCAAAATCACGGAATTACTCCAGACTTGAAGGGTGAAGCTGTTAGCCCCTCATACTACCGCGCGATGATCGGATCTCTTATGTACCTCACAGCATCAAGACCAGATATAATGTACCCAACGTGCCTACTTGCCAGATATCAAGTCAACCCGAAGGCCTCACATCTTGCAGCTGTAAAAAGGATTTTTCGTTATTTGAAGGGTTACCCTGACACCGGTCTATGGTACCCTAGGGATAATAACTTTGACTTGATCGCATTCAGTGATTCTAATTTTGGCGGATGCAAAATCGACGGCAAATCCACAACGGCTGGATGTCAGTTTTTGGGAAATCGCCTAGTCACATGGCAGTGCAAGAAGCAGACGTGCGTCGCTACATCAACATGCGAAGCTGAATACATTGCTGCCTCAAGTTGTTGCTCCCAAGTCCTATGGATCCAACAACAAATGCGTGATTACGGTTTTGAATTCCTAACTACTCCTATTTACGTTGATAATTCTGCTGCCTTACAGATCACTAAAAATCCTGTGCAGCATTCAAAGACTAAGCACATCGAAATTAAGTATCACTTCATACGTGATTGCTTTGAGAAAAGGCTAATCGATGTTGCTTACGTCCACACCGATGACCAACGTGCCGACCTTTTTACCAAAGCATTTGACAAATCAAGATTTGACTATTTATTACTGGTAAACGGCATTAAGGTCAAGCAAGAGTAACACCAACATCGGAAAATCATTTTTGTAAATACCTTTGTGTTTTAAATTTGTCTTAGTTTATTGATTTTAGGGGGAGTAAATCCAAAATTTGAAAATCCAAAAACATCGAAAAATTTCAAAAACACAAAAACAATAGAAAAACAAAAATGAGTTTCCTGGCGAGCAAAAGAGAAAATGATAGTACATCAGTGGTCTGTCCAAACCTTTTTAAACTGAAATGCAAAATGAAAAACGATAAGCAGCTCTATATAAGATGTATCGGTAGGCTCACAATCATTTTAAAGTGTGCAGGGTGATATAAACTTAAATCGACTGAAAACCAGGTGGGAACCATTCATTGACATATGGTCTTAGTACCGAAATTTCGTTTGAGAGATTGCCGAGGTTCTGAGATATTCGGTCTTTATGCTGCTTATCATCTGGGTATCATGGTTGTATCTTTTACCGAAAAATAACGGGGACGCAAGTCTAGATCTTCCATGATACTATACATACGTGTACATACTGCATACGACCTCAATAAGTGATCAACAATCACATGTCCTCAAAATAAGTGATAAAATATCACAAATTCTTTCCGGGAGTCAAGTTCGTCTCTCTGCTGTACGAAAGTACTGACCTGTTCACGGACTTGCTCCTGTGCCCCTCATGCATCGAAAATCAAGTTCCTCATCAATAAGTGATTCTATCACATAGGGCTTGTTTTCAAACAAAATAAGTGAGAATCTCACATCATATACGGTCAAACAGATGATAATCGGTATACTCACCGGTAAGATGAACCCTCGTGCATACCTTGATACGGGAATGTGTCGTGATGTGGATGAACACCGGTCGGTAAGTATAAATCATACCTTAACGTATCCCCTCGCCATGATTACGTCTGATAAGTTGAGCTTAAGTGGACAACAATACCGATAATTGTTATAGGATGCTTATTTTAATGTTAACTAATTGAACTAATTGAACAACAAGAGCGTTTTGGCATGACCGTACACTGATATGATTCTCTTACCCTCTAAACTCGCAAAAAGAATGTCTGTAAATATTTATTTATTTAATGCTTTCAGTTTCCGTAACTTTGTATATATTTATTTACTGCTTTCAGTCTTTACATTTGAAATATCCAAAAATACCAAAAAGATTTTAGGTGTGTTTTAATTTAAACTTTCTAAAAGCAAAAAAAAAAAGATTTTATTTCTATCCTATTTTCGATCGTACGATGTTGGAGCTCGAGTCTTCGTTACCTAAAACCTGAACGAAAACCGAAAACGACTAAATCTTCATAAACGGTCGAAATTTGCAAGTGTTGAAAGTTAAAATTGAAATTGATAAAATACTTTAAACTTTCAAACTGTCGAACGGTGTTTGTTTAAACAATGGTCACACGTGTGTCGTTTGTTTATTTTATATTCCAGGCGGTTGTTCTCATTACGCGTTTAGATTTCTTGCATGTGCAGATTCTAAAGGCAAGGAGAACATGGTCGATGACAAGCTTCGGAATGAAGACACGACGTGAAGGCACTCAAGTGATGAAGATGATCGAGTTGCCGCTGACCATCATCAACACCACAAGGATCTCACTTCATAAAGAAAAAGACTTTCACGAGCATAACTCAAGGGGGAGCTTATGTTCAGGGGGAGTTTGTCAACACACTTCCTACCGGAACCAGGGGAGTTTGTTGGTACACTTTCTGCTTTCAAGACGTGAAGACTTTAAAGATCCTCCGACATTGAAGGCTTGAAAAGACGTCAAAGACTTGAAGTCACAAAGATCGAGACAAAGCTACAGCCAGACAAAGCTATAGCCAAGGGGGAGTTTGTTGGTGCACTTGTGTCTGTACTTTGTCTGTATTTAGTCTTGATACGAAACGATGTCTTTGATGTAGGTTTGATGTAGGATTGATGTAAGTTTGACCAAGTCAACCATCCTCCGGTTTGACTTGGCCAAACAGTTAGAAAAATGGTTGAAAGCTGTTTGGGTCGAAAGATGTGTCATCGAAGGATAGTTTAGATCCTTCGATGAGCTCGAAAGATGACCTACGAAGGATAGACCACGAAGGATACCATCCTTCGTGGTATATGTGATCTTTCGATGGGTTTATGGTCGATAGATGATCCTTCGATCATCTTATCTGATCCTTCGACCAGACATGCTGTGTTGGGTATAAATACCCATGTGTTGTGTTCACTTCGATAGGTTAGGAGTTAGACAGATAAGGAACACAGAGAACACACACACACTCTGAGAGTTTACAGAACTGATTTGTAAACATTGCTTTGTAACTGGACCTTTCATACGTTTAATACAAGTGGTGTTAATCGGTGAATATTGCGTGTCGTGTTTTTACGTGTTCTATCTCGGTTTGCTATCTCGGTTGGATTCCGCACAACCGGGTTGGTTTGTACACAAGGATTAGGCGACTAGATCCTCCCCTAGCCGGACCTACATAGGAAACTATCGTTGCCAATTGATCCAAATTGTCGCAACTTTGTCGCTATTCAGTTCAAGAAAACAGCTGCAAAATCTAACGCTTTATTCTCCGAAAATTTGTCGCAAATTGCTTTTGTGATAAAACATGTTTTTTCTCCTGCCCAAAAACATCGCAAGGCCTTGTGGGAAGGTTTTGGCTGTGGCAATGGTCATTTCGGGTGTACAAACTTTTACTTACTTTCTTTCGATTACATTAGAACCAAAGTATTGTTCATTCGTAAAACAAGGTCCACTATTTCAACACCAACAATTTATCTCAGAAGTTAAATTTGTTGACCTTAGAACAAACTTTTGACCAAATCTGGTAGAACTTGATCGACATAGATGTTATATCCTTTTTCTGATGGGTGTATGCTATCCCAGAATAGGTATTTAGAGGGGTCGCTGCACGTCGTTGGGCTGAACTTGTTACATGTGAAAGCCGTTTCTATAATTCCTGTTCCACATTAACAGCCTCTATCTGTGACTTCCAAGCCTATGGAAAGCATCAAAAGGGAAAAAAATGGTCAGAAATACACATTAAAATTTGAAAAATCAAAATGTATGTATTAGGACTAAATTTAAAAGTTCAATTATTTTGTATTTATTGTAACCTTCTCTATCCTTTATCTAGTATAACCTTTTGTATTGTCGATTTAGTGTAACCTTTTGTATTCTCAAAATAATATATAAACAGAATAATACCTCTCACCGAATTGGTCATGGAGAGACCTCTCACTCTTACAGTATGTCAAAAGACAAATATGGTACAATGAGACCATGGGTAAAACATGGCACACCCACTAGCTAGGTTAAGCAGGTGTACTTTTCAATTGGAAAAGAGGTGTTGACACCAACTCAAAAAGTAGCTTGGATATATAGACAGAAGACTAAAACCCTCAAGCCAAATTAAAGCATCTACATAATAATTTAGATTTCATGTTCTGGGTGGCCTAGCAAATTAAATGATAACTGTTTCTAGTAATTTTGTTTTTTGTTTTTTCGACCCTACCTACCAAAGTGGGACCGCTCTATATAAAACCTATATGAAAGATTTTAGACTCATAGAAACGAGTTTGAGGCAATGTGTTACTGTTTCACAAATTTACTATCACGTCAAAGTACTAGCACGTAGGCATCAGCTCACACTAACTTTTTTTCACAAAGCGTGTCTAATGACTTAAATTTTTTTCACTATCTACCACTCATTAAATAATTATTAAAACTAATAAATTAAAAAGACAAAGGAAACAAAAGGTTTGATCGGTTGAAAAGCTTGGGGCCCACTAACCCATCCCACTTCACGAGTGTTGTATGCATCACGCCTACCCTTTTCACCTGCAATAACGTCCCAAGGGGCAGTGTATAATTCCGGATCACCTCCAAGTCATGGGGGCGTGATCCAGTAACTCACGGTCTAAGGAAAAACAACAATATATTTAAACAAGGCCGGTGAGTACCATATTGCTGAGGATTCTCAAGAATTTTTATGAATGGATTGTAGAAATCAACATTGGCAACCCTGGACTCATGAAGGCTGCTTGCAAGCAGTTGGAGCCGTTGTTTTAGCATGCTGTTAAACAATTGTGCTGCTTTGTTGTACTTGTCTACGCACATTCTATGCGTTCCTCCAGCTAAAGTTCTCTCAAATGGTACACAGCCGATTGGCGCTGCGCTAAGGACAGCTATTCTTTTTGCTCCCAGTTTGTGTAAATCCTTCATTGAATTTTAAAAACATTTGTAAATATTCTTATTTAAGATGCCGTTTTGCTCTTGTATAAAATTATGTGTATTTTTGTAAATATTCTTATACACTTTTATTATTTCATCGAAGTAACTACAAGGGTACCTGTTAGTCAAAATCTTTATTTGAATTAATCACCAGCAAGCTGCAATTTGTATTTTTTATCTTGCAATTAAGCAAAGATTGAATTTGCTGTAAGAACATAGATACGGTACTAGAAAGCAGGTTAATTGTGACCACATGTTATTGGACGCAAATTGCCTTTCGCCTACAAAAGCGTGGTGCAAAGTGCAAACATCTTGAGTGGGTAATCCCGTTTTGAAATAAGTAGATAATTTTGCTACCAAAATTTTGCGACTGCTTATGAAGTCGCAAATGTTGCAACCAGCATGCGAGAGACTACTCTTTGTGACTAATTTGCGACCGTCGATGTGTTGTAATTTAGTTTTGATCAGTTACTTTTTATGAATTTTGTGACTGAAAAACTTGAGGATACAAAATTTACAACCTTGCGACCTCATATGCTTTAGTCGCTACTTTGCGGCCCTTACGATCTCGGTTGCAAACTTGTCGCTAATTTTACGACATATATAGTGACAAATGCCCGGTTTTGGTGTAATGATAGTTATCAAAGTCATAAGTTAAAAACTTGGAAATTACATCAGAAGGTATTGATCATCCAAAACTGAAAGAAGTTTCATTACCTGTACAAAGCCTATTGCCCGCTCCACCAGCATATTATTATAAGCACGAACATCATATTGTGATCTTCTGGTGGGGAAAAAGAAGTAGTTTAGCAGAAAATCGTTGGAGCTTGCAGAAACAAAAAATACACTGTTGCTGATTATATTCTTGGCAACTTCTTTCCCATTTTTCTTGATGAGCTTCCCCATGTATTGTTTGAACATGTCCAACTGAACTGGTAATGGTATAGCCGACTAGTTGTCAACCGAAACAAACAGTTTCAGTCAAATACAGAACATAAATGAAATAGATGACACTTGGTTTTTACTACTCATTTTGGACGCATACCGTTATTGTGGTTGTTAGGGGATCATATCCAGAGCCGGCAGAAGCAAAACTAACACCGGTTTGAAGATCTTTGTCTTGTATGGAAGGATCTAGATATGCCGGAAGATACTCCTTCACTCCTAATCCCTTGGCTTATAATTTGATATAAATTAATGTTAGTTATGCAAATCCAAATGCTAAAAACACCAATAATTTCTAGTGTTTGCATTATAACTTCTTTTTTTATGGGTTGAGCCAGATTAGTAACTAATTTTAATAGGAATACGAAACAAGAGTGAAAAAAACTATCCATAACTCTTACAAATGATAATCATATGAAATTCTTTAATAATCTAGATTTTATTTTAGATTGTTGGTTTTCATATTTTTTTGTTTAAATCTAAATGTTTTATTATGTTGACCGAAATTAATATATTGGTTACCACTTTTTATTACATTTGTGAGTGTAGCCTATACATAGTATACTTTGACCGGAGTTAATACTCATTTGTGAGTGTAGCCTATACATTTTTTTTTGGCCAGCCAAACAAAACCTTCCATTCAATTAAGAAACAAGGAACCTTAGCAAGAAGCTAAGGAACCCACAAAACAGAAGCATAGCAAAACAAAAAGAAACATACAGAAGCAGTTAGCCAAAGTTTACAGTACTGAAGTTATTCCAGCCCTCCAAAGTGAGCCCAGCTATTTTGGCCCTTCTTGTCATCCACCAAAAAGTGCTAACTTTAATTTCTTCCGCCACCATGTTGACCGAACTGTTTTTCCGATTAAAAACCTTATTATTTCGGTGCAGCCAGATGCACCAGGCTGTCATCATACAAACAGCATGGGTAACATGTTCTCTTTTCTTATCAAAGCCTTGAGTAAGACAGTGCACAATCAGTTGATTGAGAGTATTGAACGAGGTCGGAATAGGAAGTTGCATCCACACGAAGACCTGCCACCAAACTGCCTTGGCGAAGACACACGAGGCCAGCAAATGGTCAGCGGTTTCACTAGCTAGGCCGCAAACTCTGCATCGGTCGTCCCCAATCTGCACTCCTCTAGTCGCCAATGCCGTAGCAGTCGGGATATTGCCATTAATGGCCCTCCACACAAAAAAATTGACCTTAGGGACAGCGAGCTTATTCCATTTGAATTGTTGGCCTTGGATATTCGGCTGCCCACACACCTCCAAGTCGCTCCTGACCTGTTTGACCGAAAAGTCAACACACTTCCCTCTGCTTTTCCACTTCCATCCAGTGCTGCCAGAGTTGGAACCGTCAAAAATGATGTGCTCATTTAAGTTAATCCCCACCTTGCAGAACTCTGTATTGACCTTGACGATGTTATTCCAAATCCCGCTACTCGTCTTTTTAACCGGGACTATATTTCCGCCTCTACCCCCGCCGTGAATGGCGTCAATGACCCTCCCCCAAAGTTGGTTGCTGTCACTTTTATACCGCCACCACCACTTCGCCATGACCTAAGTTCAGCTCCTTGATACCCCCTACACCCCCGCCACCCGACTTCTTAGAGTTCAATATTCTCTCCCATGCAACCCACCTAATTTTTCGAATACAAGTGGCACCTCCCCAAAGGAATTTCCTACGGATGCCTTCCAAATTCTTGAGAACCGCACTAGGGGCTTTGAAAATTGACAAGTAATAAATAGCGAGGGCGCCCAAGACCGATTTAACAAGGGTAACTCTCCCGGCGAATGATAAAGATCTAGCTTTCCATGCCGAGAGCTTACCCAGGAATTTATCTATCATAGCTTTCCAACCACCGACCCGATTCATATTCAACCCGACAGGGAGTCCGAGATATACAAAAGGAAATGCTCCTTGTTGACATCCCAATATATTTTCCATCCCCGCCACTTCGACACTATCCACCCCCACCCCATACAGCTTACTTTTGTGAGTGTACTTTGACCGGAGTTAATACTCGTTTGCGAGTGTAGCCTATACATGCGAATGACAACTTGTAATATTATAAGAAGTTTCTTATATTGTGGTTTTCTCTAAATATTTTGTTGGAACGTATCTAGCCTTTTTGGCTTCAAGCCCTGCTTCAAGAGACTTGATAATTGAGTGACTCATTTGTGGATTGGTAGGAATGCGGAAGAAGTGTGGATTGTGGAACTTAAAAAATAACAATGATATTCTTTTTTGTTTTTGTTTTATTTTAGAGTGTTGGTTTTAATATTTACTTTAATTTAAATTGAGCAAAGTTAATTTCCCTTTTACAATAATTTATTTCTTTTAAGTCGATCTCTAGCTAATATATAGGTTAATTTGACCTACCAAACGTATAATATACCATATCAACTAATAATTTCATTCATAATTCAATATTCATTACAAGGAGATTTATATATATTCTACTAGTTACAATAATAACCCTCCCACAACTCATCTCGAGTTCGGCTTACCGCTTGTGTGTTTTCCTTAAAACGGCATCTTAAATACGCGTATGGCTCCTACGAGGAGGGGAAGGGATGTTAAGTCAGGGGGCCCCGTGCAGGGTTCTGCTAGTGGTCTAAGGACATGTCCTTTCAAATTTTTTCACGAATGTAAAGATGGAAAGCCGGGGTCTGGGGTTTTTTTCGCCTGCTTGAACACATGCAAAGCACCCATTTCAAGACTGAAAACCGAAAGCTAACTTTGAAGGAGGCTATCTCCAGGGACTTGGATCTCTTTTTGGACGTTGGGGAAGTTCTTAGGGCAGGGGATAAATGGTTGTGTGCTCGTTGCATGGCAATACATGCACTCAGTAGAGGGTGCAAGCATGATGATGAGGTCGTGTCGTTTGCCATGGTCTCGGGGGACGTGGAAGATTTCATCGTTGGGATCCGGAAACCATGTCAAGGGGCGGTTGACACAAACCCACGTCACCCAGCAAGGCTCGGGGGTGGTGTTAACCTCCTCGAGCGGGTTTTTTCCCTCCCTGTTCAGACTGTTAAAAGCATTCCTCCCAGTTGTCGGCTGATGTTTGCTCAGGTTTTAACAGGGGCTTTGCGCAAAGTGGTTGCGTCACCAGGATCGGTCGACAATTGGGTCCAATTACTTTTGCTATCGCGTTGCACCTTACGGGTGGTTAGGCCATCCTCCCGACAAGAACGACGATCAGGGAACAGGAAATCTCTGCAGTGTAATAACATCCTGCATGCGCTTACAATTTGGAAAGATGGGTCTGGTTTTGATGATTTGGTCTCGTCCCTATTAGATAGCGTGGGGGAGGTGGGGCCTCATATGGGAGAATGCAGGAAGGAGGGAGATAGAGATAGGGACCCTAATATTAAGCAATGTCTCCGGAAAGTTAAGGATGGACATTTTACGGCTGCGGTTAAGGTACTAAGCTCTAGTGGAGTCGCCCCTCTAGGTGATTTGACCTTGAAAGCTCTTATTGATAAACACCCTGTGGTGCCGCCCCCCTCCTTGCCTCCCAACCCTCACGCCCAACCCGCTCTTGTTGTTGATGAGGAGTGTGTGCTTAAATGTATCCGATCCTTTCCTAAAGGGACATCGTGTGGTAGGGACGGGATGAGGGCCCAGCACTTGTTAGATGCTATCGGGGGTGATGGCTCAATGAGTTCCTCGGGTTTGCTAACGACCATTACTGAAGTTGTCAACTTATGGCTTGGAGGATCCTGCCCTAAGGTGCTGGCGGAGTTTGTTGCCTCAGCCCCCCTTACCCCTTTATTGAAACCCGATAAAGGAATTCGACCTATTGCTGTGGGGGGTATCTGGCGAAGGTTGGTTTCCAAGGTGGCAATGAAAAAGGTCGGGAAAAACATGGCCCAGTACTTGGGGGACTTTCAATTTGCGGTGGGGATGTCAAATGGTGCAGAGGCGGTGCTTCACAGTGCGAACAGGTTTCTCAACTCCTTTCATGCAGATGGTTCCTTAGCCTTGCTTACTGTGGACTTCTCCAATGCGTTCAACACGGTTGACCGCACAACCTTCCTTAAAGAGGTTCATCAACATTGTCCGTCAATCTATCGATGGGTCCAATTCCTTTACGCCTAGCCTGCTCGGTTGTATGTTGGTAATGAGTGTATTGGGGCTACTACCGGAGTGCAACAAGGGGATCCCTTGGGGCCCCTTCTCTTTTCCTTTGCCTTACACCCCCTCATTCTCCGGGTGCAGGACCGCTGTAACCTCCCGTTTCATGCTTGGTACTTGGATGATGGGACGATTATCGGCAACGCGACTGAGGTTGCTAGGGCCTTAGACATTATTAACGAGGAAGGGCCATCTCTAGGGCTTTATCTCAACATTAAGAAAACAGAGGTTTTTTGGCCGACATGTGATGGGCGGAAAGTTCAGGACGGGCTTTTCCCGAGAGAGATTGGCAGACCAGAGAGAGGGGTTAAGCTCCTTGGTGGAGCTGTTAGCCGTGACCCTAGCTTTATTGGGGAGTTGGCAGGGCGGCGAGCGACGGGGGCGGCTGACCTCATGAAACTCTTGCCCTGCCTTAGGGACCCTCAATGTGAACTCCTTCTGCTAAGGTCTTGCATGGGGGTTGCTAAGTTACTTATCGGGCTGCGGACTTGTCAACCTCATTTGATGGTGGATGCGGCATCCCGGTTTGATGATGGCCTCCGGGAGGCTATAGAAGACATAGTCGTGGGTGGTGGCCCCTTCTTTGGGGACCTCCAATGGCGTTTGGCATCTCTGCCAATGCGTCTAGGTGGTTTGGGTCTCCTCTCAGCTCGAGATGTTGGGGTTTATGCTTTTGTGGCGTCCAGAGCTCAGTCTTGGGAACTACAGGATCATATTCTTCGAAACAGTGGGGTTGTCGGGCTCGACGGGGACTATCTGCAGGCGCTCGAACGCTTAAATGCCTCTCTCCCAGACTTTGATATCGGCGGTTTCTCTAACAAGGACACCGCCCCCTCGAAGCCACAAAAAACTTTGGCGAATGCTCTGTTTAGCAAAATCGCTCAAAGCCTGGGAGAAAATTTTGATTTGTCATCTCGCCAGAAGGCGGTGTGGGAGTGCCTGAAGGGTTCCCATGCTCAGGATTTTTTGACTGTTGTCCCAATTGAGGGGCTGGGACAATGTTTGTCAGCAGTAGAATACAGAGCAATCCTTAAATACCGGCTGTTGATCCCTATGTACCCAGAAGATGAAACCTGCCCGATATGTCGTAAAGCTTGTATGGATAAATACGGAGAGCACGCAGTGCATTGTAAAGAGCTACCTGGGTTCAAATATCGGCATGACTGGGTGAGAGATGTTTTGTGGGACATCCTGAGAAGAGCGGGGATTTCGGCTAAGAAAGAGGCTCCTGTGAATTTCCTTACAGACCCTATGGAAGGGAGATCTACTCTGCGACTAGCAGATCTTCTTGTCTTTGGTTGGGCTAGGGGGAAACATGTTTGTGTGGACCTCACGGGGGTTTCCCCTCTGGTTGGTTTAAGGGAAAACGGGTTTGTAGCTGGACAAGCAACAACAAAGGCTGAATCGAAGAAAGTTGATAAGCACGCTAAAGCTTGTGCAGAGAACCAACATGTTTTTGTCCCTTTTGCCTTTGACACATTTGGCTCCCTAGCGCCAGAAGCTATCCAATTCCTGAACAGGGTCCAACGGGTCATCCATAACAATTGCTCAGCCTCAGGGGGACGGGGTTTTGTCTTTGGTAGATTAGGGTTTGCAATTCAGAAAGGGGTGGCGGCGCAGCTTGTTGCCTATCTACCTTCTGTTTTGATGTAACTTGACAAGTATGAATGAAAGCTAAATTATTGTGAGAAAAAAAAAATCATTGTTTCACGAAGTGTTAAGCCAAATATTTAATTGTCATAAGTTAGACGTATAATATGAGTTACAACTTTTGCTAATACAATAAATAAACTTCCTCATTATATTTTTTCCACACGTTTGCTAGAAAGTATCAAGTACGATTATATGGCTTATCATGTTCCGTGTCAAATACTCGGTCACAGTATTATGTACAATTTTGTTTGGGTTGGCAATCCGAAGTATCAATATGAAAATAATCAAGTTATGGTATGCTATTAGGCCGGAGGGTGTGGGGGGCGCCACCACCGCCAGCGCACCAACTATGGCGCCGCCGGCGCTATACCCCCACACCGAGCACTTCAAGGAGGGGCGCTATAGAGGTGCCGCCATCATGTTAACGAGAGGAGAAGGGGGTATCAGGTGGGGCCCACTTGTTTGCACCAATCAAAAAAATTTTTTTTTTTTTTATTTTTTTTTCTATAGCGCCCCTAGGGGTTATCACCACACCCTCCATGTTAAAGGGGGGGTTATAAAGCCCACTTGGCTGACGTGGCGCCTACGTGGCGCCTACGTGGCGCTTATAAAGCCCCAAGGGGTTATCCCACACCCTCTAGCCTTATAACCTGTTAACCCATCTAAGTTTAAGGGTATGTGTAAAACTTCCTATGTACAACATAAAAGGATTCTTTAGAAAATGCTAACAGTTAAAACGTGATTGTTAATTTTCATCTTCCCTCTGAGGGCTGTTTGACAACATCTGAATGAACCAGTAAAAAATCTGAACCATTAAGTGTTGAACTAGTAAGAGGTCTGAACCATTAAAAACTAGTATAATGCTTAACTGTTTAGAGGCAAATGTCTGACAATTTCAGATTAGAGGTCTTAATCATTCAGATTTAGTATAATGCTTAACCATTCAGAGGCAAATTTCTAAACTATTTAGACATTTGTTTGCGAAACAAACAGCTGAACTATTAAGTGTTGAACCAGTAAGCAGGGGCGGATCTACGGGTATCCCAGGGGTAGCCCGGGATACCCCTCAACTTTTTTGAAGAAGTGCATTTTTTTCTTCTCCGGCTTATGTATTGTATACCCTTGTTAGGATACTGTGAGCACATGAACCATATAGAAACATTAAAAGTGAAAGATAAGAGATCAGATCATCAGAAGATGGATATGTCGTAGGTTTTTTCGTTTTCCAGAAGAGAAGCTAATAAAAATGAAGAAGATGACAGTACTTCTTTATTTTATTATATTTGTCTTACGGAAAATTTTAAAAGATAGTACAACAAACAAAAGTTTACTGACAACATATTGCTATAGTCAAAAGCATATTTGTATATTATATGTTTTTTTATGATTTCTTAATATATTTATTTTATAATGAATTTTTGTGTTAGCTTTACACAGTAATAAACTAATTAAGTTTTTATTGATAACTCCCCTGTATATTATTTATAGAGTTAAATGCCATTTTAGTCCCTATGGTTTGGGCCATTTTGCCAGTTTAGTCCAAAGGTTTCATTTTTAACATGTGGGTCCAAAAAGGTTTCACAGTTGTCATTTTAGTCCACTTGGTTAACTTCATCCATTTTTTCTGTTAAAGAGAAGACCAATTCGGTCATTTTGTATGTAATTCTGTTAACTAAAAGGACAATTCAGCCATATAAAATAACCGAATTGGCCTTCTCGTTAACAGAAAAAATGGATGAAGTTAACCCAGTGGACTAAAATGGCAACTCTGAAACCTTTTTGGACCCACAGGTTAAAAATGAAACCTTTGGACTAAACTGGCAAAATAGCCCAAACCACAGGGACTAAAATGGCATTTAACTCTTATTTATAAGTTATAATTTTATTTTTTAATGTTTATTATTTAATATTGTTTATTCGATTTTTTCCAATATACAAATCTTAGAAATTCATTTTTTATCAATATGTATTTTTAAAATAAAGTTTTAGTAAAACTCTAACCAAACATTAAAGCTTCATTAAATTTGTTCAATACCAATAACATAATAACAACAAAAAAAGGTAGATATAAAGGTGAATTCTCAGAAATGAAATTACCATTGAATACACTAGTCTAACTAATGATTATTAGGTAGATGTAATATTGGAACATCCGGTTAAAAGTTTTTGGTTCCGTCACTCTCTGAGCAAATGTATTCTAGCACAAAGGCGACGAAATTGGATTTTAGGTTAGTGTTTAGTTACTAATTTTACTTGTATGGTGTATTTGCTTGTATGAATGTACGATAAAAATTGCATTGTATGAATGTACGATAAAAATTGCATTGTATGAATATACGATAAAAAAAAGTTGGGATACCCCTGAATTTTTATTCTAGGTCCGCCACTGCCAGTAAGAGCTCTGAACCATTAAGAGCCCCATTAATAGCTAAACAAAGAGCCTCTCAGTATCATTTTGTATAAGTGAAATTATTCTCTTAAATTTTCCATCTTTTAATTAGTAGTTGTGTGCCTATAAGTTTGGCCTGGTTTTTTGTTTAGGTTCTTATCATATGAGTTTAAACTTTTTGTTTTCTATGAGGTGTGATGTAGTTTTTTATAAGTTTTCACCTATTCCGGTGTCGTAGTTCTAACAACTATTTATTTATTTATGTGTTTATTTTTATTATTTTTCTTTCCACCTTTTTAATAATTGTGTGCTTATATATGTTTTTCCAGAAGCTTATGTCTTGGTTATGGTTTTTTGGAGCCCGGGGTCTCTCTGGAAGCAGTCTCGCTATCCCCTGAAATAGAGGTAAGGTTTGCCTATATCATACCCTCCCTAGACCCTATCAATAGCTTCGCTATAGTGGGATTATATTGGGTATGGTTGTTGTATTATCTTAAACTTTCCATCTACATTATTGATTATTCTACATTCCCTCTCCCAGAACAACAAATGTACGAAAAACCATAAAAAAGAGAAGGTACCAAAAACATCAGTAATGATTTTCCCATTCGAGAACCTTCCTGTCGGATTTCTGCCCATAAAATCCTTTCCATAAGGGGGGAAGTTTGCCTTGAACAAAGCTTTGATGTAGTTATTATTCCCCGGATCCATCGTCGAGTCTCCGAATGCTAAGACTGCTTGTACACTGACATTTTTTGGTAGATTCATTGTGCCCTTGCTAGAGCTTAAACAAAAACAAGCGTAAAGACCAAAGAGAATGACCATCATAACTGATCATATATAGAAGTGTAAGATTATATTTTTGAACAAATGAAAGGAGAAAATGGGAATGATCTACGGGAATTTAGCACATAGATTGGAAGCTTATATAATGAAATCCATTATAGATAAATGTCGCAAAGCTAGGACAGACAGTACAATGTGTGTTTAGTAATGGTCATTTTCGCATTAATGGCCGCACATGTAGTTCCGGATGTTATTTGTTTGGAAAACTGTAAATATAGATGTTTAAGTTCATCTACAAAGTTAGAAAAAATGCAACTCATATTTTAGTTTCATTTGTTTGGGAAACCAAATCATTTGAAGAAGATTTTTATTTCTTCTAACTGTAGGATCGTGTCTTGACCCGAACGAGTCGTTCAGAAGAGCTCTCGTACGTTTCAGAGGCGGAAACTAAGAAACGAACTTGAAAACAGCTTGAAATACACTTTAAATCTCTTGTATATTCAATTAACAATGTTTACAATCAGAGAATAAACCGGCAGCACCTCGGTATCAAATCTGGAATCGTTACAAATGATGAAAGTTTGAAGCCTATTTATAGGGAAGACCCCTGACCGTTTGAAGGTGGCATGTCACCTTTCAAACGGTCACGACACTTTCAAACGGACAGGACACTTTCAAACTTTCACGCCATCTTCAAACTTTCACGCTGATTTCAAACTTTCAGGCCAAGACTCGATATAAGACGAAGACGACAGATGTATGCACCAACACTAACAAAATAGTAAATCTTGTTATTTGTGTTGTAACTAATTAGTTGAACTAGGGTTGTACAAATGGTTTTAACTTACAAAATACTTTAACGTGAGAAATGAAATAGAGATTTTTTATTTTATTTTTTGGAATTTTTTTACCATCCTATTAATCATGTATTTTAGTCACAAAATAAAAAAAATGCTAATTTTACACTAGTAGTAGTAGAGTAATTTTGTAGAGTAATTATAATTACTCTATAATAATTACTGTACTATTATAAAATGACGAATTTTTATTTCTTTTTACATTTTGTAATCAAACATCATTTTTAAGTAGATGTGATTTAAAAAAAAGATTTTCTTTACTTCTTGCGTTAAGGTCATTTTGTACGTTAAAACCAATTTGTATTTGATCTTTACACAGTTGAACTATATTCCTGATCGTAAAATTATAAAATAATAAAATTCCGTTGCACTAACAACCGTTAAGTAGTATAACACGTTTCTCTTTCATTGGTCAAGGTGGGCTGCCGCACCCCTTGAAATTAATTAGTGTATATTTTAGGCAAAAAACACAACTACATCTCTTGAAAATATGATTGAACACCGCATCCGCATCTCTATCAAATAAGTATTGAGTCCGTCACAACATATAGCTCAATTGGTTTAAGGGTGGAGTGTTTATACCCTTATCAAAATAACATAGATAAGTTAATTTATATTTGTTTTGTTTTATTATTTTAGAAGGTTTCTCTTTTCACAAAAAAGTTAAATGCTTGGATAGTCCCTGTGGTTTGTCTTTTTTTCACCTTTAGTCCCTAACTTTCTAAAATTACAGCTATAGTCCCTAAATTTTCAATTTTCGTTTCCAGATAGTACCTGGCGCGGATGAGGGTTAGTCTTTTCAGTTAAGTGAGTGTGAAATGATCTAAATACCTTTACCATTAAAAAATAAAATTTAAATCAATATGTTGGTGACTCACCCACCTACCATTTCTTCTTCTTCATTACCCCTTTCTTCCTAAGACCATGTGTAGTCATAACCCCCCTTTGTGGGCGTTATGCGACACGTGGCGCGCCACGTGTGCGGGTGGGCGTTATGGGGCGTTATACATTTAAGCACGTAGTCATAAAGCCCCTACCCATCAATACCTAATTATTAATTTTCGTTTTTATTAATTAATTATAAAAACAATAACCTTTTTTTTATTGGTCCAAGGATTGAAACTCTCCCCCATGGCGCCGCGATATCCATAGCGCTGCCCAAGTTTTTTTGCCTCATAACCCCGCCCGTAGTGGTGTTCGGGGGGTTATGGGGGGGGGGGGGGGGGTTATGAGAGGAGATGGCGCCCCACTACGTTCAGTCTAACAGGTAACCACCATCAACTTACCCTCTTTCATCTCCATGACTCCATATCACCCCAACCCACCCTGTTGTAGTTTCTCTGTCGTCACGACGATACCGCATTTTTTAATGCGTCATGCACCGGAGTCAGAGCCGAAACAAATGTGAATAATTAAACTTTTAGCTGTTAGATCTTGTTTAATGTACGATCATGCCCCCTGCCCCCCTTCTTCTTTCTTTGCTTTGAGTTATAGAGAACAGAGATGACACTTGATCCTTCATTGCACGTTCATAACTTCATCAATTATTCTGTTTCAAATCGAATTCATACTTTCTTTTGATCTAATTTTAGTGGGTGTTTTATTTTATGTGATTTCATTAACACCATTTTGTGGATTTGTTCTTCAATCATCGTTGTTTCATGTGCTCTGTTTTTCGGCTTTCAAGAATCTGGTTTCATTTGTTTTCTTGAATTTGTTGGGAATCTTGTAATTGGTTATTGTTATGAATCATTGATAGAGTTAAAAAGAGTTAGATTGTTCTAGTTTTAGTTTAGTTTTGTTCTTCTAAATTCTGTTTCTGTTCTGTTCAGAATCGAATCCCCTGTTGTTGCTCTGTTTTATAGGGGGGAAGAGCTTAAGCCATTTTTGTCTTCCGTTTGTTGACGGAAAATGTTAACGTGCACGCAACAACACGACCACCTCGGAGGCCACGACTCTGCTCTGCAGCATCACGTGCACGCTGAGCAGCTTGACGAGCATGTGAATCGCTTCAGCTTGAAATTTGACAAAAAGCACATTGAATCGCTTTAGCTTGAAGATCACTGTCTACTTCATTACCTGAATCAGAAGTTAGGATATGGTGGAGAAGAAGAAGATGATAGGGGTAGGGTGAGGATGGGGTAGGTTGTGGGGCCGTCTTAAAATTTGACTTATCAATTAGATTTTTATTTTTATATTTATTAAATGCCCGGATAGTACCTATGGTTTGCCCTTTAAGGAATGGGTATTTTTATCATTTCACACCCTCTTAACTGAGAAAATTAACTGATGTTAGGCACAGGGACTACCCGGGAACGAAAATTGAATAGTTGGGGACTATAGCTGTAATTTTAGAAAGTTAGGGACTAAAGGTGAAAAAGGGGAAAACCACAGGAACTATCTGAGCATTTAACTCTTCCACAAATAACAGTATCTATGCTATTTGATAATAGCATCTTAAATACAAGTTCCTATAAGTTGTTCTTAAAAATTATGTTTTTATTAAAAATAAATATAAGAAAACTAGTTCATCTACTCAAAGAATGCCGATTAAAGTTAAAAGTTAAACATTTAGAATATAGGAGCACTATTCGATTCGGGTTAAAAATGTAAGTCAGATTATTCAAATTCGATTATCAAGCTTCAAATTTTGTTTTTAAATATGTTTGTTGGATTCGAATTCGAGACATGTAGTCGGATTCTAATTGAATACCCATCCATGATTTTCCATTCCATTGACTGGAAATTCAAATTCAAAAGTATACACATATTTTATTTATATTTAGTTTGTAGTAATTTATACATTGTATTAAAGCAAAATATTTTGTCACTTGGCATATTCTTACTCCTGATATTGCCACCTAGCACTCTAAAACCATTCCCTCAAAGACTTTGAGCACCAATTCCCTTAGAGCATTCACATCCAAACCATCAAATTATACATACATTCCACTAAAAAACAACTCCTATATCAATATATTTCCACTAAAAACAAATACTTTTTCTCTCTCCTTTTCAATTAAATAATATTATCATCACATTTTTCTCTCTCCTTCACTCACAACCACTTTTCATATATATTAAAAAAATTATACTAGGTGAACAGTGTCCCCCCAAATATACAGATGAACAGTAACATTTTCTCTCTCCTCCACTCACAACCACTTTTTATACCCTTTATAATATAAAAACTCCCACTCACATATTTTGATGGATAGAATGTGAATACTCTTACACAGCCATTTCCCCTTCTATTTTCACAAGTTCATCATTGCATCTCTCCAATCAAGAGATTATCACATCAATCATTCAATTTTTTTACGAAGATCGGTGTTTCCAAAAATCAGATGAAGAAGAATTCATCTGTTTATAAGACTGGAAGGAGTGGGGGCCGGCTGAGGCCCGGCTAGGACCGGCGCCGGTCCCCCACACCACCCCCCTCCACCCCACCCGTCCTAACCGGCAAACCCAAGCCGGGCTCGCCGGGCCACTTTGAAGCATATAGCCGTTATTTAACGGCTAGTTTTATAAAAAAAAAAAAAAAAAAAAAAAACCTTTTTCAATTTAAATATATACCCATTCTTTATACCATTTCTTCAATATTTCACCCATTCTTCTCCCATTCTCATCCATTTTTATAAAAAAACACTCCCATTTTTATACCATTCTTTTATAAAAAAATATCTCTTCATCCACAATGGCATCTAATCCTTGGTGGTCCGGCTCTTCTTCGGATGATGAGAATGCATCTTACGGGAATACTGTCCCGGTAGATCCGACGCAACAGGATTTAAACTCGTTCGCGCTAACCAACGACTTCACGCATATAAACCTTCAACAGGATTTGGTAGAACATATTTGGAACAACGTTAACGTAGCGGACGGTGCCGAAGACGAAGACGAAGACGAGTAGTTTAGTTTTTTTTTTAGGAAATGTAATATTTTTTTTTATTTTTCGGAAATCTATTTTTTTTTTTTTTAGGAAATGTAATTTTTTTTTATGTTATGAAATGAATTTATTTATGTTGTATTTGTTAATTTTTATAAAGTTTTTATTAAGTTAATAAAGTAAAACTTAGAAAATTATAAAATAATGAGGTGGGGTAGCCCCATCCTCCATCCCCCTCAATTATGAAGGAGGCCCATCCCCCACGAGCCGCCTACGTGGCGCCTACGTGGAGGCTCATCCCCGTGGGGATGGGCCAAACCACTCCTTCTAGTCTAATACCTTCATCTATCAAATATTAAGAATTTCTCTAACTCTCTCAGATTCCTTCCAAGGCCGTCGTCATCTTCGCCCTCTGATTTCTTTCGATTTTGTCCATCGATTTTGGTTCCAATAACGTAATTTTAACATGAATTTGTATTTTGTATTGTTGATCGTTGATTTTGATTTACTGAAAGATTTTAATCGATTTCAAGTTTTCTGTTTTTTCCGTCTGATTGTTCTTAATGTAATCATCTGCGATATTTGTTGTTTAGTTCATAATGTTGAGTGTAATGTTGTTTAGATTATTGATTATTTTCGATTTTATTTGTGTATAAGCACAGATTTAACTGATTGAGAGATGATGAAGTACAATTTTGTGTTTTCAAATAATCAATAAACCCTAAAGGGGAATTTGGGGTTTTTGTATACATCAGTAAACCCTAAACGAATAAGAGGCTCACATTTGATTGGATTGTGAAAGTCCCAATTAGTGCATACACAGAGTATGGAATAAGTTTGATAATTAGAAGTCAACCACTTGATTGCACCAAACTTGATGATACATTTAGTCTCCCATGATGGTGTCATTTGGTTTATCCGAGACACTCTTCAATCCATGAGTGTTGCTGCTAGAGACTTATTTAAGAGTTGTTATATTGTGTTGCTCGAGTTACCTTAAACTCAGAAATTTGGAAAATGTGATGGTGCAAATTGTATTTCTCAGTTCATTCTTTTGGCGAGGCAATGGTGTTGGTTGCAGTCGCAATGACATTGCATTTTGAGCCTTCAGATTGTTATATGTGAAACTGCAAGAATGAAAAGTTCAGCTCTATAAAACTGAATGCATTTTTTTGTAGTTTTAGCTGCTGTAATGCAGCCCTATTTAACTATGTTTGGCAATATTTTTGTAGTTATTTTGCCACTTAGATCGATGTCATCTCCCTTTTTACCAGGTGGTGCTCATTTCTCACCTCCGCTGCATACATCCTTTCATGCATGTTTTTCTTTGCTTCTCTACCTTATCGATGATTTGATGCTGGTTTTTGTGGCGTTGGTGAACCTCCGTCGTTTTTCACCGGCTTCATCATCGGGTTAGAGGCGGTTTTAAGGGTTCTTTTCCCAAACCCAATGACCTTAAACCCTGGGTGGCGATGGTGTGGTGGTGGCCTTCGGTTTGGTTCTTTACCGGTCAAGCTGCCACAGGTTTTGTCGCAAGTTTTGCTCTTTGCCAAAATCACGAACCTTAAGTGGTGATGGTGTAGTCGTGGCCGTTGGGTTGGACCTTACTCTTAGGTGTTCTTGGTTACGTCTACTAAGGTGACCTGTAGTAAAACTGTACTATCTCTCGCTAATTGTTTTTGTTGTTTAGTATTTTTGGTATGCATGTTTCCTGTGTGGCTATGATGAGTCAGTATCTGATTGTTAAATTGACGATGCACTCGCCTTGGTGTGGAAGTCCCTTATTTGCAACCTTTTATGCCGCCACGGTGGTATCGTTGCCTACTAGAGTTTGAGCCTAAGGGAAACAAAATATATTTTTCACTTTTTTGGGAACAGAGGTAGTAAGGTTTAATAAATGGTCAGCTAGTTGTATAAGTTGTCCAACTATGCATTTATCTTTGGATATTGCAGGGGGTGAAATATTTCGGAAATACCAGCACCATTTAATCCTAGGTAGTCAAGGCTCAAGGCGCAAAGGGTGAGCTTTTCACCTAAACGTAAGTATCTGAAAAAGTGAGGGCCCGAGACAAGCAAGTGGCTCGTGCATACCAGGCTATTTTTAGCTGTTTTAAGGTGGTTTCTGGTCGATTACAGGCCATTTTTAGCTGGCTCAGACCACTTTAGGTTGTTTCTGACCGTTTTTTCTTTGGTTCAACCAGGTTGTCAGACCGGTCACTGAGCGCCTAGGTGCTCTCAAGGCAGTTTGGCTGAGCTTCACCTCACCTCGGCCACTCGCCACGCGCCATTTGTGCCTTTGCCTACTGTGCTTTAAGTTACTCTTGACCAAGTTTATGTTGTATAATTGTTGTACAGGTTTTTGGAACTCCTACGCGAAAAGTCATAAAATGCATGAACCCAAATTATACTGAATTTGGGTTCCCACAAATAAACCTCATCCGTGGAACAATGTATGCTTCCTTTATCATAGATAAACAATCACTACAAGAAAACTGGGTTTTTAGTACGCGCAAAAGCGTCCTAAAATGCTATTTTATAGGACCTTTCATTTAATAGGACCAACGGTAAAAGCGTTTCATGTAAAGGGGTCGTAAGAAGTCCCGGAAGTAAAAAAGCGTCCTAACATCTCGAATAAGATTATGAAACCAATTTTATGGTCGCGTAATATGTCTTTGAACAACCAAAATAGTGTCGTAATAAAAACATATTAGGACACTTTTACTATGTTCTAACATGTGCTTACATATTTTTAATCTTTTGATACACTTACAAGCGTCCTTAAAAATTAATTGATAGGACCTTTATGATGTAACATTATAGCTAATTTAGTACCAAGAAAAGGGTCCTAATATACCAAATAAGATTATGAAACCAACTTTATGGTCGCATAATATGTTTATAGACAACTAAAATAGCGTCCTAAAAAGAACATATAAGGACACTTTTACAATGTTTTAATATGTGATTACATACTTTTAATCTTTTGATACACATACAAGAGTTCTTAAAAACTAATTTATAGAACCCTTATGATGCAACGTTATAGCTACTTTAATATCAAGAAAATGGTCCTAATATTCCAAATAAGATTATAAAACCATTTTTATATACAGACAATCAACATATAACATCCTAATAGTTATTGTATAACATCAACTAATGAAAGAAATAAAACTTCATTATATTTCAAATAAGCATGTTCATAACAAAAACACTAACCATAAATAAGTTATAACATAAAGTCTTAACATTGTACAAAGAAATTAAAAGCAATTAAAGAAATAAGAAACATAAAATCTTGAGTCATCATGCGTCCTCAATCCTCATGGACTACCTACAAATAAACCATCCATGTATAAGCATTTAGTTCCATGATATTAAAAGTATTTGTATCACAAGTTTAACAAATACATACCGAGATGAATGGATAGGGCCATGCGATGGATGCACCAATACAATCTTGAATTGTAGAAAATAAACCATATGGTCTTACCAAGTTTTCATCTTTTTTTATTGGTACTTGAACGTTTACCTCACACCATTCTAGTCCAATCTCTATACCACCAACTAGATCATTTGGGTCCAAGCTCTAGACCCTTCCTCTTGCTACAATCTCGGTAGAGTTTAAAATGTTTTTGAGGAAAACTTCATCTCCGACCTAGATTTTAGTTTTCAACAAATATTTATTAAACACTAGTCATAATAGTGCAAAAATCATTTTATAAAAAAATTAATAAAGTTTTACACTAGCAGGCTAACATTTTTATAGAAAAACTAAGGAAAATTGGTTTTTAATAATCTCACGTTTACAATCTTGTACACAATAATCCCACCTTTACTCTTGGTACATAATAATCCCACGTTTTTAAAATATTTTCCCAATGGTCCCAAGTTAACTTAAAACTAACCATTGTTAATTTTATCCCACATGTCATCCCAGTCAGCATCCTACCCATGAGAGATTTTGGTGAACTTTCGATTTCAGACAACTTTTGTCTCCAACAAAACTCCTACGGGTGGAATTATTGTTGCAGATGTCATCAAATAGCATCTACAATTGAAAACAATTTGTGTGACTCCTTTTTTTGGTCCAATGTGAAGCGTGCATGTATGAATGGCGGTCATAGCTACTAGCAATGAAATCGCCCAGTTTGAACTAGGAGCATTTTAAGGAACGGAAAACAACAAACTAAATAAGCTTTAGACGTATGCCTTACTAAAATAACCAAATTACTCAACTCTCACATTAAAAGAGCATTCTTTTTCTACAACACAATTTATTAAAGCATTCAAAAAAATCAACAAAAATTACTCAAGTCTCAAAACTGAACTTATGTTAAACATGCTAAATCACCCTAAACAGTGAAATGGCGAATACTAAACAAATATGAACTAATTTAGCCAAAATATGAACCAAACAACAATGATAAGCAATAGATTATAAAGTATGAAGGAATGGACACCAATACAAGAAATAATATACAAATCAAAGAATGGAACAAGTGAACAGTAATGATCTGATTCACTGACCTGCTCAGTTTCTCTAACGCTCGATGCCTAGACAAGTAGAATCACGACTACTCCACTCCAACGCTAGAATCTACTGACCCACTGCCAAAACAAAATGAGAAATTCAGTAGAAGAAAAGCGAAGTGGCTGTTCGATTGTTCGGAAGTAGATAGGTCTGAGCCTCTGAGTATTATGTACCTGGTAAGACAATTCGGTGAGGAGGGGCATGAAAATAGGGCACTATGTGACATGTGGCAGCCACGTCAGCACACGTAAGAAAAGTGGCGTGGAGCAAAAAAAGGAGTGGAACGGGGCGTGAAAGAGTGGCGTTATTCAACACGTGGCACACACTGTTGATTATTATTTTACATTTAAAAATTATATAAAAACTTTTAAATTTAAATAAAATACACTAAAACAAATAACATAAATTAAAAAATGGGGTGAAAGATGTGATTATATATAGGGTTTTTTTAAGTTTTTTTAATCAAACTAGCCGTTCAACGGCTAGTTTAAACCAACCAACACAAACGTGCCACGTCGTCTCCTCGTTTGCCTTCCACGCCAGTGGAAATCCTGTCGCCCTGCACGCAACGCCGTCAACAACGCCAAGCACGGGGTGGTTTGGTGAGCGTGGACTGGCCTCCACACCCACACCGTGTAATCTAATAGAGCTTCAAACTACTTCAGCCAAAACCAAAAAAAGTTGAACATATATGTGAAAAACATACAAATTGATAATAATTGTCTAATGATAATGGATTCATAGAGCAAACACAAATTAAAAAACTCTTGTATTTGTATTAATTCACTTACAAACTATGGATAATCTAAAGTATAACTTCAGAAGCCATCCAATATAGGGTGCATGCTACCTCCCTACTTTACAGCTTAACAAACTTACATTCGATCACATGAGCTGATTTCTAAATGAATACATACATATAAAAAAAGTTAAAATATACCTTAATGTTCCTGTGCATGATAAAGGCAACTTTAGAGAGAACCAATCTATAAGCCCAAGAAGATTTATGAATTTACATGATAATACTAGTAACTTACACTCTTATTTACAGGTTAATGAAAGTAGCCAATTTTACTAAGCAGCAAGACACAAATTTAACCTAATTAAGAATAATCCAAATGTGTATCGAGATTGAAACCAAATACAGACAAAACTAACTTATTATATATCAAATAGTGAACCAATTTTCTAAAAAACAACATTATGATAACAACACTCTATGAATGTAAATGTACATAGACATAAGATCAATCAATTTCATAGAGGTGAAATTAACAAATATGAAATCCAACGCTATAACACTACGGCTCTTTGACGCCTTTCATCGAACAGTTGGCGTGCATCTTCAACCATGTTCAAACTTCAAACTCGTAAAAAAAAAACAAATCTGCTAAAGCAAATCATCAAGAGAACCAATAGAAAGCAAAGCATCAATGTTTCTCATACAATGCATACTAAAAAAAGAGTTCAATTTCGTCTCATAACCAAGCTGTTAAAACCGGATACAGTGATGGTTCGTCGACAGTAGCAGTGGTGAACCGGGGTGGAGCGGCGGTAGGGGTCGACATGTGGTGGGGTAGTGGTTCATGGTGGTTAGTCGGCAGTTTGGATTTCCAAAAGACAGATGCACCGATAGAGATAGAGATAGAGAGGAAGAAGACGGTCTCACAAACTTATCGTCCAAAATAGGCGCAAAAGGAGGAAGCTTTTCAATGAAACCGATTCATGGTTATGAATGAAATCAATGGGGGTAGGGAAAATCATAAAATCGATTGGGGAGGGAAAACGATTATGATGAATTTTGGAGTAGGAGGGAAATAAGTTACGGGGTTTAATTTGGGGGAAAATTTAGGAGGGAAGTAATTTTTGGTGAAAAAAATTAGAGGTATTTTTTAAATTATAAAACTACTCTTATAAATTAATTATAAAACAGGTTTTTAAATAATATAAAAATGTTATTAAGTATACTTACACAGCTATAATAAGCAACATTGAAACTTATGTATTTCTTGTATTTTTTTACTAAAATATATAGTATATTTATAGTATAATTTGTGTATGAATGTATTAGGTCTTAACGGTTAGGCTTTACTACGTCATATTGAATGTTAAATGGTTAGATCTTGTTCTAGTAAGCCATACTATATCATAATGCCAATTGTAGATCATACATGTCTTGATTATTTGTATTATACTTAATTAGATCGTATTGGGTCTTAGAGGATTAGGCTGGGTTGTAGCAAGCCATGTTAGATTATAGTTGCCGGTAATAGATCATACATAGGCATATTGGGTTTTATTAGGTCGTATTGGTTCTTAAACCGCCGAATTGGATTTAAATGTTTTAGCGGAACCATATTATGCTTGTGGGCAATAATAGATCATAAATGTGTTTGTAGACCATGATGGGCTTTATTAGGTCGTCTAGGTCTTAAAGGATTAGAAACTTTTGTAGCGAGTCATATCGTATCATAATGGCAATATTTAAGTAATTATACACTTCAAATAAACCGATGGAACAATCAATCAGTTTGATTTGAAGGTTCAAACATGGCTTACATCATGAACCTCTAATCAAGACTAAAATGATGATTATATATATATATATATATATACATATATGTAGAGGTTCCTGTAAAAAAGAGAGTTTTTGTGAGAAGGGTAAAAAAATCTACACTATTAGATCTTTTATCTAATGGTTGAGATCAATAGGGACCAAATTGTAAAATTTGTTTTATTTTTTTTGGACTGAATTGAAAATTGTAGGGGTAATAAAAGTCTTTATATCCATTCAAAATAGGAAACTGTAAATCAAAATCCCTACAATTTCGATCTCTCTCTCTCTCTCTACATCGCATGCTCAAATGATGATGAGGATGAGGATGATGTCTCTGTCAACCACCGTGAGAGGCCGTCATACATACGGCAGTGGAGCGGCGGTTCCAGCAGCACCAGTTCATCATCTCCGGTGGTGCAGCGATTAGTGCAAGTTATAGCCTCTCAGACTACCGGTGATGATGATGAGGTTGAGGATGCGGATGTCCTAGGGTTCCTGTTTGCTAAACCGACATCGTTTGGGAGTAAGAGTAATGGTAACGGTAGCGGTAGTGTCGGCCACCTCTCCACGATGGCGGAAGCGACAGTGGTGGTGCCGGTAGTGGAACAACGGGGGTTGTAGTGTTATACAGAGCTATAAAATGGTAATATGGTGTTATATACTTATTTTGTAATGTTATATACTTATTAAATTGAGTTATATAATTATTGAATGGTGTTATATAATTCTTGTTTTGTAGTGTTATGTACTTATTAAATGGTGTTATATAATTATTCAATGGTGTTATATAATTACTGAATGGTGTTATATACTTATTGAATGGTGTTATATAATTATTGAATGGTGTTATATATGTGCTAAATGGTGGTTGCAGTATTAGTATTATTCGTAGTGTTTTTTAGAGATCTTTTAAAAAATCCTATTCTTATAATTAATGTGGCGGTTATGGAAAGTTTTGAATTAATTGAATTAATGATAAAATTACTTGTTTACCATTTTGAATTAATTTAGATTGAGGACACATGCATCTTCACAATATTTCTCACATTTCTCACACTTTTAACATTTTTTACAATAATCTTACCCTATATATATATATATATTCGTTAATAATTCAAGAAGAAACATCTATATTGAAGCTTGCAATCTTATAACTAATTACAACCTTGAATTCTTGAAACCGATTACTATTGAAATCTCGAAAACTTACTGCTAGATTAGAACCGAGAGCTGACTAAACCGAGTTAAAATAATCAACTGCTTTGGGTCTGGCCCTGTTTTTTCTAAAAAGTTAATATTGTTGTATAGTAATATATATTGTAATTTAATTATATTTAACTAAAATTCAAGTCTAGTCTCTAGTTACACTTATTTTTTTTCCGAGCAGACTCGCGGTTGATCTTTAAGTGGTTACTTTTTGTCATTTTTCTCTCACTAAACGCACACATTGCGATGAGGACGCAATTGATTTTGATCACTATCGGCTAAGCTCGTTATAGTACCAATACCATAACTACATACACAATGGGAATTTTATTGGTATTTGGCGGTGGCTCCGCTCTACACATCGAAACATAAACACAAAATGGGAATTTTATTGGTATTTGGCGGTGGGTCTGCTCTGCACATCGAAACATAAACATGAAAAAGTTATATCGTAATTTAAAAAAATCATGAGATAAGACCAAGCAACATGCTCGTAATTAATTTTGGTTTTCCTTTTTGAGAAAATAGAAAGTAGAAAAAACAAATATGTAAGATAAAAAAAAGCTAAAATAACAAAACTACACTAAAATAAAGAGGACTCAAGATGGGATTCGAAACTTCGCCAATTGGTTTATCATTTAAAATCAAAGCCACTCAACCAACTAAATTTCTTTCTAGCTAATTTGTTTTCTAATATATAAATAAAAAATGTGAAGGTATTTGACGCTCATGCATTAACTAATCACAATCATCTGTATCGAAAACTTCTGTTATATAATATAGATATAATTCTATTTTATCCCATTTCACTTGAATCTCCTTTTTTTCCAGTTTGTTCTATAACGAGCCATTATTTACTTTTATTATATTGTTATTAATTATTTGAAGTTAACAGTTCATTATTTTGTGTAATGTTATTTAACAGTATGTTAAATTAAAGAGAAATAATAAAAATTTAAAGTTTAACTATTTAATCTTTAGATGAGTTGGTTAAACAAATATTGAACTATGCTTTCTCGTGTTATTTATTTGTTGTAAATCAAATATTATCATAATTTGCACATTTTGTGTGAGGAAAAGTTGCAACCTTTGTAACAAGAGTTACTAATATCAATAAAATTTGCAACCTTTTAAAAAAGTTACACTTATTAGTAAAATTTGCAACTTTTAGATAAAAAGGTTACAATTCCAATAAAATTTTGCAACTTTGTATGAGAAAAGTTGCATTAGATTTTTTAATACAACCTTTGTGTTTAAAGAAGTTGCATTAGAGTCAAATGCAACACAATTAAAAAGGGTTGCATTCAAAAAATTGCATTAGACTCATTTTCTAGTAGTGTTATAACACCCTAGTGTCAAGTGTCCTATTAAGTTATGTTATAATAGAACTATAGCGAATAAGCGTCCTATAAAACTGATGTTTTATGACTCAAATATCAGGTGTCCTATTACAGCGTATTATAATAACACCATAATGATTAAGCGTCCTATAAAGGTTAAATTTATAAGACCCAAGTGTCAAGTGTTTTTTTAAGTTATATTATAATAAAACTCTAAAGAATAAGCGTCCTATAAAACTAATGTTTTATGACTCAAATATCAAGTGTCCTATTACGGTGTATTATAATAACACCATAATGATTAAGCGTCCTATAAAGTTTAAAGTTCTAAGACCCAAGTGTCAAGTGTCCTATTAAGTTAAGTTCTAATATGACTTCGACTAGAAAGGGTCCTATAACACTGAACATTTATGACTTAACTACAACGTGTCCTATTAAGTTATGTTGTAATACGACCCCAGATGATCAAGTGTCCTAATACAGTACCACATAATGGGACACTAACATTTAAATGTCTTATAAAGTACTGTATTAGGATTTACATTTTAAGTGTCCTATTAAATTATATGATAATAGGACCCTAAAAAATCATCCATCCTATTAAATAGTTTTTTAGGACACTGGTTTACTAGAGTATATTATAAAAGGACCCCAAAAGTTCATTAGTCCTATTAAATAGTTTTTTAGGACCCTCTTTTACAAGCGTCCCACAGAAAAGGTTCTAAAAAGCCATTTTTGTTGTAGTGAATATTTAAATTATAGTTATGTGAGAAACTGTCTATCGGTTTTTCCAGTAGTCACCCAATTGAAGATGCACTGCTGTAAGTTCTAAGTTAGCATCTCTAAACCAAAAATAAAAACATTAAAAATTAAAAATAGTAAATTTAGAATTAAGAGGGGCAGTGGTGAAGTAATGATTTTTTTTGAACATTGAACTACAGTTAGAAGCTTGTGTGCATCTGTTCTTTGATGAACTAAGAGATCCCACTATCCGTCTTCTTAATGGTCACCTGCTTCCTCCATTCTTCGATTTTAAACTCCAAGGTAAGTTGATTGGCTAACCGTAGAAATAGATTATATATATATATATATATATATATATATGTTTTGTGTTCAATGATTTTAAACTCCAAGGTAAGTTAATGGTCACCCGCTTCCTCCATTCTTCAATTTGTCAGATGGTTTGGGTACCAGATTCCACACTTGACTCTTTTCAAATTGGTTAAGCTCTTCTTGCATGGCTTGGACCCAATCTGAGTCATTCAGTGCTTCTTTGACAAATGTTGGCTCTATCATGCTTAAGAATCCAGCATATAGGCATTCATGTGCTGTTGCAGATCTTGTCTTAACACCTTCTTCAGGGTTCCCAATAATGTTTGTCTGGGAATGTCCCTTGATCCATCTTATATTGTTGTGTGAGCTTGTATTTCTTGATGGATTTGAAACTTCCCCATAATCTGTGTCCTTTGTTTGGTTAAGAGGATCAAAATTCTGTTGTTCAATTAGATTTTCTAATAAATTCCCAGAATTCTGATCATTTTGTAAAGTTTCTGATGGAGGTTCCGGATTATCTGCAGGGTTAGTACATGACATGTTTTTGTTTGATACATTTTGCATGTAGTCATGTTCTAGAAGTTCTTCAGCCAGTTCGTTAAGAAGATCTTCAGAATTTTCTAGTTGTTTTGATAAGTTTATATATTGTAAAATTGCATTAGAAATTTTCGTTTCTGATGAGTCATCAAATGATACATATAAACTTTTCCTTATTGTCCTTGAATTTAAAAGAAAAAACTCTATAAGCATTTGAGGATAACGAGTAACCTAGAAAAAATCATTTTTCAGCTTTTCTGTCAAATTTTTCATGAATATCAAAATCATTGAACACAAAACATCTACAGCCAAAGGTGTGTAAAAATTTGATGTTTGGAATCCTTTGGTTGATGATGTTATAGGGAGTTTTCTTGTGTCTTTTGTTAATGATAGATCTGTTTTGTGTAAAACAGTCATTTGCAATTGCTTCAGGCCAAAAGTAAGTGGGCAGTCTGGCATAAGCAAGCATTGTTCTTGGTGCTTCAACCAGGGTCCTATTTCTTCTTTCAACAATTCCATTATGTTGTGGAGTTCTTGGAGCAGAAAAGTCATGAGAAATTCCTTTGCTTGTTAGGAAAGTCTCAAGTTTTGTATTTTTAAATTTTGTTCCATTGTCAGATCTAATCCTTTTGACAGGTAATTTCAACAGATTTTCGGTTTTTCTAATGAAATCTAGGATCAGATCTGGGGTTTCACTTTTCTTTCTGAGAAACTCAACCCAAGTGTATTTGGAGTAGTCATCTACAATGACTAAAATGTATTTCTTTCCAGAAAAACTTGCGGTTTTATCAGGTCCACATAGGTCCATGTGTAAAAGTTCCAGATTTTCAGAAATTGATAATTCAGAAATTGTTGTATGTGAACCTCTTTTTGATTTTCCAAGCTCACATGCTTCACACATTTTATCCTTTTTAGATGAAACGAAAGGTAATCCTTTTACCAGATTCTTATTTGCCAGTTGGTTTATAGTTTTGAAATTTAAATGGGCCAATGTTTTGTGCCATAACCAACTATTACCTTTGTTTTCTGTTGAAAATAAACATAATTGAGGATGCTCAATTTCTTCTTTAAAGTCAAAGTAATAGATCGAATTTGTTATCATTTTTCCACTTAAATAAACTTTGTTATCATCTAAACCAACTAGTAAACATTTTTTTGGTAAAAAAAAGTTACCTGGAAGCCTCTATCACAGAATTGCCCACAACTTAGTAGGTTATATTTCAAACCTTTAACATAGGCAACCTTCTCAATGGTTAATGATCCATACTGTATCGTACCACAACCCATAGTTCTTCCCTTAACCCCATTTCTAAAATTTACAAATTCACCTAGTTTTTCTTGATAATTACTGAGTAGGCTCATATCCCTAGTCATCTGCTTGGAGCTTCCAGAATCGCAGTACCAGATCTGTTGCACATGATGGTCCTAAAATGATAAGGTTAGATAATTTTTGGTACCTAAACCTGTTTGTGTAATTTTTCTAATGAAAATACACTTGATATTTCTTCATCAGATGAATTATTCTCATCAGAACTTATGTTTAATGTTGAGCCATTAACAGAATGGTTTTCTTTTCAGAGATGGTGTTGAATTAGTTTCAGAATTCCAACACATATACAACTGCTTTTATCTACATGTTTAGACAACTTTGATTGTGATGGAAGATTATTGTTTCTTTAAACTTTGGGATGTATTTCTTTTGAATTATTAGAAAATTTTTGAACCTCGCCCCTCTTTCCTTTTAAACTGCTCTCGGATGGCAAAAAATATTTATCAGAACTTCCTGATTTGCAAGATTCGGTATCAGAATCTGATATTATTTTATTAGAATTGTTGTCTGATGCCCTTACAAAGGTGGTAGGATTTCTGGTATTTGTCTTTACATAGCCTAATCCTTCACCTTTGTTCTTAGGAGTTGCTTCAATAAAGTGTATAAAATCTTTTGCTTGTTGAAAACCCTTTACATTGATTTCAATGTCATCAATTTTTTTGTAAAGATCTTTTCTTTCTCGTTCATAAAATACAATTTTAGCTTCCTTTCTTAGATTCTGTTAAATTAATAACTAGTTTTCAAGTTTGACTTTATTGGGCAATTTTTGCAAATCATCAGATTTTGTGTTTTCAGATAAGTGTTTATCTTGTCACATCACAAAATCTTTCATAAGTTTGTTCAGTTGTTGTTCCAAATTAATGTTATCTGAACTTACTTTCGGTTCTGATGAGTTGGAGCTTCCATCAGAAGTTGTAGCCATTAAACAAAAATTAGCCATTCCTCTTCTTCTTGATCAGAAAAGTCATCGGTTAGCCAGGTATATGTACTTGCCATAAGGCTAACTTTCTGTTGTTGTCATTTAGCTTCTCCAAGCTTCTTTTCATAGTAGGCTGCATCTTTCAGCTTATTATTTTTGCACTCTGATGCATAGTGCTCCTTTTGTTTGCATTTGTAGCAAACTATCTCTGCATTTCCCTTCAGCTTGGGTCCATATATATAAGAGAGCAAGTAGTAGACTTTGTTGACTTGTTAAAATGATGATGGAGAATCCATTTTAAAAGGTTTATTTTGCTTTATGCAGCTCTTTGAAACCCAAAATCCACATGTATGACTTTTATATAAGTTAGTTCATGAACCCATTATAGCAGCAAACATCTCTTTTTAGTGGATTATAACAAACCAACTCATATTACATTTATACCCAGAAGTTCATGCATATTAAATAGCTAATAAAGCTTTTCGGCCCCATTAAATACGGTGACAATAGTTAAAAGGACTTCACCTCTATATATAGACGGCATTAGAAAAGCCAGGCAAATGGGTCATCCTGGCCATGTAGAGGTTCTTACGTAGTAAAAATAAAAAAAATGAGGCATTATTTATTAACAACAATCACGAATACACACGACAGAACTTATATTGATTCCAAATACGTCTACATGATGAACAAAAACACCTGAGATCATCATCGCTTTTCTATAAATAGAGCAATGCCACTTTAAACCGATTTATCTGCATAGTAAAGACACTGATCAATAAGAAAAACTCATTAAACAAAATTTCTAGAAAAAAGTATACATATAAACTTCAAAGGTTATAAAATTTCTAGAATAATGCCATGACCATCTGCCCATTCTCTGTTGAACATTTAGTATTCTGCATATTTGACTTTGACTCCACCTTAATATTGACATTAATGAGGTTACTTTCACCGGTCCTAAAAGTTCTCTTAAAGGTTCTGAACCGGATATAGCAGCTTTTCTTGTTGTAGTGAGGCTTTCAACTTCATCTGCAGATCAACAACATATTAGTATTTTATGCTCTATACCAAAAAAATAATAATTTCTGTAATATAGGAAATGGTTTTATGGCCAAAGTTGTAGGTTAGCATAGGGGTTGGAGAGGATCTTTTACAGGTATAGGGACCAAACAACTTATCTTGAACCTTTATACCAACCCTACCCAACTATTGTAAACCACATATGTAGAACCATCATCAGATTTTGCAAGTAGGTCAGTTAAACATATAGTTAAAAATAGAGTTTAGGTTATTTTTCTAATATAATTGGGAAGTAACCTAGTGCTTGTATTCAGTAGAAACACAAACGAGCCGAGCCCGATTCAAGCTTTGTTTCTAAAGCTCGAATTCAGGCCCATAGGTAATTTTTCAAGTTCGAGATTGGCTCGTTTTTTTATTTATAAACTAATTTATATTAATTATAATTTTATATTTATTATTTTAAATATAATTTAGTTTTTTTTAATTCTATAAATAATAATAATTATTATTTAAATATATAATATGTAATATATTAATGAAAAATTATCTAAATTGTGGGCTGGTTTAGGCTGTGAGCTGGCTCGAGCTCGATAAGCAAAGCTTGGGCTCGTTTACTAAACCAACTTCTTTTTATGCTTGGGCTCGTTTAAACACGACCCGTTTGTACCCCTACTTGATTATATAAAACTTGCTATTATTAGCCCCAACATTTGTCTAATTTAATGTGGCATTATTAATATCATCACCTGCATTTAAAGTTAATGTAAACAAAATACATATAGGGTGGACACAAGAGTGATAAAACTTAATTTCTAGTGCCATAGTAAATATAAATATGCAGTACATGGTAATAAGACTTAACATGATCATGTATCCATTGATCTAATATTAATGCACCTTTCTTTGTAGCTTTAACCAACTTCTCCTTTTTGTTCTTGTATCTTTTTCCTGTTCAATCCCTAATGCCACCATAATATGATAAAAAAAAGTTCACAAAACATGTAATTTAAAGTCTATTAGTTTATTCATGTAATACAATAAATACCATGTTGGTCGTTTGCCCTCCCTCAAATACCAACCTTGGTTCAAAAAGCACAAAGCGCTTTGAGGCATTTACACACGTTCTCATTAAATCCGTTATATTTCCAACGCCAATACAAAAACTCCAATTAGTTTCACCAATTTGTCTGCTTTACATTCTCCTTAAATCATCAATAGCCATATTTTTCAAAGACCCACATTTGAAATCCCTATTGACGTTGGATCTCAAATCGGCAATGGAACAAGCTGTAGATAACACCGTCGGCATCTCTCTGGAGAATGATCTCAGGTCATCGAACTCTGTACCGTTCTGCAACTGATGTATCCTTTGCTCGCACATTCATCAAATCGCCATCTGCACATCGAACAATCAAATTCAAAAACCCTTAATTAAAGGTAAAACAAAAGTGTCAGAATAACATTGTAAATAATATCAAATATATTTTGGAGTTAGGTACCATCTTATATCCCTAAGTGCAAAGATTCCAATGCAAGCTTCCCCATTCACCATCCCTGGTCTGAAAGAACACAAAATATGTGGTATATTGACAAATTAAACACATAGCACTACAGTTGTTTAGTAAACCTAATTTAGCATTCTTATACATGATAACCATGACACTGAACTTGATCCTCCATTTGGCGCATAATATCGAACCCTAAGCAGGATCTAGTTCTCACAAACCACAAGATTATCTAGTAGTTTGATAAAACTGCTACTGGAAGTTCAGATCTACAAATAAATAAATAATAAATCACATAAAATAGCATAAGTAGAAGCTAATCTTCATCTCTGTAATTGCTTAACAAAAATAGAAAACATAAAAACACAACTGAAGCAGATGAATCAGTGTAAAGAATGAATTTCATACCAGAAGTTGAACCAAGGGTGCTAATGAGAGTCTTGTTGCCACGCTAAAGAAATCACAGATTAACCTAATGTCTGATAGTTCCGAGCTGAAATCGCCATTCCGCGCCCATCTTCTTTATACATAGATCTTGATTTCAACCCTCTGTGGTACATCACAGAATCTTAGATCAAGATCAAATTGAGTTTTTGTTTGAGTAAATCCAAAATAGAACTTGCCTCATTCAAGTGTCATGGTGAAATGCTATCAGAAAATCCAAACGTAAGTGCAGAAATTGGGTATTGAAAAACCTAGATCTGCATTAAATATGAGAGCGAGAGAGAGAGAGAGAGACTGGATTTGAGTTTTGAAATGGGGGTAGGGTTTGCTGTTTGAATGGGGAATTCAAATTCAAAATCAAAGCTGACTTTGTCAAAAGCCCGCCCAAGAAAAAAATTGGATGAAAGATTTGGCCGCCGAAGAGTATTGTGAATAGTGAGGTTGTTCCTAATGCATGTACGTATGTATGTTTAAACTACTAACTAATTATCCAAATTATTAGGATTTGACTAAGGATTAGGAATAAGAATGTAACTGATTAAAATGTAATTAGTGTTCAATGACTAACTTACCCTTATTTTAGGTTTTACATTATGTATTAAAACAAAAAAAAAATCTTGTTTTTTGTGTATCTTGAAATACCCCTATCTCATGCATTATAATATAGTATATAGTTATAGATAGTATAGATGACCAAGTACGTGGGCTTTAATCACTTGTACACTAAGGCATCATCTACTTGTACCTTTTAATCCGTACGTCAATAGTGACCAAGACAACTATCAAAACGTCGACAAAAATTAGTAGGTCGTCACGGTACCTTTAGATTTTTTTAAAACATTATAGTTTATAATATATAGCAAGAATAAGCAAAAGAAATATAAGTTTGTTGAGTAGGGGGGAAAGTGTAACTAATTATCCATAATTTTGTTAAAACTCAGGGATTTTAGTGTAATAAGTTTGAGGGCTAAAAAATAAATAGTATTTAAAAGACCAAATTACCCTCATTTTAGGGGTCTATCTATAAATAAAGGAGGGGAAAAGTTTTTATTTTTTGGGTATCTTAAAATACCCCTCCCTCATGCATTATAATATAGTATAGATATGGGAGGGTTTATTGGGGAACACTAAAAAAGTGAGTAACCGGGGAACGCTCTTAGAAATTATATTTAACATGTTAAAAATTATTTTTTCTAATTTTTTTCGGCGCTTTTTCTTATAAATACATGTAGAAACATTTTTAATAAAAAACAATCGAAATCTAAAAATATAAAGAAAATGTTTCAAAATATATATCTTATAAAATTAACTTAACATGTTAAAATCACTATTTTTAAAAAAAATTTCTGCATTTTTCCTTCTAAAAATGGGTATAAACTATTCGAAATAAAAAAAATTTGTAAAAAAAATTGCCTTTTTAAGTGTTTTTTTTTATATTTTGTATTTTTTATTTTTTATTAAAAATGCTTCTACAAGTATTTATAAGGAATAGTATCGAATTTTTTTTTTAAAAAAATTGATTTTTAACATGTTAAGTTAAATTTTTAAAAGTGTTTCCTGGTTCCTCACTTTTTTAGTGTTCTTCAATGAAACTCACACTCTATATATATATATATAGGGGATGGACTAGTAGGGTGCCCGCGCGATACGGCGGGGGCAACACTTTGCATTGCGGCACTCATTTCTGGTAGTTTTCTTATTCGTATAATATTTTTATTATTGTGGTGGATATATGTCATAAGTGTTACACATGTCTAGAATTTTAATTATCAAGTAATTCAAGAAACCATTGGTGTAATAAAGTAACACACGAATAAGAAAAGTTAATCTTAAACATAATTAAAAGTTATATAAAGTAGCACACAAATAAGGAAAGTTAAGTCTTAAACATAAATGTTGAAAACTAAAAGCTCAAATGTCAAGTACTTGCATCCCGAGGTTAAAAATTTAGTAATCATATGGCTTAAACATCTCAAGGATCTCATCCATATTGTCACGCCACCATTTCTCATCATCGAGATCAACGTCCTCTGGAATTTCTTGTATCTCTTCCTGTTTGATTATTACATCTTTTGGAAGATGAGTTTCTTCTTTGATCTCCTCTTTTACTGATACATCAGCTGTTGCTGCTGGAGCAGTTTGGGGAATTGAAAGAAATGTTAAGTATTTTAGTTACATATGTTTTATCATGTAATTGTTAGTTATAAGATATGATAGATAGGTAGATACCTGACACATCTTCCATTTTGCTCTCTGTCTTATCCATAACAAACTCTTAATCAATCTGCAAGAGAAAAATAAATAAGTGAGTAAAAGAGACCAAAATGTGTAAAATAATAACATCGTCTATACTATATTTAGAATGGAATTTCGTAAACCACCAAATGCATAAAAAACCATCACATTCTCACTCACAAGTATTTCATTGGTCACGTAACACCTCTCGATATACAACATTTGAGGTGTATACCCCGTCTCGTCTGAAGTCTTTGGCAGGATGTACTAATACCTTTGTATTAGCATGTGATATCCCTCTTGATAAAGCGACATAAAGTTTTGCATGCGAAAATGCTGAATCCGGAAGATAAACACCAACCTGCGGAATTGTTTGACCTTGAGCTTTGTGATTGTCATGGAAAAGCTAAGTCGAACGGGGAATTGTTTTCTTTTTAGCTTGAACAGGAACATGTCGTCTTCAGAAAGACACAAAGGGATTCTTGGCAAAAATATTCTTTTTTCGGCATGTTGCTCGACAGCTATCTCTGCATAAATAACATTACGCTAGAAGCCTTTACATATCAATCTTGTGCCATTACACAAACCATGTGATGGATCGATATTCCGCAACAATATTATAGGGCAACCGATTTTTAAACGAAGTCTATGAGGCGGAAAATCACTAACAGTTAGTGAGTTTAAGAACTCGACTAGATAGAAGTTGTGGCGATCTTCTTCGACTTCATCGAAACTAAAGTAAACCTTTTCATCCCCTTGAAACATGTCAATCATTTGATCATTGATCTCGTCAACACTGTCATTTTTAGTGGACAATATTGCTCTAGAGATTATATAATCAGAAGAATATACATTACTTTGAATTGATAGAAAGACTGCATTGATTGTCGTGGGTCACGCAAATTTAATCCCAAAAACAACTATAGATAGCGGTAATAGGGTATCGAACTCAGCGAGTATGTGGAAAATATGTCAATTATATAGCCTTGCAATTATACTACAATTATCCTAATTTGCAGAAATTAAAGATCAATACTTTGGATTGTTGTTTTAGAGAACTAAATTAAACTAATTGCAAATCAAATGTTGGATGTAAAACAAATTAGGAGAGAACAATGACCATCTTAGGTTTCAGTTTCTTTAAACAATTGTGTGCAATTCCAACTAGAAAGAGTTACATAGACATAACTCGTGCATGAATAATCGAAGTGATAAAAGGGAACAAAGTACTCGGATTTATAAACGCGAGGTTGTTTCCCGATGACCAATTAATCAATAACCAACCCTAACCCTTCCCGTGATATCTCGATTGCCAACGGCACCAAGAACGTACGATTAAGACTAGAAATTGCAATATCAATTAACAAGCTACAAACAATTAAACATACACCATGATATTCAAGCAACGCAAGTTATCATTCTAGAAATTTAGAAATAAACACACAAAAGTTCAAGAGAAACCTTCACCTAAGATGATCACCGAAATGTTTACCCGGACATAGCTTGGTGAATCATCATAACAACAAATCTAATGTTCATACGAATCAAAATCACAAACCGAATGTTAGAAAATTGTTCCAAACCAAGCCAAGATAGCCAAAATCGCCCCTAGTGTCTCCAATAATCGTCCAATGATGAGAACACTTCAAAAGACCTCATTAAACTGACTTAAAGATGGCGGTTACACATTTGATCGCAGCCACCACCGTAAATTACGGCTCCACCGTAATTTACGGTGGACTTGATATGTTTACGGTGTATGGAGACTGATTTACGGTAGAGCTCTAGGTCAACATCAGGTCCACCGTAAATTACGGTGAGACCGTAATTTACGGTGGTAACTTGATTTTTCTTCTTTGTTTCATCTTTTGTTCCGCACACGACCCGTTCAACTCCAATACCCTCCAAAGCTGCGTTTTATCCACTTCAAGCTCCCGAACCGCACCTGAAACATAGGCAACAGTAGTTATCTAATTCAAGATAATTACACGATTAAGTGAAGGATTATTTCGTCTTTTAACATGATTAAGGGTTGTCCAACGGACCACTCGTCACATCCCCACACTTAACCGTTGCTTATCCCAAGCAACTCATCAAATCAGTTTCAAAACAAGTGATCAAATTAAACCAAGCAAAAACATGCAATCTTTTTACTAACCCCTTTTAACACCCAACCAATGCACCCCTCTCTAAATCTCTCCTCTCGGCTACAAATGAAAACTAGCAAAGATAAGCTAGACACACACTAGGCAAACGAGTGGTTGCACAACTATAGGCTTGTACCTAAATCGATCATTCTCCTAAAATGTGTCAAACATAAATGCAAATCAAAGGGACTTTCAAGGTTGTAACGTGGCTAGGTGTATGGGTAGGAAATGGAATATATATGAAGTAGCGAAAATTTGACCCGGTCTTTTTATTACACAATAAAACGAACTAACAACTACCAATCTAAACTACTATGTACAAGACAACTATCATCCTTTTTTTTTTTTTTTTCATTTTCTTCATTGCTTTTTCCATTTTTTTTTCTTTTCTTTTCTGATTTTTTTTTTACAAAGCAAGCAAAAATACAATAACGCATCAAACATATCTGCTTCAAACTACTAAAACTACTAATACTATCACTAACACTATAAGACCGGGTCAAATTTGGGTAAATTTTTAAGTAAGTCGCTAGGGGTAACAATTGATAGGCTTTTAAGGCACAAAATGGGCAACTAAATGTCCAAACCCCCGCCCCTCTCACTACCATGCTCATATATATAACTTATGAGGTCCAACCCCCCAAATCCCACACTCGCTCACACCAACGACGAGGCTACCTAAATGCCCTTATCCTTTTTGCATTCATGTCTAACTAAGGACTCAAATCGCATTCAAGCACAAGTTCTAATGCACCCCCACCCGTAGCCACTCTCATCAAAGACAATCATTATTTATGTACATTTTGTGTTACAACTCTCACCAAGAATGAAAAAGGTATCAAGGGTTGTCGGTGCACCAACTTGGGGTTAATCTAGGGTGTTCAAATTTTCACATCGTTTCACTTGGCTCAAAATTTTTCAAAATCTTCAAAAAAATTCCCCCCATCCCCACACTTGGGATACATTGACCCCAATGTATGGTTTTGAGAGGCTTTGACCACTAAAATTTTTTCAACATCAACAAAAACGCTTCTTCACTCAAACCCCAAATTTCTTTTTGTACTTTTCATTTTATAATTTTTTTTTATGTTTTTCTTCTTTTTAACATATGACACCACCAATCAATCACCAACCCAACAAAACAACACAATCATAACACCACCCAACCGCCCGACCTTAAACAAACAAGCTAACAAATATGCACAAAAATATACAAAGGAAGAACACAACCGGACTAATAATAGCGCGGTCCTGGAGGTCCAAACATGGAAGACATCACGTCGTTCCATTCACCGAACGCGAACGAGCCGCTACTACTTCCTCCGTGTTGTTGTTGTGCTCCCTCTTGTTGCCTCAGGTCAATCCATTGCGAGTGGTGGATCGGCGGGGTTGGATACGACATACTACCATCATAAGGTGGTAGTGACGCATAATCCACATGTTGTGGATCCACAACCACCGGCCGCCCGGCATGATAATCCGCATGTAATCTCCTTTCTTGATCATCAAAATAACGGTTATTTATTTCCACTTCCCGGGAATACGCATGTGTGCGATTCCATAACTCGTGACGATCCAAGCTATGTTTCAAGGCCCGCTCTATACTTGCACTATTTCTCGTGTTTTGATCATACTACGTCCTCTCCGACCCCGACCACGTATCAAACACGGATGTCGGGGGGGCGTTGATTCGCAATCACCTCTTGCATTGTGCCTTCATAGGCCCATCCCGGCACATACGATTGCTGCATATAATCATAAAACATCCCACCATGACCACTACCATAACCACCTTGACCAACATTTTCAACAACATGCGGCTCGTCCGCATAGTCCTCATCTCCACTCGGAACTACTTCTTCATCGCTTTCTGGCTCGTCCGGCTCACCCGGTAACAAATCTCATGCACCCAACTTCAGTGCCCTCCACCGTTGCCCTTCCGACTTTAACTTGTGATAACGCTCCGACTGAGTATACGTCCAAACATTCCCCAACTTATCCAACGTAAAAGGCTGATGCCTTTTCGTTGCTCCTCGATCTTCGGATGTTATCGCCTTCTGTTGTTTCATCAACCCCGTAATTATTCGACAATACGGGATGATGTCTCTTCCATACTTATTCCGACAGATCCATAAGTGGTTCATGATAAGATAGCGTATAGGAAAACGCGGACCCCCGTGCATCAACGAATAAAGAACAGGTACTTTAGGAAACCTCACCTGTTCTTTGTCCCCCCTTCTTGGAATAACATTGAGAAGACAGATTGTATGCAACAATTTAGCTTCAATTTTTAAATTCTTCCGGTATAGAATACCACTGTATCTACCGGGTAAAAACAATGCTGTCAACATATCATTCCATCGTTGATGTTTTTCCGGCTTCACAAGAAGATCATCAAGCGTCGGTATCATATAATCGCGGGCTGGCAAACTATCATACTTTCCAAGCTTCTTCAAAGTATCAAAAGACATTTCCACTGGAACTCCATTCACAATACCCGTCAGCTTCATATTCGATGGCCTGTCATACGTATTGACCTTAAGCGTTGCCATCCATTCTTGGATTTCGGTGATAAACAAGTTGCTTTTATCTTTGTCAAAGCAACTAAGTGTCGACTCCCAACCTAGAGCCCGGAACTTGTCAAACACCCCAAACTGACCAAACTCAGCTTCTCGAACATCCCTTTCACATATAAAGGCCGCTGCCTTATTCTTCAACCTATTCATACAATCGTTATATAACGTTGGCTTCCATTCCAATGGTTGATCATCTAACGGTCCCGAATCCCATTTCGGTTTCTCCGTCATATCCAACTCCATCTCTTCTTCGCTTTCACTTTCGCTTTCATCCACTCTACCCATACATTGTCTCTTCCGTGGTTGTTGTTCCGGCTGTTTACCCTTTCCTTTTGAAGACGAAGATGAACCAGCTCCCGTCTTTTCTTTTGTTCGTGCCATTCCTACACACATTAGAGCAAACAACACAACCAAAGAAACAAAATTAAACCCTCTTTTCCAAATTATCCCCACACTTGCGTGTTATCATGGTTGTAGATGTTAGTGAACCAAAAGTAAATCAAAAAATTTTCATAAATCGGGCATGGTGTCTCTACAATGTAGAGATCCTCAAAAGTTCACTACTTTAACCACAAATCCTACATCTACAACCATAACCATGTTCAAATAACCAATTTTATAATCATATCTAAGAACAAGCAAGTGGGTATGGGCAAATAACCTAAATAACCTTACTTTTCACAATGTAGCATCAAAATACAACTAATAAGCTTTCATACCTTTGCTTGAAGATGCTAAAGTGCTTGTGAAACAAAAGCTCCCAAAACCCCCAAATTTTTCGAACTAGGGTTTAGAATTCGGACCCAAAAACTGCTTTTTTTCAGAAATCTCTCCTCACAATCGACAAGCTTGTGAAAAATTAGTCAAGTTAGACTTCAATTTCACTTGATTTGGACAAAAATTGAGTGAGATATAGAAGAATTTAGGTTGAAGAAGGTTATGGAGGTTTGTGGGTTTTGTTTGAAAGAGATGATGTTGATAGATAAAATGTAGAGTGAAAAGGATATGTGTGGCTGGGGTTAATCACGAAATCAGATGTTATTTGTTTATTTATTTATTTATTTTATGCGGAACACAAAACGACGGACCCATTTTTTCTGCGTACCGTAACTTACGGTAAGACCGTAAGTTACGGTAAAACTTGAACATCAAATCCCACCGTAAATCAGGGGCCAATTACCGTAAAGAACAAAGATTTTCATAACCCACCGTAAATTACGGTATAACCGTAATTTACGGTGAAACCTGAACATGAATTCTTACCGTAAAACAGTAGATATTTACCGTAAAAGCCAAACAATTTTTCTCTCCACCGTAAATTACGGTAAAACCGTAATTTACGGTACGAACTGGGCAGTTGTGATTCCTGAAAATGTGATTTTTATGCATAATTTTTATATTTTTCTCAATTTTTTCGATTTTTTTATGTTTTTTATTTTTTTTTTAAATTTAAAAACGTGTAAAAATCACCCTACCCCCTCGAAAGTCCCGTGTTGTCCTCAACACAATGTTAGAGTAATTCGTGACCCGAATATCCCCACACTTGTTTCAAACACGGGTTTCAAAGAAATACGGTAATTATGCAAACTATACAAAACAAACAAACTGAAATGTTAACTATTTACACTACCAAACCTGGGCCTTTCACGGTTGTTCCTCATCGACCGGGCGTAAGATGTAGCCCGCTTTGTCAAGCTCCAAGGTGTTGATGTCATTCCCATCCAAATACGGCTTTAACCGGTGACCGTTCACCGTTTGTTGTTTCAATGTTTGCTCGTCTTGGATGTCTACGTCACCAAATCTCCCAACTCTCCGAATGACATACGGACCCATCCATTTACTTTTGAGCTTGCCCGCGAACATCTTGAGCCTTGAGTTATACAACCAAACTTTTTGAGCCACTTCGAACGTTTTCTTTCGCAATTTTGCATCATGCACCTTCTTGAGTTTATCTTTATACGCCGATGCACATTGATATGCCTCGTCTCGAATCTCTTCGATCTTGCTTAGTTGCAACTTTCTCAACTTACCCGCCTCGTCATAATCCGCGTTAACCGTCTTAATTGCCCAATGTGCCCGATGCGCTAGCTCCATTGGCAAATGACAACCCTTTCCATACACCATCCGGTAAGGCGTTGTGCCAATAGGAGTTTTATAGGCCGTTCGGTATGCCCACAACGCATCATCTAACTTACTCGACCAATCCTTCCTATCCGTTCTTACCGTCTTCATGAGAATTTCTTTGATTTGACGGTTGGACACTTTGACTTGTCCACTCGTTTGCGGATGGTAAGGTGTGGTAATTCGGTGATTCACACTATACCTCTTCAATAATTTCCCGAAGTTGAAGTTCTTCAAATGCGAACCACCATCACTTATGATAACCCGCGGGATGCCAAAACGAGAAAAGATATTAGATTGAACAAATTTACAAACAACCGAATGGTCGTTTGTGCGTGTTGCAATAGCTTCAATCCACTTCGAGACATAATCCACCGCTACCAAAATGTATAGAAAGCCATTCGAATTCGGAAAAGGACCCATAAAGTCTATACCCCATACATCAAATATCTCTACAACCAAGATTGGTTGTAATGGCATCTCATCCCTCTTCGATATGCTTCCCATCTTTTGACAATTTATGTAGTTTCTAGCGAATTCACAAGCATCCTTGAAAATTGTGGGCCAATAAAACCCACATGAGAGCACCCGATAGCCTGTTTTGTGCCCACTAAAATGACCTCACATGCGGATGAATGAGCATGGGTCAAAATTTCCAACACTTCTGTCTCGGGCACACACCTTCGTATAACTTGATCCGGTCCAATCTTGAAGAGATCCGGTTCATCCCAAATATATTGCTTCACTTCAACCATAAATTGTTGTCGACGCTTCTTGGTCCAATGACTTGGGATGGCACCCGTGGCTAAGTAGTTGACATAGTGAGCATACCACGGTGCAACAAAGGTGGAAACAGCTAGTAATTGCTCGTCGGGAAAACTCTCATTGATTTCACTTACATCATCGATCCCCTCCACCGGAATCCGAGACAAATGATCCACCACTACGTTCTCACTTCCCTTTTTGTCTCGGATTTCTAAATCAAATTCTTGTAACAATAATACCCACCGAATCAACCGAGGCTTCGCGTCTTTCTTCTCCATCAAGTATCGGACCGCACTATGATCCGAGTAAACCACCACTTTGCTCCCCCAAATATAAGCACGAAACTTATCCAAAGCATACACCACCGCTAGTAACTCCTTTTCAGTTGTGGTGTAATTGAGTTGTGCTTCGGATAAAGTTTTGCTTGCATAGTAAATCACCACCGGCTTTCTATCAACCCGTTGACCCAAAACTGCACCAATAGTGGTGTCGCTTGCATCACACATTATCTCGAACGGCTTTGACCAATCCGGTGGTTGCAAGATAGGAGCTTTGACCAAATGTTCCTTCAAAACAGTGAAAGCTTGCATACACTCATTAGTAAAATCAAATGGGACATCTTTTAATAACAAGTTGCATAAGGGTTTGGTGATAACACTAAAACCCTTTATGAAACGTCTATAGAAACCTGCATGTCCCAAGAATGACCTTACACCCTTAACATTTTTAGGAGGTGGCAAAGATGCTATTACCCTTATTTTCGCCTTATCCACCTCCATCCCCCTTTCAGAAATTACATGACCCAACACAATGCCCTCTTGCACCATGAATTGACTTTTCTCCCAACTTAGCACTAGATTTTTCTCAACGCACCTTTTTAAAACCTTTTGTAATTCATTGAGACAAGCATCAAAAGTAGTGCCAAAAATGGAGAAGTCATCCATAAATACTTCAAGCGACTCTCCAACCATGTCCGAGAAGATACTCATCATACATCGTTGGAAAGTTGCCGGAGCATTGCACAAGCCAAATGGCATTCTCCGAAAGGCAAAGGTGCCATATGGACAAGTGAAGGTGGTCTTGTGTTGGTCATCCGGGTGTATTGCTATTTGATTGTAACCCGAGTACCCATCTAAAAAGCAGTAATATTTTTGACCCGATAATTTTTCAATAATTTGGTCAATGAAAGGTAGCGGGAAATGGTCCTTAGAAGTGGCGGCATTCAATTTTCGGTAGTCAATACACACACGCCACCCGGTAACCGGTCGGGTGGCAATTTGTTCACCACTTTCATCCTTGACTACTTGAATGCCGGCCTTCTTAGGCACAACTTGAGTGGGACTCACCCAAGCACTATCCGAAATCGAATAGATAATTCCCGCATCCAACCATTTAATTACCTCCTTTTTAACTACCTCCCGTAGGTTCGGATTCAACCGCCTTTGAGCTTCTCGTGTCGGTTTGGCATCTTCGGTTGTAATGATTTTGTGCATGACAATTGATGGACTAATCCCTTTGAGATCGGCAATTGTCCATCCGATAGCTCCCTTGTTTTCCTTCAAGACTTCCAACAAGGCTTGCTCTTATGCCAACTCCAAATTAGAGGCAATAATGACCGGTAAAGTGTCATTATCCCCTAAAAACACATACTTCAAATGGCTCGGCAAGTCTTTGAGCTCCAACTTTGGCGGTTCTTCTAGCGATGGTTTAGTACCCGAATCTATCTCCGCCGGTAAGCCTTCAAACTGGTGGGTCCATGGTGGCCGACCTTCTTTCAATGCCATTGCATCTTGCTTTTCCTCTTCAACCCGGAGTGCATAAGCATGTACCTGTTCAGAAAAATCACACAGGCAAACATCCAAACCATCCTCCTCATACTCATGCGGGTTGCATCCATCAACTATATCTGCCATGAAACACTCATCAACACCATTAGCAGTAGAATTGTTAGTAAAAACATTCAAACGCATTTTTCGATTTCCAAAAGTCATATCGACTGTACCAAATCTACAATCGATGACTGCGTGTGCGGTGCTAAAAAATGGCCGACCCAAAATTACGTTTTGTTGTTGTTTTGGGTCCGCCGACGAGTAGTCCAAGACTAAAAAGTCAATCGGATAATAAAATTCATCAATTTTAACAATGACATTTTGAACCATACCCCGGGGTAACTTATGAGACAAATCGGCTAAAACAACCGTTGTCTCCACCCTTGCTAACGGACCAAAATCATATTGGTCATATAAGCCCCCCGGTAAAATGCTAACTCCGGCTCCAAGATCTAGCAACGCCTTAGCCATTTGAAAATTACCAACTTGTATGTTAATCAATGGCGTGCCCAGATCTTGGAGCTTAGGAGGAAGCTCCCCGTTCAAAACCGCACTCACTTGCCCGGTTAAATCGACCCGCTTAGGCATTTTCTTTTTGCTTTGCCTCTTTTGTGTACACAATTCTTTTAGAAATTTTGCATATGCGGGTACTTGTTTTATTGCATCAAGGAGTGGGAGGTTAATTTTAACTTGCTTGAACATGTCCCACAATTCTTCTTTTTGGGGACCTCTTGATGCAATAAAGTTTTTCTTACCCGGGTCAAGTAAAGCCGATGGAAACGGGACTTGACTCGGTTCACCCTCAACTTTTTCACTTTCTTTATTTTCACCCAAACCCGGTTTATTAACATTTAATTCTTTTGGTTTAACCGGCGAAACATCATCATCACTATCATTACCCGTGATGTCCTCAACTACCCCCTCAACCAATTCGGGTGACAAATTGGCTTTAAACTCTTTTCCACTTCTCAAAACACTAACCTGATGAACATTAACATTACCTCTTGACGGACCGTGTGATGGATTTACCTTGGTGTCACTAGGAAGTTGACCCTTGTTCTTCTTCAATTCAGCCACATCGGTTGCCAATTGACCCATTTGGGTTGTTAATGATTGTATGCTTTTGTCACGAACTTCATCTTTTTGCATTCGGACTTCATCAAGTTGATTCCGTTTTTGCATCTCCGTTTGCATGCTCTTTAGCATCTCAATCATCCCCGGTAACGGCGCCAAAATTTGACGTGATTGTCGTGGGTCACGCAAATTTAATCCCAAAAACAACTATAGATAGCGGTAATAGGGTATCGAACTCAGGGAGTATGTGGAAAATATGTCAATTATATAGCCTTGCAATTATACTACAATTATCCTAATTTGCAGAAATTAAAGATCAATACTTTGGATTGTTGTTTTAGAAAACTAAATTAAACTAATTGCAAATCAAATGCTGGATGTAAAACAAATTAGGAGAGAACAATGACCATCTTAGGTTTCAGTTTCTTTAAACAATTGTGTGCAATTCCAACTAGAAAGAGTTACATAGACATAACTCGTGCATGAATAATCGAAGTGATAAAAGGGAACAAAGTACTCGGATTTATAAACACGAGGTTGTTTCCCGATGACCAATTAATCAATAACCAACCCTAACCCTTCCCGTGATATCTCGATTGCCAACGGCACCAAGAACGTACGATTAAGACTAGAAATTGCAATATCAATTAACAAGCTACAAACAATTAAACATACACCATGATATTCAAGCAACGCAAGTTATCATTCTAGAAATTCAGAAATAAACACACAAAAGTTCAAGAGAAACCTTCACCTAAGATGATCACCGAAAGGTTTAGCCGGACATAGCTTGGTGAATCATCATAACAACAAATCTAATGTTCATACAAATCAAAATCACAAACCGAATGTTAGAAAATTGTTCCAAACCAAGCCAAGATAGCCAAAATTGCCCCTAGTGTCTCCAATAACCATCCAATGATGAGAACACTTCAAAAGACCTCATTAAACTGACTTAAAGATGGCGGTTACACATTTGATCGTAGCCACCACCGTAAATTACGGCTCCACCGTAATTTACGGTGGACTTGATATGTTTACGGTGTATGGAGACTGATTTACGGTAGAGCTCTAGGTCAACATCAGGTCCACCGTAAATTACGGTGAGACCGTAATTTACGGTGGTAACTTGATTTTCCTTCTTTGTTTCATCTTTTGTTCCGCACACGACCCGTTCAACTCCAATACCCTCCAAAGCTGCGTTTTATCCACTTCAAGCTCCCGAACCGCACCTGAAACATAGGCAATAGTAGTTATCTAATTCAAGATAATTACACGATTAAGTGAAGGATTATTTCGTCTTTTAACATGATTAAGGGTTGTCCAACGGACCACCCGTCAGCTCTCATGTTTATCGTCAACCACATCTTTTTAGTCAAATGCCAAAGAGGCGACATCCGCAGGCTGGAGTCTACAATCTGTGCTCTAGTTCCGTGTTTAATAACCGGCAACACTTGTCTAAAATCTCCCCCATAACCATTATCTTTCCACCAAATGGGAGACTAACACCTGTAATGTCTTGCAATGTTCGATCTACTGCCTCTATCGACTGACGTTTTGCCATCGATGCCTCATCCCATATGATTAACTTGGAGGACCTAATTAGTTCAATTACCCCACTTTGTTTTTTATGTTGCACATAGAATTGTTATTAACACAAATTGGAATCTTGAATCTCGAGTGAGCCGTTCTCCCACCTGACATATTATTATCTGCGGCACCTGATGAAGCTGTCGCAAGAGCAATAAGACCACGTGAACGTACTTGAGCAAGCAAATCTTTATACAAATGTGTTTTTCCCGTTCCACCCGGACCATCTATAAAGAACACACCTAGACGATTATTATCCACATGTGCCATGATCTCATCAAACACTATTCTTTGGTCTGAATTAAGTTCATTTATGGCAGATAAGTGTTCTGGTTCCACAACTATCCCGTACTCCTCTTGCACCTCACGATGAACTGGATATTGTAAGTTGTGTTCTGCTATTTCGGAAGATCGAAATCATCAATATCTTTACCCATAGATTGTAGGATGACCCTGATGTAAGTAAGAACCATATTTCGAACGTGTTCCATACTTTCACATTGTAACCTGTGATCTTCAGATAGTGCATCAAAGTGATCATTCCACAGCTTACGAATATCACCAGGTTCGCATAAAATTATTATTGTTGCGAATAACCTTCTAAGAGCATTGGGAAACTGAAATAGAGACGCTTCTGTGAGACATTGCGATAGACTATTATCGTTCTCTATCAAGCCTACCACAAGAGCTGCTTTTCGAAATGACGTGAACTTAATACCATTAACCGTGCAAAGATCTTCAAAATGAGTAGGTCCTCTGACATTACACAACAGTAGGCGTAAGTAGTACCTTTCCCCTTCGGCTGGATTGGCACTAACAATACGACCTCTTTGTGGCCTAGTACCACGAGGACACCAACGACATGAGGATGCATTCCATGTGAAGTATCTCCGGAAATCCTTATACAAATATTGCCTTGCAGATTCATTTGCATGGTTATACTTAAAAAATGCAGTCAATATGGTTCTCTTATCTCTTTCCCTATCAACAATTTCTGACATGATATCATTTTCTCTAAATCTAACCATCTGCTTGTTCGGGAGATGGAGTTGTAAGGCCAAAACAGTAGGATAGATATGAGAAAGAGGGAAAGAAAATATACGCCACATAGCCTCCGGGGGGGATACGTAGCGTGCATCCTGAAACCTCTTTATCTCATTAATAAAATCTAGTGCGTCTGGATCAACATGAATAACCTGTTTATCATGCCCTTTGTATATATATTTGAACAAATATTTAACAGATTTTATACTCGAGCAAACCTCGACATTTATGTGGCAATTATACATCATTAAAAGCCTTGGGTTATAAGGGACAACCCATCTGTTATCAAGAGTTTTTCCTCGTATGTCCACCGTTATTCCAGTGTTTCTCCTTCGATATAATGGATATGCATCCTCTCCTTGTGTTGCCTGCTCATTAAACTGTCTAGGATAATGAAAGCGACATACCTTTGGATCACCCTGCATACAAGGACTCTCTGTCCATAAATTTCCGCATGGACCATGAATCATGTGCTTGAAAACAACCTCGTGTAGTTGTGGATGTCGTACCTTGTCAGGAATTTCAGCACAAACGACCTTTTCATAATGGTCTGGATTATAAATTTTATACGGCGGGTGCATGATAAGGAGGAAATGTGCATGCGGCAAACCACACTTTTGAAACTCAATGACATAAACGTATGCCTAAACCTCTCCGAATAAATGTTTCTTAAAGAGCTGCTCCTTAAGATCCTCTAATTTAGCACGAAATATTCGTGAAACAAGATCTAGACGATCTTGTGCGGTTTGACCAGGTTTTAAATTACATGATATCTCGGGCCATTGAGGATTACACGTCATCGTAAGGAATAAATCAGGTTTGCCATCATCTTGAACTAAAGTCATAGCATCTAGAGACCGTCGTCGCATTTCGCGAGGCCCTCCAATGAATGACGCAGGCAACACAATCCGTTGTCCAACTTTGCTAGGACGAACCTCACCGGCATGGACGCAATCCACAAGACCTTGGTATAATTCAACTCGTATCTTACTTTGGTTTCGTTCACAAAATTGCAAACGTGATGTCTCAAGCTTTATATAAACATTTGCAACAAATTGTTGTAGCAATCTACAACCAAGCAAAAGCACGTTTTCAGTAGAGCGAATTTGAAACTTGTAACAATAGTATTCTTGCGTAGCTACGGTTGTCCTACCCCCTCGTGGGTTAGCCCCTGAGTTAAATAAAAAAATAATAATTATATTACATTAAAATTTAGGGTATTATTTATGTGCTTGACCTATAAAAACATAGTTAAGTTCTTCCTACCTTCAACGTCTTCGTCGATGTTGTCGTAATCATTATGAACATTATTGATCGATGCTCCATCACGTGGTATGTTAGGATGCCAACCCGTCTCACCATTAGGGAAGAATAAAGGATACGATAATGGATCGTAACATCCATAGTATGGCTGAATAGTTTTAGGGTATTCGGATCTACCGTACACTACATTACTTCTTTTGTAGGAAGTGATATTGTCATTCCCTTCAACCCAAATACCAGCAACCTATATAGATGTGTAGTAGAAATAAGTATAATCTATAATAATGTTAGATATATTAAAGTTATTTGTAAATAAAATAATGGTAATTAAACCTCAGATGTGGTTGGTCGGTTGTACACCCTCTGTCAAGTTCAACTGAAGCATTCAGAGTGACTTTATAGTTGTCTAGAGGACCTAGCTCCGCATGACTTCGAAATGTCTCGGCATAAGGATTTCTAGAAAGAATAAGTGCCAACTTTTGTGTAATATTTCGATCAAGATTTGGCCATTGGAGTCTGAGATCTAACTCGGTGTCGGGATAAAAAAATATAGCTGTAAGTACCTAGGTGTGCCATCCCTAGGAACTAATTGGTCAATTCTGTGATATATTCCTTTATGTGCATGAAAAGTATATACACCGTCTCTCATATTATTCAGCATATCATCTAATGTCACACCCATTGAGGCGAAAGAAAAATTGGTGTTATAAGCGCGTATGTTTATCCTAAACATTTTTCCAATATCATCTTGTGATGTGAAAAGTAGGTATAATTCAGCAGGAATGGCTGAAGTTGCTAATTTTGTTTTCCCACTCATGCAACAAAAGGTAGGAAATTCATATTAAATCGTTTTGCTCCACAATATGGACATGGACTGCGTTCATTTAAGATGAGAGATTGTCTAGGTATACCATCATAAACAAAATTATATGGATCATGTTCTATGGTCTCGGCTCGTATGGGTGGTTGATCACCGGTCGAAATATGTGTACTCGGGATACCATTTGAAATAGGTTGACTATTATCTCAACGTGCAGTGTAATATCGTCTATTATACTAAATCGGAGTGAACTTAATCATATAATTTGTGTATTTTGTATTCGATCAGTGAACATTTTTAGACATTCGATTGTGTCATGTTCTGTACTCAATTAATCACATTTTTAATTTAACCATGTGCTAACATTACATCTTTTACATCTTTGGGGACTGATAGAGTAGATATTTAATTGTCAAACGGGTGGCTATTTTTATATTTGTTGTTATTTTCTTAAATCACTTGTACATTAATGCATTAACTACTTGTACCTTTTAATCCGTGCGTCGATATTGAACAAGACAGCTACCAAAACGTCGACAAAAATGTGTAGGTTGTCATGTTATCTTTGGATTTTTTTTAAACATTATAGTTTATAAGATATGTCAAGAATAAGTAAAAAAAATTATAAGTTTGTTATGGAGGAGTGAATTGTAACTAAATATCTAAAATTTAGATAAAACCTTAGGGATTTAAATGTAATAAGTTTAGGGGCTAAAAAAATAAATAGTGGTTAAAAGACCAAACTACCCTCATTTTAGGGGTCTTTCTATAAATCAAGGGAGGAAAAAGTTATTATTTTTTGGGTATCTTAAAATGCCCATGGCTCATGCATCTATATCTCTAATAAAGCAAACCATTGGGGGACACATGTCACCCAATGAGTTTATCACAAATGATGTGGCATCCTCTTATGCAAGCATTTGAAGGTTTTGCACATGTGTCACTCCCACATTCAATTTCAATACATATTAAGAGAATAGAAACCCTAATATTGTGAAACCCCTCATTCGTTCCTTTCATCTGGTGATCCTTCTTCTCTACACCATCATATCACAAACCCTAATCTCTATCAAACTTTTTCTTGTATTGGAGAAACACTAATCAAATGATTCATCTTCACTTTTTTTATACCTTAATCCAATGATTTCTTCAATCGGTATGTTGACCCTCTCTCTCAACCTTCATCCTGATTCTAAACCCAAACCCTAGATCAAAATTCGTCTGCCTCTTTATCTCTCTCAATCATCAATCGTCTGCGACAACGATCAATCCATCTTCAAATCGTAATCCGGTATGTGCGATTACTGTTTTCGAATTGAAAACTGAATGTTGTTTTACGTTTTCGTAAGAATTGAATATAAACTGTAACTGATTGTTATTTTACGTTTTCGTAAAATTTGAATATGGATTCTTCAGTGCCAAAATCAAATTGCAGACGGAGAATACAGCAGGCATTGTGGTGGCGTTTTACGTACGTAATCTTAATTCATAATTCATCATCTCTAATTTCGAGGAATAGGGCAAAAAATGACAAAACAAGGGCAGTTTTCGTATTTGATTATTATGTTGAAAATGAAATGGTTTGGTATATGCAGAGTAGTAATGTGGATGTGTTTCCTAAAAGACATGATGAATCAACTTATCTAACAAAATTAATATTTGAAATTGTAGGTGACAAGATTGCATCTGGTGGAAGTTTTACGCCTCACATGGTTACTGTTAATCCGGGCGAGGTATGTTGACTTGAAATAAAAATGCATACCATAGTCGTTGTGCTTTTGAATAATCGTTAGTTATATTTGCAGGATGTTACGCTTCCGTAAATCCATTGGAAACCCAAATGGACTTCTCTTTCAGGTCGTTCGATTCAGATTTCAACCCGAAGTTTTATGCTGATGAGAAAGAGAAGGCATCAGAACATGAAGCCTTTCGTGGTAATCTTTTCTTAGATGAAAGCATAAATGTAAAAAGTGGACGTCATGAATCATTTATTATAGGCTATGCAGAACTAACTGAACCACGCCTGCTTGGTTCCAACGGTTTTGAATTGGACAAACTCTGGTTTCATAAATGATCATAGCACAAGATACTAATCAACTTTGTGTTTTAACAATTTTGAATGATCTTGTAGCTATGATGGAGTACTCGTGAACTCTCTTGCAGCAAAGGATGTCGTTTCATGGTACACGGACATAATTATCTTGTCATTTCTGGTTTCATTTTAACACGTTTAGTCCAGTGATTCTGTTCTTGCAAGAGACTGAATTTAGTTGTTATAGCCTTTTGCAGGAACCTTTTTAATCCGTACCTCTTATATGGACTGTTCATGAAAATCACCCGCTACACGGGCTACAAGATACGTCTCTAATGGCCAAGCTGAGTTGATTGATGATTGGAAAGCAATCTTTAATCGGGCTACAGTTGTCGTCTTTCCAAATTATGCCCTACTGGTATGTATAAGTTAATACTCTCTTTAATGATTTTCTCATCCGGCTTTAGATATATGTATTTTATGTTACTCATTTTCAGATGTTCTATTCTGCGTTTGGTTATATTTGGAAAAAAGAAATTAAAAATGTAACATCAAATTGTTTTAAAGAATCCAACCATGATAACATTGAATTTTGAACTTCCAAACAAAACAAGCTCTACAAATTTTCAAACCAATCAAACTACGATTTCAACCCCGTTGATTATATATATATATATATATATATATATATATATATATATATATATATAGGGTAGGGTTCATGCGAGAACCACTCTGTTTTAAGTTTTATAAATTGGATTCACACATAGTCACATGAACACCTTTGACCGCTGTTTTTGCTTTTGTAGGGTTTTCTGTGGAGAGAGTGTTTGTTTTGATACATATTCCGCAAATGATTGGTGCTAATTTTCTTTATATGACGTTTCACTTTTGAGTATGTAGCTCTGACATCAAGCACATGGTTTTAGAGTACTTGCTTAGGGTTTTTAATTTCTCCTGATCATATGCTTTATCTCTATCAATTGTAGGATCATGAAACGACCTAACGAGTCGATCAGAAGAGTGCTCAGACTGAATCAGAGGCGGTATTCATTGATTCGGTCTTCGTTTAGCTTGTATTCACTAATAAATGTCTTGTTTATTGATCTTGAACACTTTACAGTACAGAGACACCTCGACAGGGCTTCGCCGTCGGAATCTAGAATGTTACAAATGATGACAGTTTGAAGGGTATATATAGGCTAGAGCCCCTGACCGTTTGAAAGTGGCAAGACACCCTTCAAACGGTCACCTCTTCAAACCGTCACTCCTCTCAAACGGACACCTCTCAAACTTACAACATATTCAAACGGTCAACAATCTAATTACATAAATCTGATTTGTCTTCTTGTGAACATTCAATTTCGTGTAAACTTGCAAAGATGATGTCATCTCTATGATGTCATCATTAAATATGATGACATCAAGCTTGATCATATCCGCAACGCAATCCAGACTCGATATAAGACGAAGTCGACAGATGTATGCACCAACAGACTCCCCCTCAGATGTTGACGAGTCTTAAGTGTCGAGTCTTCGCATCTTCAGTCTTTATCAGTCTCTTTTCCTTCTTGGCATATACCAGGATCTTCTCTTTTGCTCTAGTCTCGTCAGACTCCCCCTCTCATCATGATGGGATCGCTGTCTGGAATTAGCTATTACCTTGAGATCAATTCCTGGCTTTTTCTCTGTTTAAGCTCATTTCCTGCACGAATTTTCTCACTGCCACATAAGTTTTTACTTAAAACAATAAGAAAAACTTACTGGAAATAGTTATATCAAGTTCAGATTAATGATCTTGATTAACTAAACAAACTTTCTTTCTCAAAATCACAATTTCTCAATTCAGCACACACACTCCCAAACCTGTTCATCATGTTCAGCACTTGGAATTTTGAAAATCAGCTCTTCAACATCAGTTGTCGAAAATATTTTTGTATTTTTCAAAATTTATGATAAAACACACTAAATTTTTTTGGATTTTTTATAACAAAGGAATGCAGTAAAGAAATATTTACAAACAATATTTTTTTTTGTAAACTTGTGTAAGAGGATCATATCAGTTTATGTGACCAATCACTAGCACCGTTAAGCTTTAAACATTTTAAGTTCTAAACGATTCACGTAGATTGACGATATGTTTGTCCTCTTAAGCTCAATCTAAAAACTTTCAAAATGCTTACCGATACGTTAAGGTATATTAATTTTGCACTAAGTTCTTATGGACCCCACGATCTCAGCATATCCCCTCATCATGCAATACACTGACTCAAGTAATGCCTTTAAACTTTTATCAACTGTGATTTGTGCGAAAAACAAAGCAGAATGTTTAAACACTAACAATTAGGTCGATACTTCCGTATACGCAGAGAAAGTCCAATGTTTAAACAAAATAAGAAAAACAAAAATAAGTTGAAGTTGTTTAGGCTTTAACCACCAGGTCGATACTTCCGTATACGCAGAGGAGGTCCAAAGCTTAAACGAAACACCAAAGAAAATAAAGTAGAACGTTTAGGCAACAACATCCAGGTCGATACTCACGTATACGCAGAGGATGTCCGATGCTTAAACAAAATAAAGAAATAAAACAAGTTTAAATCTTTGCAAAATGAAATGCACAATCACAGCGACTTTTTAGCAAAGTTGTGAAAGTTCACAAACTTAACCAGTTTTATGTCTTTCGACAATCAGCGATTACTGAGTAGGCACACAATCAAGAAGGACAAAACTAAGTACTATGCTTTTGACCGTGTTTCCCACTAGAACTAGGTTTTTTGCTTTAGATTTGTATCGTTATCGCAAATCTACTAGTCTAGCTGAGCCTACCGTCACATCTTTAGTGAGATCGTTTATCACATTTTGACTTTCCAATTCTTTAGCATGCTGTGACAGTCCAACTGATCTACTATCATTTCCTCTTTTATACAACAAAACTCATTTTTTGCATTTTTCAATGTTTTTGACTTTTCAAATTTTCTAATAATTTTTTTTAAATTTTTACTCCCCCTAAAATCAAAATATGTCTCAATTTTGATTTTCTGGGAAAATTTGAAAACAAGCTGTACAAGAAATGTGACAACATGATGAGAATCATTTCAATTCTCCATTCACTTGGCTTGAACAATCAGAACTCCCCCTGACAACAAAACATTTTCCCATGATGATTTCAAAACACTTAAGTTTGTTTTAATCAAAATGGTTTTTCCGGAAAATAAGTTTTGTGAGTCTTTTCACAAATTCGGGGTTTCATCACCTTGTTTTCTTCAACCACTTGTAAAAACTAATATTTGTAAAATCAATCCATAAACATCACTTGTAGAAAATCAAGTACAACTTAATGTCCCTGATTTACCACTTTTAAATCGAAATATCACAAATGTGAATTTCTCAAGAAAGATGCCGATTCATGTTCCACGCTTACCAACCTGGGAACTCCGGCAAGTCAGGTTTTTCTATTTAAAGAGTTTCAACCAAGCCTGACGGTCCTTGGGTGTTTTTGAAATTCCATTTGACAATGATGGAAAATTTTCATCATTCATTGTCAAACTGGAATCACCACTTTTTACCTCAACACATGGCTCCTCTGGTTTTAATGAACCAGAATCATTGCCTGAATGTGGCTTGTCTGACTTTGATGAGCCAGATTCATCGCCGACATGTGGCTCCTTTGTTTCCGAAGAAACATATTCATTGTCACCAATTTTCACCTTCTTCTTCTTCTTCTCCTTTTTCGTCCTCAGATTTGTATCCAATGAATTCGTCTTGCTTGACTTTGCCATCGAGGGAGTCGATTCATCAGAACTCTTATTCTTAACAGATGAACCCGAGGACAAAATCCTTTCGAGATACTATCTCGCCTTCTTCCTCTTCTTCCTCAGTCTGTCTTTTTGCCCCTGTGAAAGCTTTACTTTCTTTTCTTGAACTTTAGGTTCTTGAACCTTCTGTTCATTGGGCTTGACATTGACTGGTTTCTTCACCTGCTTCTGAGATTCAGCCCTCGATCTTCTAATTGATCTCATTGAGCAATCTCTAGAAATATGGCCAATGATGTTGCAGTTAAAACATCTTCTCGACTCAAACCTCCAACTCTGGCAGTTAACAACAATGTGTCCTTGATAGCCGCATCTGTAACACACTCTGTTATCGTACCAATCACCATTTTCAGTCCAAACATTTAGATCAAAGCACTGTTTAGCTTGGTAATAATCTTTCCTCTTCTTGTTTGCTGGATTTGGCTTTTGAGCACTGTGGTCCGACCTGCACCACTTATTACCAACTGTTTTTGAGTTTTGTTTTTCAGATTTTTGTGATTTTTTATAATGATTGGATGATTGAACTGATGAGCTTTTATTCTTGTTTTGACCATTTTCTGAATTTTTAACTTTTTGTTTCTGTTCCACTTTCTTCTTCAAAAGTTTTTGCGTAGAGCATTCACCCTTTTCAGTCGATTGCAGAACAGTTTCTTGAAATTTTTCTTTTAATTTTAAAAATATTTTCTTTTTCTCATTTTCAGCATCAGACTCTGTCTCAGACTCGTCTGCTGAATAAAACTCCTCATTTTCAACATCAGTTTTCTCATCACAATCTTCAACCTTGACTTTGTCAAAGTTTGTGACATAGTCACTTATTAGAACTGAATTGATCGGTTTTGGACAGGGGAACACAGATAAAGTAATTTCTTTTCAAGCTCATCAATTTTGTTCCTTGAATTCTCAGCTTCATTTTCAAGCTGAGATATTCGTTCAAGATGAGACTTGATTGTTTTTTCGTTTTCAATTTTAATGTTTTCAAGAACAGATTTTTCATTTTCCAAAACTTTTAACTGTTCTTGAAATTTTGTTTCATTTGCTTTCAGATTTTTGTTCTCCAGCTTTATCCAGAAATCTTCATCTTCTGAAAATTTCTTTTTGTTTTCAAAATCCTTTTCTTTCTCTTTCAAAATCTTGTTTTCTAATGTCAAACTATTAAAATCATTTAACAGTTTGTCATTTTCAGATTTCAACCTCTCACAATTTTCCTGCAAATCAAAAATCTGTTTCTTATCAGCTTTCTTCTCATCTTTCAAAGCTAAAATCTCTTCAGTATGTTCCTCTTCCACTTGAACACCTTTACTCTTGCTCTTCTTTAATATTGATTTTCCACTTTGACTTTTCTTCTTCTCAGCATTCCTCTCCATCTGTTCTTCAAGTTTCTTAATGAATTGACCAATTGCCAAATCAGAGTATTCTCCAGTTATTTTTAAATTCAAAAGAAATGTACTCCACTCTTGTTGAGGTAAGGCATTGGCTAATTTCTCAACCCATTCATTTGAACTTTTCTTAATACCCTTCTCAGACATTAAGCGAACAAGATGGCTATACCTCTAAATTATACTCTTTGTACTTTCTCCTGGACAACCTGAAAACAAGTCAAACTCTTTCTCCAATACATTTATTCTATTAATTGTTTCACTAGTCATTTTAAAGAAATTGATATCCATGATACGGAAACACGTTTATCAAGACAGTCCCGTTAAGCGAAATATCAAGTCCAAGCAAGATCACCTTTCAAAAATATACCTGAAACAAACAAACAATCAGTTTAAACAAATTGAATATGTAAATGTGTGTGTCGTTTAAATCGATCTAGAACTCGTGTCGAAGACTTGGACGAGTGAAATTTAGACAAACAATTCACTTCTGTTAGGCCGCACAAATCAATGAGCCGGTTGTAATATGATTAGGCCGGATCTTTTGACACAACTATGATTGGACCTCAATTAAAATGAATATGATTGGGCCGCTTTAAAAGGATTCTCGTGACATGGGTCAGACAATCTCAAACATACATTGGGTCGATTTATCCACTAAGCCGACAAAAACATGTGATTTCTTTTCCAATTTAGATCAAAATTAATTTGACCTCAAAATCCACTAACTCGACAACAACATTAATTGGCTGGACACCAAAAGCACATGCAAATTGATTGAATCGATAATCTCAAAATTCTAATTGTGATTTAACCAACTCTTGTACCGATAAAAGCACATGCACTAACACATGGGATGCACAAATGACTTTCAAATAATGGCCGACAACTGTTAATAAAGATCACATGTAACTCTTGAACAAAAACCAACTGACTCTTTCGATTAAAGTATCACACAATTCGATGAACTTATCAATCGGTTCACACTACTCAATGCACTTTCGATAATATCACATGCAACTTAGACTAACAAGTCCTGGCAAATCACATGAATCAATGAATCTTTTCAAACGGTTCACACAACTCAATGTACAATCACGTGAAGACTGAAACACTTTCAAACAAGAACCATGTTTCAAACTGTCATGTCACGTTTCAAACGTTCAGGTGCAATTTCAAACTTTCAGGTGCAGTTTCAAACTGTCACGGTCAATTTCAAACGGACAGGTGCTTGCTTCAAACGGTTAAGTCAATTTTCAAACGGACAGGTATGTATTTTCAAACGGTCAGGTTCAATTTCAAACGGTCATGTCCAGTTTCAAACTGACAGCCAAGTCTCGTTCAAACGGTCAGCAATTTTCAGTTCATTTTTACCATTTTTTCTTCGAATTTTAAGCTGAAACTCTCAAGGGTTTGTTAAAATACAATTACGCATATATTGTGAAAGTTTTAGCCGATTTTATCCGTGAAAAATATCAATTTTATGAAAGAAGGTGTAGAAAATCAGAATTTGCTAGCGAAAACGAGCTAAACGGTAAGAACTCTTCCTCCTGAGCTCTGATACCACTTGTAGGATCGTGAAACGACCTAACGAGTCGATCAGAAGAGTGCTCAGACTGAATCAGAGGCGGAATTCATTGATTCGGTCTTCGTTTAGCTTGTATTCACTAATAAATGTCTTGTTTATTGACCTTGAACACTTTACAGTACAGAGACACCTCGACAGGGCTTCGCCGTCGGAATCTAGAATGTTACAAATGATGACAGTTTGAAGGGTATATATAGGCTAGAGCCCCTGACCGTTTGAAAGTGGCAAGACACCCTTCAAACGGTCACCTCTTCAAACCGTCACTCCTCTCAAACGGACACCTCTCAAACTTACAACATATTCAAACGGTCAACAATCTAATTACATAAATCTGATTTGTCTTCTTGTGAACATTCAATTTCATGTAAACTTGCAAAGATGATGTCATCTCTATGATGTCATCATTAAATATGATGACATCAAGCTTGATCATATCCGCAACGCAATCCAGACTCGATATAAGACGAAGTCGACAGATGTATGCACCAACAGACAATCCTGTCCGACAACATTAAATTGATCTTCAAGACGCAATAATCTTCGATTGACGGTAATGTTTGATTTCATTCGTCATGTTATTAATCGATTCTGTTTGAATCGTTTAATGTACTTTGAAATTTTACTACTCATTGAAGAATTTGATAAAATCCTCAACGGAACTATCACTCATCTCTTTCTTAGTGTATCATTTGCCTTTTGCTATAGAACGTCTAATGAAATATGTTATATAAATAGACAACTATTTTTCAGTCGATTTAGTATTATGGATGTTGATTTTTTGTTGTTGTTTGAAGCATATGAGCAGTTCATATCGAAACCCAATCTTTTACAACTCTGTTCATGATATTCATTTATTGGCATCTGGCTTTCAGTTGCCAAAATCATTGGTGAGAAAAACGTGTCTTTGCTTGATTTTAGCGTTTAATAATCAATTCATTTGAAATTTTTTTATTGTGGCTACAGGTGAAGGCATTGGGAAGACAACTCTAACGGGTATACCGATCGGGAAGTAATTTACGGCGATGGATAAAATGTGGAAAACACACTCTGCTTTAGGGATTTTGCTTTTTCCTATTTGTTTTTTTCGTCCTCATTGAAATTCAGGTAAGACTTTATCGAAATTCAGGTAAGTCTTTTGTTTAATTGTCAGAATATGAGCGGATCAAGCGGGTCATATTGAATTAACTTGAAACACTAATTGGTGTAAATAATTTACATTGATCAATTTGAGTATGTTGTCTTTTGTTTATACTTAAAGCTAGGGATGAGTGTGGTACCCGTTCAGTACCGAACTGGTACCGGTACCGGAAAACAGAGAAAAGTGGTACCGATACGGTACCGGTATTTATCGGTGGTTTACCCGTAAGTACCGGTACCTTATCGGTATCGGTACCGAAAACGGGAGAAAATGGTACCGGTACCGAATATTACGGTTCGGTACCGGTACCCGGTACCAAATGCTCATCCCTACTTCAAGCTATTTTGGCTACATCATTTAGTTCTGGTTAGTTTTGCATTGCTCAGTTTATGCTTTTGGTTAACTTTTTCCCTATTTTTCGTGATTTGTTCATGTGTTCTCTCGCCAATACGCATTTGTTCATTGTTGAGGTTGTTGATGCCAACTGATTTGTAGTTCAGGTATGTTCCAATCACTTATCATTTAATGCGTCGGCTTATCAGATTCAAGGATATGGTAATTATCTAATAGTAGTCATTCATTTCAAGAGTTTGGTGTTTTAGTTCAACAAGTCCGCCTTCTTGACCAGTGACCACACCTTCGTTGATGTAACCCAAGAATCTTGAATGAGATATTCTGCTTGAAGCGGCTGCAACTGGGTTCTTGGGTAAGCCGGTTTCTGCTCTTGCTATAGGATGTTCAAGTGCAACATTGCCTATGAGGCTAAGACCAACTGTTTTTAATAGGTTTTTTTTTGGTGAGTTTGTTGTCTAAAGTTGATTCTAGACATAGGGTGGTTCTTCTATCTTTTTAATAATTTTGTGATTTATGAAGTATAATGAGGGGCAAAAAGGGAAATTACATTTGACATGTTTGCTTTGCTTTGAATATAGGAGTGATTCTAAGTTCAGGTTGGTTTTTAGAGGGAATAAGTTACTCTATTAAATAATGGTCATTCATATTGTTATAAATAAATTTACTCGGAACTAATTGGTGAATGTTTCTAAATGAGATTTAATTGGACCTATGAAAAACCCCGTAAGAATTACACGAATCAATAATAATTATTAAAGAGATCTGGGGTTTTAGAAAACTAATAGTTCTATTTTAGAGTTAAATTTACTTGTAGATTGTTACCTTTATGCTTTTAATCAATTATTCAAGCATGAATGTTTGTACTTTGCACGTTATATTTACTTTCTTTGTTAGATATCATGTTGTCTTTTGAAATTCGCCATGGCATCTTCTTTTCATAGCTTTCTTTCTTTTGAGCTAAACTGTTGTGTATAATTGTAACAATTATACCCGGAAAGTTTCGATCTGAACCCGGCAAGTTTCTATCTGAATGTGCCAGTTTACTTAAAATAATTATTGTATAGTTAGTTAGCCCAAAAATTTGGTGGTTAAATTTTTTTTTATTTTGTTGATACAGTTCCGGAAGTGTGGAGACAAATCACAGCAAAACGAGCGGATGATGGATCTCATAGTTGAAATTGAAGGCAATATTGAGACTTTAGAAGAGGCTCTGGATAAATTGACATGTACCGAGATAGTGGATGGTGAAAACAAGTATAAATGAAGGTAGATTAGTTCAGAACTTACTTTATTAAATGCTTGATGCACGATAAATGCTATTTTGTATTGATTTTGTTATTATATAATGCCTTTTCAGGTGCACTTTTAGTATCAAGTTGGTTACAAATGATAACACATGTTGGTTTTAATAAGGATTGAAAATTCAGTCTTTCACCTATTGGATTTACCTTTGTACTTTTGCAATGAAAATTTGGTCCAAAATATAATTTTGCTTTGAAAGTAGTTTTTATATCACAGAGGAAGGTCATGGTAAATATAGTTAGTTATCGACTACCCCTGAACAATTTTTTTAACCCGCACTACCCCTCAACTTCTCTTCTAGATTCGTAATATGATTATTATTGTATCTTATTACGATTTTAGTTGTACCTAACTTGCTCTGATTTTGTGAAGCTAAGGGACGATATTCAAGAGTAAGTACGTATATTGGTGGTGGGGGTCGGACTGCAGGTGGGTTAGGCTGTGAACTTCTCAAATGTAGTCTACAAGGAAGTTTTTTCCGGCATTTGAATAGTTTTATGTTTTTTTCTTCCAATGTATGTATTTGTACAGAACATTTCATTTCAAAGTAAATAATATGGTTTTGGTTGAAGCCCGCGTATTACGCGGGCATTAACCTAGTTATAATATAGTATAGATAATGAAAAAATTAATTTAGATGAGAAAACCAAATAACTAACTAAAAAAGGTTAAAAAAACATACCAATTTTTTTTTTACAATTTTTTTTTAAAATTGGCTAATTTTTATCTATAGTTTTTAAAAAAAAAAAAATTGTAATGCATATGTGAAATAATTTGCTAATTTTATAAAATTTAATTTCCTTTTATGTAAATTCATATTATTATTATCTTCCTAATATAATAAATCAAAAGGGTTTAGGCTGAGGTGTCAACACCACAAGCCATCCCCTTGCTCTCTTTCATAGTTGGCAACTTCTGCCTTATTCAAGATCCAGGTGTCATTTCTTCATATTTTTTCTAAAAACTAAAGAAATAGATTTTGGGCGGGCAAACAAATTTTTGGGCGGCCAGTTTCAACTTTTGAATTCCCTTTACTCATCCCAATACACCCATTACCCTGTTGTTTTCTCAGTATATCACTGTTCTTTCATCTTCTGCCAGCCGCCAGCCAGAGAAACCCTAAACGCATCTTCAAACTGAGTTTTGCCATCACCAAATTTTGAATTCCCCCTCTCATCCCCAAATCCCCATACTTTCACTACTTTCAACTATAGAGAGAGAACCAGAGAAAAAGAAGAGAGAGAGACAGAGAGAGCGGGGAGAGAGAGCAACGATTCTTCCCCCAAAATCGTTAATGTTCCAGAAATTGTTGTTCAAGTGCTTGATCTGAAAGCCACCGGTAATAGATACAGGTATGGTTTGTGTGTTTCATCTAGGGTTTTGGTATTTTTGGGTATATCTTTTGATTTGTGTGTTTGATTTTGGGGGTGGTTGAGTGTTTGTTATGATTTAGGGTGATGAAGACATTCATCCATTTAAAACCCTAATTGCTTCATCCGTTTTTCTCTACAGGAAGACCAACGATGGGATCATCATCATCAGCATCATCAATGATGTTACAGATTCAACGATCTAAGGTCGGAGTTTCCACGATTCAGATTCAAATCGACTCTATCCAATATCGATTTATTAAGGTTCGGTGATATAACTCTATTTTAGATTTTGTTTCGTGATTCATTCTTTTATGATATAAGAGAAGAGAATATTTAAAGGAAAGCGATAAGACTGGTCTGATACATGAGAAAACATTAAAGTTGACCCTCAAGCTCTCATTTGCATTTGCATGTAAAATTTTGGCATTATCAACTATTTTTTGATACACAAACTTATCTACATATGGGCTCATACCTTTTGGAGACTTTAAATGATCGTTACAGCAAGAAATTTGTTCAAACATACATTGTGTTTCCTAATTAGAATGAGAGAAGTGACGTGGTGGTCCAGCCATATAATTTTCTTTTGACTCTCAAACGACTTACACTTAACGTTGACTGTGTTGTGGTTCTTGATAACACTTAACTAAATACCTTTTTCTTTCCCAGGTCGTTTAATCATTGCAATCCCGTACCCAAATTTATGAGAGTTGAGGTAACAAATATATAAATTTTGTTCTTTGTTTGAATTACTTGTGATACCGCAAAGAAGTTCATTTTTGTCATGATCTCTATATTTTCTTGCTAAATAGACTGGCACCATCTGATTAAAATATCTGCACAAACGGAGTGATTGCCGGTTGTAGCGCTATTCTCTGCAGTTTGCACCATTTATCCAGGAGTTCTTCATTTTAAGGCGGTGGATTTGGGATTTCTATAAGGCAAAGGTACGTGATTCACAAATTGATTTGGGATTTATTTGGATTGTTTACAATTACCTTTTTTAATGAAATGTTGGTTTTTTCTTGAAGTTGATCATTTTTTTGTGCATATAGGTACTCCACTTTTGGACTTCAATACAAATTTTAATTCAAGGGGATGGAGGTAGAGGTATTCATAGTTCAGTTTAAAATCATGAAACCGATCAACGGTTTCACTTCGTGGTTAGGTTTATTTTATACTTTCGGTCGGTCGACATCAAAATTTTCAACCTGTAATTAATGATTTGACTTGCGGTTTTTATCGAAAACCGACTGCATAAAACCAGACCGCGCCGTTAAATTTAACTATGTATATTTTTTTTATTTGTATCAGATAATAGATAATTTTATTATACATAATATGTATTTAATTAACTTGAATTGGCTCATGAGTCCAGTGGCCACTGTCAAGTAAAGTTTGCATTTGATATTTTATAACCCAAAATCAGAATAGGTTAATTCTTATAAAGAAATGTGTTGATTGTTATCATTTGATTCTTTTGTTTGTGATTATACAAGGGTTTTGAGTTGCTTTTATCTTTGTTAGACTGAGTGTAGTGGGGCAACCTGTTGAGTGGGCGTCTTGCGACACGTGGCGCCACGTCACATAAGAGGATTCTGACCAAAAAAGGGGTAGTGGGGCAACCTTGCTGGGTGGGGCGTCTTGCGACACGTGGCACCCATTTATTTTGTCTTTTTTTATGTAAAAGATATAAAAAAAATCCTATTTTTTATAAAAGTCTTTTTTTACTTCAACCAAAATAAAAAAATACATCAACTAAAAAAAAAATTACTTCAACCAAAATAAAAAAAATACATCAACTAAAAAAAAAATACTTCAACCAAAATAAAAAAATACATCAACTAAAAAAAAAAAATTACTTCAACCAAAATAAAAAAATACATCAACTAAAAAAAAAAATTACTTCAACCAAAATAAAAAAATTACTTCAACAAAGGTTATATTTTTCTCGAATTTCTTGCTTCATTTGCTCGGCTAAAGCGAGCTCGGCTCCAGTAAGGTTTGTCGTGTCGGTTCTTCGTCACCTAAATCAACCACTAGATGGAATACAAACAAAGTTAAAAAAAAAAAAAATAAACATATTCTTTACAAAAAAAATATCTAAAAAATTTATACCATTTTGTTGGCTCGATCCTCCAACGTTTTGAAAACCACCGGGTTGTTGTGTGTTCCAAGTGGTGAACCCCATATGTTGCGGTATGGGCGTATTGTTGTAGTATACTTGCGGTGTAGGGCTAGCAACGTGCATATTATTGAAATAGGCGTAAAAAGCGGGGTTATTTAAAACGTTTGGGTCCGTCAGATCGGGTTGTGGATTGGAAGATTGTGTATTTTGGTTGAAAGGAGGGATGTTGTGGGGATACATTTTGATGAGTTGATAGAAGATTGGTATAAATTTTGATGAGTTTGAGAGAAAATTGGTATAAATTTTGATGAGTTTGAGAGAAAATTGTGGTAAAAATGTGTTTGATATGGGGTATTTTATAAAGGTTGGATTATTAAAAAAAAAAAAAAATAATAAGCTTAGCCAACATAACCGTTGGCAACGGCTATATTGGAAATCAAACATTTGAAATGGGCGACGAGAATGAGTCGGGCAAGAGGGGGTCGCCCCCCAAGTCGCCCCCGGGGGCGGTGTTCCAGGCGACTTGGGGCGACTTGGGGTGGGGAGTCGCCCCACTACACTCAGTCTTAGTTTCTTTTCGACAAATTGTATAGAGTTTATTTTGGCAGCTTTATTATTTATTTTATTGTTCGTTATAGATAACTTCTCAAAAAGGAGCCTAAACCATGTATATATGAAATTTCCCCTAATATGAATCCTTGAAATAAAAAAAAATGCAAACAAAATTGAGTTTGGGGCTTGGGCAAATATCAACTATTCAACCCATTTGACGCGTTTCCATTTATAGACCCCTTTAGAATAGATGGATCAAATAGCCATTGTTCTTAAATTGAGTCAATTAAATTATAAAATAAGATAAATTAGTAAAACATTTGTAAACATAATTTTTTATATAACATAATGACACAACTCCATTATTTAAAATTATTTTTTTCTACTCGGGAGGCTCCCGGGTTATAACCTAGTTATTATATATATCAAATCCTAACATTGGTTTGCGCTAGTGTATTTTCAAAGACTTTTAGTTTTACCACATCGGTTTTACTTTTTATTCTATTACCACTCAATTTAAAAACAAACCTTGACTGACACAGCCACATGTCTTCTCACAACCTATTCTTTCTTAAGAATAAATAATAAAATATTTTTAATAAATTAATATATTTGTGCTTCTTTCTTAAGTTTATAAACTATAAAACCAAAAGTTTTATAAATTATCAAACCAAAAATTTTATAAGAGATATAATTTGCTTACGCTAAAATTGTTTTAGGTACAAATTCGTACGTAAAACTCAATGTTTTTCTCAAATTATTATTTTTTAATTAAATACCATTTAACATTAAAGATGTTTTGTGTTGTAATTGTAGCATTTAGAGAAGCAAAACGTTATCAACCGAATTCACTTGTGTTTCAATTCAAAAGTATTGTAGCATTTAGAGAAGCAAAACATTATCAACCGAATTCACGGCGCGAAGCGCCGGATAATTTTCTAGTTTAGATTAAAATATATGTTATTTTAACTTTGTTAAACATTGTGAAACTCTTTTATTTTAGTTTCCCTCTCCAAATCCAAACACAATTAACCCTAAGCCCTGAAACAAAAGGTGAACGTGAACTGCAGAGCGGGAAGAAAGAGTCAAAACTAGGTTCTTAAAGTGTAAGAGTTGTATCTTTACACACTATGATATATAGATAATATATAGTTATGTAACTTAAAAGCCACAAGATAATAAGTATGCTTTAATTTTAATCAAGAAGAATACTGAACAGGAGTAAATGATGGTAATAAGTACGGGTTTTGTAATACACGTCATCATTTGTAACATTAGAGTAAACGGCATTACGAAAATACCCCTTTGCCATCTTGAACTTGCCTCTATCATCAAAGACCACCATCTCCTTCACAAGCACCAACGGAATCCTACTAACCACACTTACAGAATCCCCGGTAAGCATGTAAATTGCCTCGAAGCGTTCAATATTTTTGTTTTCCTGGATCATTGTTTTGTTTGCTTTTGCCACAAAGATGAAAGGAGGGTCGTCACCCGAAAGGGTAGTCAGAACATCATTTATGCGGCTTCCTGAGTAATGTTCTCCTTTCACTACCGGAGAGGTGGACATTAAGATCACAAGCAACCATGCAAACATAGATGTTTCCATTGTTTGACAATATTCATGAGTTATTTGTGTCATATATATGTACAAAAATATACACAAAGGTTGTTGACACTTCACCCAATGGCTTTATCACAAATGATGTGGCATCCTCTTATGCAAGCATTTGAAGGTTTTGCACATGTGTCACTCCCACATTCAATTTCAATACATAATGTTAAAAAATGCACGGGATCCGAATTCTTTTAAGAAAACCCGTTTATCATCTTTTCGACCCGACTATATTAAGAGAATAGAAACCCTAATATTGTGAAACCCCTCATTAGTTCCTTTCATCTGGTTATCCTTCTTCTCTACACCATCATATCACAAACCCTAATCTCTATCAAAGTTTTTCTTGTATTGGAGAAACACTAATCAAACGATTCATCTTCACTTTTTTTATACCTTAATCCAATGATTTCTTCAATCGGTATGTTGACCCTCTCTCTCAATCTTCATCCGGATTCTAAACCCAAACCCTAAATCAAAATTCGTCTGCCTCTTTATCTCTCTCAATCATCAATCGTCTGCGACAACGATCAATCCATCTTCAAATCGTAATCCGGTATGTGCGGTTACTGTTTTCGAATTGAAAACTGATTGTTATTGTAGGTTTTCGTAAGATTTGAATATAAACTGTAACTGATTGTTATTTTACGTTTTCGTAAGATTTGAATATGGATTCTTCAGTGCCAAAATCAAATTGCAGATGGAGAATACAGCAGGCATTGTGGTGGCGTTTTACGTACGTAATCTTAATTCATAATTCATCATCTCTAATTTCGAGGAATAGGGCAAAAAATGACAAAACAAGGGCAATTTTCGTATTTGATTATTATGTTGAAAATGAAATGGTTTGGTATATGCAGAGTAGTAATGTGGATGTGTTTCCTAAAAAGACATGATGAATCAACTTATCTAACAAAATTAATATTTGAAATTGTAAGTGACAAGATTGCATCTGGTGGAAGTTTTACGCCTCACATGGTTACTGTTAATCCGGGCGAGGTATGTTGACTTGAAATAAAAATGCATACCATAGTCGTTGTGCTTTTGAATAATCGTTAGTTATATTTGAAGGATGTTACGCTTCCGTAAATCCATTGGAAACCCAAATGGACTCCTCTTTCAGGTCGTTCGATTCAGATTTCAACCCGAAGTTTTATGTTGATGAGAAAGAGAAGGCATCAAAACATGAAGCCTTTAGTGGTAATCTTTTCTCAGATGAAAGCATAAATGTAAAAAGTGGACATCATGAATCATTTATTATAGGCTATGCAGAACTAACTGAACCACCCCTGCTTGGTTCGAACCGTTTTGAATTGGACAAACTCTGGTTTCATATATGATCATAACAAAAGATACTGATCAACTTTGTGTTTTAACAATTTTGTATGATCTTGTAGCTATGATGGAGTACTCGTGAACTCTCTTGCAGCAAAGGATGTCGTTTCATGGTACATGGACATATTTATCTTGTCATTTCTGGTTTCATTTTAACACGTTTAGTCCAGTGATTCTGTTCTTGCAAGAGACTGAATTTAGTTGTTATAGCCTTTTACAGGAACCTTTTTAATCCGTACCTCTTATATGGGCTGTTCATGAAAATCACCCGCTACACGGGCTACAAGATACGTCTCTAATGGCCAAGCTGAGTTGATTGATGATTGGAAAGCAATCTTTAATCGGGCTACAGTTGTCGTCTTTCCAAATTATGCCCTACTGGTATGTATAAGTTAATACTCTCTTTAATGATTTTCTCATCCGGCTTTAGATATATGTATTTTATGTTACTCATTTTCAGATGTTCTATTCTGCGTTTGGTTGTATTTGGAAAAAAGAAATTAAAAATGTAACATCAATTTGTTTTAAAGAATCCAACCATGATAACATTGAATTTTGAACTTCCAAACAAAACAAGCTCTACAAATTTTCAAACCAATCAAACTACGATTTCAACCCCGTTGTTTTATATATATATATAGGGTAGGGTTAATGCGAGAACCACTCTGTTTTAAGTTTTATAATTTGGATTCACACATGGTCACATGAACACCTTTGACCGCTGTTTTTGCTTTTGTAGGGTTTTCTGTGGAGAGAGTGTTTGTTTTGATACATATGCCACAAATGATTGGTGCTAATTTTCTTTATCTGACGTTGCACTTTTGAGTATGTAGCTCTGACATCAAGCACATGGTTTTAGAGTACTTGCTTAGGGTTTTTAATTTCTCCTGATCATATGCTTTATCTCTATCAATCATGTCCGACAACGTTAAATTGATCTTCAAGACGCAATAATCTTCGATTGACGGTAATGTTTGATTTCATTCGTCATGTTATTGATCGATTCTGTTTGAATCGTTTAATGTACTTTGAAATTTTACTACTCATTGAAGAATTTGATAAAATCCTCAACGGAACTGTCACTCATCTCTTTCTTAGTGTATCATTTGCCTTTTGCTATAGAACATCTAATGAAATATGTTATATAAATAAACAACTATTTTTCAGTCGATTTGGTATTATGGATGTTGATTTTTTGTTGTTGTTTGAAGCATATGAGCAGTTCATATCGAAACCCAATCTTTTACAACTATGTTCATGATATTCATTTATTGGCATCTGGCTTTCAGTTGCCAAAATCATTGGTGAGAAAAACGTGTCTTTGCTTGATTTAGCGTTGAATAATCAAATTTTTTGAGATTTTTTTATTGTGGCTACAGGTGAAGGCATTGGGAAGACGACTCTAACGGGTATACCGATCGGGAAGTAATTTACGGCGATGGAGAAAATGTGGAAAACACACCCTTGGATGTTGACGAAGTCTTCGGCCACTACTAGAAAACATGGTTTTTGTCATGTAATTTTTTGTTACAAAATGGTAGCAATTTCCTTGTTGTCACCGGTTTGCCACCAAAAATACGGTGAAAAAAACACGTGTCAATTGCCCTATTGCCACCAAATAGTCACCATTTTATATTTTGCTACCTTATTTTTACCACCACAAAATTGGTCAAAATTATTTGTCACCACTTCATGTTTGCTACGCTCCACCTTGTTTGCCACCAAGTTGTGACGCATTTTCATACCATTTAGCCACTGATATTGCCACCATTTAGCCATGGTTTTTGCACATTTAGCCACCAATATTGCCACCATGTAGCCACCATATTTTACATAATTAGCGAGTTTTGATACCATTTAGCCACCGATATTACCACCATTTAGCCACCATTTTTTTTTACATTTATACCATTTAGCCACCGATATTACCACCATTTAGCCACCATTTTTTTTACATTTGCTACCATTTGATATTGGTTTGGTTTGGAATTTTGGTTTTTAATTCAAATTTTTTTTCTCCCTACTATTTTCATCAAAATTACATATCAATAAAACTACAAATAATATAAAAAAAAGTCTAATAATATCCCAAAATTATATAAAACATCTCGTTTTCAAAAGCATATAAAAATACCAACTAAAACATAAAATAACTAAAATTATCCTAATAAGATAAACATCTATAAACATTCAAAACCAAGTGTTTATAGCCTATCTTCAAACTGTAGCTGTTAACATAGCTTCAATTTGTGACATCCTATTAAGCATAGCATCTTTATCCACCTTATCTTTTTCTTTTTCAGCCAACAACCATGCAATAATTTCATTGAATCTTTCTTTTTCTTCATCTTTTTCCTTAACGAGCTCCTTGATAACTAAGTTCAACTTTTCAATCTACAAAACAACCAATGAACAGAATCAAGAAATCTGAATTAACGAAAAGTAATAATGGGTCAAGTTAGTTGCAAAGAAAACAAAATACAATTGTGATTCACATAGTTATATGAAATGAAAAACAAAAAGTTAAGAAAAATATATGAATAAACATACCTGACTCAATTTCTCAAGACTAATTGCACCCTTCTTTGTCTACTAGTGGGAATGCCCGCGCGTTGCAGCGGGCGTCCCGAATGATTTCATATTCAATTATATACGTATAACTAAAAATGAGCCACTATGAATTATTTATTAAAGATTAAGAAATGCAACAAAAAAAAATTATTATATATGAAAAATTAGGGTGTAGTGTAGCTTAGCACCCCAATTTTTTATTATATATAATATCTTAAAACTATAAGTTATACATTCAATTATCCTTTTTTTTGCCCAGCAAAAGGAGAAACTTTATTAACCAAACAAAGACAAAACTTAGCAAGCAGCTAAGCCATTTCAATAGACCCCAAACAAAGCAAAACCAATACACAAAGCTAATTAGACACTACAGACTCAAAGCTGGTCCAATTTTCCAAAGCCAGGGGAATTTGGCCATATACACCATCCAACCGTATGAGTGCTCCTTAACTCTTCCAACACATTAGTATCTAAGTGGGTCATCCCGTTATTATTTCTCTGCTGACTACAGAAAGTCACTAGAAACATAGCATAGATGACTTATTTCTCCTTAGTTGATCTGCCAACATTATGGGCATGATCGAGTAACATCTTCACAATTTCAAAGTTGCTGGGCATCGAGATTTATCCCAAACGCACACCATCCAACAAACTGCGTTGGTAGTCATACAGTTGGCTAATAGATGGTCAGTCGTCTCGTCCGCCACACCGCACATAGGGCATGTACTGTCCCCATACGCCAGGCCTCTAGTTGCTAAAGCCATGGCAGTCGGATGCAGTGTATCTTAGGCACTGCTAACTTACTCCAAAACACCATTCGGACCCGTGTTTGGAACTGACCATCCGTTGATCTCATTTCTAACTTGCTTGACCGTCGAATCCATCGAACCCCATCTATCTGTTTATTTGACCTATTTTACATGCTTTCTTTCTTAAATTTTACATTTTCATCCAACCTCATTCAGCTTCTCCTATAATACGCTGTGAGAATTACTTAAGTACATGTATATATGGGTGATGAAAAACATACCAATACAAACACCTGCTGGAGCCAAAGAACTGTCGTCACCAAACACAACTTGCTTATTCCCAAACCCACGGTCATGATCAACAACCATCATGAGTGAACCAAAACAGAGACAACCTGATTAAGAAAGTTCAAACAAAATGACTCAAATCCATAAACAAAAAGAAAAAAAAATCAATTTTCCAGATTTTTTGTTCAGCTCATAGCCAAGTGAAATGAATAAACAAAATGAAAAAAAAAAGCATCTGGGCAAACTGAGATTAAAACCTTAAGTTAATTCCACATATATTTCATGATTAAATGCCCAATTTACTCCATATATAAAAATTATGTTATCTATACGTAGGATGGCAAACAAATGGCCAAGAACACTCATAAGAATTATAAAAAATACCTTTGTCAAAATCCATTGAACAAAGGGACCACACAAAAATAACTCCCTACCGTGTCACCATCTCCATTACCATTGAAGCTTATCAACTACCTGCACATTAAAACAATCATAGAGGTGCCATTAACAATTGAGATAAGCCTCAGGGAGTATTCATGTAAATAACCCTAAATTTTTTAAACCATATGAACTATAAAATGCGTGAAATTAGTCAACCCACATGGACTATTTGTGCAATTAACCTTGAGCATTATAATGAAGGTCAAAACAAGTTGCACCAAGCTAAAGCTTATCAACTACCTGCACATAAAATTTAAATAAGCAATAATCAACCAAATAATTGAAATACTATCAAATACATAAATTCGACAAAAACCCGAACAACGTATATTTATCTGGGGAAAACTGTATTACAAGTTAAACCTGCTCCATTAACGTTTTAGGCAACAGCCCGGCCAATGGAGCTGAGTTAACCGTAGACGCTCATGTTCTTCCAGCAACTGCAGTTACATCAGATGATGTGATAAAAATTCTTCAATACATAAATTTGACAAAAACCCGAACAGCGTATATTTATCTGGGGAAAACTGTATTACAAGTTAAACCTGCTCCATTAACGTTGGGACACAAATAACTGACGCATCAGGCAACAAGGCAGATCCATTTCAATACGGGTCGGGCCATTTCAGACCAGAAAAAGCAGCTGATTCTGGGCTTGTCTACGATGCTTCCTACACAGATTATCTCTTATTTCAATACGGGTCAGGCCACATAGAACCAAACTATGCTAGTAATCCTAGTACGTAAAATATGTCTCCTAACCAAGATGATGGGTCATGATGGGTCATGCGAACCACACCAAACATATATATACCATAACCAATAGACCCATAACCATACCAGGTAGTTGGTGTATTTTGATTCATGCATAATTACTTCTTGTAATGAAATATATAAAACCAAATGGAGACACGGAGAATTTACAAAATAGCAGAGCAATATGTATAAGATGTAGTGTATCTGTATCATACCTTAATATTCTGCACAAAAAACACCAAAAGCTACATATTTTAACAAATTACGTCAAATTAGTTTCCCAGCTTCCTCTTTACTGAAATCAATACTGTTATATTTCATGCAACCCATCAGCTTCCTTGAACCTTTTTGAAGGCATCAACTCGGAATCTTCAGCCACTAATTTCGACATCATCAGCAGTTTCAACATCACAATAGATTATAGTACATTTATACCATTGTCATACATTTGTTATTCTTCCATGATCAACTGATCATATACATGTGGCCAACAACTGTACATACAAGAATAACTAATATATTTAAACTAAAAGTAATGTATGTACCTTCCAGTCGTTGAAGTCAAACCTAAAGATGAAGGGTGAGTATACCACGTTTGCACTTTTGATGTTCTGTTCTTGCCATCGTCTGATGCATTGAAACCAGAGAAAACCCAAAATCAAACACCAAAACCAAGAATCAAACAAATGCAAATAAAATTCCACAACTATAAATCACAGATTAGAGAGGTGGCTGGCGGAGGAGACGTACCGGAAAGAGGGAAGATTTGTGACCATGTGATTTTGGGGAGCAGACTAATCAAAACCCTAAATCTGATAACTTAATTGATATTCACGCTCGAGCAGGTAAAATTTTGATATTTCCGCTTAATTTTTTTCACTAATTTGTGACCATGTGACGGTGGCAAGCTGAATTGACATCAAAAAACCGTGGCAACTAGGGATGAGATCGGTACGATACCGGTACCGTACCGGTACCGATACCGTAAATACCGTTACCGAAATTGAGAAAATGTGGATACCGATTACCGTACCGTATTTATAGATTCGGTACCGGTACGGTACCGGTATCGGTACCGGTATTTCGGTACTTTACCATATTGGTACCGCTTTAGGGTAATCAATTGTTTTACCTAAAAAAATTTATGTGCAACTCATCCATCAATTACTAATTGAACTAGAGTATAATATAGAGGAATGTAAACAAAGGGTAAACATATTAAGTAGTTAAAAAAATCAAAAGGTAAACATCCATGGGTTCGACTTTTAACATCGAAATTCCAACATGTCTAAAAAATCATCATAATTGATTAAAAATAACCAAACAAAAGAAATTTGATATTGGTTTTTGTAAAACAATGTTCAAAAAAATATAACTTCATAGTGGGATCTAAGATAATAGCAAAATACATAAAGTCATTATTAAATTCGGTATTAATACCGGTATTTACCGAAAAATACCGGTACCGATACCGTTTTTTACCGATACCGAATCTTGAAAAATCTATTACCGATACCGGTACCGTTTATGATCGGTACGGTACGGTACCGGTATGGTACCGGTATTTCGGTAAAAAATCTCATCCCTAGTGGCAACTTCAATAAAACGTTATATTTTTACATATTTGTCACCATTTTACAACCGTGTTATATAAATTATTATTATTTTGGATATTTGAGATGTATTTGCTACCAATAATATTTTGGTTGAAAAATGGTAACTGATTTTGCTACCATTTTCATTCGGTTGCAAATTTTGGTGGCTATTGCCTAATTTTCTAGTAGTGGGCGTCGAGTCTTTAGTCTTTGTCTCTTTCCAATTTGTCTAACAATGTAAAAACTTCCTTCAATTATTCTTTTCTTCAATAAACAGCTAGCATGAATCACAGTATCTGAATCTTTAATATCTTCAAACTCCCCCTTGAATGTAGATCCAGGAACTGCATCTGACTTTAAGTCTTTAGACTCCCCCTATCAGTAGGCTGGGATTTTGCTTAGCTGTTTTCTCAAATTTATAAATGTTACCTGCACAATCTGTACCTAAATATAAGATATATGACAATAACAGTTTCAATCCAAACTTACCATTCACCTTCAATTTGATGATCTTGTCTGAATTAGAAATCCACTTAAGTATTCAGGTCCAAATTAATGACCCTGATTACTCAATTTGTCTTCCAAGTCCAACTTAATGACTTTGGTTGATCTGAGATAAATCACACTGACATTTAGTTCAACTTTGTTCAAACAATTTCTAAAAAAATTACAAGTTTCAAATTAATGAACTTGTATTGACTTTTCAATTCTCAAGATTTTATCATATTAAGCTCACAACCCATCATCCAGCTCAAAAACTTCCTGTATCTGCTTCAACTTTCGAATATGAAGATCAACTTTCCACTTTGGTTTGTCGGAAAATAAAGCAGAAATGAAAAATCTTTTTGGATTTTTAATAACGTTTCTAAACTAGAAATGAATTGCAGAAATAAAATGCAGTAAAAGTAAACTATTTACAAACATATTTTTGGTGAGCGTGTTAGGGAAACATATCAGCTATTCGACAAGTCACAAGTACCGTTAAGCTTTAATTTCATACTCAGAATTAAACAATTCACTTAGATTGTCGATATACTGATCCTCTTAAATTCTCACACACATTTCAATCTGTTCAGGATACGGATTTAGTGTTTTAGAGACTTAAACTTATTCATGTGTCCCAACTCTTGAATATACTCCCGTATCCAGATCCCAATATTCAGTCTTACAGGCGAGTATACCACAGATGATATCTGTAAGGGGTTAAATTGCGAGACCGTGAGAGCTCAGGTCAGAACTTCCGTTCAGCAGAGAGATGATGGTTCGACTTTAGGTGAGTCCCCTTTAGAGGATCTTTTTTACAACAGCACATGATTTACATATTTTTTCAATGTTTCATCATTTTTATGCTGAGGGGGGTGCTGTATTTCAAGCAAGCATTAAAGTATTCTCCGGGGACTAGGCCATTGCTTTCGCAAAATCAGAAGTCCGGGGATAATACCCCAGATATCGCTGAATATAAAGACCTAGTATCTCAGAAAGAGGGATTTTTCAAACACGATTTCAGGGGTTACCTATATATCCAAGTAGTGTTCCCCACGAAATAAGCAAGTTTGAATTTAGGCTTATATCCCGAACAAATCTACTAAATGTGTAAAAACCTATCGGCACATCATCAGTGAGACTGTTTAACGCATTTAAACTTTCCATTTCTTTAGCGTACCGTAACCGTCAAGCCAATGTACTATCATTTTCCCTTTTTACACAACCTCTTTTCTGGTTTTCTATTGTTTTTGTATTTTGAAAATATCTCATGTTTTTGTATTTTTGATTTTTTTTACTGTTTTTGTATTTTCTGAAAATATTACCCTATACTCTCCCCCTAAATACCAAAACAAGTAAAAATCAACAAACCATTGAAGATTGCTTTTCAACATCATCTACAATGTCTCCTTCATCAACGCCAAGAATCTCCTCCAACACCGATAAAAGCTTCGTACCGTTCAGTTTTAGCAAATATTGAAAACGAGTTTTATCAAATGCTTTGGTATGTAAATCAGCTTTTTGATCGTCAGTGTGAATTTTCTCAATTCGTATCAACTTCTTCTCGAAACAATCTCGAATGAAGTGATGACGAGTTTCTATGTGTTTGGTTTTAGCGTGATGAACAGGATTTTTAGTAATATTTATAGCTGCCTCATTATCAACAAAGATAGGGGTGTTAAGAAATTGCAAACCGTAGTCGCGCATCTGTTGCTGGATCCACAAGATCTGAGAACAGCAACTGCTCGCAGATACATATTCAGCTTCACATGTGGATAAAGCTACAGAGGTCTGCTTTTTGCAATGCCAGGTGACCAATCGTAGTCCGAAAATCTGGCACCCCGCTGTTGTTGATTTAGCGTTAACTTTGCAGCATCCGAAATCAGAATCAGAATACCCTTCGAGCGTGAAATCGCCTTCTCTTGGATACCACAACCCCAATGATGGAGTTCCTTTCAGGTAGCGTAATATCCGTTTCACAATCACCATATGCGACGCTCTCGGGTTAGACAGAAATCTTGTTGCGAGGCAGGTTGGATACATAATATCGGGTCTTGAAGCTGTCAAATACATTAACAAGCCGATCATAGAACGATACAACGTTTCATCTACCTGCTCTCCGGTGAGATCAGGGTTTATCCCATGATTCGTCGCTAATGGGGTGGAAGCTGGAGTAGAACCTGACATCCCGAATTTCTCCAAGATATCATGAACGTACTTCGTTTGATGTATGAAAATTCCCTTAGGAAATTGATCAACCTGAAGTCCCAAAAAGAATTTCATCTCACCCATCGATGACATTTCAAATTTCTGCTTCATAACTCGTTCGAAATCTTTGCACAGATTTTCATTTGTTGACCCAAATATGATATCATCCACGTATATTTGAACTATCAGAAGATGACCATCGACCTCTTTGGTGAAGAGAGTGGCATCCACTTTTCCACGGATGAATCTGTTGGCTAGCAGGTGTTGAGACAATGTCTCGTACCAAGCTCTCGGGGCCTGGTGTAAACCGTACAACGCTTTATCCTGCAAATAGACCTTGTCTTTGTGGATTGGATCGGTGAAGCCCGGTGGCTGACCGACATATACCTCCTCTTTTACCTTCCCATAGAGAAACGCCGACTTAACATCTAGCTGATAAACTTTGAAATTTTTCCAAGATGCAAATGCTAGGAAGATTCTGATCGCTTCTAGTCTCGCAACTGGAGCATACACTTCGGTGAAATCTATACCCTCCTGCTGACTAAAGCCCTGGACTACGAGTCGAGCTTTGTTACGAACAACAACCCCACGATCATCCCTCTTGCACTTGAACACCCACTTGGTGTTTATCTTCCTCTGACCATCAGGCAAGTCTACCAATTTCCACACACCTAACTTCTCAAACTGACTCAATTCTTCTTGCATGGCATTGACCCAAGAATCTTCAGTTAGCGCCTCTTTATAAGTTCGCGGTTCGATCTGCGAAATAAAACAACTAAGTGAAAACTCAGTTTGTAAAGGAGAAACTGTTGAATAAAAACAAGTAAGGCCTTGGTCAATTTGTCGTCTAGTGCGAACGCCTGACTGCAATTCTCCAATAATCAACTCATATGGATGGTATGAAAGAGTTCTTGGCATCATCTCGCCTGGAACATCTACCTCGCCTTCCAAATTTGTGACATTTTGATTTGCACCTCGTTCATCGACTGGAATTGTTTGACTCGAAATCTGGATATGCTCCCCCTCAGAATCTGAATCACCATGATCAAAGACTGGTCTATCATCAGATTCTTGATTATCGTTAACTGTCGTCTGATTGTCAAGAGATTCCTGAATATCATCATGTTCACCAGCATTGCTTGGACCTGTTTCATCATCATTCGAAGCTTGTCGTTGACGACTGAAAGTTTCTGCTGGGAATCTTTCCTGCGATTCTTCATACTCTCTCAAAATATCCAACTCATTAAAGAAATCTGGTTCTTCTTCAATGTCAAACGAATCCCATAAAGTATCGTAATTAAAATGCCATGGGTCACCGAGATTCTGAGGCGGCATAGTATACCCCTGACACTCAAAATTTTGTGCTTCGATGATCCGCTTCAAGCTTGGAACAAAGACTCGTTTTAATGGACTAGCATAACCCACGAAAATTCCTTCAATGCTCTTTGAACCAAACTTTCCAAAAGGCTCTAGAACTGTACAGGGAGACCCAAACGGTTCTAAATACTTCAGGTTTTGTTTGCGGTTGCTGATCAGCTCGAAACATGTCTTGTTGAATTTCTTTACAGTGAGAACCCGGTTGAGTGTATAGCAAGCGGCTGACACTGCTTCTGCCAAAAAATTGACTGGTAGCTTTGAATCAGCAAGCATCGTCCTGGCCGTTTCAATTAGTGTCCTGTTCTTTCTTTCAGCTACTCCATTTTGCTGCGGAGTGTAAGAAGCACTAAATTCTTGCAATATACCTCTCTCATCACAATATTCTTCCATCTTGTTGTTCTTGAACTCTGTACCGTTATCACACCTGATTCTTCTGATTCGTGTTTGTTACAAGTTTTCAATTTTTCTGAACAACGCCATCAAGCTTTCGAAAGTCTCATCATTTGTCTTCAGAAAAGAAACCCATGAAAATATCGAGTAATCGTCGGTTACTACTAGACAGTAGAGATCACCAGTAATACTTTTGACATTCACTGGACCAAAAAGATCCATATGAATTCTCTGTAATGGTCTTGAGACTGAATTAACTTTCTTTTTAGGATGAGATTTCTTCTTTTGCTTGCCTTTGACGCAACTAATACACTCTCCTTCCAGATGAAAACCTTTCACATGAACACCAGTAACTAAGTCGTTATGCACTAGATGATTCATTTTTCGGAGATGAATATGGCCCATCATTCGATGCCATAACTTTGATTCTTTTTCCGTTGCTCTTGACACAAAACAATGAGTCTGATCCGTGGTTGTAGTAGCTACACTCATGTCTAACACGTACAGATCATTCACTCTAGGTGCCCTCATGATAATCCACTCTTCGGGAACAACAAATCCTGGTTTCAAGATCAAACATTCTTTGTCTGTAAAGTGCGTTGTGTACATATGATCACAAATCTGAGATATGCTTAGAAGATTGTTTTCAAGCTTGACGATGTAGTTCACTCTTTCAAACGTGACAATGCCATTAGATAGAGTTCCTTCTCCAACTATTCGACCATCCTGATTACCTGCGAATCCCACGTAACCTCCATTAAACCCTCTAACATTATACAGTAGGGTCTTCTTTCCTGTCATGTGCCGAGAAGCTCCACTATCCATAATCCATCGTGAAACGGATCTTGGAAGCTCCTGCACATTTCAAAAACATTTAGTGAGATTTTGATGCCACCCAAGCCTCTTTTGACTCGGGTAACTTGACATTAAGTTGAGTCTTTCCAATGTAAAGTGGCGGAAAATTTTTGTCATTCATCTTCAAGCTTTCTTCAGATCCAACCTCAACCTTTTTGTATAAGAAAAACTCATCTTTCTTAGGTTGACCAGTTGGTTGATTTTTCTTTTGAACATTCTTCTTCTTTGGTGGAGTAGAAGATTGTTTCTCCAATTGTTCATAATAATCCAAAGGAACATCCATCTTTACCGGAGTGGTAGAAGACGAATGTTTTTCTGACTCTGAAACCTTTGGTTTTGGAGAACTTTTTGGCTTCCATGTTTGTTGAGATGAAACAACCCGTTTGTAAAAATTGTTATTTTTAGTTTCCAACTTCTTCACAGGTTCAATTTTGACTTTTGTGTTCTCATTTTTCAAAATTTTCTCAACAACCATTGGAGCTTTGCGTTTTGCTTCAGTTTTCTGTTTCTCAACAACTTCAGACTTAGGCTTTAAGTTGGTGCATTTTCGTGCAATGTGCCCAACTTTGTTACACTTGAAGCATGTACGAGTATCAACTACTCGACTTGTGCCTTCAGTCTGAGGTTATGAGGCCCTCTCCTCAAAGAATTCTTGATTTGATTTTAAAAAAATCTCAGATTCTTGCTCGGAATGAGAACTCGAGCATTTTACAAACACCTTTTTCTCAGCAAACTTCTTGTTTTGAAAATTCTTTCTCTGATATTTCTTACTACCCTGATAACCACCCGACCATCTGTTTTGATTGTTGTTATAAAAACGCGGCGGTACAACAGGCTTTTTGTAGTAAGCTTTATCTTTTTCAAAGTTTAGTTGTCTTTTTGCATTTCTCAAACCTTCTATTTCAGACACATCAATCTCAATCAACTTGAACACATTTCTTAGTTTCCCTACATTCACATTCTCCAAAGGAAAATCAAGATCCGAATACAACTTATCCGATCCTGCCATCTTGTACATCACAAGATGTGGTTCTTCATTTAAGTTGTTTTTGGACTTTGATTTTGGAATATATTTCTCCAGAAAGCATTCATCATCCTCAGTAGTGTCACTATCAGATTTCAAAACACTTTCAACCACACTTTTAACAACTTCAGATTGAACACTTCCTTAATCGGATGATGAAGATGATGTAGTGAATGTAACATCAATTGTGTCTGGAAGCTTCACTTCATTTTCATCTTCATCTTCATCTTCATCTTCATCATTAACCAACCCTGAATTTTTCTTTGAATAATTGTTTAGAACAGGTGGTGGAACCTGATGATACCCCACCCCGGTTCCATAAGCATATACATCTTCGCCTGCTTTGTTCTTTCCAATCGGTTTAGGAACAATATGTTGAAGAACAAAACTTGCGGAGCTGTAACTATTCAATTTCAACTGGATGCGTTCATTTTCAATTTTAGCTTCTTGAAACTGAAGCTTCAACTTTGCAATTTCATCCAGTTGATGGTTGATTAACTCTTCTTTAACCCTAAGAACTCCTTTTAATTGCACATTTTCTGTACATGTCTTACCATTTCTTTCATCAGAATCTTTCACCGTTCGTTTTAGCTTCTCAAAATTTCTGAAAGTTGACAATTTTCATGAATCAACTTTTCGTTTTCTTTCCTAACTCTTTCTACTTCAATTTTATCATTTTCGATTTTCTCGGTTAGTTCTTTTATACGATCATTTGAAGCTTTTAACATTTTATCACGGTTTAAGATCTGATCCTCCACATCTCTGACTCTTTTTGTCAGATCCTCAATCTTTTTTACCACTGTGGTAAGTGATAGTACTACAAACCTTGCAGTTTTTCATGCAATTTTTGCAGTCGCTCTCGGTTTTAGCTCTCTTACCTGGCTCATCGATAGTATCATTCTGACTGACCTTGTTTTTGGACTCAGTGCCAGAACCAGAAACTACCTCTAGTTCTTTCGCAGCTAACACTTTGTCAGCCATCTTCTTCAAATTCTCTGCGGTAAACTCTTGTGTCGTATCAATAATCCCATTATCAACTTTCTTTGGCTGCTGCTCTTTCTCCTTTTCTTTTTCTTTTTCTTCAGCTTTTACTTCAGCTTCTCCTCCTCCCCACCATTCTCTCTGTTTGGCTTCTTCTTCTTCTTCAGCAATTTGTTTGGTGAGAACTTCAACATCAATGGCTTTTGAATCAATAGCTATGTTACCATCGGGATCTAGGTAACATTCTCTATCAGCATCCCATCTTTTTGCTCTCTTTGCTTCGTTGTAAATCTTAGACATTCTAATCATCCTGTCTTGAGCTTTCATCTTTCTGTAATTATATTTCTCTGGTTCACTCCTGCTATCTTTGAATGGAACTTCTTTTATTACAGCAAACGCATAGCCCACTGCATCCTCTTCTGGTAACACATCACTCCAATCGTATCCCTCATCATCATGATTAACAGCAAGAGCTCTTGATTTTTCTTTGGGGGTATCTTCAAGCTGCTTCATTCTGGGGGGTTCAGATTTGTTTTGATGGTAGATAGCTATCTTATAATAATCCTCTCTGAACGGATTTGCAGTATCATCACCAGGTGCGTTTCGACATTCGCGTTTAAAATGTCCCTTTTGTTTGCATCTGAAGCACGTGACCTTTGATTTATCAAAACCAAGTTTGGTGGAAGGTTCGCCAATTGAATGTCTGCCAGTAATCTCCATGAACCTTTGAGCTCGTCTGACCGCACTAGCCATACACCACCTGATGTCGATCAACTTCATCTCTTCTGGGTCGATCTGGTCATAATCCTCCTTGGTGAGATTTGTATTTCCAATCTTACCCGCAACCAGGCTCTCGTACGACTCTAGAACAGACACTAAAAACACCATTTGCTGTTTTGCAGATTCCTCACTCAAGTTTTGTGCATTCTTCAAATCCACAGCAATGTTACATTGGAATAGATTCTTCGAAACAGATTGGCTTGGAGTTTTTGATGAAGAACCACTATGAAAACCACTGCTCGGACTCTCTTGATTTGTCTTGTAAGAACCTTCAGCTGAGAAAGCTGTTTTTGGAGACACATTCTTCGGTATTCCATCTCCTCTGTAATATAAACCAACATTCTGCTGATATGAGGAATGATTGACTTTGAAAGAATTCTTGATTTCCAGCTCATGGCTTTCCAGTCTTTCAATCAATAGATCAACTGTCAGTTTCTCCGACTCGATTGTATTCTTCAGCATCAATGCAAAGTATTGCCAGTCTTGTTCATCCGGCAAAGAATCAAATAGCTTGTCAACCAGTTCTTCATGAGAATAAATGATTCCATGTCCTGCCAGCTCCATCTTCAGATGTCCGAATCTTTCAATCATCTTAGAAACAGACTCATTTTTCAAACAACCAAATAGATCAAACTCTTTTCTTAACAATTTCTTTGTGTTTTTGACTATTTCTGCACTACCCACACATTTAACTCTCAATTTCTCCCAAAGATCTGTTGAATTTGTGTATTCAATCAATGCTATGATGTCGTCTCTCACAGACTGATGAATTAAGGCAATGCACTTTTGTTCAGCCACATATCTATCTATCTCCTCATTTTCTGTCAAATTTTCAAAATCTGATCTTCCCATAACAAAACCATTCTTCAACATCCTCCAACTGGGGTATGTAAATGCTTTGAGCCATTCTTCAAACTTTTTCGACCATTTATTGTAATCTTCAATCGCCATTAACTTGGGAGGTTTGTTGTACGTCCCATAAGCACTCTCAACACTTAATGGATCAGAAAGAGTCTTTCTCGCATTCGGAGCTTTCTCATTTGTGTTGTTTAATGTGTCGGTAGAAATATCATCTCCACCGTTTCCAGCAAAAGCAAAAACATCACAGAACGGATTCATGAACTCATCCATCTTTCAACTACCTAAAATGATTAACAAACACTTAGAAAATTTTTGATTTTGAAAAAAGACAGTTCAAACGGAATTATCTCAAACGAAATCAGCTTTTCAAGCGGAATACTGCTTCAAACGGAATTAGCTTTCAAGCGGAATAGCACTCAAACGGAATCAAGTTTGAAGCGGAATAACTAATTTCGTTTGAAATCTCAAACGGAATCTAATTTCGTTTGAAACCAGTGGCAGTTTCAAACGGAATCAGTTACTTTGAAGCGAAATCACTTAATTCGCTTGAACTTTTCAAACGGAATCTGATTTCAAGCGGAACCAGACAATAACTTTCAAACGGAATAGGTGATTTCGTTTGAAATCAACTGCAGTTTCAAGCGGAATTAGCCAAAATAGCTAATTTCGTTTGAAATTACACGTGCAAGTTCAAGCGGAATTAGGATGATGTCAGCAAAACGGCCACCATTTTGTCAAATTGACCCGGATTTTGAGCGAATTTTGGTCCAATTCTTTCAAGGGTTCTTTAAAACAGTGTTTTACATGACATATGTGAAATTTAGGCCATTTTGTCCGTTAAATTTTGTTCAATTCAGAAAAGTAGGTGTAAAAGTGATGAAAACAAGCTGAATTGGTATAAACTCTTCTTCCTGATCTTTGATACCACTTGTTGGATCGCTGTATGACCCTAACGAGTCAATCAGAAGAGTTTATCATCTATATCAGAGGCGAAATCAAAGATATAGACGTGAAAACAGCTAGATTCCTTTTAATTATCTTCTTTATATTGATTCCAAAGCTTTTTACAAGTCAAATGACAAATTGGCAGCACCTCGCTCTGAAATCTCAAAGTCACAACCCCCTCAAACGAAATCACACATCACCTATTTATACTAGAGGTGATTCCGCTTGAAGGTGTCACATCCCATTTCAAGCAGAATTAACAAGTTAATTCCGCTTGAACTGATCCGTGTCACTTTCAAGCGAAATTACACATTAACACATAAACAAACCCTAATTTCAACCCTGTTGTGTGCTCGTTTATCCTATCTAGACATAAGACTCGATTAAGACGAAGTTAACAGACACTAGTGCACCAACAATCACACCACCTTAAAACACTATCCCAAACTCCCATAGACAAAACACAACCGGTGAACACATGATCCACCGTTTCCTGACCATCTTCACAAAGCACAGAAACTACATCCTCCGTATGGATGTTCCTTCTCCTAAGCACCACCTTAGTAGGAATGCGATCCAACAAAGCACTCCACATAAAAATATTACATTTGTTCAGAAGCCATTTACACCACTCAAAAGCTGTATCATTAGTCCCTTCATTATTTCCATCCAACCACCTTCTAACCACCGAGACCGAGAAACAACCATCTGCATCTCCATTCCAACGCCAATCATCCACACAACCATTGACCAAAATCTGCCTAATCACCTCCCCAAGATCAGCCAATTCGCCTAGCTCCTCCTCCGTAGACTGGGCTTTCTTCCACGACCAATTCACTACATAAACCGTATCCTCCAAAGATATAATATCGAAGACCAAACAACGCTTATTATTCTCCAGCCTAAAAAGTGAAGGAAAAGTTCCTTCAATGGCCGATTTCCAGTCCAATTATCTATCAAAAAACAGACCGATCTCCCATTTTTCACGGAGCAATTTATCAAGTAGCTAAAAAACGACCCGTTCCTATTTATTCTTTTACTTTCTTTAACAATATTCGACCAAACACTCGACAAGCTTTTCTTTATCGGATAAATCTCCCAACTCCTATTAGACCCATGGATTGCCACAACCACCTTCTTCCATAACGAGTCTGGTTCGGTTCGAAATCGTCAGACCCATATAGATATTAAAGCCTGATTACAATTAAACAATTTCGATAAACCCAACCCACCTTTCGTCTTTGGACGTGTAACCTTATCCCAAGCGACCCTATGAAGTTTCCAAACATCTTCATTGCCTCCCCACAGAAAATTCTTTATAAGCGATTCAATATTGTTTAACACTGTCATTGGAGCCTTGTACAATGAGAAATAATAATTTGGCAAAGCTTCAAGAACCCATTTAATAAGGATAACCCTTCCCCTATAGATAAAGTGTTAGACTTCCACTTAGATAAACGAGAACGTATTACCTCCATGACTGGCTCCCAGTTAGCAACTCTGTTCATATTAGCTCCCACACGGATACCTAAGTATGTGAATGGACACGAACCGATCTTGAATCCCATGGCGTCCGCCTGTCTTTTCAATTTTTGCCACTCCACACCCACACCCATCATAATCGACTTGTTAATATTAATTTATAGCCCAGAACAAATATGAAAAAGTCTCAACATTCTCTTCAAATTGCGAATATTGTCGTGTGACCACTGCCCAAAAACCATAACATCATCTGCAAAAAGGAAGTGTGAAATGACAGGACCATCATTAGGAAGCTTAATACCTTTGAAAGAACCAATCTGTACAGACCTTCTAACATCCACAATAGCTCATATTTAGAGGTTGTTTTTTATAATTTTTTCACATCATCCATTCTTTCCTATTGTGAGCATCATTTTTTCAAGACTAAACTGTCATTTTGGTCCCTAAGGTTTGGTCACTTTTTCTACTTTAGTCCAAAATTCAAACCATTTGAATCTGGATCCCTGTGGTTTCAGTTTTATTGCCATTTTGGTTCAAATGTAAAAATCAGCTCAGATTTCTCAAATAAAAGAGTAAATTAGAATTTTGGCCCATGTGGTCATATCATTTTTACCCTTTTAGCCCAAAAAGGAATCTTTTGACATCCCCCAACATCTTTTTTTTTGCCCCTAACGTCTTTTTTTCTACCCCTTTTAGCCCCTAAAAGTAAATGGATGAGGTTAGTGTTAGGGGCCAAAAGGGTTAGAAAAAAAAATACGTTGGAGGCTCAAATGTAAAAAGATTACTTTTTTGGCTAAAAGGGTAAACGTGATATAACCACAGGGGCCAAAATCGTAATTTACTCCAAGTAAAATCCTGGTATTTTATTCTTTTTTCTCATGGGCAAAATAGTCATTATAAGTTTTATTATAACAAATTATTAATTAAAATAATAAAATTAAATAATGTTCTTTGACCATATAAAAGCAGAAATTTCCCCTAAACATCATCTTCTCCAAATCCAAACCTGCAAGAAACCCCCAATCAAATCACATACCGGTTGGCGTCATGAGAACATACTTCAATGATGATTAATATATTTACCCTTGGAACACCAAATTCTGAGAAGGATGAAAACAAACATCCATAACAGGAGCACTACGGCCTCTCAGTACAACTATTCGATCAGGTGGTGGTCTTTTCAATTTCTAGAAAATTTTGAGTTGAGAAAACATTAGATAGATTCTTACTTGCTTCTTCTCCTTAGGTGTCTGTCGGTGAGGGCAGAGTAAAAGGTCGATCACCGGTGGCGGTGGCAGGACTTGGTTCCGGTGGTAGGGCACGTAGAATGAAAAGAAGAATGTTCAGGTGCTCCCCGGTTATTTGTGCACCTCCAATAAATCGGGATATCCAATATTGCCAGTGTTTTCTCAGCGTTTCGATTGACGAATTAAACTGCAAAATCATCAATTGCTACTCATGAGGCTCTTTGGATTGATTCAAGAACTATAATCAATGCAGGAGAATGGGGGTTGAAGAAGACGCTGGATTAGGGTTTGGGTTTGGGGAAGCTGATGTTTGGGGAAGTCTCTGCTTTTATAAGGTCAAAGAACATTATTTAATTTTATTATTTTAATTAGTAATTCGTTATAATAAAACTTATAATGACTATTTTGCCTCAAAGAAAAATGACAAAATATCAGGATTTTATTTGAGAAATCTGAGCTGATTTTACTTTTGGATCAAAATGGCAATAAAACTGAAACCACAGGAATCCAGATTCAAAAGGTTTGAGTTTTGGACAAAAATGACAAAAGTGAAAAAACCTCTAGGGCCAAAATGATTGTTTACTCTTTTTTCAATGTGTATTTGGGATTCATATTTATTGAAGAATGATAAAAATCATCAAGTATCTTATATATCAGGTGGTGGGGCCAAAGGATGGGGGGTTGGGTAATAAATTACAAAATAATAATAATAATAATAATAATAATAATAATAATAATAAATAAATAAAACAAACCTCTAATTTTTTTTAAACTTCAATTTCATCCAAACACCACACGGACCACAAAGCGCGGACTGACGACACAAACAAACCATACAACTTACAACATATGAAGAGGATATTTACACCAATCTTTCCATCCGAGGTTATTAAAACGGGACCTACGTTTAAGCCATAAGTACGTAAACGATTTCGCACTCGCGACTATGTCGCCTATTTTAACCTCCTTGCCTTTGAAAGTATTCTCATTGTTTGCCTTCCTAATACACCAAATCGTGACCACCACCACCCCATGCACTATCTTCTTGCCCATCCCCCCCCCCCCCCCCCGCTGCTGACTTATATATGTTCAATAAGTCTTGCACTTGAAAAGCAAAAATCGGCTCTAATTTACACCAACGCCCAAAAATCTCCCATACTCTATCCGAACCAGTGAATAAATGTATTGCGGTCTCATCAACAGAATCGCACAACACGTAGGCTTTGTTTTGTACATAAACATGGCATTTTTCTAATTCCGCAATGGTTGGTAACCTATCCATCTTGGCTCTCCATCATAAATACTATAATCAAATTAAGGATTCATTAATTTTTACTTTAAATGAAATAATCTGTTACTTTTTAGGGTATGTGTAGTGGGCGACATGTGAGGGGCGGTATGCCTCATAGCGCCGGCACACCGCCACGGGAACGACTACGAGCATGGCTACTATTTGGGCGATGGTATATACCCGGAGTATTCGATTATTGTTAAAACGTTTTCTGAAACGTTCGATGAGAAAAGAAATTATTTTAAAAAATTACAAGAGTCTTCAAGAAAGGATATCGAGAGGTGTTTTGGGCTTCTACAGCAACGATGGCATTTTATCAGAAATCCTTGTCGCATGTGGCATAAGGATAAAATACGAATGACCATGTATGCTTGCATCATTTTGCATAATATGATCATTGAGGATGATGGAAAAGCGATATGCCAAAACTACATTCCGGAAGATTTAGTCGAAGGAACCCAAGCAACAATGGAAGAGAGACTCGCAAATGCTCAACTATTGCGATCTAGGGACATACATAACACGTTGAAGGCAGATTTGGTTGAGCATGCTTGGGCGATTCGCCCAATTCGATACAACAATGAAGACGAAGAAGATTCCGAGGAAGAAGAGGTTGAGGAATTCGAAGACGGGAACTTTGAAGACGTAGGTTTGGATGCTGGAGAAAACGAAGAGGAAGAAGGAGAGAACGAAGACGAAGAAGATTAATCTTTGAAGTGTTGTTTTTTTTATTTTTTTAGTCCAACTTTTTTTTTTTGGAACCGTTTTTTTTTATGTTACTGTATTTTTTTTATGTGTAATGTTTTTTTATTTTTTATTTTAGTGTAATGTTTTTTAATTTAATGAAATGAATTTTAATTTTATAAAGTTAGAAAATAATTATAAAAAAATAGAAATTAATAATTGAGTAATGATTAGACGGGGGCTTTATGACTACGGGCTTAAAATGCATAAGGCCCCATAACGCCCCACGCCGACGTGGCGCGCCACGTGTCGCATAACGCCCACAAAGAGGCGTTATGACTACACATGGCCTTACTATCTTTACTACTTTGAATTTTTCCAGACTTTCAAACGTTATTTACATTTCAAACGTTATTTACATTTGTTGAATTTCATTAGTTTAATTCTTTTAAAATTTTTAAATTTCAAGTTTTATGAATTTCCATCCATTTAAAATATTTAAAGGCTTCTAAAATATTTTACTGAAATAAAAAGATAGGTAATTAAAAATAAATCTAAAAGGTGATGATGAGGTGGGAATGTTTTTAGGTTTCCTTATAGGGTGGGTTTTTGATGTTTTTGAAGAACGAGTGTTTTTCCGATGTGACAACTAACTGGAAATGTTTTAGGTGTTTTTATGTCTCCTTATTGTGGATGTTCTAAAATATTATTTGAAGTAACTTGTGTCACAAGTCCGCTAATTGCATCATTGTCATTCGTATTTTACACTTACAGAGTAGGGTAAATTGCACTTTTCGTCCTTTATGTTTGTAGCGGATTGCAATGGATGACCTTTAACTTTAATAATTACAGTTACAGTCCTTTATTTGAAAAACATGTTACACATTAGGTCGTTTGACTCTAACCTGGTTAAAACTTTCAGTTAAGTGAGGTCATGTGTGTTATGAACCGTCTAGACTCTCGTAGGCCCAACCTTGTGGCCCGTTTAATAAGCCCAACAAGACAAGCTAGATATAACACTGGGAGTTTTAGATTACGTGGATTAGGAAAAGAATGTTTAAGCAAATTGGTGTTCTCTCATCTCAGATTCTACTCTAATATCTCATCTCCATTCCATCAGTTCTTATTTTTCCTTGTAAAGTCTTTTCTTGCAATTGAATGTTAATGAACTTGATTAGATTGTTATCAATTTGAATTCTCCTTGTCAATTGCTCTATGAATTGAGAAGTATTCACTTCAATGTGCAACCCATGGGTTGCACAATCATTATCCCTCAATCGATTTCACTCCAACAACAAATTATTAGGCATTCATTAAACAAGGTCCATTATTTCCACTAACAATTTATCAGAACAAACTTTTTACCAAATCTGGTAGAACTTGATCCACATAGATGCTATATCCATTCTCTGATGGGTGGACACTATCCCAGAATAGGTATTTAGAGGGGTCGCTGCACGTCGTTGGGCTGAACTTGTTACATGCGAAAGCCGTTTCTATAATTCCTGTTCCACAACAGCCTCTATCTGTGACTTCCAAGCCTATGGAAAGCATCAAAAGGGAAAGAAAGTTAGGATACCGTATTAAAATTTGAAACTGAAAATGTAAGCCAAAACACGTGTATGTTCCAATGAGATCATGAGTAACACAGGTGTGTAATTTTCAATTATCAACACAAAAGGTGGCCTTGAAAGATAGACAGAAGACTAAATCCCTCAGCCCAAATTACATCACCTATAGAAACTTTTATGATTTAGATTTATTCCATTTGAAATATAATAAATTTTAAATCAAGAGTTCCTGTTCTTTTTTCTTTTTAAATCATACTGCTAAAAGTAGGACAAACCGGGATAAAAAAGCTAAATTAAAATACTTCAGACTCCTAGAAAAGAGTTCAGAATCAAAGGGTCTTTCGCCTAGAGTATCTAGGTGTGTAAATTCTCCTTTGGTTTTTAAGTAAATCCATAAACATACCAAAACAACATTAATGATACTAAAACCACCAGCATACCATATCGTTGAGGGTTCTCAATAATACTTAAGAGTTTTTTTTTTTTTGATTAAAATGCTTATATATATATAAATATACATACCCTATAAACAGAAATTACAAACTAATGGCAGGTAGACGAGCAACAAGCTGCGCCGCTACCCCCTTCTGAATGGCAAACCCTACCCTGCTAAACACAAAATTCTGCCCCTTAACATGTGTGGTGTTACTGCTTACCACCTGTTGAACTCGCTTTAGGAATCGCACCGCGTCAGGGGCGAGAGCGCCAAATGTATCGAAAGCGAACGGGACGAACACGTGCTGATTCTCGATACAAGCTTTTTCGTGTTTAGCTACTTAAGAGTGGATTGTAGATATCCCCATAGGCAACCTTGGACTGAGGAAGGCTGCTTGCTAGTAGTTGGAGCTTTTCTTTTAGCATGCTGTTGAATAATTGTGCTGCTTTGTTGTACTTGTCTACACATATTCTACGCGGTCCTCCAGCTACCGTTCTATCAAATGGTAGACAACCGAATGGGAGTGCGCCAAGGACAACTATTTTTCTTGCTCCCAGTTTGTGTAAATCCTTCAATGAATTTTATAAACATCTTTAATTTAAGATGACGTTTTGCAGTAGTATAAAAAATTATGTGTGTTTTTATGATAATTTTAAACATTTTGGTTATTTCATTGAAGTAACTACATGGCTACGTGTTTGTCAAAATCTTTTTGTGAATCAATCACCATCGAGCTGCTATTTGTATTCTATCTAGCAATTAAGCAAGGCTTGAAGGTGTTGTAAGAACATAGATACTAGAAAATTGGGTAATTGTGACCGCATGTTATCGCACACAAATAGCCTTTCGCTTACGAAAATGTGGTGCCTGGATTAATCCCATTTGCAATAAGGGGATAATTTTGCTACCAAATTTTTGTGACTGTTTATGCAGTCGCAAATATTGCGAATAGCTTCGAACAGCATGCAAGAGGCTTCTCTATGCGACTGGTTTGCGACCGACCCTTTTGTTATTATCGCCAAACCACCATTTTTCGAGGCCGGTGTGTTGTAATTTGATTTTTTTTAGTTTTTTTTTTATGAATTTTGTGACCAAAAGTTTGCGGATGCAAAATTGCAATCGTTTGCGACCTTATATGTTGTCGTCGCTAACATTCGACCATTATGATTTCCATTGCAAAATCGTCGTTTATTTTACGACTTTTTTAGTGACAAATGGCCGGTTTTCAAGTAATGATAGTTATTACTTATTGATCATCCAAAACTGAAAGAAGTATGGTTACCTGTACAAAGCCTGCAGCCAGCTTTACCAGCATATTATTAAATGCGCGGACATCGTATTGTGATCTTCTAGTGGGGAAAGTAAAGTAGTTTGCTATAAAATCGTTGGTGCTTGCAGAAACAAAATATACACTGTTGCTGATTATATTCTTGGCAGCTTCTTTCCCATTGTTCCTTACTAGCTTCCCAATGTATTGTTTGAACATGTCCAACTGAACCGGTAGTGGTATAGAAGACTAGTTGTCAAAGGAGACAAATAAATTCCGTCAAAAACGGACAAAAGAATGATGAATATACAGTTGGTTTCTACTACTAGTTATGCATGCATACCGTTATTGTGGTTGTTAGGGGATCATATCCAGAACCGGCTGAAGCAAAACTAACACCGGTTTGAAGATCTTTGTCTTGTATGGAAGGGTCTAGATATGCCGGAAGATACTCCTTCACTCCTAATTCCTTGGCTTATAATTTGATATAAATTAATGTTAGTTATGCAAATCCAAATATTAAAACACCAATAATTTCTATTTTTTTTCATTACAACTTTTTTTTTGGTTTGAGCCAGATTAGTAACTATTTTTACTAAGAATACCGATAGGATATTGTTGATTTCAATGAAGGACTCCTTTGGTTACGACCTTTTTATAACATTTATGACTATTTGTAGTTTGGTTTGACTGAACTTAATAATTCATTTGAGAGTGTAACCTATAAGGTTGGGTGGTTAGGGATAAATTTTTGGTTTTATCACGTTATATTAGTGTCACGTAAGCGGGAGAATTTTATTATATTACTATAAATAAGCAACAAAAACATGCAATAGAACTTGTAAATTGTGCTTTATGAGTTTTTCAAAAAAAAAAAAAAAAACTTGATTTTTTACTTTTAATCCAAATGTTTTTACCTTTTGCAAATTTAACCCTACATAATTCGTTTTTTTAACTTTAACACAAAACTTTTCATTATTTGCAATTTAACTTCACAACTTCTATCACTTATAGTTTTCATCTTTCGCAAATTTCCGTTTTACGTATAGTTCTAAATTTTTCGAGTTAATACGACACAACGTACGACTGTGGTTCAACTTTTTTATGTTTTGTTTCAAATTTTGCAAGTTAACGCGGCGCAACGTGCTTGTGTGGTTGAACATTTTTACCTCTATTTTATCATGTTTGACAGGTTCGTCGTGTTGGTACACTTTATGTGGATGCGACTCGGTTCGACTCGGTTCTGTTCAACTCGGTTAGGTTCGACTCAAGCCCGACGTCCCGACATTCCTCCGTCGTGCGCCCCAGAGTTCGACACGCGAAGCACGGAGAGCCGAGACCGATCCGGCGATCCCCGATGACACATCATCATGATGATGTCACAATTTGACTAATCTTACAATCTGCATGTGTTTTTGAATTCATTTACATATATTATGCATGTTGGGCCAAAATCACATGGGCCGAAATACTAGTGGGCCGATCCCCATTATGTAAACATGCATGTCGACGAAACAACAACAGTTTCGTCGACTTTGAAGACTTGTCAAGTGTTTCGGCGACATCTATGAGTTTCGTCGACCTGATCATGTTTCGATCATCCAGGTGGACCTACAATTGGTATCAGAGCAGATTGGATAAATTATTTCCAAGATCCCTTGCTCCTGTAAGAGAGACGTATATTCTTGATCTGTTAATGGTAAAAATAATTTTTTTTTTGCAGATCCAAAAATAATAAAGTATGTAGTAGTGTTATTTTTTTTTCTGTTATTTTCATTATTATTGCTTTTATTGCTATTATTATTATTATTATTATTATTATTATTATTATTATTAGTATTTTTTTCTAGTACAAAAAGAGGTGTAGAAAAAGGATATAAATACACAAAAAAAAGGGAGTTAAACAAAGATAAATGAACTTTAATTTATCAGAAAGAAAATTTTTGACATCTAAAAAGAAAGTTTCTGATAAAAGAAAGTTTATTCGTATCTTATCTGTTGAAATAACTCCAAATTCTGGTTAGTAAATGAATGATAAAAAGAGATTTAAACGAAAGAAAAAACTGTGTATAACTTTAGAAAACATTCTCATGACTATTATCTTTTATAAAGTTTTCACAAAATATTCCTTGAAGAAAAGAACAAGTACTTGGACTTTCACCAGAAAAATATGCGTAATTAATATCTTTTTTCTCTACTTATTCCCTCTCATCTCATAAAAAAATCAGATTTTCTGATGAATTCGTCAGATTTTCTGGTAAAAATCTCAGATTTCTGCTGAGTTTCTCAGAATTTCTGATGATGTCATCAGAATTTCTGATGATGTCATCAGAATTTCTGATGATGTCATCAGAAGGTTCTGATGATGTCATCAGAAGGTTCTGATGATGTCATTATTTTATCAGAAATTCATCAGAATTTATCAGAAAATATCAGATTTTCTGTTAAAAAAAAAAACTTTTATTAGAAAAAAAAAACTTTTATTAGATTTTCTGATTATTTTTATCAGAAATGTGATCAGATTGATCAGAAAATATCAGCAATTCTGTTAAAAAAAAACATTTTTTTTCGGTTTTATCAGAAATTTCATCAGATTCATCAGATATTCTGATCCGAAAAAAAAAAATCTCGACGGTTCAAGATCATTTTTATAGCTTGCATGATTCGTTATTTTTTGAAGCCTCATCAATCGACAGCCTAAACACTTATCCTATATTGGATAGAAGACACTTATATCCTATGGCTTGGGGATACAAGATATAATGCTTATATTTAGGTGGAATTATAAATCGAGGTGAAGAATTATAACGACAAATGAAATATAATCAGATGATCATCCATAAAAAGTCGGACGTTTGCCAAATAAACTTACATGCCAATGAAGATACAGTCAACGAATATCACAAAAAAAAAAAATACCTACATGATAACGTGCCAGGAGGAAAAGAAAAATACATCTTCAGCAAGTTTATTTGTTATTTCTAAGTATAAATGCATTGTTTGTATTTTTAACAACAAATAGGGGGTGACTGTTAGGAAACTTTATTGTATTTGTTGTTAAAAATAGTTTAAGTTACTTAGAAATAATTCCCTCAACACGAAGCGACCGACGAACCGTCCCAGAAGCACTGAATATTGGAGCTTCCAATTCTTTGATGAAAGATCACGACAAAGGTCACAAGACTTCAAAGTGTTAGCGCGACATTATGGAGTTTACAAGATACGAAGTCAAAGAATTGTGTTAATAAGATAATAAATCTTATTAACACATTAAATATTTTCTATGAAAAGGCTTCCTTATTCACCCGAAAAGGAAAAAGATTCCTTTTGAAATCTTTAGCAAAGCATTCACCAGAAAAAGGAAAAAGATTCCTTTTGGAATCTTTAGCTTTTTCATTAGATAATATATTCTCAAATGTTAAAGGTTTCAACAGAAAAGAAACAAGTTGGTTCAAAAAGAAAGATAAGGCTATGGCACATATACCAACATCATATCAACCAATCACATTTGAGATAGACTCATAAGAATTCTCTATAAATACATAATTCCTTCGTAGGAATTATGAGTGGTTTGTATTGTAATATTTATAGATAGAGTTTTTGTGAGAGTTTACCCCCTGGTTTGGCCCTGGGGATGACATTTAGATTCGAGTTTATTCTCGGATCGACCCCTTCTTCTTTGTTTAATAAAGATTAACCATTGAAGATATATCGCTCTCACTGTCTATATTTTTTACTCTTTATATATTTATACACTTCAAAAACACCCGTCTCAACGAGAGAAGTGAGTTGCATCGTTCCAACAGGGGCGCCATAGGGGACCAACAAGTGGTATCAGAGCAGAATGGATAAATTATTTCCAAGATCCCTTGCTCCTGTAAGAGAGACGTATATTCTTGATCTGTTAAAGGTAAAAAGATTTTTTTTTTGCAGATCCAAAAATAATAAAGTATGTAGTAGAGTTATTTTTTTCTGTTATTTTCATTATTATTGCTTTTATTGCTATTATTATTATTACTATCTCTATTAGTATTTTTTTTTCTAGTGGAAGAAGAGGTGTATGTTGAACAGCCTCCAGGTTTTGAAGATCATATCCATCCCGATCGGGTTTGGTTGCTGAACAAAACTATCTATGGTCTACATCAAGCACCGCGAGCTTGGTACGCAACCTTATCAAATTATCTACTGGAGAATGGATTTCGCAGAGGTCTTATCGATTGCACTCTCTTCATAAAAGAATAAGATGGAGATCTTCTACTGGTTTAGGTATATGTGGATGATATTATATTTGGTTCTACTAACAATGTTATGTGTAGGGATTTCGAGCGTGTAATGCAGGATAAATTTGAGATGAGCGCTATGGGGGAGATGACTTTCTTTTTGGGCTTGCAAGTGCAACAAACGAAGTCTGGGATTTTCATCCATCAGACTAAGTATGTTCAAGACATCTTGAGCCGATTCTAGATGTCCGACACATCGCCCATTGGTACCCCACTGCAGCAAAATCATGGAATTAATCCAGACTTGAAGGGTGAAGTTGTTAGCTCTTCATACTACCGCGCGATGATTGGATCCCTTATATACCTCACAGCATCAAGACCAGATATAATGTATCCAACGTGCCTACTAGCCAGATATCAAGTGAACCCGATGGCCTCACATCTTGCAGCTGTAAAAAGGATTTTTCATTATTTGAAGGGTTGCCCAGACACCGGTCTATGGTACCCTAAGGATGATAACTTTGACTTGATCGCTTTCAGTGATTCTGATTTTGGCGGATGCAAAATCGACGGCAAATCCACAACGGCTGGATGCCAGTTTTTAGGAAATCGCCTCGTAACATGGCAGTGCAAGAAGCAGACTTGTGTCGCTACATCAACTTGTGAAGCTGAATACATTGCTGCCTCAAGTTGTTGCTCCCAAGTCCTGTGGATACAACAGCAAATGCGTGATTACGGTTTTGAATTCCTAACTACTCCTATTTTAGTCGATAATTCTGCTGATTTATCTATCACTAGAAATCTTGTGCACCATTCAAAGACCAAACACATCGAAATTAAGTATCACTTCATACGTGATTGCTTTGATAAAAGGCTTATCGATGTTGTTAAAGTCCACACTGATGACCAATGTGCCGACCTTTTTACCAAAGCATTTGATAAATCAATATTTGACTTTTTATTATTGGTAAACGACATTAAGGTCAAGCAAGAGTAATCCACATCGGAAAATCGTTTTTGTAAATATCTTTGTGTTTTTAAATTATTGCAAGTTTGTTGATTTTAGGGGGAGTAAATTCCAAATTTGAAAATTCAAAACATCGAAAAAATTCAAAACGCAAAAACAATAGAAAAACAAAAATGAGTTTCCTGGCGACCAAAAGAGAAAATGATAGTACATCAGTGGTCTGTTGAAACCTTTTTAAACTGAAATGCAAAATGAAAAATGTTAAGCAGCTCTATATAAAATGTATCGGTAGGCTCACAATCATCTTAAAGTGTGCAGGGTGATATAAACTTCAATCGACTGAAGACCAGGTGGGAACCACTCATTGGCATATGGTCTTAGTACCGAAATTTCGTTTGAGAGATTGCCGAGGTTCTGAGATATGTGGTCTTTATGCTGTTTATCATCTGGGTATCATGGTTGTTTCTTTTACCGAAACAAACGGAGACGAAGTCTAGATCTTCCATGATATCATACAAACGTGTACATACTGCATACGACCTCAATAAGTGATCAACAATCACATGTCCACAAAATAAGTGATAATATATCACATTTATCCGGGAGTCAAGTTCGTCTCTTTGCTGTACAAAAGTACTGACCTGTTCACGGACTTGCTCCTGTGCCCTAATGCATCTGAAAATCAAGTTCCTCATCAATAAGTGATTCTATCACATAGGGCTTGTTTTCAATCAAAATAAGTGAGTTTCTCACATGTTCATATACGTCAAAACAGATGATAAATGGTATACTCACCAGTAAGATGAACCCTCGTGCATACCTTGATACGGGAATGTGTCGTGATGTGGATGAACACCGGTCGGTAAGTATAAATCATACTTTAACGTATCCCCTCGCCATGATTACATATGATAAGTTAAGCTTATGTGGACAACAATACCGATAATCGTTATATGATGTTTATCTATTTGTTAACAAAAAGAACAACAAGAGTGTTTTAGCGTGACCGTACACTGATATGATTATCTTACCCTCGAAACTCGCAAAAAGAATGTTTGTATATATTTACTTTTCTTAGTTTGTGCAACTCTGTATATATTTATTTACTGCTTTCAGTCTTTACATTTGAAATATTCAAAATACCAAAAAGATTTTAGGTGTGTTTTAATTTAAACTTTATAAAAGCCAAAAAGATTTTATTTCTGCTTTAGTTTTGATTAACCGATGTTGGAACTCAAGTCTTCGTTACCTGAAATCTGAATGAAAACCAAAACGACTGAATCTTCATAAACGGTCAGAGTTTGCAAGTTTTGAAAGTTAATAATAAAAATTGAAAAAATCTGTTAACTTTTCAAACTAACTGTCGGACGGTAGTTGAAAATATGGTCACATGTGTGTCACTTGTTTATGTTAACTATATTCCAAGCAGTTGTTCTCATTACGCGTTTAGCTTTCTTGCATGTGCAGATGCTAAAGGCAAGGAGAACATGTTTGATGATAAGCTTCGGAATGAAGACACGACGCGAAGGCACTCAAATGATAAAGATGATCGAGTTGCCGCTGATCAATCATCAACACCACACGGATCTAAAAGAATTGAAGATCAACTGATTCACGAGCATAACTCAAGGGAGAGCTTATGTTAAGGGGGAGTTTGTTAACACACTACCTAAATGAAAATGGAGTTTGTTGATACACTTTCTACTTACGACGCGTGAATATTTTGAAGATCCTCCGACATGGAAGACATGGAAGACGAAACACACGAGTAGCGTCCAAGGGGGAGTTTGTTGGTACATTTATGTGGACGCGACTCGGTTCGGTTCAACTCGGTTAGGTTCGGCTCAAGTCCGATGTCACGACATTCCTCCGTCGGGCGCCCCAGAGTTCGACACGCGAAGCACGGAGAGCCGAGACCGATCCCCGATGACACATCATCATGACATCATCATGATGATGTCACAATTTGACTAATCTTACAATCTGCATGTGTTTTTGAATTCATTTACGTATATTATGCATGTTGGGCCAAAATCACATGGGCCGAAATACATGATGATTTCTTGATGATGTCACAATTTGACTAATCTTACACTCTGCATGTGTTTTTGAATTCATTTACGTATATTATGCATGTTGTGCCAAAATCACATGGGCCGAAATACTAGTGGGCCGATCCCCATTATGTAAACATGCATGTCGACGAAACAACAACAGTTTCGTCGACTTTGAAGACTTGTCAAGTGTTTCGTCGACATCTATGAGTTTCGTCGACCTGTTCATGTTTCGTCGTAGCTGTGTTGCTGAGACTATATAAACAGAACTGAGAGAACAGAGGACATAGAACACACACATGAGAGAACCAGAGAGAGTTTACAGAGATTATTTTGTAAACATTGTATTGTAACAGTTTCAAGTATTAATGCAATGGAGTGTTAATCGTTGAGTCTCGTGTTTATCATTTACGTGTTCGAACTTGGTTTAACTTACCCGTTTGGATTCCGCACTTTCGGGTTTGTCAGAAAACAGGGAATAGAGGTTACTCGATCCTCCGGGTGGACCTACATCGCAACACGCAGATCCTAGGTCGAGTCAGTGTTGGTGGTCGATGACGGTTGTGTGACATTAGTACTATTTGACATCGTTTTACACCCCGCCACAACGCGGGGTGTGCTTTGGGGGTTTTTCAAAGAAAAAATGGTTATGCATATGGTTGTTGTAACCTTAGCTTTAGGGGTTTTCCAAAAAAGATTGATTTTTTTTGTACATTTTATTTTATTACTATAAATAAGCAACAAAAACATGCAATAGAACTTGTACATTGTGCTGTATGAGTTTTTAAAAAAAAACTTAATTTTTTACTGTTAATCCAAAGGTTTTTACCTTTTGCAAATTTAACCCCAAATAATTTGTTTTTTTAACTTTAACACAAAACTTTTCATTATTTGCAATTTAACTTCACAACTTTTATCACTTATAGTTTTCATCTTTCTCAAATTTCCGTTTTACATATAGTTCTAAATTTTTCGAGTTAATACGACACACGTACGACTGTGGTTCAATTTTTTTTATGTTTTGTTTCAAATTTTGCAAGTTAACACGGCGCAACGTGCATGTGTGGTTGAATGCTTTTACCTCTATTTTTCCATGTTTGACAGGTTCGTCGCAACACGCAGATCCTAGGTCGAGTCAGTGTTGGTGGTCGATAACGGTTGTGTGACATTAGTACTATTTGACACCGTTTTACACCCCGCCGCAACGCGGGTGTGCTTTGGGGGTTTTTCAAAGAAAAAATGGTTATGCATATGGTTGTTGTAACCTTGGCTTTGGGGGGTTTTCCAAAAAAAATTGATTTTTTATTACATTCTACCCAAAGATAGTTTATAAATTACTTTTAACCCAAAACTATTTGTTTTTTTTTTTACTTTTAACCCAAAACTTTTTCTCTTTTGCAATCTATCCTCATAATTTTTTTTTACTTTCAATTTTGGTCCTTTATAGTTTTCATTTTCCGCAAATTTTTTGCTTTATGTTTGGTTCTAAATTTTGTGACTTAACACATCGCAACGTACGTCTTTTGTTTAATGTTTTTACGTTTCGTTCTAAATTTTTGCGAGTTAACACGACGCAACGTGCGTGTGTGGGCGAACATTTTTACATCGTTTATTTTTTCCCTGTTTGACAAGTTTAACATAGCGTACGGGTCCTAGATCGACTTAGTTATAACTAAAGAATCTCCGCCGCATTGCGGTGGGTCGCAATCCTAGTTACTATAAATAAGCAACAAAAATATGCAATACAACTTTTACCTTGTGCTTTGGGACTTTTTTCAAAAAAAACTTGATTTTTTTTACTTTTAATCCAAAGGTTTTTACCTATTGCAATTTTAACCCTACATAATTTGTTTTTTTTAACTTTAACCCAAAACTTTTCATTATTTGCAATTTAACTTCACAATTTTTGTCACTTATATTTTTCATCTTTCGCAAATTTTTATTTTACATATAGTTCTTAATTTTTCGAGTTAATACGACGCAATGTACGATTGTGGTTCAACTTTTTTATGTTTTGTTTCAAATTTTGCAAGTTAACACGGCGCAACGTGCATGTGTGGTTCAACGTTTTTACCTCTGTTTTTCCATGTTTGAAAGGTTTGTCGAAACACGCAGATTCTAAGTCGAGTCAGTGTTAGTGGTCGATGACGGGGTGTGATTTGGGGGTTTCTCAAAGAAAAAAAATGGTTATGCATATGTTTGTTGTAACCTTGTCTTTGGGGGTTTTCAAAAAAAAAAGATTGATTTTTTTTACATTTCACCCAAAAGTATTTCATAATTTACTTTTAACCCAAAATTATTTGTTTTTTTTTGCTTTTAACCCAAAACTTTTTATCTTTTGCAATCTATCCTCACAACTTTTTTTATTTTTCGTTTTATGCTTAATTCTAAATTTTGTGACTTAACACATCGTAACGTGCGTCTTTGGTTTAACGTTTTTCGTTTCATTTTAAATTTTGTGAGTTAACACGACGCAACGTACGTGTGTGGATGAACGTTTTTACATCGTCTATTTTTTTCCCGTTATATAGGTTTAACATAACATGCGTGTCCTAGATCAACTTAATTATAACTAAAGAATCTCCGCCGCATTGCGGCGGATCACAATTCTAGTTTATGGTTAATTTGCATGCTGTGAGATGAAGTTTTCTTTAAAGTCCCCTTTAACTATGTATAAAAATAGAAATCAACAATAAAATGGAATCCGATTGGTTAATGCATGTGGACCCCGCCTCTTCTTCTTCTCACGCCCACCATGGCTATGGCTAAGGCCATGAGTGGAACCCGATTTGACTGAGGTGGGATGGTGTTAGGGGCGCCACTCATGTGAGGTGGCTGAGGGCGTTGCCCCACACCATCTGGTCTAAATGCGAACGAACACTTACAATATTACAATAAGGTTTCTTCTTTTAGGCTTTTCTCTAAAAATTTGTTGGAGTGTATCTAGTCTTTTTTTTTTTTTTTTTTTTTTTTTCTTTTTTGCTTCAAGCCCTATGTCAAGAGAATCGATAAGAACGAGTTGTTTACGGATCCGTAAAAATTAAATGCGTACAAAAGCAACAATGATATATTTGTTTTAGTTTTGGTTTTATTTTAGATTGCTGGTTACAATATTTACTTTAATTAAGTCTACATGTTGGTTATATTGGGTGAAATTAAATTTCTTATTTATTATAATTTTTTTTAAACCGCTAATTTTTTCACTTAAATACTTATACTTTTTAAGGATTGAACTTTGTTACTATCAAAGTGATAATTTCTCTTCACTACTAGATCATAGCCTAAGTGGCTATTATAATTTATTCAATTTCTCTCTAGCTAATATATAGATAAATTTCACCGACCTTTGTGATTATTATTAGTGATAGACTTATTTATGATGTCAGTTACAATATTTGGTATTATAATTAACTTACTTTCCTTATATTTTTTTCTAAACTAGAAAAGTATCAAGTACTTTCATGGCTTTTGTTCTACATCTATAATCGGTCATAATATTAAGGTTTTTTTTTTTTTTTTTTGGGTTGACAATCCACAAGTATCAATATGAACATAATCAAGTTATCGTTACCTGATAGCCTGATACAACCTCTTAACCCATCTAAGTTTAAGGGTATCAGGAAAAATAATCCCACATGTACAATTTATAAGAGTTCTTTAGATAATGTAATAAGAGTTCTTTAGATAATGTTAAGAATTAAACTTGATAATTAATTTTAATCTTCCTTCTCAATATAATTATATTTTATGTAACTGAAATTATTTTCTCTTAACTTTTCATCGATCAACATTATTAATTACTCTACATTTCCCTGTCCCACAACAATAGAGACTTATATTGTTGTTTCAATGTACAGAAAACCATAAATAAGAGAAGGTACCGAAAACATCAGCAACGATTTTCCCATTTGAAAACCTTCCTGTCGGTTTTCTTCCCAGAAAATCCCTTCCATAAGGGGGGAAATTAGCCTTGACCCAAGTTTGGATGTAGTTATTATTCCCCGTATCCAATATCGAGTCTCCAAATGCTAAAATTGCTTGTACACTGACATTTTTTGGTAGATTCATTCTGCCCTTGCTAGAGGTTATATAAAAAGAAGCATAAATACAAAAGAGAATGACCCTCATAACTGATCATAGAAGTGCAAGATTGTTTTTTTTTTTTTTTTGAAGAAAGCTAGGAGAAAATGTGAATGATATACGAGAATTTAACACACAGATGGGGAGCTTATATAATAACTCCATTTTAGATAAACGTCGATCGCAAGCTAGGACAATACAATGCGTGTTTAGTAATGGTCATTTTCGCATTAGTTACGCATGTTCATGGCTACACTTGTAGTTCATGATTTTATTTGCCTGGAAAACTGTAAAAATATAAATGTTTAAGTTCATCTAGAGAGTTACAAAAATGCAACTCATAATCTTAGTTTCCTTTGCTTAGGCAACCAAATTAATTGAAGAAGATTTTTATTTCTTCTAACATAAGAGTAATATGTTGTTATTTGTGCGGTAGTTGATTAGACGAATTGTAATCATGGGAGTTCAATTAGAAAGTAAGAAAACTCAGTTGCAAAATCTCCATTATGTAGTATAAAAAGTTTTACAAGGGGTTTTTTTTTTTTCTTCTCTAATGGAACGAGACTCTTCTCTTCTTCATATAACCCAGTTTTTATAAGAAACCACACGCTAGATAGGCCCTAGGCATGTAGCTAAGTTTGTTTAAGAGTAGAGTGCTTTGCACCTTAACCAAAAGTAGTTTATATTTGATTGGGTTGAGTAAATTGTCAAAATCGTCCCTAAGATTTGGACATTTTTGTCATATCCATCCAAAAAAAATTCCTTAACTGGACCACTCAGCTTTCACAAAAGTTGCTAGATCCATCCATTTTTCTAACACAATTAAATGATAGTTATTTTGGATGGATCTGGCAAGTGGCCAAACCTTGTGGACAATTTTGGCAGTCTATGCCTTTTAATGTTTTTTTTATTAACACTAGGGAAAAAGCCCGTGCGATGCAGGACATGCATAATAGCTATTGTTTGTTCGTGACAAGACGTCTGACACGGCCGGTGCATAACATGTAAGACAATACCCCTACAAAGGGGCGTGCTTAAACTTTATTAAACCATGAACCATAAGTTGTTTCCTTGGCAAAACTTGCCGACCAAAAAGAAGTGAAAAAAGATGTCTTCGAAGAAAAAAAAAACATGAAAAAGGAAAAGGAAAACGCATAAAATCTCGCACGCCTTCCTATCTTATTGGATAACACATAGACCAAACTTTAGCTAACGCATGCCACCGTCATCCCCAATCCCATCACCAGCCAACTGACTGCAGTGAAATAACGAAAAGAAAACTATTAAAAAGGTATACTATGTTTACGTATATATGCATCGAAAAGTAGTACGGGTTTTCATTACTAACACTAAGTGCAGACGGTATACCTTTCATGTGGGTCACTGTCAACTGTTTCTTCTGAATCCGAATCTGCATAAGCAGGCATGCGAAGGAAAAGCACGAAAGATTTATGTAGACGGTTATCCAAAAATAAATATGCACAATTACATTGGTTATGAAAATCAATCAATTATAGTTGAAAGTTTTTTTGTTGCCTTTCCATTTATAACGACACCAAGTTTATTTTTTTCAAAAGCCAACTTCTCCCCTTATATGTCTTTACACATTCGAAGTGATGCGTTACCACGTTTTTTTATTCCTATTTTTTTTAATGTAGTGCACTTTTATATTTACGAACTCAAGTTTTCGACTGTTGTAGCCTCCTAATTTTAAAATAGAGTAAACATATACCAGATATGTAAATAACATTTCAGATCGAGTAGAAAGGTAAATAACACATCTTTAATTAAAATGGTTTATTAAACAGGGCACGAATAAAGTGTAAGCCGATATATACCTTACGATCGCTTCAACGCGCTTAACTGGTGTCGGTATGGGTAGCACCCCCTTGTCTTTAGCGGGGATCGATGGAGGTGTGGAAGAACCAAAGGGCTTACAACCATCCCCATCTAGCAGGACATTCATGCAGTTGAAGGATTCAAAATGGCCATGATCATAATACGTACAAGAATCAAGCTGGAGGGTCTGAGTGCTTCCCACAAGAGAGTGCAAACAATTCGGCAGTGTTGTCGAACCATGCAACCCAATCACAAAGGGGCTGTCTTTAAGAACCCGATACTGATTTGTAGGTTGCACGGCGAAACCGTTGACCAAATATACACCGCCCTCTTTTAGTTTGTCAAAGAAATAGTTGGCAATGTTATTCCTTGCGGTGCAATGCATCACACCTCCCTGCGCAAATAAAGGCGTATATTTTTGTTTCAGAATCAAAAGTAGAAAAGCGTAAGAATGTGGGATAGCAGAGGGTAAAAAACTACATTTATGCCCGTGACAATATAGTCGGTGCTCATGTACCTGTCGTTACCACTTGTCACGTCCCATTTTCTACAAACCATTATCATGATAGGTCCGGTGCTCCCTTCACGGAGTTCACTAAGGAACATATGACTGCTTGTACCACCATCGGACGTTTACAAACTAAGGGTGCTGGCCACGGCAATAGAGGAGGAAAGGAAACTATGAACCTACAAACATAACAAAGCCGACAATCTTATAGCATAACCAAAGACCGTTCAACTGTCTACAAATTAATCATATCCTAATGAATGATATTAAATGACAGGGATATTCAAAGAGGCACATAAAACAATGCAATTTAATTATTTTTAAAGCGACTTTTGGTATCCTAGCTTGTAATTAGAGTTTCTTGAATTGGTTTTTATGTGCATGTGATCACACTTCACCTTCTTCATCGTGTACATCTTTCCGTACATCCGTTGTTTGTATATCTGATAAAAATAAAATAAAGGGTCCACATCAAAATCTGCAACCAACTAAAAATAGCAGTTCGTGACAAAATTCACACACTATAATTGCAAATAACAAAATTACAGTCAATCCATCTTAAAAACTGAAGTAAGAATTACTAAACCTCTGATAACAATATGCTATAGAGAAGACTCTTTTAAATAAGCTCTAACTTGTTCTTGTAGACCACATATGACATGCGAAGCGTAGTAACAATTTAATACATAACCAAAATACATAATACACATGAATGCAATATGCATAATAGAATACTAATAAAAATAAAGAAGGATTACTAAAAACTGAAGTTAGAATTGCTAAACATTTGATTATTATTGGGATAACTATTTAACTTTATGAAGACTGTTAAGACTTCTTACATTTATGATTACCTTTGTATGTGTTGGTTGTAATCCCCTAGGCTTATCATAGACAGTTCATTTAAAAAGATGAGTTCTTTCTCTTTCAATAATATATTTATTCTTTAATTGTGTGAAACAATCTTTTAATAAGAGACGCCCATGATTATTTTTAGTTCTAAAATCATATTTTCAATTGATGCCCTAGAAACAAAATTCTTTTTTTTTGTGTACGTAATCCTTAATCCTTCCTCTTCTCCCAGTTCCCAAATTGATTAAAAAATGTGATGAACATAAAAAACTGAAGAGTAAAGCTCAACATATTTGACTATAAGAAGATCGACTAGAATAAGGTTGTTGTTGCTACCCATAGCTGCTATTCCTTCTTGAGGGATACTGGATACATCCTGCACAATCCAAAAATACAGATAAAAAATAAAAATAAAAAATAAACAGACACGCAAATTAAACATGTTTAATTTTTTACAATTAAACCATATCTTTAAGAGCTTCAAATAATATATAATAAACCATGTCTTTTAATTGAATTTTCATAAGATATTATGGAGGTAAATCAAACCTCACAATTCTTTGTATCCTTTGCTTCTTCATGTCAAAGTTATATCCAAGTCAATACTCCATGTGCATGCTTGATTGATTTTTCTATTGATTAGACCATGCCTTTTTGCAAGTCCTTTTTCATCTCTGTTGACGGAACAACGAAAAGTAAAAAAGGAAGGAAAAATAAAGTAGATAATTATTAAAACTCATTTCTACATACTACCATGCTTGACATAAAAAAATCCACTCAAGAGTTGGATAACTCTTATATTATACACCAAGATAACAATACAAAACAATCCCTCACATTTCTCTCTCTGGTCAAAGTCTCTCTAAAAACCCACACTTTTCCTTTTGTTTTTAACATAAAATCCTAGGATCCAGAATCAAGTTCAAGAGCTCTTTCTTTTCAAGAGATTCTCAAGAGTTCAAGTTTTGGTTGTGAAGGTTCAATTCCCTCTCTCTCTCTAACAAGATCCAGCCACCGGAGCCCTTCTCCGACCGGCACTTCGGCGCCGGACCTCCGGCACACCACACCCACACCAAACCAAATAACCATCTCTCTCTCACTCCACTCTCTCTCTCTGTTAAAGAAACGGCCGACCACCACCATTTGGTGGCGGCGAACGACAAGCAGCGGCAGCGAACCACCACAGGTGGCGACGCTTTGGTGGTTGGCGTTGGGCGTTTTGGCAAAGGATAACGGCAGCAACAATAGTGGCGGTGGATAGGCGGCAGCGCCGCCACTCCAAAAACCCTGACGGCGGCGGTGATGGTGGTAGTTCAATTCAGGTTCAGGTTTTTGCTTGTTAGAATTAAACAGTTTAAGTTTTCAATTTGTTACCTTCTATAAAAGCAACATTGTCTCAAAAGTTATGGGGCTGCATCGCTTTGATAGTTGGTTATGGAGGTTACAGAGAAGACATGGGGAGGACATTTAGGTTGTCACCGACGTCGGGGAAAAACAAAGGGATGTAGCGAATGATACGAGAGGTTTCAAATGTTTTGACAAATGCTTTATATACACCCTAAATGATAGTTTAAGACCAATCAAATGACTGCAAATTGATTAGACTCTTCGAATTCTCTTTTATGTATACTTATTTTATGAATCTAATTGGCCCACCGTTTAATATTAACCTCTTAAATGACATAAAACCAAATTCAATTACTTTAAATGCCTAAATTAATGAATTTTCTTTATAAATTTTATTCATTTTAATAGTAATGCAGAAATACAATTTTGCCTCTTTTACTACGCTAATTAAGTGTTGTATCATAGGCATTATATCTTGTAATTACTTAACTTTTGTAGGAACCCTTGTGAAATGCTTATGCCTAAATTAATGAATTTTCTTTATAAATTTTATTCATTTTAATAGTAATGCAGAAATACAATTTTGCCCCTTTTACTACGCTAATTAAGTGTTGTACCATAAGCATTATATCTTGTAATTACTTAACTTTTGCAGGAACCCTTGTGAAATGCTTTATAATATAGTATGAGAACAATTTATTAAGAAATACCTACCACTTGTACACTATTAATTATGAATGTGATGGTTCATTTACATGGCTTTGGACACCACATGATTTATAAAAAGTTTAATTCTTTGAAAGACAAAAATGTATTTAAGAGGCTCATAATGAAGGTTGTAAAAAGTTGATATAACTAAATTTTTAAGTATATATAGATATATTATACTTGCTTAAATTTTCACTGTGTTCTAGAGTTTCAGTTAACTAGAGAAGAGAAAGGAATTGAAAAGAAAGGGGATAGTAATGTGTTCCAGAGATTTTTATATGGGGAAAAAGGGGGAGAAGAGAAGAGAATGAGGAGGTTTTTTAATCCTTATATGTTTCCTTCCAAATCGGAATGATTCTTAGAGAAAAGAAGAGATAAACATCACGTTCCTGATTCTCTTCCAATTTTACCCTCGTAAAAAAATGGGGCGAGTATATCTCCCACATCCCGCCAAATCATCAACCCACCTTCCATCATCTATCCCTCAATTGCACAACTGTTAAATCATTGTTTCCGTAACCTGCTCTCCTTAGCGATCAACAGTTCATCTTCCAAGTAACGTCATATTCCTAATTCACATCCAATTTGGAGCGGCCCTCTCCTTTGCGTGGTCTTTCTATTTAAGATTTTGATTAAATTAATGTGTCCAATTTGGGTTTTGGCTTCTTGAATTGTTTAAATTTGATTAAATTAGATTGCTTTGATTGTTTATAGCCAAACCTTTTGAAGCATAGGCCTGAATTTGCTCTTTGAGAACTGTATGTATGTATGTATGTATGTATGAATGAATGAATGAGGCCTGACCCAACACTTAGTTCAGTTTTAGTTTCGTTTGTATGAAAAATTTGAGGTAATTAATTGAAGAACTGCTTGTTATAAATTTATAATTATAATGTTCGGCTATTTTTGACAAAAAAAAAAAGAGATGGTGTATGTATCCGGTAAGTTCTCTTTCAGTTTCGTTTGAATATTACTTTGTTACTGATTGAGGTTATAGTTATCTGATCTGATCACCTTTACTGTCATGTTATCTAATTAGTTTTGACAAAAAATGAGATCGTGTAAGTATCTGATTGGTTCTCTTTCAGTTTTGCTTAGCAATTCTCCTGTTAATGATTGAAGTTATCTGATCTGATCATCTTTATTGTCACATTAGCTAATTAGTTATTAGTCAAGTGTTACATGTTTTGACTTTAAGTTGAGTCAGATCTGACCTAATTGGCTAATAGTTGTTTTAGGCTGTATTTTGGTCACCAAAATACAACAAAATTGAATTCTCAACCCTAGTTTCTAGTTTACTCTTATTTGATTTACTAACTCTAATAGACACAAGCATTAATTAAAAAAACACGTGAGTGCACCCTACAAGAATTTCATAGAACAAGAATGTAAAGTTTTAACTAACAATTTTCTAATCAAATAACAATTTTCAACAGCACGTAAGTTTACAATGGATAAGCAGATACGCAAGGCAGCTGAACTTGTGCGAGCTAGACAATTGCAAGCAGCTAACGTAATTTGCTTACTAGTGGCTTTCGTTGCGCTACGTAGATTGTCAACTAGAAGTCGTGCTAATTTACCTACTAATGATCAAAATTTTACAACAACCATATGTGCGAGAAGTGATGTTACACGACCTTTCAAACGGCGGGTAAATTTCGTGAGCTTATCCGCATGAGTGAGAAAGCTTTTATGACATTGTGCGGTATGGATACCCGGGGAACGCCCAAAAACGCTAAACTTTGAAGCCAGCGTGAGCCCGGTTAGGACAACATTGTCTGGCCAGAATAGGCAATACGGGGCTCTCCGATTTGAAGAGTGTGCTATCTTTATACATGAAGTTCCCTGTTAAAAAAAATTATAATAATATCTCAAATTACAACTTACTATGTTATTCACCAATATTACGTTTTTATTAAAGATAAAGAGTAAATTGCCATTTTAGTCACTAAGTTTTGTCCCAAATTGTCATTTTAGTCCAAATAGTTTTTTTCTCCTCTAGGTCCATGAGTTTTCTATTTTTTTGCCATTTTGATCACATTGCCTAACTCCATCTAAAAACCTGATTATAACCAGGGGTATTTTTGGCGTTAAAAAAAGATTTCTAAATTGTCATTTTCATCCGAAACCACCTTCATGATCCCTTTACAACCAGCTTTGTATATATATATCTAAAGGTTTTCAAAAAGCCTTATATATATATATATATATATATATATATATATATATATATATATATATATATATATATATATATATATATATAGTGTAGAGTTCAAATGAGAAGAATTAAAAATTAAGAATAAAAAGAATAAAGGATACAAAGGTAATTTTAACAAATCATTTAATGAGTTTATTATTTATTTTTGTTATTTAAATTAATGAACTCTAATCATTTAATGAGCATATCTAATAAAATAGTTGTGCACCTTACACAATAAAAACAATCATGCGCATGATCTTAATTTTCAACGTTTCCTACACCATTAAAACAATATTTTGGTGTAGGATACAGAATGTGAAGGACTCAAACACTTTTAAATAATTTTGCGACTCATAATAAAATATGTGTAGGACACAAAATTTTTAAATAATTTTGTCACCTCTAATAAAAGTTGTATAGGAGCCAATACATTAATGATGGTGAAGGAGAAATTTATGGTTGCATTAATAAGAATTGAGTAACTTTTTAAAATATTTATTAATATTCTACATAAAAATGTCTATACCACCCTTAGTAATTAAAGCATTAATTGAAAGTTGACAAAAATGATATATTGATTCACAACCATTGATCAAAAAAATATATGGTCTAGATTAATTCATTTTTTCTTCTTTTAAGAAGATTCTTCTCAAATGAACCTCCCCCGTAAAGGGTTCAAATGAGAAGAAAAAATAGCTTAAGAGTAAAAAGAATATAAATCAACCAATAGAATTGCTTTATTTTATAAGGGTAGTAAGGTAATTTAAACAATTTAATTAATTTATTACTACCCTATAATTAAGCTATTCAAATTAAATAAATATTGATTTCAAATTTAACCCCTAATATGTAGCTGATATCCCACTTAAAATTTCTAAATCGTTTTACACGTTCACACACCAATTTTTTATGTGTATTTACTACCTACACATACCAATATATCAAGTGTGTTTTTCTACACATGCAACATTCCAATATAACAACCTGCACCTACACACACCAACATTTTAAATGTGTTTTCATGTACACACAATAATCTAACAGCTAGCAACAAGTACCTACACACACCAACATATTGTCTATCATACATACACAACAATCTCAACACTAGCAACATGTCCCTATAGAAACCAATCTCATTAAGATTGTTCCTACACACAATATTCTAACAAATGTCGATTGTTCCTACACAAAATATTCTAACAAATGTCCTAAGTGTCCTACACAAAATATTCTAACAAATGTCCTAAGTGTAATAGTGATTGTGGATGAACTCTTGGCGATTGGTGAATGTGATGTTCACTATGTAACCGTCAATGAATTAATTACGCACTATACACCAAATTGACTAGTATACCCTTTCATTTAAAGAATTAATGTAAAAGAGTTACATATTCACCCAAATGTCATCTTCATTCACAACCTTTGATCAAATAAATTGTAAGGCTAAGATTAATTTTAAATTGTTCTTAAAAGAATAGTCTTCTCAAATGAACCTCCCCCTATATATATATATATATATATATATATATATATATATATATATATATATATGTAGGTCCGTTTTTCTCGGAGGATCCGATACGTAACCTATCCTTGTTTATCACAAACACTATAACGGGTGCGGAATCCCCGTAACGGTGCAAACCAAACAAACGTAAAGCGAGTAACACAAACAGATAATCAAATATTCACTTGGATTAAAAGGACGAGAACAATATCAAACATATACACACAATGTTTGACGATAAACTCTCTGGTTTCACTATGCTCTCATAAACTAAACTGTGAAATATGCAAAGCTATTTATACTAAACCTTGAACGAAAACACTATGAACGAAATCACTAGTGATTTCGCCATACATGTTTCACGAAATCACATTTCGTCACTTTGATGTTTGATGTAGCAGCCCACACATTAGTCAAAGCCCACAGATAAGTTACGGCCCAATGTTGAAATGAATTGGCCCAGATGCATTTCTGTTACTAGACTTTTCACCAATTTCAACATAAGACAAATGTTGTGACATCACCATGACATCACAATGATGATGTCATGGTGATGTGTAAACGGGAATGGCTTGCGGCATTCCGTGCTTCGCGTGTCGAACTCTGGGGCGCACGACGAAGGAATGTCGTGTCTTCGGGCTTGAGCCGGGCCTAACCGAGTCGACCCGAACCGAATGGAACCGAGTCGAGTGTAACACCTGTGTCATTTCAACCATCAAACAAATGTCAAACCAATGAAATATTGTATTTCATACTTGTGATTTGTAAAAATATGTGTATCGATTGCACATATCAATTCTTGTTCGATTTCAAGCTCTAAATCGCTTTCTGGAAGGTTATACGCGCACTGACGCGTAAATATAACCAGTTTAATCCAACGAACACTCCGGAATAGTGAAATAGGCTTAACATACCTTAAATAACCTTTACATAACTTATATATAAGTTTTGGAAGGTTTGGTGTGGTGAAATCAAGTTAAATCGCTTACAGGGACTAAAGTTGACAAACTGCGAAAGTATGCCAATTTGAACTGTAACAGACATTCCGGAACATGACCATAAGTTAAACACACCATAAATATCCTTTACATAGCTTAGAAATAGGCTTTAATGGGTTCGGTGTGCTAAAATAAACTTTTGGGTCAATCAGGGACTAAAAGTGTCAAAAAGTGCACAAGTTTGCATTTTCGCGCATAACTTACGTTCTGAATACATCCTGACGTCCAAAAATTTATGTAAGCACTAAAACATTTTATTTTAGTGTTCGGCATAAGAAAAATCCATGCGTCGCGTCATTTGGATCAGTTTTGCACTTTCGGGACCAGATTCGATGTATTAGCCGTTGTTTAATTCACAACCACACATTCTAACAATGCTTAGTCAGCGGATAAGGATGGAATCTAAGCACCATGACTTTGCAACACATGTATGGATGGAATTTAAACACCTAAACACCATAACTTTGCAACACATGTATGGATGGAATTTAAACACCTAAACACCATAACTTTGCAACACATGTACGGATGGGATTAAGGCACGTTTTCCATGAAACGATCTTAACGGTTCGGGTATTCCTATAAATACCCATACCCCCCATTGCTAAAATCACTAGAATTCTGATTTGAGAACCTCTAAGTTGAAACCATTGTTTCATACCTGAGATTCTTGAATCGGGATTAGCATTCGGGGACCCTTCGTAAGTATTCTTTCGTTCTTTTCCTTATTTTATTGCTTTTCGAGTCAGAAAGTCAAACTTTGTTTGACTTTCAGCGTTGACCAGTAATGGTCAATACGAAGTTCGTTTGAACTTCGCAACGTGAGTGTAATCACGTTGGTCATAGTCCCTTGGGACTATGCCCAGTGATTACCACGTTGTTTAGGGTCGTAGGGTAAGCGATCTAATAAATCGCTTATACCTCGAACCCGACCCATTTGGTCGATCATTAGGATCCGACCAAACACATTAGGTGACCCTAGTATAGGGCATAACCTTCCGAGGTTATACCCTATGGTCGCAGCGTTTAAGTAGTTGTATGATAGGTAGTTTATATGCCTTAGGTAAATTACCAGAATACCCTTTTCATGTATAATTGGTAATTAAGCATATGTAACCTAAACCTTTGTCACATAACTGATTATGTAATATGTTTAGGCATATAACACTTGTCATAGGGCTAGTTAGGCGGTCCGAACGCGTTTCACGCGAACGACGCGTTAAAGTAGCATAAGCTACCTAAACGGGTCGTAATGGGTTGTAGACACTTAGGTTAAGTTTCATTTAGTATGTAGGCTTTGTTAAACCAAATAACACGAGTCTCTACACTCGTTGGTTTACAAACCCTAATACTACCCGATCTTCCGATTTAGGTCCGGTTTATTAATGTAGCTACCTATACTAGGTGCCGTTTGATATCCGCGATCTCTAGCATTGTTTAGTTGTTACTCAAGGACTACTGAGCAATCTCAAGTGAGTACATAGACCCCTCTTTTACTGTTTTCCAAACTGTTTTGGGGTGGAACACATGTGCCTACTTGTTACTTTCATGCTTTTCTGTTTTAACATCATATACTGCTATGTTCGTTAGTACATTATAGTACATGATTTTATGACATTTCATGCTAGGTGTGCCCAATTGTGTGCATTACTTAGTACATCGTTTTACATGACATTTTGACATAGACATTTTAACATGATTGACATTTGATCATGCATTTCCCACAAAACATAACTTTGATTTAAACCAAGTTTTACTTCAATACTTTGTTTTTGTGCATATGGTTTAGTTGAGACATTTCACTTGCCATACATGACATTTTGACATAGACATTTGACATGGATATTTGACATAGACATTTGACATGGATAATTGACATAGACATTTTGATATGATTTACATCTTGACATGAACACTTTGACATATTACCCAATACATTTGACAATTGATTTAAACATAGACTTCTTACATTGGTTAGTTTGGTTTGATTAAGTGATTAAGTAACGATGCGTGTGTAATATGATACAAGCATGGTGGATACGCCGCTGGTACTTCCTATATATAAGTGTTTGTATGGTATTACATATCGTAGCGTTATTTGAATCATTTCAGTTTGAGACATATAACATTTTATACAAATAACATACTTTTCACAAGACATTGTTTTACAAACAACTTATCTTATACAAATCCATTTTACTATGGTTATTCATTTAACCATACATTATTCACTTATTTATACATATCATCTGAACTCATTGTTTTTCAAATGATTTACCAAGCAAAGCAAATAACAAGGTTCATGACTAAACATTTTCTCAAACATAAGTCATGAAACCTATTTTCACAAAACCTATGTATCTCACAGGCATTTTTATGCTGACGTACCTATTTTCACATGTGTTTTTCAGGAGCTGTTGCATAAGATGATCAAGATACACATAGGCAGACTTGGGCTTTAGTGACAATAAAAGATGCAAGACTAGTTAATTATGTTGTATTTCTTTGTTTGTTAAGACATTGTAACACCTTTAATCAATAAAACGAAACTTCAATTGCCATGGATTTGAAACAATTAATTCTGTTACAACACTCCCCGACATTTCCGCCACGTTTTGTATGTTCCACGTGGTCGGGGTGTGAAAGAAAATATGGTATCAGAGCCAATGGTTATAGGGAATTAGGTTATTAGTAATGCTTTGACCTAGTCTATAACCTTCTTAGGACCCTAACGCGAGTTTACTTGCGTTTAGTCATAAAACAATACCGTCACCTATCCTTAGGCGACGACCACAACAAGAACATAAATTTCAAAACCACTTTGAAAACTAATCATCTGTTCTAGGATGATTGATTACTAGGTTTTGAACCCTCTATTGTAAGGTTTTGAACTCTCTATTATAAGGTTTTGAACCCTTTGAGTTTTCAAAATCTCGTCAAGGTTTTGGGTTTTAAATAATGTGAACACGTGCAAACTGGAAGGGTGAATGCCTGTATTCTGAGTTTTCTGTCTAGGCAAGCACTTCGTATACATCTCAACCAGACGCGAGACCAGTTGTGCTTACCTGGGAATTCTTGGGATGAGTGTTCACTTATAGGCGAGCATGTCTTCGCGATACATTATATTGACCCGCTTACTTTGATTAGTCACTGTCTCATTTGTTTGCCTTTGGTAACAAACAAATGGTCACAATCTGCATGCCTTGTCATTTTCTTTTGACTATCTTTCGCTTGTTTCCTCCTATGCCTTTCGTTATCTTCAAGATGCTTCTTCATCGCAACAACAATGTCCGAACCAGGTGCTGCAATTACCCAGCGAATAGGCGTCGTACTCTAGAGGACCGTTGACTTAGCTATCACCATGACTCGCCTCAGGGATGAAGCTGTATAAGGGAACTGCTCCTTGGTGCAATCAATGCCATCGTCATTATTCAAACCAAATACCCTGTTTCAAATGTACCCACGGTGGACGATGGAGACATTTGGTTAACATGTGCCGCTTTGCAATCCAAAGCAAAGCTATTACAAACCCTGTTGCTACTTAACCTTCAAGTTCTGCTTCATATGTCGCCTTGGCATATCTAGCGCCTCAACCTCATGAACTTTCTACTTTGTGTATCGACTTAAGCACGCCTAGTGCAAGGTGTCGAAGCACCTCTCGTTACACAAATTTCAAAATCCATAAAGGATCTTTCTATCCTCATAATCAGATCCTTGTGGATGAATATCACTCAAATCGGAGCCCTTAATTGAATTATTCGTATGCCTTAATACGAACATTACCATTCAATAAGGACAAAGCCGAATTCTTATTTAGATCTTCCTATCTTCATAGTTAGATTCTAATGATTAAAGTGCCAAATGAAATCCACAAATTGGATTCCTGGTGTACTTTAAGTATCCGCGTCCAAAGATAACAAATTAATAAACAAGTTAAACAACTATGTGATTATGTGCTTATGTGTTTCCTTTTATGATTTTGGTGTAATCCAAGTTTTGTTATCCAAATCCTCGTAGAATCTTCCATATCTTTGTATAAGGAAATTCATAGTAGGATATCCAAAGGTACTATATTAAATCCTCAATGGGCTTTTACGTAATAGTAAAGATCCTTGGATTATATTGTACTATTCCATAATTAGACCCTGAGAGGTCTAGGTAAACAGATTAATCCAAAAATCTGGTTAGGAATATCATGTGATGATATAGCTGAAAGGACTCCTTGGTGGCCTAATTAAAAGGATCATTTGTCGATCTAAAGTTAAATACATCCTACGTCGGTGTAGTAAAATGTTTCTCTTAGATAGTTGAGTTAAAGAGATCCTACGTCGATCTAAAGTTAAATACATCCTACGTCGGTGTAGTTAAATGTTTCTCTTAGATAGTTGAGTTAAAGAGATCCTACGTCGATCTAAAGTTAAATACATCCTACGTCGGTGTAGTTAAATATTCCCCGTAGGTAGTTTAGTTAAAGAGATCCTACGTCGATCTAAGTTAAATAGATTGGTCCGACAATCTAGTTAAATACATCCTACGTCGATGTGGTTAAATTTTCCCCATGGATAGTTTAGTTAAAGAGATCCTACGTCGATCTAAGTTAAATAGATTGGTCCGACAATCTAGTTAAATACATCCTACGTCGATGTGGTTAAATTTTCCCCGTGGGTAGTTTAGTTAAAGAGATCCTACGTCGATCTAAGTTAAATAGATTGGTTCGACAATCTAGTTAAATATGTCATGTATTTATGTAGTTAAATAGGCCCTCGGGTGGTCTAAATCAAGAGATTGTTCGTTAATCTAATCCTTTGGTGACCTAGTTAAAGAGACTCTATTGAGTCAAGTTAATTCACCACAGGATTATTCGTTTGATTTTTCCCCATACGCATTATGAAATAAACTGTGCGGACTGTGCAAGGAACTACGTAATTATGGAGGCCTACATAATTATGGAGTTCAGTGCATAGGAACCACATGAAGTTTTGTCATGTGTTAAGACCAACAGTGGCAAGAGTAATGATACGGGAGAAGTCTTGGACTTTGACCAATGTCATTTATTCTCACACTACCCAATTCTGATTTCAAGCACACACAAGTTTCCTATGATAATTCTTCACGGGAACTGTTCTCCTGTCTATAGTTCAAAACTCCATGTTTTGTTACTACAATGACTTCAATTTGAGGGTTGACATCTTTGCTAAAAATCCTAACATGGCCCAGAGTTTTACTTAAGGGCTCAATGGATTTGTCTGAAGGCAAAACTGTCACAGCTGTCTCCACAAGTTTCCTCTAAAACTTAATTTCGGGACGAAATTTCCTAAAGTAGGGGAGACTGTAACACCTGTGTCATTTCAACCATCAAACAAATTCCAAACCAATGAAATATTGTATTTCATACTTGGGATTTGTAAAAATATGTGTATCGATTGCACATATCAATTCTTGTTCGATTTCAAGCTCTAAATCGCTTTCTGGAAGGTTATACGCGCACTGACGCGTAAATATAACCAGTTTAATCCAACGAACACTCCGGAATAGTGAAATAGGCTTAACATACCTTAAATAACCTTTACATAACTTATATATAAGTTTTGGAAGGTTTGGTGTGGTGAAATCAAGTTAAATCGCTTACAGGGACTAAAGTTGACAAACTGCGAAAGTATGCCAATTTGAACTGTAACAGACATTCCGGAACATGACCATAAGTTAAACACACCATAAATATCCTTTACATAGCTTAGAAATAGGCTTTAATGGGTTCGGTGTGCTAAAATAAACTTTTGGGTCATTCAGGGACTAAAAGTGTCAAAAAGTGCACAAGTTTGCATTTTCGCGCATAACTTACGTTCTGAATACATCCTGACGTCCAAAAATTTATGTAAGCACTAAAACATTTTATTTTAGTGTTCGGCATAAGAAAAATCCATGCGTCGCGTCATTTGGATCAGTTTTGCACTTTCGGGACCAGATTCGATGTATTAGCCGTTGTTTAATTCACAACCACACATTCTAACAATGCTTAGTCAGCGGATAAGGATGGAATCTAAGCACCATGACTTTGCAACACATGTATGGATGGAATTTAAACACCTAAACACCATAACTTTGCAACACATGTATGGATGGAATTTAAACACCTAAACACCATAACTTTGCAACACATGTACGGATGGGATTAAGGAACGTTTTCCATGAAACGATCTTAACGGTTCGGGTATTCCTATAAATACCCATACCCCCCATTGCTAAAATCACTAGAATTCTGATTTGAGAACCTCTAAGTTGAAACCATTGTTTCATACCTGAGATTCTTGAATCGGGATTAGCATTCGGGGACCCTTCGTAAGTATTCTTTCGTTCTTTTCCTTATTTTATTGCTTTTCGAGTCAGAAAGTCAAACTTTGTTTGACTTTCAGCGTTGACCAGTAATGGTCAATGCGAAGTTCGTTTGAACTTCGCAACGTGAGTGTAATCACGTTGGTCATAGTCCCTTGGGACTATGCCCACTGATTACCACGTTGTTTAGGGTCGTAGGGTAAGCGATCTAATAAATCGCTTATACCTCGAACCCGACCCATTTGGTCGATCATTAGGATCCGACCAAACACATTAGGTGACCCTAGTATAGGGCATAACCTTCCGAGGTTATACCCTATGGTCGCAGCGTTTAAGTAGTTGTATGATAGGTAGTTTATATGCCTTAGGTAAATTACCAGAATACCCTTTTCATGTATAATTGGTAATTAAGCATATGTAACCTAAACCTTTGTCACATAACTGATTATGTAATATGTTTAGGCATATAACACTTGTCATAGGGCTAGTTAGGCGGTCCGAACGCGTTTCACGCGAACGACGCGTTAAAGTAGCATAAGCTACCTAAACGGGTCGTAATGGGTCGTAGACACTTAGGTTAAGTTTCATTTAGTATGTAGGATTTGTTAAACCAAATAACACGAGTCTCTACACTCGTTGGTTTACAAACCCTAATACTACCCGATCTTCCGATTTAGGTCCGGTTTATTAATGTAGCTACCTATACTAGGTGCCGTTTGATATCCGCGATCTCTAGCATTGTTTAGTTGTTACTCAAGGACTACTGAGCAATCTCAAGTGAGTACATAGACCCCTCTTTTACTGTTTTCCAAACTGTTTTGGGGTGGAACACATGTGCCTACTTGTTACTTTCATGCTTTTCTGTTTTAACATCATATACTGCTATGTTCGTTAGTACATTATAGTACATGATTTTATGACATTTCATGCTAGGTGTGCCCAATTGTGTGCATTACTTAGTACATCGTTTTACATGACATTTTGACATAGACATTTTAACATGATTGACATTTGATCATGCATTTCCCACAAAACATAACTTTGATTTAAACCAAGTTTTACTTCAATACTTTGTTTTTGTGCATATGGTTTAGTTGAGACATTTCACTTGCCATACATGACATTTTGACATAGACATTTGACATGGATATTTGACATAGACATTTGACATGGATAATTGACATAGACATTTTGATATGATTTACATCTTGACATGAACACTTTGACATATTACCCAATACATTTGACAATTGATTTAAACATAGACTTCTTACATTGGTTAGTTTGGTTTGATTAAGTGATTAAGTAACGATGCGTGTGTAATATGATACAAGCATGGTGGATACGCCGCTGGTACTTCCTATATATAAGTGTTTGTATGGTATTACATATCGTAGCGTTATTTGAATCATTTCAGTTTGAGACATATAACATTTTATACAAATAACATACTTTTCACAAGACATTGTTTTACAAACAACTTATCTTATACAAATCCATTTTACTATGGTTATTCATTTAACCATACATTATTCACTTATTTATACATATCATCTGAACTCATTGTTTTTCAAATGATTTACCAAGCAAAGCAAATAACAAGGTTCATGACTAAACATTTTCTCAAACATAAGTCATGAAACCTATTTTCACAAAACCTATGTATCTCACAGGCATTTTTATGCTGACGTACCTATTTTCACATGTGTTTTTCAGGAGCTGTTGCATAAGATGATCAAGATACACATAGGCAGACTTGGGCTTTAGTGACAATAAAAGATGCAAGACTAGTTAATTATGTTGTATTTCTTTGTTTGTTAAGACATTGTAACACCTTTAATCAATAAAACGAAACTTCAATTGCCATGGATTTGAAACAATTAATTCTGTTACAACACTCCCCGACATTTCCGCCACGTTTTGTATGTTCCACGTGGTCGGGGTGTGACATCGAGTCACGTCCACATAAAGTGTACCAACAAACTCCCCCTTGGATGCTACTCGTGATGGTTCGTCTTCCGTGTCTTTCATGTCGGAGGATCTTCAGAGTCTTTATGTGTCACAAACAGGGAGTGTATCAACACACTCCCCCTTGGATGTTGCTCGTGAATCTTTTGAACTTCAATACTTCAGATCCTTGTGGTGTTGATGAGTGATCAACTGCAACCCGATCATCTTGATCTTCTGATTGCATCGACGTCGAGTCTTCACTTTACGGCTTGTCATCTGACACGTTCTCTTCGCCTTTAGCTGATTCTGATATCGCATCTGCACATACAAGAAAGCTAAACAACGTAATGAGAACAACCGTTTGGAATTTAGACAAATTAAACAACGACACATATGAGATCAAATCTCAATCAAACACCGACCGACAACAGTTTGAAAGTCTAGAAAATGATCAATTTTAATCCCTTACTTTCAAAACTTGTTAACTTCGACAGTTTATGAAGATGCAATTGTTTTCCGGCTTACAATCAGGATTTTGGGTAGGATAGACAAGTCAAAACACTTTTTCATTTTCAAACACATTTTGAACAAACTTGAACAATATATTAACTTTGTTAGAAGGACCATCTGCAACAAGGGCAATTTTATGAAGTAGAAATCACAAACGAGTCAGTCTCAGGTTTTTCGGTATAAAACTTCGAGTTACCAACGTCGGCTAATCAAAACATGTTATACAACTTACACTACAACATAAATTAAAAACGGTTAACTACGAAAGACAATAAGATAAAGAAATTTGTACAAGAAACAACTTTTTGCGAGTTTCAAGGTAAGAGAATCATTACCAGCTTACGTTCTTTGTCAAAACGGTTTCTGATTTCTGTTTAAAGCTTTAGATAAGTATTCTACCACAATTATCGGTATTGTTGTCCACCTAAGCTCAACTTATCAGATGTAATCATAATTAGGAGATATGATTTACGGTAAGAATTATACTTACTTGTCGGTGTTCATCCACTCACGACACATTCCCGTATCAAGGTATGCACGAGAGTTCATCTTACCGGTGAGTATACTGATTATCATCCGTTTGACCGTACAAAAGATGTGAGAAACTCACTTATTTGATTGAAAACAAGCCCTATGTGATAGAATCACTTATTGATGAGGAACTTGATTTTCATATGCATGAGGGCACAGGAGCAAGTCCGTGAACAGGTCAGTACTTTCATACAGCAGAGAGACGAACTTGACTCCCGGATAAATGTGATATATTATCATTTATTTTGTTTGGACATGTGATTGTTGATCACTTATTGAGGTCGAATGCAATATGTACACGTATGTATAGTATCATGGAAGATCTTAGACTTCGTCTCCGTTATTTTTACGGTTTGATACAACCATGATACCCAGATGATAAGACATCATAAAGACCGAATATTTCAGAACCTCGGCAATCAATCAAACGAAATTTCGGTACTAAGACCATATGCCAATGAATGGTTCCCACCTGACTTGAAGTCTGTTAGGTTTATATCATCCTACACATTTTAGTCTGATTGTGAGCCTACCGATACATCGTTAGTAAAGCTACTTATCATTTTTCAATTTTTCTTTTTCTTTTGAACCATATTGACAGACCACACCAGTGTATATCATCACTTTCCCTTCTTTTCTCCAAGAAACTCATTTTTGGTTTTCTATTGTTTTTGAATTTTTGATTTTTCAAACTTAAAGACAGAAAGTAAACGACATATTTTTGGATTTTTGAATTTTTCACATGTTTTTGTATTTTCTGAAATTTCTCCCCCTAAAATGCGAAAAGATAAGTAAACTGAAAATCTTTTTGGATTTTTGACGCTTAAGAAAATATTTACAAAAACGATCAGCCGACATAAGTTTACTCTTGTTTCACCTTAACACCATTAACCAACAAAAGATAGTCAAAACGGGATTTGTCAAAAGGTTTTGTAAACAGGTCAGCACGCTGTTCATCAGTGTGGATTTTAACAACATCGATTAATCTTTTGTCAAAACAATCACGTATGAAGTGATACTTAATATCGATGTGCTTGGTCTTGGAGTGTTGGACAGGATTTCTAGTGATAGATAAAGCAGCATTATTATCAACAAAAATAGAGGTAGATAGGAATTCAAAACCGTAGTCGCGCATTTGTTGTTGAATCCACAGAACTTGAGAGCAACAACTTGAGGCAGCAATGTATTCAGCTTCACAAGTTGATGTAGCGACACAAGTTTGCTTCTTGCACTGCCACGTGACTAGGCGACTTCCTAAGAATTGACATCCAGCCGTTGTGGATTTCCCATCTATTTTGCATCCGCCAAAATCTGAATCACTAAAAGCAATCAAGTCAAAACCATCATCCCTAGGGTACCAAAGACCGGTGTCCGGGCAACCCTTCAGATAGCGAAAAATCCTTTTAACAGCTCCAAGATGAGATGCTTTTGGGTTGGCTTGATATCTTGCAAGCAGGCACGTTGGATACATGATATCAGGCCTCGATGCTGTGAGATACATGAGAGATCCGATCATAGCGCGATAATAAGAAGAGTTGACACTTTCACCCTTCAAGTCCGGAGTAATCCCGTGATTAGTCGGAAGTGGGGTACCAATGGGCGTTGCATCAGACATCTGGAATCGGCTCAAGATGTCTCCAACATATTTAGTATGATGGATGAATATCCCAGACTCAGTTTGTTGAACTTGTAGGCCCAAAAAGAAATTCATCTCTCCCATTGCGCTCATTTCGAACTTTTCCTGCATAACACGTTCAAATTGCCTGCACAAAGTATCGTTAGTAGAACCAAATATGATATCATCAACGTATACCTGTACCAACAAAAGATCCCCATCCTGTTCCTTGATGAAAAGAGTACAGTCGATAAGACCCCGGCGAAAACCGTTCTCCAGCAGATAAGTAGATAAGGTTGCATACCAAGCCCTCGGTGCTTGATGTAATCCGTAAAGAGCTTTGTTGAGCAACCAAACCCGATCGGGATGGATAGGATCTTCGAAACCAGGAGGTTGTTCGACATACACCTCTTCTTCAACAATACCATGCAAGAATGCACTTTTGACGTCCATCTGATAGACTTTGAATCCTTTAAAAGAAGCATAAGCTAGAAAGATCCGAATAGCCTCCAGACGTGCAACTGGTGCATAAACCTCGTTGTAATCAATGCCTTCAATTTGACGAAAGCCCTGAACAACCAATCTCGCCTTGTTGCGAATGACCACTCCACGATCATCCTTTTTGCACTTGTAAACCCAACGGGTGCCAATTTTCTTGTAGTTGTCGGGTTTTTCAACAAGTCTCCAAACACCCAGCTTCTGGAACTGTTGTAATTCCTCTTGCATTGCTTCAACCCAAGAATTATCTTTTAAGGCTTCTTTCCAAGATTTCGGTTCTTCTTGTGAAACGTAACAAGCGAAGGACCAATCATTTTGAAGACCAGATTCTCTAATGGCTGAATACAAACCAGCACTTTGGTTGTTTCTCAGCTGATTACGCATCTGCACTCCTTGTTGGGCATCTCCTATGATATTCTGCTGTGGATGGGTATCGTGTATCCTCATTTCCGGATTTTCAGGAACACGAGCATTAACACCCAAATTGTTAATATTAAGATCAACAACCAACTCCACACCTGGAATATGCGTAGAAGTGGATACATTCCCTTCAGCAGTATCAACATCCTGCACATGAGGAGTTTCAACAGAAGTGCCCTGAACAGGAGCAACTGGAGCTGAAGTGCCTTCAGTCGCATCCAGATATTCATCATCTTCCGATGACTCATTGTACTCAGTAGCATCTTCAAATTCCTCATTTTGAACTGTGTTGTTAACCGAATTAGAACCTTGTGGGTTAACAATAACAGGTCTAACCAATGGCGAGTCAGCAGCGTTGTCACTATCAAATAACATTCTAGCAGCTGCAGAATCTTCGTCAAAGGTTGGCAGATCAAAGGAGTTGAATAGCCCATCGTAGTCGAACATCCAAGGATCACCCGGAGCCCTAACAGGACTTGTATACCTTTGAACCCTTACTTCACTCCATAGCTCAATCTTTTTGGTAGCCAGATTCCAAACACGAAAATTCGGCGTAGCATATCCAAGGAAGAAACCCTCGATAGCTTTCGCGCCAAACTTTCCACCCGGCTCAATCATAGTGCATGGACCGCCAAAAGGTTCTAGTAATGAAAGATCCGGTTTCCTTTTCTGTAGAAGTTCGAAACAAGTCTTGCCATGTCTCTTAACTGTAAGAACTCGGTTTAATGTGTAGCAAGCAGTCGACACAGCCTCCGCCCAGAACTGAATAGGAAGCTCCGACTCTACCAACATCGTTCTTGCAGTTTCAATTATTGTCCGATTCTTCCTCTCCGCGACACCATTTTGTTGTGGAGTGTAACGAGAACTGTATTCATGAAGAATGCCTTTAGAAGTACAGAACTCATCCATAACACGGTTTTTGAATTCAGTTCCATTGTCGCTTCTGATCCTCTTAACTTTCAACGAGTAGAGATTTTCCAACATTGTAAGAAGATCCTTGAGGATGCCAGGAGTATCACTCTTGTGTGCCATAAAAGCTACCCAAGAAAATCTAGAGTAATCATCAGTAACTACTAAACAATAAGCATCTCCGAATGTTGTCTTGTGTCTCATAGGTCCAAAGAGGTCCATATGAAGACGTTCGAGAGGCATGCTAACAGTGTTGATTTTCTTCAGAGGGTGAGACTTCTTCGTTTGTTTCCCTTTCTGGCACGAAACACAGATATCTTGTAGATGAAAACTTCTCACGGGCACGCCATTCACAAGATTGTTTTTCACCAAATGATTCATTTTTCTTAAGTGAATGTGCCCCATTCTTCTGTGCCAAGATATAGACTCCTTCTCCATGGCTTTTGAGACAAAACATGTGACTTGTGCAGAAGTCGTAATCGCTTGGCTCATATCAAGAATATAAAGATCATTAACTCTTGGAGCCGATAAGAGAATCCATTCTTCTGGAATCTTGAAGCCAGGTTTCAGCACATAACAACTGGCATCATCAAAATGCACGGTGAACTTCTTATCGCAGATTTGCGAAACACTGAGAAGATTGTGATCAATTTGACGAACATAATTGATCTTATCGAAACATACAACACCATTGGAGATCATTCCCTCTCCAGTGATGTACCCGCCTTTGTCTCCAGCGAAAGCGACATAGCCTCCTCTAATATTTCTCACATCATATAGAAGCCGTAAGTCTTCTGTCATGTGCCTAGATGCTCCACTATCAACAATCCAATGACTATTAATAGTTCCTCCTGGAACACCCTGCACATATCATCAATGATCAGTTGAGGATGGGGACCCAAGCCTTAGTGGTCTTGGGTCGTCCCTGAGCATCACGAAAGATGATCTCGATTTCTTGATGATTTTGTAACATAACATCTCCCCCTGAATTTTCACCCGACTTAGGTTTCCAAGTTTGATTTGTTTTACCAGATACATTTTTATGAACAGATTCTAAAACTTCTGGTTTTAAAAATTGTGAAGAACTTGGTTCCCTTTTGACAGTTTTGACTTCAGATTTTAAAGCCTTTTCAACAGCTTTGACGTTTTGACGTCGTTCCTTCGTTTCTTGTTCCTTAACAGTTCGTTTATCATGTTTTGGTGAAACGGGACGACGTTGAGGGTGAATCTTTTCAGGTGGTGATTTCTCAACAAATTTATCTTTTGGAGTGTTTGGACAATTTTTAATGATGTGTCCAAACTCCCCACATTTAAAGCGTGTTCTCCTTTCAACAAATTTTGGAGAATCTGATCGACGAGCAGATGTCGAATCCGTAGAACCCGAGGTACTCACTTTTTCATCACACCCGTTTGTATGTTAAGTGTAATTGTTTTGGCTATTACGCTTTAAAATCGTGACTTGTTGTACAAAATCAGTATTTGACTTGTTTTCAAAAGTCTCAATTTTATCCGTACCCTTCGATTCTACAAATCTGACATTATTGCTTTTCTTCTGATAACGAGCTCCTTTTGTTTCAAATTTTGATTTAGAAACATTAGGCCTTTGAGCTCGTTGAACTGGTTGTTTACCCTTAGGAGCAATAGGTTGTTGCTTTGTTAGTGATTTTTGATTTCCAAATTGTTTCTTGATTGTAGCTTTTGGAATTTGGTCACATTGAGTTACAATGATACCTGGAATTGTCTTTCCCAAAAACTTGTTTGTATTATTTTCAAAAACTTGATCAATCGAAGATGGATTGACATTCTTAATTGGAAAATCGTGATTTGAATAGATTTTAGAATCACCAACCAAAGTGTACAACACGTTATTACTTTTAACGGCAGATACAGAATTCTTGTCATTCTTGACAGGATCTATCACTTGTTTGGCAACTTGTTGCACATCAGGAATAGGAGGATCACAAAGAATATGATTCTCAATTGGAATTTCTATTCCCTTTTTCTTATCAAGTGATTCATCCTGTTCATTCATATCTGATTCTGATTCATCATCATACGAATCATAGACCTCAATGATTGGAGGACTTAGTTTCGCAGATGTTGAAGTTTCCTTTTGATCAAATGATGTACTCGAAGAATTGTCCGATTTGAACCCTATGCCAGTAGTAACTTCCTCATAATCCAGAGGTACACTGGGTTCAAATCGAGGCATATCCTCTTCATCAGGCATATAGGTATAATTATGTCTTAAAGGAGGCGGACACTTCTTATACCCAACACCTTTCTTGTTTCCCTTCAGTTGTTGAACGTCAATAATGTGATCGAGCACAAATCGGGAGTTAGAATAACTCTCCAACTTTTGCTTGATTGTATCATGTTCGCATGTGGCAATGGCTAATTCCTTTTTAGTTTCCTCAACAATGTTAATGTAATCATTTATACTAACTTGTTTATGATAAACAGTTTTTGTTACTTCGGAAACATTTTTCTTTAGAGTTTCAATTACATATTTAAACTCCTTTTCGTTTCTAACCAGAGCCATATTTGCTTCTTTGCACTTGGACATTTCAACAACCAAACTTTGATTGTGACTATGAAGCTTTTCAGATTCAAGCTTCAAATCAGCACAATCATTACAAACACTAGGAGCAGGAGTTTCAGAATTTACCTGACTCGTAGAGGCTGAGACATTTGCCATAAAGGCAGTTTGAAAAGAAAAAGATCCGTCTTCAGTGAAGAACTTCTCCATTCCTTGAGATGCTACAGCAGCCTTCTTAATCAGAATTGATTTCTGACATTTCAACTCCTCCGCTTCATTCAACAAGTCATTAAGATCAGAACTTGCTACTTCCCTCACATTAGATTCAGAATGATAATCGCCCGAAGTAGAACTTTCTTCATCAGAACTCCCGGTATAACCCGAACTGTCGTCACTTTCAGAAAATTCTTCCTTATGAACGTGCTTAATGTGATTGATGATCTTTGCATAACACGTTGTTCCTCCTTTATCTTGATCACCTTCCCCAAGTTGTAAAGACCAATTAAACCCTTCATCAGCTTGAACGGTCAATGCTCGATTTGTGTTGGATGGTCCAGACTGATTCTGGTTGGTGGTGTTGTTCACAGCTACTATCCCTTTTTCACGGTTATCTTGATTGGCATTGGAATTTGAAGTACTTGTTTGACTTCTGAATGGGTTTTGATTGCCTTGTTTACTTGGTCTGGTGCACTCACGTTTGAAGTGCCCCTTTTCGCCACAATTGAAGCATGTAACTGCTTCTTTATCAAATCCGTACTTTGTATCCTGTTTGCTTTCCAAAGAACTTCTCCCTGTTCGAACCATAAAGTCCTTCGCTCTTCTAACAGCACTTGCGAACGCCCACTTTATATCCATCAACTCCATTTCATCACGGTTGATTTGTAGATAATCTTCGTTGGTCAAACTGATGTTTCCAATTTGACCTGCGACCAAACCGCAGTAAGCACTGACCATTGTATTAACGAGTTCCATATGTTCCTTTGCTACTTCAATGCTAACATTTGAGAGGTTTGTTGTATCAACTTTGACTGTGTTAGTGTTGGGTGGAGGATTGTTGGTATAATGAGCTTGCTGTTGTTGTGGTTGAGCTTGTTGTGTTGGGACATGAATATAAGCATTTGGATTGAACTGAGGTTGAGTAGTGGCAACTGGAGGTGTATAAGGAATAAAACCTCCTCCAGAATAAGCCTGAGCTTGAGCACTCAAATGCGCTGGTGGAAGATAGGCACTCGGATCGAAGGCAGGAGGTGGAGCTGATTGAGGAAACGGAGAAGAGTTTGTATTTGATACAAACGCCGTTTGTAACTTTGGTTGCTGAGCTGAACTTGAACTAGCTGACGGGATAATACCTCCTCCATAATACATTTCGATATTTTGAGGAGCAGCAATTCGTTTAGCTTTCCGAATTTCTTCATCATTCTTGTGTTCCAGCTTCTGTATGAATTCATAGATACTGACATTTTCAGCATCTAGAACACCGGTATGCTTTAAAAGCTCAATGTATGGGCTCCACTTTGGAGGTAGCGAATCAGCAAACCGTGCAACTAATTCCTGTTGAGTTGAAGTAACACCATAAGCAAACATTTCACTAATCAAATGATAAAAACGTGTAGTCATATCATTTAGAGTTTCATTTTCCAAGAAGTGATATGATTCAAACTCTTTCTTCAATAGATCATGACGTGACTTTCTAGTAGCTGCATTTCCTTCTCCTCTTGTTACCAAAGAATCCCATAATGTTTTCGTATCCGTACAATAAGAGAATTGATGATAGATATCTTTGTGAAGCGCTTGGGTAAGAACAACAAACGACTTTTTCTCAAATTCATAGGCTTTCTTGTCATTTTCTTGCATGTTAGAAAAACCCTCTGCCGTTGAAGCTGCTACTTCGAGAGCATTATTGCGTGGAGTAATGAAACACCTCCAAACATCAGTGCTTTGCCCTTGAACGTATGTATGGAAACGACCTTTCCATGATGGAAACTCGTTCATATGATTCAACTTTGGTGGGCGATTGTTGCTGCCCGTTTCGCTCTCGCTGAGCAAAAGATTTTGAATATTTTGATTTGATACAAGTGCCCATTGTCCTGCACTTATAGAAGGTTGACCAAAAACATTCCTCACCCATGCTGCTGCAGAGGTCGGATCTTCACGTGGTCTCGAGTCCATACTCCAATCCCACGGATTTGTGCAACTCATATTTGATATTAGAAGTGGAATACCTGATCAAACAATTTAAAACACAAAGTTAGAACAGTTTTGCAAGCTCTCTGTATAAAATTTACAACAGATCAGGATGTTTGACGAAATCAGAATGTGGACAAGTTTGGCGAAATCAGAAAGTGTTTTCGTTGAGCTGATGTTGGAGATTTCGTTGATTGATATTTGATGAAAACCAAAAGGTGATTTCGACCAGATGCCAAAGGTTGTTGGTGATTTCGTCCAGAGAAAACAAAGGTGACAATCGGCCCAGTCAAAGAATTGGCCCAGACTTGGATTTCGGCCCAAATGTTGGTGATTTCGTCCAGAGAAAACAAAGGTGATTTCGGCTCAGCTTGATATATTTGACTTTGGTGTTTTCGTTGACTATTTGAACAAGGGATTTCGGCTGGTTGATGTTCAGAATGGTTTGGTTTTCGGCTGGAAGGAGTGTTTGTGGATACCAGCTATTGCAAACCTTATCCTCTGACAATAGTGACTACAAATTCAACAAAGCATGCTTCCCTGTTTTCGATACTCCTTTTTCTTACCCACTAATGATCACAAATACACAAATTTCAAACACACTTGTAATTTTATATTAATAAACACAATCAGTAGGTAACCAAATAGATCAAACACAAAGATATGCAACAAATCAGCTTGAAGATTTCAAGAACAACGTCAAGAACACTTTGAAGATTATGAAAATTCCGAAAATGATTTTGCCTATATTTTCAACAAAAACCCAAATGTCAACATGATAGATGCAATATAACAGGTTTTCAATAAAATTATAGCAAAATAACACTGGTAATCACAGATTTTTCAGCAATATTTCAAGAGCAAATTCAAGAACACATTGAAGATATGAGGTTTCCAGTCACTGGCGAATTTTTTGAACACTAATCTTGCATAAACTTTTAACAAAAACCCACTAGTAACATGTAAACATTCAAACAAACAAGGTTTTTGAACAAACTTTTAGCAAAATAACAACATTAACAATGATTTTTGAACCTTTTTCCAGAAAATATTTGCACTTTTCAACAGACAAGTTTCAAAAAAAAAAAATCACTTAACACAAGCTTGATAAAAACACAACACTGTTTGGTTTTAAACAAGGATTAGAGCCATAGCTCTGATACCACTTGTAGGTCCGTTTTTCTCGGAGGATCCGATACGTAACCTATCCTTGTTTATCACAAACACTATAACGGGTGCGGAATCCCCGTAACGGTGCAAACCAAACAAACGTAAAGCGAGTAACACAAACAGATAATCAAAGATTCACTTGGATTAAAAGGACGAGAACAATATCAAACATATACACACAATGTTTGACGATAAACTCTCTGGTTTCACTATGCTCTCATAAACTAAACTGTGAAATATGCAAAGCTATTTATACTAAACCTTGAACGAAAACACTATGAACGAAATCACTAGTGATTTCGCCATACATGTTTCACGAAATCACAAGTGATTTCGTCACTTTGATGTTTGATGTAGCAGCCCACACATTAGTCAAAGCCCACAGATAAGTTACGGCCCAATGTTGAAATGAATTGGCCCAGATGCATTTCTGTTACTAGACTTTTCACCAATTTCAACATAAGACAAATGTTGTGACATCACCATGACATCACAATGATGATGTCATGGTGATGTGTAAACGGGAATGGCTTGCGGCGTTCCGTGCTTCGCGTGTCGAACTCTGGGGCGCACGACGGAGGAATGTCGTGTCTTCGGGCTTGAGCCGGGCCTAACCGAGTCGACCCGAACCGAATCGAACCGAGTCGAATCGCGTCCACATAAAGTGTACCAACAATATATATATATATGGGACCGCTAAAATGAAAACCACCTCTAATTATGAGAACCATGAGAACCACTTATTAGCCCTTAGATCAACTTGATGGATAGATGAGATTAAAAGTAACAAAAATTAATATTAAATGGTTTTTGTCTTAATATTATAATCCAAAAGGGTATTTAAGTAATTTTGTTTTTTTTGTCTTATTAAGTTTATTGTTTTTTATTACAATTTTGTCCTATTACATTAATTATTTTTTCTAAAATCAGATTTCTTTATTAAACAAATATTTTGAAATCAGATTTTTTATATAAAAAAATTTTATGCGCGTTTTTTTACCACCCGTTTTTTACGCGCATTTTTTTACTACCCGTTTTACGCTCCGTTTTTTCGCGCCGATTTTGCGACCGTAGTTTTTAAGTGTTGTTTTTAGGCCCGGTTTTAGGCGCCGTTTTTTGCCGCGCCGTTTTTTACGTCACGTTTTTTACAAGCCGTTTTTGCGCCCCATTTTTTACGTCCCGTTTTAACGCGCCGTTTTAGCGTCCCGTTTTTATGTCCCGTTTTTACGCGCCGTTTATACGGCCCGTTTTACACGCCGTTTATACGACCCATTTTACGCGCCGTTTTTCTACGCCCCGTTTTTTCATGCCGTTTTTTGCAACGGGTTTTTACGTGCGGTTTTTTATTCCCGGTTTTACGCGCCGTTTTTACACTTTTTACGTTAACCTTTTCAGACTTTTTACATTTTAAGTTTTACGTTAAAATTTTTACGTTTTACGTTAAAATTTTTACGTTTTACTTTAAAACTTTTTACTTTTTACGTTTTACGTTAAAACTTTTTACTTTTTACGTTTTACGTAAAACTTTTTACTTTTTACGTTAAAACTTTTTACGTTTTACATTAAAGCTTTTTACGTTTTACGTAAAACCTTTTACGATTTACGTTTTTTAACGCGCCGTTTTTTACACGTTTTTTACGCGCCGTTTTTCCAAGCGTCGTTTTTTCCACGTTTTTAACGCGCCGATTTTTTCACGTTTTACGTAACACTTTTTACGTTTTAGGTAAAACTTTTTACGTTTTACGTAAAACTTTTTACGTTTTACGACTAACGTAAAACTTTTTACATGTTGCGTAAACCTTTTAACGTTTTACGTAAAACTTTTTACATTTTACGTTTAACGTTTTTACGTTTTACGTTAAAAAGTTTACCTTTTACGTTAAAAAGTTTACGTTAAACTTTTTACGTTTTACATTTTACGTAAAACTTTTTATGTTTTACGTTTTACGTAAAACGTTTTACGTTTTATCTAAAAGTTTTTTACACAAAACAAACGCACCCAGCAAATCGCTACTCGGTAGGTGTCTCAGATTGATTGCTATAATCATCGACGTCTCAAAAAAATAAAAACCCAACAAACAAAAATCAAAAGAACGAGTGGATTTCCTGAAAAAACGATGTTTTGGCTCAGAATTTCCGATAATCAGAGGCAGCAAAAGTGGGGTTGCAGGTTCAATAACCTACCCTCCACTGTCGTTGCCGCGCCATCGTCATCAAAATATAGGTTTTTTTTTGCATCATCACCGCCCCAATTCAAAGATTCAACAGATTCAAAAAGAACCAGATTCAACAAAAAACAAACCCTACAAAAACACTATCCAAAAATCACCAGATTCAACCATATTTCAAAAAATCACCAGATTCAACCATATTCAAAAAACACCAGATTCAACCATATTCAAAACATTCAAAACGCACCAGGATAAAACAAGAACACAGGCAAACCCACAAAAGTCCACTGATCAAAATCACCAGATAAAAACAAGAACACATGCAAAAAATCAAAACAAAGATCAAAAAAATACCAGAGAAATCAACCAAACAGTCCAAGAAACTCGTCGGGAGGAGACCGGGACCTCCGCCGCTCACGGCGGCGCTGCCGCCGGTCCACCACCCAGCCACTGCCACACCACCAAACCCACCGCCACACCACTAAAACCACCGCAAATCAGAGTCGCCGGAGAAACGAGGGGGCACCAGCGTTGCCAGAGAAACGACGGGGCATCAACTTCGCCGTATAACGTGGTGTGGGTGACCAGCCGGAGGTGATAGGGGTATGGGTGTGGTTTCATCTTTTTTTCGAAGAGACAGAGACACAAATTAACAATCACCCCCCCTGCTGCGAGTGAATCTCCCACCACCGACCAACCACCATCACTTCCATTAACCTCCGCCCCCACCATCACCCACCTCCCCCCTGTCTTCCGACCAACCACCTCCCGCCACTGGCAACAAGCACACCCACACCCTCTCTCTCCCCTCTCTCTCTCTCTCTCTCTCTCTCTCTTTCCTGCTTGAAACATCAACCTGCTAGAACCCAATTTTCTATTTACAGTAACATGTATGGTGTTGAAATTTGAAGGGAGAGAGAGAGAAGTGAATTCAGGGATTTAAATTTGAAGAGAGAAAGAGATGTGGGATGAGTAACTTATATTTGAAGAGAGAGAGAGAGAGATGACAGTAATAAATGGTGGAGAGAGGTTGTCTGACAGTAATAAATGAGGAAAGAGGTAGGAAATTGACATTTGGGGTAAAAAGACCAAAATGCCCTTTTAGTTGGCAAAATGTTATTGGTTGAGAGTGGTTCTCGCGGTTCTTACAACTGGAGGTGGTTCTTATTCTAGCGGCTCCCTATATATATATATATGTAGGGGATGGTTCAAATGAAAACTCGAAAACTAACTAAAAAAAGCTTAAAAAACACAAATTTTTTTTTTTTTCAAATTGTTTTTATAAAAATCGCTGCTTTTTATGTATAAAATTTTTTTTTTCAAAAAAAATAAAAATAAAAAATGTTGTGTAGTGCACATGTGTAATACTACATACACATGTGTAGTATTACACATGTGCACTACACAAAAAAATTTGTTTTTTTTTTTTGAAATTTTTTTATAATAAAACCTGCGAAAATTGGTTTGCAAAAAAAAAAAAAAAAATTTGTATGTTTTTTTGGCTTTTTTTAAATAGTTTTCGAGTTTTCACAATAACTAGTGGTTTTCATTTGAAACTTCCCATATATATATATATATATATATATATATATATATCTTGCCATAAACAGCTTACTCAAAACACTTTCCTGATCCCTTTACAACAATTGTCGTCGGCCAAAAAACCACCGGTCAAACCCTCACCTTCTACCACCTTGTTTGGTACCCCACAGCAACAAAACCTTAGAACCATCAATTATGGCCCCAATCTCATCAGACAAAATCTACTCTGCCATCACAAAGGCTTTCAAGTCTTGTTGGTCCAGATCCGACACTAGTTGTCGGATCTAGATGCCGAAGAGAGAAAAAAAGGTGGCAACTGGTAGAGGGTGGGATTTGAACAGGTAGTTTTGGTCGATTAGGTGAAGGTGGTGTATGGTTTCATAGTCGCCAAAAAAACGCAACAATGGTCCGCAATGGTGATGCGACGGTGGTCGAAGATGGGGATGTTGACAACCGTCGTCATTATCAACACTAGAAGGAGATTTTCTAGAGTGTAGAAAGGGCGGCGACGGGTTTGTGATTTGATGGGATATTGCTCGGATTGATTTTAGGTTATTGGTGGTGCTAAGCGTTGTTAGATACGGTGGTGATGGTGGTCTGAGATGGTGGCTGTAGTCGTGGCGATGGTGTTATTCCTATCGTCGGAAATGTTAAGGGGGCGATGAGAGGTTATTAGATCTAATGGTAGACAGTTGGGTGGTGTTGCACGTGGTCGGGTTAGAGGGCTCGGTGGTAGTTCTCGCAGGTAGAGGTGGACTCGGTGGTGGTGGTGCTAATGGGTCGTCAGAGTTTAGCTGGGGGTGGGGTCTCTAGCAGCTACTGTGTTTGATGATGAAGGGGAGGGTGGGGGTGGGTCCCACTAATAATAATATTAATTTTTTTTCTTTTATTTTTGAGTAAATTACAAGTTTTGTCCTTTATGTATGTCCAAAATTGCAGGCGCTGTCCTTTGTCTTTAAAATTGATGAGTTTTGTCCTTAATGTTTGCAAATCTTGCACGTTATGTCCTTTAGGCCAAACCTAGTTAGATTTTTTGGTTAAAACTGATCATGTGCAAGGCACATGAGGGCATTTTAGTCTTTTCATCTTATCAGGGACCATTGTGTAAAAGAACTTTGTTCAGGGACTATTGTGTAAGTATTACTCTAAAAATATATATAAAAACAAATATTATCTTCTCTCTCTCTAACCTACCGTCACTCTCTCTCTTCTCTCCCCCTCTCTCTCACCTGCCGCCACCTCACACCACCACCACCACCATCCAGGCGATTAGCTCCTCCAGAGATTCCGGCGACATAACTGTCTCATTCGTCTTCTCCGGCTCATCACCGTCGCTGTGCTCATCCGTCTTCTCCGGTGGTAGGTTCATCCGTCTTCTCCGGTGGTAGGTTCATCCGTCTTCTCCGGTGGTAGGGTTTCACTAGAGGCGGGTTTCGATTTAGGGTTGTGTTCACGTAGGTGGCGAATGGTTGTCGGCAGATGGTGTTTGTTGCTGATTTGGGTGGTTTGCAGGTGGCGGTGAAGGGTTCTGTTCTTCATCAGTCTGTTTTATTGCTGATTTGGGTGGTTTGCAGATTTGGGTGGTTTGTTGCTGATTTGGGTGGTTTGCAGATGGTGGAGACGGTGGTGGTTTGTTGCTGATTTGGGTTTGCAGATGGTGGAGACGGTGGTGGTTTGTTGCTGATTTGGGTTTGTTGCCGTTTTATTGCGGATTTACTAATTTGGGTGGTTTGTTGCTGATTTGGGTGGTTTGCAGATGGTGGAGACGGTGGTGGTTTGTTGCTGATTTGGGTTTGCAGATGGTGGAGACGGTGGTGGTTTGTTGTTGATTTGGGTTTGTTGCCGTTTTATTGCTGATTTGCTGATTTGGGTGGTTTGTTGCTGATTTGGGTGGTTTGCAGATGGTGGAGACGGTGGTGGTTTGTTGCTGATTTGGGTTTGCAGATGGTGGAGACGGTGGTGGTTTGTTGCTGATTTGGGTTTGTTGCCGTTTTATTGCTGATTTACTGATTTGGGTGGTTTGTTGTTGATTTGGGTGGTTTGCAGATGGTGGAGACGGTGGTGGGTGAAGGAGAGAGAGAGAGAGAATCGATGCGGGATGGTGGTGGTGGTGGTGGCAGGTGGCGGTGAAGGGTTCTGTTCTTCATCAGTCTGTTTTATTTACTCTAATAATAATAATAATAATAATAATAATAATAATAATAATAATAATAAAATTATTTTGTTTTATTTTTTGATAATACTAAGTGAACAGGATAAAAAGACTAAAATACCCCTAGGAGATCAGATTTAACAAAAAAAATTAACTGGGTTTGCCTTAAAGGACATAACGTGCAAGATTTGCAAACATTAAGGACAAAACTCATCAATTTTAAAGACAAAGGACAGCGCCTGCAATTTTGGACATACATAAAGGACAAAACTTGTAATTTACTCTTTATTTTTTATGTAAAATAACTTTTGGACTAATGACAAGTTGAAAATTTTATAACGAAAATGACAAAAATATCCCTGGTTAAAACTAATGTTTTTAGATAAAGTTAGGCAATGTGATCAAAATTACAAAAAATGAAAAACTCAGAAACCCAAAGGAGAAAAAAAAACTCTTTGGACTAAAACGACAATTTGAGACAAACCTCAAGTACTAAAATGACAATTTACTCAAAGATAAATAATAAAAACTTGTTCCTCTTTCCAGTTAAAGAGATTAAATTCAATGACTGAGATAATAGGTGGACTAAGACTATTGGGTGTGGAGGAGGGTAATTCTCAAAGTATGATCCGCCACGTAGGCGTCCACATAAGCGGGTGTGAAGGATGGGCCTAAAGAGATGGACCTAGGATGTGGGGGATAAGCCCTTTATATATATATATATATATATATATATATATATATATATGTATGTATGTATAGTTGTGTGTGTGTTGGATAAAGAAGTGAGACCCGGCGAGAACGTCGAAAGGGAGACGGTTGCGACAGGGATGACCCGGGGGGGGGGGGGTGTTCCGGCCCGTCGCCACACCTGAACGCCCGGGCACGAGCCCCACACCGAGCAACATAAATATGTTAAAACATCAATAAGGGATATGGTGGCAGTAAGATCATTCTCATTACCATTTATAATATTACCATTTACGCCATTTACAATATTAACTAACGATGGTTTATTTACTTTTTTGTGTTTGCATACCAAAGTTCTAATACAACCAAAGATTTCACTCATGATATGCTTCAAATTATACATGCTTTTGTACTTAATAATTCTTCAAGATATAGGTTTTTACCAAAGAAAATGTTAAATAGATACCTAAATTTCTATATATTTGAATTAGATGAGTTAATCCCTAAAACATGTCAAAACGAACAAAATAATGGTGCTTTAAACTTTTTAAGCGAATAATCAAAGAAAACACAAGTTTTTATAGCACACGTCTATATGGAATTGTGGCTATTCAAATCCTTGTACATAGCCATGTGATGTAGAAATTAAAGTCCTTTCACGAGAATACATGTCTATGTACATGTGCGGCTACTTCCCTGTGTTGATTATGAAGACTACGACCTATGTCCTTAATTGGTACATAATCATGTGGTTTTAATAGGCCCAACAAACACTTTCATATCTTACCGAAAGTTAGATAGTTAGGTATCAGGTCGCAATCGGAAGCGTATGAACGCACAAACCAGCATAACGAATTTAACACACAGCAAATAGAAAATAAACAACGGCAAAAAAAATTTACGAGATTCGGCCCCAACGAGGGACCTACATCAATTGTCTGCAACTAGATTATTTTCATTCTACCCAAAGGTAGCAAAGATTAAATTAAAATACATTAATAGGCAAAAGGATTGTCCTACTTCTTAAATTACCAATGTGTTTTGAGTGATTGGTTGTGGAGCACATAAAAACTCTATAGTTAAACATGTTCAGGTGGTATAGTACAAGGATGGGTGACATTCTAGGAATAACATAGTTTGGAGTGTATATAAATATTAATCAAATTTTGTCGGTTTTTACTCAAAATCAAGTCTTAAATTTGTAAACAAGACACGACATTATCACTCAAAAGGACACATTAGGGTCAATGTACCCATCATTAGCATAATATAGTAATGAAAGGTAACGAAGTTTTGTAGAATGTGATAAATGCAAAGCTTGACTCATTTTCCCTTGAGTGTTATTCATATACTTAGTTGTGAAAAATAGCTTATTGGCATATTTATTGAATCCGTTCATGTCCACTAGTTTGTGCAAGACCTTATCTCTTTATCAAGTGGCTTCATCATAATTCTAGAATTCTAACGAACTCCTCATCAGAAATCTGATGCCTTTTGATCATCAGATTTTTGATGATCAGACTTTTCCAAATTTTGGTGATAAATATCAGATATATCATCAGAAACATCATATTAGTCTTTTCTGATCATCCTTTCTTGATTGTGAACATTTTCTAATATTTGTTGAGGATGAGGCTTTTCTTTCTTTCGTTCTGTTGTCATATATCTTCTTTCTCAGAGAGTTGTTAACTTTCTCATCTTCAGAATTGATCAGAATGATCAGATTTTTCTTCAACACTTACAAAAAGTTTTCTAACAATTTCCCCTTATGCGTTGTAAGAAAAATAACTACTTACGACATATGAATAAAAACACATGATGTTTAAAAAAATAAAGTTAACAGAATCAATGTTTAATTCAAGCAAAAAAAAATGTCTCTCAGTTCTAATGATGAAGATCCCTAGACTTTAGTTGTTTCTTGTGAGGGATGGATTTGGGGAATTCTTTGAAAAGTGCTTTGTAGATATTTCTATCTGTAATCCACTCGTCTATGATCTCTTAAATTTTCTTTCTAAGTTCTAGGTTGTCACGTCCTTTGTTCTTTAGTTGCTCCTGGTTCTTGTGCATGCATTCTTTGATGTAGCTGAGGGTCTGATTGGAGTATTTGCAGATGTCATTTACTCTGAACATCACCTTCTTCTCATTGATATCCCTGTAAATGACAGAAATTTTAGGTTTGTTAAAGATTACACTTGTTATTGCGTCAGTTTTGATTTCCTCAGGATAGCAGTGTTTGGTAGAGATATGAGCAGTTTCCCTCCAACAGCATGAGCAAAGTTTATGCAGAGATCGAAGTCACTAATGGCTATTCTGGTAAGTACTTTGATTCCACTTTTGGTGATGCTTTCCATAGCACTTCTGACAGTTCTGTTGTATGACTTATCTTTCTCATATGTCTTCCTCAGGTTTATCAGATCCACTGGATGAAGTTGATCAGCTTAGCATCAGTTATGACTTGTTCTTCACTATTTTCTCCTATCAAGGTATATATGTTCTGATCATGGTATCCAAATATGCCATATGGAGTTGAATGAGTATCAACTTTAAGTACCCTCTTTATTGGGTTAGGTAAGGGTTTGTAGATACTACTTTCTCCTATTAGGCTTCTCTCTATCACCAATCCTCTACTCATTGGACTCAGAGGCTGTTCTATCTTATCTTCTGCTGCCCAATAGAAGTGTTTGAGTTGATGCTCTAGAAACATCATGTCTTCTTTCTCCACTTCGAGCACAAACCCAGTTACATTTCCTGCAAGATCTTTTTCAGGAACCATCTTAGGCCTTTTTGGGGAAGTAGCTGACTAATCCCATTTTCTTTTTGCTTTCTTAACCAATGATGGACTGGAGGTTGTATCATCGGACGTTGTTCTCTTGGGTGATGCTTCTAGTTTTTCTTTACACCATGGCTGAGGGAATGTTGGAGTTCCATTTTGTTCTTCTATAATTGGATTTTCTGGTGTTGTTTCTTTGCTTTGGACTGTGGAGGATGACCCATTGATACTCTTTTTGATATTGGTGGAGAAGGACCCATTGATACTGTTTTTGGCCTGGTGCCTTGTGGTGCTTTTCTTTGTTCTGCTGCAGGTGTTGCAGTTTTGGTTGTAGGAGCTTCTTGCCTTGGTGGATCTTCACGCATTGGCCTAATCAGATCATGAACATGTACCTTTGATAGTTGAGCAATGTTGCAGTGTAGTCTTCTAACCAGAGACTTTACATCATTGATCAATACTGAATTATTCTTTTCTTCAGCTTGCACTCCCTCGAGTTCTGTTTAAATATCTTACTTATGCTCATTCCATTGCTTTATCAGTCTTACAAGTCATCGGCCATTGTGTTGTTGCTTGCTTTCAATTTGTTGATATCTTTTGTTAATTCACTAGAAATTTCAGCTCCCTTTGCTTTCACCGCATCCTTCATTTGGTTCTTTAATCCATCAACATCTTCTGATATTTTCCTGAATCAAAATGTGAATTTGTGGATATCTTGTGAGCTGACTGGTGTATGTTGCATACTCTACAGTCTTTCAGTATTTTTCTCTATCTGATGACTACTGATTCTAACAAATTTCTGATGTCAGATTTTTGACTCTTGAGTTCTTCTAGCAACTGGTCCATTTTTGTTTCAATAGAAGACTTGGGTTCCTTTGCAGGCTGCTGCTTCTCTTTTACTTTGTGAATTACTTCACTCAACACAGCATGAAGTTGTTCTCTTGTGATAATAGGTGTTGTTGTGGGGTGAGGTAGAACAACAGATGTTCCTACTACCATACCAGCAGAAGACATACTTGCAACTGTTTTGAAAGGCTCAAATTGGTCATGAGACCAATCAGATTTCATTGATTCATTCTTGTAAATTTATGTCTGGATTTTCATTGATTTCATTGATTCATTCTTGTGATAAAACAAATTTATGTCTGGATTTTCCTCATTTCCTTGATTCATTCTTGTAAATGATTCTCCATGAGTTCAAGGGAAAAACACTTTTTCGTAAACCAGATTTCATTGATCCGAAATTCGATCTCCACCTGTTGGCATCTCGTCCTCCTCCTCCTTATCGGGTTTAGAGTTGAGATATAGGGTATTACCAAATATCTTTTCTATGTTCATATGTGAGTTTCTTGCAGCAAATTTATATTTGACTTCAACAGAATCCGATTCTATTGAATTCTTTACAAAGTCAAGAGATGGATTGGAATTTGCACCTGATTTTGTGATATGTTCTACATCTCCTTCTTGGTGTTGTTCTTCTCCCGTTCTATATTGCACATTTGTATCCATCTTTTCTAGTAAAATTCTGCTATTTCTAGTAAAATTCTGCTACTTGACTGAGGCATTTCTATTGGTGTTGGCTGAGTTGTTTCTTCCATCTTTGGTGCTCTTGATGTTTGATCATCATCATCATCAGGTGAAGAACTACTATCAAGTAGTTATGCTGCTTTGTTTAATATTTGCTTATGCTTTCTTGAGAAAGGAGAGGCTTGAGCTATTAGACTTAGGATACGTAAGGGCATCTCCAGGTTTCTTTCTTCATATGTCTCTGCAATAATGATTGCCCAAAATCTTGGATGTGGCAGATGTGTAGCAATTCTTCCAGACTTAGTGAAAACAGATTTCCCAATCAGATGAAATATCTTTGTAACGTAATCAATGTTGTACCCTGTTATGAGTTCATACATGATAGTTAGAATAGAGGTATTTATCTGATCGGCTGCACCAATTTTTGAGGTGAGACACTTATTTAATATTTCAATGAGGACTTGCTAGAAAGCACGCAATTGCTTCTTTTTGAAATCTCCAATTTTGTTTATTGTTTCTTTGTAACCATGATTTTTTAATGTTGACAATAGTTCCCCCTTTTCCGGTGCATATATATATTGGTTTTTTATTGGTAGTTCTAACCACTCTCTAGTCTTTTTCAGTGTTATGGTTATTGAGATGTTTCCCCAAAGATGAGCTTTCATCTCCTCCTTGTTATCTGTATAAGAGTTTGAATAAGCTGTTGTAAAATAATTTAAGGTACTTCTACAGATTTAAGGCAAAATTGCACTTTTCGTCCTTTATGTTTCAAAGTTTCTGCAGGCGCTATCCTTTAAGTTTAAAAATTACACTCTATGTCCTTTATGTTTGCAACCTATAACGGGCGGTGTCCTTTCACCTAAACCCAGTTAACTTTTAACGTTAAATTCAAACATGAGGGACCTTTTATGTAAAAAAGTGAAACATTCAAACACAAAAACAGCCGCCATCTTCTCTGCAACTCCGGCCGGAAATTTCTCCAGATTCCGGCAACTCCGTGTCTTTCGCGATAAACATCATCTCCATCTTCTCCGGCCGCACCCCACGCTCATCCTACAACATCCCTCTCTCTCGTTCTCTCTTCTGGTTCAGGCAACGCCGGCGACGTAGCACCACCGCTGTCGTCACCACTCAAACCCGAACCAACTGAAACACCCAACCCTTGACCCGTGTTGACCAACCCTGCACCTGAACCAGACCTGAATCGAACCGGAAAAAGGAGAAAAGAAAAGGAGGGTTCTGCCGTCTTCCCCGCCGCCGCCGCAGACGACGGTGTCACTGCCGTCTTCGCTTCTGTGTCTCCTATCTCTTCCTCTCTGCTTCTCTCTCTCTCTTGCGGTTGTCGCCTCTGACACCCACCACCGATCGTGGTGGTGGTGGTTCGTTTCTGTTTCAGATGAGGGACGAGAGATGGGTGAGAGTGGGTTGTGCGTGTGAGGCGGTACAGGGTGAGGAGGTTGAGTGGGTGTGGCCGGAGGTGTGGCGCCGGAAAAACGCCGTGCGGAGGTGTGTCCGGTCACCGGACTTCCCTCTTCTCTCTCAAAGAGAATGAATATTGCACATATGGTCCCTGCTGTTAAGGAGCTTTACAAAGAGGGGTTTTAACATAAAAAAGTTAACTGGGTTTAGGTGAAAGGACACCGCCCGTTATAGGTTGCAAACATAAAGGACATAGAGTGTAATTTTTAAACTTAAAGGACAGCGCCTGCAGAAACTTCGAAACATAAAGGACGAAAAGTGCAATTTTGCCCAGATTTAATCATAGCTTGTTTTAAAGGGTAGTTTATCAGATATTCAACTAAGATTTGGTGTCTTTGGTCATATAATCGATGCTCCATGCTCACCTTCTGGTTGTTATCTTTCAAAGCCAAGAAATCGTCATATTTGATAAGTGGAACCTCGTGTTCAGCAGCAGGAATGTTGAGCTTGGCTGATGTTGATGCAGACATAGTGATTTTGTGATGAATTTTCCTTTTAAAAAACAAGGGTTTTAGGGCTTCTATGTGGGTTTTAGTTATTGAACTGAATGAATGTTATTTCGAATTTGAAAGGGTATTTATACGTTGTGGGAGTGTGGGTATCGTGGGTGGTTAGTATTTAAGTTGGTTTATGATAAGTTAATTGAGAATTAACTTATCCGAACCGTTTGAAAATTTTTAATATATCCAAAATATACTGCATTTAATTGGTGAATACTAATGGCCAAGTTGTACGTTTTTCTTTTGTGGGATCCCTTTTTGAGTGGGTGGTCCAGTGATATTCCTTCTAGAAACCTAAAACCTTCTGAACTTGTTTACATTTCTTCCCCTTTTTGAAATAAAAAATTCATTTAGTTTTCTGGTGATGTCTTCAGAAAATGATATACTAGACTTGGTTGGGCTTCTGATGAATTTGTTTATCAGAAATGTTTTGTTTTAGTTTCTTAGTCACTAGAAATACATCAGAATCATTAGCTTTTTTATTAAGATGAAAGGGAATGAGTGCATGACAAAATTTTGTACTTACAATGAAATTTCTTGATAATATGATGTGTGAGATAACACGTAGATGTAACCTTCCCTTTGCTAATTTTCTCATTTCGCTTTCAAGTACCAACATTTATTCAATCGATTCCCCATTGTTTAAAAAATAGGAGAAAGGGAAATAACAAAATGTGATGGGAGAAAAAGAGATAACAAAAAATGTGTGGAAATCATTAGATTTTAATATGAAATGTTTATAATGACTTTTTCAACCGATTTCAACTTATCAGATTTTATCAGAATTTCATTAAGTGCATTAAATGATATTTAATCTGACAAAAGTAAAATTTTTGTTGAGAAAAATTTGTACGAAACAAAATTGGTTTGGATTATATGATATGCATGAATGAAGGACATACTTTGAAAAATTCCTTTTCCGATGGTTCAATAGATGTCTGTGAATTTTGTCAGAAAAATTCTAATAAACTTTTTTACCATATTTCTAATAAACTTATTAGATTTCGGAATAATCATCAGAATTTTCATCCGATTTCTGATCATTTACCTGATTATTAGAATTCTGTTTGTTTTGTGACAAAGTTGTTTTTGATGTTTCTTCATATTTCATGTTGACCATTCCCAACTTGCTGATTAAAAAATTGTGCCTTTTCTCATCAAGAGGTTTTGTGAAAATATCAGCAATTTGGTCTTCTGTTGGAACAAAATACATTTATATATCACCTCTCCATATGATCTTTTTTGTAGTGATATCTGACATTGATGTGCTTTGTTCTAGAGTGATGTACTGGATTTGATGTTATTGCTATAGCACTCTTTAAGTCACAAAGTATTAGAATCTTTGTCATATTTACTCCATAATCTCTCAGTTGAGTCTGCTTCCACAGAACTTGTGGGTAGCAACTTGCTACAACTACATATTCTAATTCAGTTGTGGATGTGGATACACCGTTTTACTATTTGCTTCCCTAACACACCAGTTTTTCTCCTAACATCTAACAAGCACCAAATGTGCTTTTACTGTCAAATTTACACTCTTCATGATCTTCATTTGTGCATGCCATTAAGTCTAAATTTGTGCCTTTGGGATACCACGAACCAAGATCAGATGTTCCTTTAAGATATTTAAAAACTCTTTTGACTTCTTTAAGTAAGACTCTTTAGGATTAGGTTGGTATCTTGCAAGAAAACAAGTTGAAAACATGATATCTGGTCCACTTTCCGCTAAGTATAACAATGATCCTATCATTCCTCTATAAGTTTTAATATCTACACATTTATAATTAGTATCAGAATCTAGTTTATCTCCTGTGGCCATTGGAGTTTTTGAAGATGGGCAGTTTTCAAGTAAGTTTTTCTTTAAAATAGTTTTGACATATTTTGATTGACTTCAAGATATGCCATCACTTTGTTGCTTTACTTGAAGACACAAAAAGAAACTCAATTTTCCCATCATGCTCATTTCAAATTGGCTGGTCATTAAATTCTCAAACTTTTTGAAAAATTTTGGATTGGTTGATCCAAATATGATGTCATCAACAAATATTTGAACCAACAAAGTGTGCCCTTTGTGTGTTTTAAGAAAAAAGGTTGTGTCAGTTTTACCTTTGGTGAAACCATAATTGATTAGGAAGTGTGAAAGTGTTTCATACCATGCTATGGGAGCTTGCTTCAGACCATAGAGGGCTCTGTTTAGTTTGTAAACATGTTTTGGAAATTTACGGTCAACAAAGCCTTCAGGTTGCTGAACGTACACTTCCTCTTAAGTCTTACCATTTAGGAATGCTGCTTTTACATCCATCTAATAAACTTTGAAATCTTTAGATACTACATAAGCAAGGAATGTTCTTACAACTTCTAGGCTTGCAACAGATGCAAAGGTTTCGTTATTGTGTATTTCTTCTGGTTAGCAACACCCTTTGACCACTAATCTTGCTTTGTTCCTTGTTATGATTCCCTGTTCATCAGATTTGTTTCTGAATACCCATTTTGAACCAATAACAGATTTGCTGGTTGGTCTAGGTACCCGATTCCATACTTGACTCTTCTCGAATTGGTCAAGCTCTTCTTGCATTGCTTGGACCTAATATGAGTCACCGAATGCTTCTTTGGCAGATTTTGGCTCTATCAAGCTCTTCTTGAAGTTCTTATGTTAATTGGTTAATAAGATGTTCAGAATTTTCTGGATGACTTTCTCTATTGATTTCTTTTAGAATAGCATCATCAATTTTTATTTCTGATGAGTAATCAAAAGATACATAAAAAAATTCTCTTATTTTATGAGTATTTATGATAAATACTCTGTAGGCTTTTGAGACTATAGAGTTTCCAAGAAAAAATATCTTTTCAGCTTTTCTGTCAAACTTTTCTAAACAATCAAAACCGTTGAACATAAAACATCTACAACCGAAGGTGTATAAAAATTGATGTTTGGTACTCTACCGTTGATGATGTGATTAGGTGTTTATGATGTCTTTTGTTAATGATAGTTCTGTTTAGAGTAAAACAAGCGTTTTCCATGACTTCTGCCCAAAAGAATGCATGCAGTTTAGCATAAGCAAGCATAGTTCTTGCTGCTTTTACCAATATTATGTTTCTTCTTTCCACCACTCCATTTTGTTCTGGAGTTCTTAGAGTAGAAATGTGACATTTGTGCTTGTGTAATCATTGTATAACTCTGAACAGTTCAATTATTAATAAAACAATGTGTTTTGACCCCAATATTTGTTTATTTATGTTTAACATTTTGCACGTTTTGATTTTGTTTGATTTTAAACTCTAAATCGCTTTCTGGAAAGTTATACGCAAACTGATGCGTAAATGTAATCCGTTTAATGCAACATACACTCCGGAATAGCAACATAAGCTTAACATACCTTAAATAACCTTTACATAACATAGAAATAAGTTTTAAAGGGTTTGGTATGGCAAAAACAAGTTTATTCGATCGCATGGACTATTTGCGTCAAACTACGAAAGTCTGCCAATTCGTATAGCAACGTACACTCCGGAACATGATCATAAGCTAAAGATACCCTCAATATCCTTTACATATCTTAGAAATAAGCTTTGAAGGATTCGGTATGCGAAAAAGCGCTTATTTGCTCAATAGGGACTAAAAGCGTCAAAAAGTGCATAAGTTTGCATTTACGCGCATATCTTATGTTCTGAACATATCCATACATCAAAAAAAATTTGTAACCATTAAAGTATTATATTTTAGTGTTAGGAATGCTGAAATACCATTCATCGCGTAATTTGGATCGTTTTTCACGCTCGTTCGCGTTTCGTCGTAATTAACCGAATGACGTGACCGTACGACCAAACGAACCAACATCTGAGATATTTTCAAGCATATTTCAAGTCCCCTATATTTTGACATCACTATAGAGCCTTGAAAATGGGTTAACAGGGGTCATACGGGTCAAAAAACAAGTTTTAAGCATGTAGGGACTGTTTCTGTCAAAACAGAAACTTCTGGACAGCAGGCTTTGGAGGGCCGCGACTGCCTGGTCTGAATACGTCGCGGGGCGCGACAGCCCTAGCTGGACAGATTCTCTAAATCTTCATAATTAGCCGCTATCCCTTGTTTTAAGCATAGTTTTTCAATACCTTGGGCTTGTTTAAGTGTTCCCCAAGTCCCTCAATTAGTATATAACATGTGTATGGTGTGGATCATGCTTTGATTCACTCAATTACACTTGTCAATGATCAAATGGTTCATGAAAATCTATAAATACCCATGAATTTCTCATTCCAATTTGTAACAACCCGCACGTTCGTGCGTTGTTACTACTGGTTATACTCGTTACGCTAAACACCAGAGATTCGGATCATAATGTGACTATATCGAATACATCGCTACTTCACAGTATTTTCGCATCTTACGCATACTTTATCGCTATAACACATCACATCGCACAAACTAACACTCATGATGACGTTGAGTGAGGACCTATTCTACCATCCTCGATAGCCATGAGGTGTCGCAACGCAATGCATATTCGAAACGCGCAACTCTATTATCGCAACGTAACTTTGAAATGTGGATATTTATAGGACCCTATGTGACTAATTATAATATATATATATATATATATATAGTGTGACATTCATTGGAGAACACTAAAAAAGTGGGGAACAGTGGGGAACCGACTCAAACGAACTCCGATTGGACCCATTCCAGCGGCGTTGGAACCGGCTCGTCGAACCCTAACTAAGATCTCTTAACCCTAAACCCTAAATCATAACCCCTAAACCCTAAATATATTAGGGTTTGACTTTTAGGGTTTAGCTTTAGGGTTTAGCTATAGGGTTTGGCTTTAAGGTTTAGGGTTTACCTTTAGGGTTTAGGGTTTAGCTTTAGTTTTAGCCTTTAGGGTTTAACTTTTAGGGTTTAGCTTTTAGGGTTTATAGTTTAGATTTTACGGTTTACCTTAGGTTTTAGCCTTATTTTTTAGCTTTAGGGTTTAGAGTTTAGGAGTTAAGATTTAGGGTTTAGGGTTAAGAGATCTTAGTTAGGGTTCGACGAGCCGGTACCAACGCCGCTGGAATGAGTCCAATCGGAGTTCGTTTGAGTCGGTTCCCCGCTGTTCCCAACTTTTTTAGTGTTCTCCAATGAACCTTCCCCTATATACATATATATATATATATATATATATATACACACATATCGAATGACAATACGATCGAATGGCCATCCGATCGGATAGCCATCCGATCGAGGTGCCACTCGATCGGATTGCCACCCGATCCATGGCACTCCAATCACCTTCTTTCCCCTTCACATATAAATAGCACTTGTCACACCACTTGAACAGTGATGTGACAGCTCTCGTTCGACCAGCGCACTTTTGGCTTCTTTCTCTCGATTTCTCGCGATTCTTGTAAGTTTTCAACCTAAATCTTGTACTTCTATGATCTACACACACTCCTTCATCTTTTTAACCTTTGAATCTTAACTTTTAACCATGAAATCAGTGGATTTGGGGTGTTCTAGGGTGATGTCATCATAGAGTTCTTATGAACTTTAAGTGTTGGCCTCATTCCACTAAGAACAACTCAGATCTGAAGGATTTCCACAAGATTAAACGATGTTTTTGCATAGATTTGCACATAATCATGGTTAAAAGGATTGAAAGAATGGTTTTCCAACTTTCTTTCAACTCTTTTACACTCAATGCACTTAAAACCGATAGAATCGGAGCTCGTTCTGATCTTCTACTCTTTCTTAGTAATGTGTCGGTACAAGATCTGATTTCTATCAGAAAGACTACCGACTTCGGGTTAAACGTGAACAACCGTCTCTGTTTTCAAAATGCTACAACAAAAACTTCAAAATACAAACCATCATACACATACATATCCTTCTAAAATGAAGTGACAGTCCAATCGAATGGTCACCCGATCGGATGACCATCCGAACGGATTGTCACCCGATCGACTGGCCATCCGATCGGATTGCCATCCGATCAGATTACCGTCTGATCCTTTGACAATGTGCACCAATTTACGCACCGTTCATTGCTTACGCTATCAATATGTAATCAGGCTAATCTCAGACGCGCTCCCTTCAATCCAACCAAGTTGTGTTTACTCGCTGAACACCGAATGTGAGTGTACACGAACCCCTGTTTATCGCATTTTGGGTGTACCATACGTTTCTATCAAATCAAACTTATCAAATGAATTATTCAATCAAACTGTTTATCACTTGCGAATAACTGTTATGCATATTTACACGTGATGCTAGTTACATATGTGTTAGGACTTATACTCGCAAGGTCCCACCTTAACTAGTATAGTACTATAGGGTCTAGTTAGGATGAATAGCAATCGCAATCGCAGCTTGAGTGACTTAGCTGGTAGTATCTGTCTTTTATGCATGTATGATGAGGTATCTCGTTTATGTATTTAGTAACTCGCAGCACTTTTAACTATTTACGCTACTCTATCAAAACTTGTATACTCGCCAATACTTTTGTATTGACGTTGTTTTAACGTATGTTGCAGGTTTAGTCGCAGACTACATCAAATCAAGCTAGGAAGTCTAGAAACTCGCCTAAAATCTAGGTTGTCGGATTTGAATTGTTTGAGAGGACATGAAATTCGTGACAGCTGATGTGATTGTAATTGTTTATTAGTATGGGATAATGAACGCATTAAATACTGTCGCAATTTAGTTGTTATGGATTCTCTTGAGCAATCTGATTCGCCTAGTGCCGCGCCCCGATGATTCCGCCATTGGTTGTGGTGTGACACAATTTGCTCATTCATCCTCTTCTTCTACACCTGCTCTCTTGAGTGGCTCTCACAACTTGTTGAAGGCCTCCTACTTTAGTTTTCTTTCATCTTTTTACAAGCTTGGACCTCTTGTAAGTTTCTTTCATGCTTGGTTTTGTATTTCAAGCATGAAAGTCAAACAGTGTTTGACTTTCTTCTTTGACCATGAATTGGTCAAGACAAAATTGTTTGAACTTTGCAACGTTAACGTAATCACGATGGTTATAGTCCCTTGTGACTATACTTACTGATTACCACGTTGATTAGTCGAAGTGACGAGTCAAAGTTTCAGTCAAATGCACGTTTATGTGCATTTTGCGACAAAACTATTTTCGGGTATCAAAACACTTTGTTTTGATATCAAATCAGTTTTCTAACTTAGTTAAACAAGTTTTAACGTGTTTAACTCATCACTTTTAGTCTTGTTCTTATATAGGGTCGTAAGTTAAGCGGTCTAAACAACTGCTTACACTTTCGAACTCGACCCGTTTGGTCAATCATTAGGATCCGACCAAACATATTTTGTGACCATAGTTGTATAGGGAATAACCTTCCGAGGTTATACCTTATGGTCACTTCGTTTAGTTAGTTGTATGATAGGTAGTTTATATGCCTTAGGAAAATGACCAAAATGCCCTTTTTGTGCATAATTTCATTTTAAGCATATGTAACTTAATTTTTGACACTTAAACTGATTATGCAATGTTATTAAGCATGTTAAGGCATGTAATACTTGTCATAGGACTAGTTAGACCGTCCGAACGTGCTTTTGCGCGAACGACACGTTAAAGTAGCGTAAACTACCTTAACGAGTCGTAACGGGTCATAAGCACTTAGGATAAGTGCCAACTTAGAATGTAGGCTTTGTTAAACCATATCATATGAGTTCCAATACTCATTTGATTTACGAGACCTCATTCTATCCGATCTTCCGATTCAGGTTCGGTTTATTAACATAGTTACCTATATTAGGTGCCGTTTGATTTCCATGATTCCTCAAGCGTTATTTTATCTTTATACCAAGACTATGAAAGCAATATCAAGTAAGTACATAGACCCCCTCTTTTTAAATATTTTTTAAGGTGATTATGTGAGTACATAGTCCCCTCTTTTAACGCTTTCAAATATTTTGGGATGATACACATGTGCCTAGTTGTTACTTTTGTGCTTTTTCATGCTTTTCATGACATATTCTTGATATGTTCATCTAGTACACATATAGTACATGATTTCCATTATGCTTTGCTATGTATGTTGACTGAGCATGCTAGCACATTGATTTCAAACACATTTTTGTTACATATGTTTACTCAGCATATGGACACATTGATTTACCTTACATTTCTACTTTGTATGTTTACTTAGCATACTTAGTACATGGTTTTTACATGACATGCTTACATTTGGTATGAAGTTTTGTATGTTTAACGGGAAAAATACGTTGATTAACATTAATCACGCCGCTCGGTAGTATGTTGTGGTACCATAGGACTTGACAAATCCCGTTCCTGGCTTCCTAGGTTTGTTTGGAAGTAAGGAATGACAGAATCCGATATACGTATCTGATAGACCTTTAACTTGTTAAGGGTTTGTCCGACAGTCGCAAGGCTTGAATGTATGCGATAAACATTACTGCATAGATGTTTGTATCAATAAAGCATTGATTTTGCAAAACATACTTTGATCTAAAATATGGTTTATTCAAAAACATTGTTTTGTACATGACATTTGGTTTAACATGACATTTGATTATGCATTAACATATACATGTGGTTTGAGTAAATACTTTTTATTCACCATACAAGACATTGTTGCTACTTGACATTTGTTATACAAGACATGATTTACACATGGCATTGAGACATTAAACATTAAACATTGTTATACATGAACATTTGACATTTGTTTAAACAAGACATTTTGGTGGTTAATGATAAGTGATTTACATAACAAGGCGTGTGTAATATGATAAAAGCATGGTGGATACGCCGCTGGTACTTCCAATATATAAGTGCTTTTATGATATTACATATCGTTGCGTTATTTAAACCACTTCGATAAAGACATGATGCATTTTATACAAAGACACGACATTTTTACAAATGACATATTTTATACAAAATCATTATTAGTTGGTTACTTATTTAACCATACATTATTATTTTATTATCATCTGATTTTCATATGATTTCATAAAAGAAAACATTCTTATAAGGTTCATGACTAATTTATGTTAAGCACTTTTTTTAACTTACAAGTCATGAATCCTTCATCAACAAAACCTATGTACCTCACAGGCATTTTTATGCTGACGTACCTATTTTCACATGTGTTTTCAGGTGCTAATGTTTAATGGTGATCAGGACAAACCTAGGCGGACTCGGGCCTTAGTGATTTAAAAGATGCAAGAATAGTTCAACTTATGTTATGTTTTCTTTAATTCCAAGACAATGTAAATATCTATTATAAATAAAACTAAACTTTAAATGCCATGGTTGCGAAACAATAATTCTGTCGCTCCACTCCTTGACGTTTCTGCCGCGGTTTGTTGTTTTACGCGGTCGAGGTGTGACAGAAGAGTTGGTATTAGAGCTCATGGTTATAGGGAATTAAGTTATTAGTAATGTTTTGACCTAGACTATAACCTTTCTAGGACCCTAACACAAGTTATCTTGTGTTTAGATCTTAAAACAATAAACGTCACCTATCTTTAGGTGATTACCAAAACAAGAACAAAAATTTCCAAAACGATTTTGAAATCAATCATCCATTCTTGAATGATTCTTTTTGGCTTAATGCCTTCTAAGTTTTCAAAATCTCATCAAAGTTTGGGTCTAAATAATGTGAACACGTGCAATCTGGAAGGGTGGGTGCCTGTACCTTGAGTTTTCTATCTAGGCTAGAGTGTTCGTACAAATCCACATAATCGGACCAATCACTCTTACCCGGGAACTCTTGGGGTGAGTATCCACTTATAGGCTAAAGCATGTGTTCGCGATACATTATTATGACCCATTTACTTTGATTAGTCCCTGTGTGTCGTTTGTTTGTTCTATGGTAACAAACGAATGACCACCATCCTTACTTTTTGTCGATATTTGTAACATCTCATTTTATCCAATGACATCTCATTTTTCATCATATCATCTCACTCGTTTTCACTCATGTTTTCCTCTTTTAGAATGCCTCCTTGACGAGACACACAACAACCTAACGCCGAACTGGCGGCTATCATAGTGCAGCAAATGGCTGCTACACTCCCAAATCTCATCGCTCAAATTAACCAAGCTAACAATAACAATAATGCACCTGCTTTGTGAAACTTTAAACAATATAATTTGGCTAAACCGCTCAAGTTTAGTGGTTATGAAGGGGCAACTGGGCTCCTACAGTGGTTTTAGAGTATTGAGAGCACTTTTCGCCATGTCCAGTGTCCAGTTAATCGTAAAGTCGAGTTTGCTACCAGTGTATTTCAAAAGAGGGCTCTTACGTGGTGGAATGGAGTAATGAGAGATCGTGGAGCTGATATTGCTTTAGCTCAGACCTGGGCAGAGCTTAGGGCTCTAATGATGAGGAAATTTTGTCCTCGTTACGAACTCAGGACTTTGGAAAGGGAATTTGATGATTTGAAACAAGATAGTGGTGAACACCGGGCTTATACCGACATATATGACGAGTTGAGTTTACTATGTCCCACAATGGTTACCCCTCTTGATAAAGCTATTGAAAGGTATGTCGATGGTTTACCTGACCTGTGCTTGATATCGTCACTGGTAGCAACCCTACCACTGTTCATTTGGCCATCGAGTTGGCTACAACCATGACTGAGTCCCAGATCAGGAAAGGTAAACTCCACAAAAAGGGTGACAAGAAACAGAAACAATCCGACAAGAGCGAGAAACAAAAGGGTAAGAAAGCTGAGTCTTCGAGGAAGTCTAGGAAGCGCAAGGCTTCCAAAAATTTCATTGTTACAGCACAGGCGAACCAAGCTGCTCCTAACCAGCCCGCACAACCACCTGCCAAGAAACAGTATGCTGGGAATGCACCGTTGTGCAACAGATGTAACAGTCACCATCAACCGCAGGTTCAGTGCCATTTTTGTACCAACTGTGGGAAATCTCGTCATCTCGCCAACACATGTTGTTTTGCTCCTACACAGACTTAAGTAGCTCAAAACCCTACGCAACAGCCGGCTCAACAACCAGCACAAGCTGCATGACCTTACTACCCGCTTGGATCTTGCTACAATTGTGGAGATCTGTCCCACTACAGAAATCAATGCCCGAGGTTGGTGAATGCAAATCAGGCTCAGGCTCGTGGACGAGTCTTCAACATGAATGCAAACGAGGCACGTGTAGACAACGAGGTGGTGAATGGTACATTCTTTGTTAACAATTAGTCTGCTTCTGTTCTTTTTTATTCGGGTGCCGATAAGAGTTTTGTGTCATTATCTTTTGAGCCTTTGCTTTCCATTACTAGAAAAAAACTAGGAAAGCCTTTGATAGTAGAGGTAGCTAGTGGTGAACCCATTTTACTCGATTCTGTTCAGAAATTTCCAATTGAACCTTAATAACCATCTTTTTCCTATTAAACTCACACCAATGCAACTTGGGAGCTTTAATGTTATCGTAGGAATGGATTGGTTATCCAAGTACCATGCCGAGGTGGTTTGTTTTGAGAAAATTGTTCGAGTGCCGCTTTCGACTAGTGAGATCTTAGAGGTTCGTGGTGAGAAACCTCCTAGTAGTCTTAAACTCATGACTTGTATTCAAGCTCAAAAGTACCTACGAAATAACTATGTGGCATTCTTGACACATGTCGTAGAGGAGAAAGGCAAAGGTAAGACTATTCAAGATATCCCTGTTGTTCGGGATTACCCTGAAGTATTTCCTGAAGAATTACCTAGTTTACCCCCAACAAACCAAGTTGAATTTCTTATTGATCTTGTACCTGGTGCGAATCCTATTGCTAAATCCCCATACTGTCTTGCACCGCCTGAGATGCAGGAATTATCTAAACACTTCAGGAGCTTTCTGACAAAGGATTCATTCGTCCGAGCTTTTCACCATGGGGTGCTCCCGTTTTATTTTTGAAAAAGAAAGATGGATCTTTTAGGATGTGTATCGATTATCGTGAACTCAACAAGCTCACCATCAAGAATCGATATCCCTTACCTCGCACTGATGATCTCTTTGATCAGTTATAGGGTCTACTTGTTTTTCAAAGATTGATCTACGTTCTGGCTATCATCAGCTTTGTGTACTCGAGGAAGATATTCCCAAGACTGCATTTCGCACAAGATATGGTCATTATGAGTTTACTGTTATGCCCTTCGGTTTAACTAATGCTCCTACTGTTTTCATGGACTTGATGAATAAGGTTTGTAAGCCGTATTTGGACAAGTTCATCACTGTTTTTATTGATGATATTTTGATTTATTGCAAGACACGAGCTGACGATGAACAACGTCTCCGTCTTATTATGGAACTCCTAAAGAAAGAACAACTTTTCGCTAAGTTCTCCAAGTGATAATTTTGTCTTAAGGAAGTTCAATTTTTGGGACCCATTGTCAACGAACAAGGTATTCATGTAGATCCCGCCAAAATCAGTGCGATTAAGGATTGGGATACACCTACTACTCCTACCGAGGTTCGTTCATTTCTTGGTCTCGCGGGTTATTACTGCTGTTTTATTGCAAAATTCTCCAAGATTGTGGTTCCTCTCACTGCTTTAACTCAGTAGAATAAACCTTTTGAGTGGGGATCCAAACAGGAAGAAGCTTTTCAGACCTTGAAACAGAAACTCTGTGATGCACCTATCTTATCTTTACCCGAGGGCAACGATGATTTTGTAGTATATTGTGATGCATCCAACTTAGGCCTTGGCTGCATTCTCATGCAAAGGAACAAAGTCATAGCCTATACATCAAGACAGCTCTTGATCTTGAGTTAGGTGCAGTAGTTTTTGCTCTCAAAATCTGGAGACACTACGTGTATGGTACAAAATGTTTGGTGTTCACTGACCACAAAAGTCTCCAGCATATTTTCAATCAGAAAGAACTAAACATGAGGCAACGACGTTGGCTTGAACTTCTAAATGACTACGATTGCGAAATTCGCTACCATCCTGGTAAGGCGAATCTTGTGGCTAACGCATTGAGTCGTAAAGAGAATGTCAAGCTTCACTGTGTACAAGTTCGATCTGATATTCAAACCCGCATTTCTTAGGCTCAACATACTTGTGTTACACAAGATTTGATGGGAAAGGAATTACCATATCATATTAAGCCTGATCTTGAACTGAAAGACGATGGATTATATTATTTCATGGACCGTTTGTGGGTTCCAAAGCAAGACAATATTCGTACTCTGTTGATGGATGAAGCTCATAAGTGTCGTTATTCTATCCATCTTGGTGCAGATAAGATGTATAAGGTTCTTCGAACCTAGTATTGGTGGCCGGGTATGAAGAAAGACATTTCCTTATATGTATCCAAATGCTTTACTTGTCTCATGGTTAAGGCTGAACATCAATAACCCTCTGGATTATTGGAGCAACCAGAGATACCGGTTTGGAAATAGGAAAACATAACTATGGATCTCATTACCAACTTGCCACGCACTAAGAAAGGTCATGATGCCATTTGGGTAGTTGTTGATCGTCTTACAAAGTCAACACACTTCATGCTGATCTGTGAGGATCTATCTGCTGACAAACTTGCCAAGATTTACGTAGATAAGATTGTATCTTGTCATGGTGTCCCTTTGAACATTATATCGGATAGAGATGCTCGATTCTCGTCTCACTTTTGGAGGACCATGCACTCTTCAATGGGAACCCAACTTAATTTGAGCACAACTTATCATCCGTAAACAGATGGTCAATCTAAAAGAACAATCCAGACACTAGAGGATATGCTTAGAGCTTGTGTGATCGATTTTGGTGGTAGTTTGCATTCGTATCTACCGTGGATTGAATTCTCCTACAACAATAGTTATCACTCCAGCATCAACATGGCTCCTTTCGAGGCTTTATACGGTCGAAAATGTCGTTCACCAGTCTGCCGGAATGAGATAGGTGAAGCTCAGCTTACTGGACCTGAACTCATTCTAGAGACTACAAATAAGGTCAAGAAAATTCGCGATAACCTTCAGACAGCTAGAAGTTAAGGATGCTCAACCTTTTCTTTGAAATCAATGTAGTAGCTTGATTTTCTGATTCTTTTTCCACTTAGATATACTTTGTTATCTTCCAAACCAACCAACAAACATCTTTCAGGTAAGAAGGTTACTTGGAAGCCTTTATCACAAAATTGTCCACAGCTTAGAAGATTGAATTCAAACCTTCTACAGAAGCTACCTTTTCAATTGTAAGTGATCTACACTTAATGCTATCATATCCCAATGTCCTTCCCTTTACCTCATTTTCAAAATTTACTAATCTACCTAGTTTTTCTTTGTAGTTACTGAGTAGGCTCATGTCCACAGTCATGTGCTTAGAGCTTCTTGAGTCGCAATACCAAATCAACTGCACATGATGGTCCTGAAATGGAGATGTTAGAATTTTTTTTGGTACCCAAATCTCTTTTGAGTACTTTTTTCTGATTAAAAGTTACTTGTATTTTCTTCCTTAGAGGAGCAGTTTCAAAAGATGTTATCTTAATCTTAGTATTTCAACACACATACAATACATTTTATCAGAGTTTTTTGATGATTTGGAATGTGATGGAAGATTAAAAGATCTTTGAAATTCTGAATGATTCATTTTTGTATTTTCTGAGTAAACTTGTTTTAACTCATATTTCTTTGTTTTCAGGCTAGATCTTGAAGAGATAGATAGACTATCAGTGTTTGCGAACTTGCAGTATTCAACATCAGATTCTGATGTTAATTTATCAGAATTTGACACAGATGCTTTTACAAATGTGGTGGGATGTTTAATGTCTTTTTTTTGTGTATCACAACCCTTCTCCTCTATTTTTTGGTGTAGCCTCTATGAAATTAATGAATTCCTTTGCCTGTTGAAAGCCTTTAACATTGATTTCACTTTCATGATTTTTTTTGTACAACGATTTTCTTTTTTGCTCTTAAAATTTAATTTTTACTTCTTTAATTATATTTCATCAAGAAGAGACTTATTTCTACTTTTGGTTTTCTTTAGCAACTTCTGCAAATCATCAAATTTTTTGTTTACTGCAATTTGTTTTTTTTGAAAATGTTTAAAATTTGTCATGAGTTTGTTCAACTTATGTTTCAAGTCTTGATTGTTTGAACTTACCTTGTTTTCTGATGGCTTTGATTCTTCATCTAATATTCTTACCATCAAACAAAAGTCGGCCATTTCTTCTTCATCATCATCATCAGATGAATCATAAGTCAACCATGTATCTGTTCTAGCAATCAGACTAATCTGTTGTTGCGTTTTGGCTTCCTTAAGTTTCTTTTCATAGTAAGAAACATCCTACAACTTCTTATTCTTGCGCTCTGATACGTAGTGTCCCTTTTGTTTACAATTAAAGCATACTACTTCTTCCTTTCTTTTCTCTTTAGATTTTCCTTCCACCCTTTTTCTATCACTCTTTTTATGTTGTTTACTTCCTCCTCTCAGCCTCTGCTCAAAAGTTTTTGTAAGCAACGCTATAGCTTCAGCAAATGAAGAAAAATCTGATGCAGTATCAGAATTTTCTGATTTTGAGTTTTGGGTGTGAGAGGACTGAGGATCTAAGGTTGTCACTATTTGTGTGTTGGAAATGAGAGCTACGGGTCCTCCTATCTGTGTTGAATTCTCATAAATTTCTTCCTCTCTTGGGACTAGGATGCTATAAATATCATGTAATTTAGATCACCTAGTTCTAAGGTGGAGGCCAAAGTCATGGTCAGAATTCTCCACTCCATGGGTAGAGCATCTAGAAATTTGACATTTCCTTCATCGTTTGACGTTTCAACACCAAATTTTTTAAGTTCATTCAGTATTTTTGCAAATCTATTGTAGGTTTCTGAAAGACTTTCATTTGGGAGACTCTTAAACCTCTCATATGAAGAAGCACAGTTTGTTCTTTTGTTTCTTTTCATTCTTTCCCCCATTCACATAGATTTTTCAACTGATCTCATATTTCTTTAGTTGATGTACATGCATCAACTTGAGAAAATATGTCATTTGGAAGTGTCATTATCAGGAGTGATTTGGCCCTTTCATCAGCTTCCACCAATATCTTGTCCTCATTGCTCCAATGACTTTCTTGTTTTTGAGCCCATGAGACAGGTATTGCTGGTGTTTGATCAGTTTCTCAAAAAACTGGGATTTCAACACGGGGAATATGTGGGCCTCTCTTACTGGATTGAAACAGAGCTCGATCATATCCATTAAGGAAACTGATCATCTTGATTTTCCATTGGGGGGGGGGGGTACTCCACTCTAGTTCAGAGGCTTTGACATAGACCCGATATTGAACGCATTGTTCCATGTTTGAAAGTTTGCCATCTTAGTTAAAGGTGAAGTTTTGAAAAACAAGGTATAAAAAAAGTAATATTTGAGCAGTTGATCGTTTTGAAAACAAGTTATTCAATCTACTATGATACCAATTGTTATTCAATATAATAATGCTTTAACTAAATTTGGCATGTGATTTCAACAAATATGAAAATAATGTACGGAAATAGAAATCAAACTTTCAACAAACAAAATTATGGAATTTTCAAGTTTATATCACTTTGAAAAAGCTTACAAGGTGCTATGAGATTATTGACTAGTACAAACGAATACTCAAAGAATTCTGTGATGATGAGAAGTGGAGTTTTGTAGAATGTAATAAATGCTAAGCTTGACTAATTTTCCCTTCGTTGTTATGTGAGGTTGTTTATTCATAAACTTGGTTGTGAAAAGTGGCTTTTTGGCATATTCATTGAATCTGTTCATGTCCACTAATCACTTAGGAGTTCATGCAAGACCTTATCTCTTTGTCAAGTTGCTTCATCAGAATTATGATGAACTCCTCATCAGAAATCTGATGCCTTTTGGTCATTAGATTTCTGATGATCAGACTTTACTAGATTCTGGTGATAAATAACAGATTTGTCAACAGAAACATCATATTGGTCTTTTCTACGCATCCTTTCTTGATTCTAAACATTTTCTGAACTTTGTTGAGGATGTAGCTTTTCTTACTTTCATTCTGTTGTCATATATCTTCTTTGTCAAAGACCTGTTTACTTTGTCATCTTCAGAATTGATTAGAAAGATCAGATTTTTTCTTCAACACTTACAAAAAGTTTCTAACAAGTGCTACAACAACTGATCAGGGGGAGCAAGCTTTTACAGATGCGGGAAACCTTTCGAATCATCTTCCTATTGTGATAGCATGTCACGACCCCAGCCCCGGTTTGACCCGGTCAGGAGCCGCAGGGCAGGAACCTGTGGTATCTGTGATGCGACAGCGGAAGATTTTTAACAGGATCTTTTAAAAGCTTGAAATGCCCGATTATTTTATTCCATAATTTGGGATAAAACCCCGTAATTTACAATAGAGGAATATAACTAGGAAATTCCCTGATTTATTAAAACATGTTTATTCATTTTTAACTGAGCCACCTCTTCAAGCTTGTTAGTGCTCCATAGCACGTTTTTCCTTGATTTACAGCAGGTCTCCTGAAACATGTTTTAAAAATATTTTGTTAGTGGGGAAATACTGGTGAATCATTCATTTTGATAAAATGACACATAGTTATCAATTACAGCATAAGAGCGATCACAATGGCTTCTATCTTATTTTTATCTGGCGCCGTGTCACATTGCGTGACGATGGTCATACCACTATTGGGTCCTGTCACCCAAGTAGTGATGATTATCACTGTTAGGGCTTATTAGCCTAACCTGTGTTAGGGCTTATTAGCACAACCCGTGAGAAATTAGTAATGTGCACAATACCCCACTAGCCAGTGATTAAGATAACCACGACTTAATCCCTGTAATTATAACATTTGAAAATGGAGTATTGTAAAATATTTGATAAAAAGATAATGACTCACATTGCAGATTTATACGGGTAGAGTTTAGCCTACTGATTAGCCTTTTAACCTAAATTTAAACAACATGCACACGAACTAGGTTAGTAACTAATACATCATTTACGATAAGTCACGAGATTAAACCCTCACAACGAATGACAAAGTGCGATACTTAAACATCCATCGAATTCAAGACGAATGACAAAGCATAACCCTAATGTGGGCAGCACTTAAACATCCATTGGATAGTTTCAATCGATCGTACATTTAATCGTAGCAGCGATCGAGTTAATACACGGTATCGTAGCAGCACCCCACTAATTGAGATTGTAATTTCGACTTCAGAGCAGTAATATTTCGTTTTTGAAAGTTTTCATCGACACAGAATGAAAGCCCCTGCTCCAAACTATTTATAGGTGAAAAATAGGGTTCACGCGGCCCGCGTGAACCTTGGCTCAACATTTACGCGGCCCGCGTGGCCGCCTAGTCTATGTGTAGGCCTGATTGGTCACGAGTAGGTTCAACAGCTGGTCAATACGTGGATCCGGAATACTTATCCGATCAAACATGGGTTGACGCGGCTCGCCTGAAAACCATATTTATTGTTTTCTTGATTTTTAGTGCAAAGTATGGTTTCAGGGGTCCGGGTTTTCACTTGTGGGTCAGTTTAGGATATTTTTGAGAGTCCTTACATCCTCCCCGCCTTATTTAAAATCTCGTCCTCGAGATTTACTGGAATAATTGAGGATATTTTCGCTTCATTTCCGATTCCAGCTCCCAAGTGTATTCGGTTCCTCTTTTTGAATCCCACTTGACTTTGACCAGTACTAAGCGTTTATGTTTGAGAAACTTGATCTTTCTATCTTCTATCTGAAGAGGTTTCTCAACAAATTTTAACTTTTCATTTACCACTATATCTTGGAGAGGTACTACCAGAGATTCGTCAGATAGACATTTCTTGAGGTTGGATACATGAAATACATCATGTACCCCTGCTAGTGCTTCTGGTAATTGTAAGCGATAGGCAACTGGTCCTATACGTTGGATCACTGGAAATGGTCCTACGTATCTTGGACTTAGCTTTCCTTTCTTACCAAACCGTACTACTCCTTTCCAAGGAGAAACTTTCAAGAGTACCTTGTCTCCAACTTGAAATTCTAGTGGTTTGCGTCGATTGTCGGCATAGCTCTTTTGACGATTTCGAGCAGTCTTCAGTCTTTCCTTGATTTGAGTAATCTTGTCGGTGGTCTCTTGCACGATTTCGGGACCTGGTAATTGACTTTCTCCTACTTCTGCCCAACAAACTGGAGTTCTGCACTTTCGTCCATACAGTGCTTCGAACGGGGCAGCTTCGATGCTTGAATGATAACTATTGTTATAGGAGAATTCGATCAAAGGTAGGTGATCGTCCCAATTTCCACCAAAATCTATCACACATGCTTGGAGCATGTCTTCTAGGGTTTGTATCGTCCTTTCACTTTGTCTGTCTGTTTGTGGATGATATGCAGTACTTAAATTTAGTCGGGTTCCCATTGCTTCCTGGAAACTAGTCCAGAAGTGGGAAGTAAAACGACTATCTCTATCTGATACAATGGAGAGTGGAACTCCATGTAAAGATACAACTTCATCTACATACAACTTGGCTAATCTTTCCATGCTAAAGGTTTCCTTCATAGGTAGAAAATGAGTTGATTTGGTTAATCGATCCACAATTACCCAAATTGCATCATTACCTTTTCTGGTTTTGGGTAACTTGGTAACAAAATCCATTGTTATGAGTTCCCATTTCCATACTGGCATTTCTAATTGTTGTAGGAGACCTGAGGGTTTCTGGTGTTCCGCCTTAACTTGTGAACAAGTAAGACACTTAGAAACATATCTAGTTATGTCCTTTTTCATTCCTATCCACCAGAAATTATTTCTTAAATCTTGGTACATCTTATTGTTTCCTGGATGCATGGTATACCTAGATTTATGAGCTTCCTCTAGAATTTTATTTCTTAATTCTCCTTGCTTAGGTACCCAAATCCTTTTCTGATGAAATCTCCAAATTCCATCATTCCATTGCTCTAATTCTTTTATTCGTCCTTTCATTCCTTCAGCATCGTCCTTGATTGTTGTTTCTTGAACATTCTTTAGTTGTTCCATTAAATCTAATTGTAGATTCAGTCTAAGAGCACGAACTCGTCATTGTTTCTCATGATACTTACGACTTAAAGCATCTGCAACTATGTTTGCCTTTCCTTCGTGATATTGAATATCACAGTCGTAATCACTTAGGATCTCCATCCATCTTCTTTGCCTCATGTTTAATTCTTTTTGCCCAAATATGTATTTTAAACTCTTATGATCCGTATAGACAGTAAACTTACTTCCATACAGATAGTGTCTCCAAATCTTAAGGCCAAAAATTATGGCTCCTAACTCTAAGTCATGAGTCGTATAGTTTTCTTCGTGCTTCTTCAATTGTCTTGAGGCATACGCAATTACCTTCTTGCGTTGCATTAGCACACATCCTAATCCTAATTTTGAAGCATCACAGTATACTTCAAAATCCTTTGTTCCTTCTGGCAAGGCTAGGATTGGGGCATTTGTTAACTTTTGCTTTAAAATCCTAAAGGCTTCTTCTTGCCTAGGTCCCCATTCAAACTTAACTGCTTTACAGGTTAGCTTAGTTAATGGCACCGCTATTTTAGAAAAATCCTTAATAAATCGTCTATAGTAACCAGCTAATCCTAGAAAGCTTCTAATTTCCATGGCTGACTGTGGGACCTTCCATTTAGTGATTGCTTCTATCTTAACATGATCTACATGAATACCATCGTGGTTCACCATGTGTCCTAAAAATTGCACTTCCTGTAACCAAAATTCACACTTTGAGAATTTGGCGTAAAGCTTTTCCTTTCTTAACAAAATTAAGAGTGCATGTAAATGCTGACAATGTTCCTCCTGATTTTTGGAATAAATCAGTATATCATCTATGAAGAAAATTACAATTTTATCCAAATACGGTTTACAGATCCGATTCGATTCATCATGTCCATGAATGCTGCAGGTGCATTCGTTAGTCCGAAGGGCATGACTGTAAACTCGTAATTACCATACCTAGTTCTGAAAGCAGTTTTAGGTATGTCTTCTTCTTGCACCTTCAACTGATGATATCCGGAGCGTAAATCTATCTTAGAAAAGTATCTAGCTCCTTGAAGTTGATCGAAAAGAGCATCGATCCTAGGTAATGGGTGTCGATTCTTAATTGTAACCTTATTTAGTTCCCTATAATCATTACACATTCTCATTGAACCATCCTTTTTCTTTACAAACAACACTGGGGCTCCCCAAGGGGATGAACTAGGTTGTATGAATCCTTTACTTAACAATTCATCTAATTGTTTCTTTAGTTCTAACATTTCGGTGGGTGCTAACCGATAAGGTGCCTTAGCTATCGGTGTAGTTCCGGGAATTAGATGAATCCTAAATTCTACATCCCTATCTGGTGGTAATCCTGGTAACTCTTCTGGGAATACATATGGGTATTCTGAAACTACAGGAATTTCCTTAAGTTCTTTACCTTTCGTGTTAATGATTACCGAAATCATATACACTATTCCTTGCTTTCGTTCATAACTAGCAACTTTCATTACTGAAATGAACTTCATGGGTTTTCGCGGTTTATCTCCTGTAATCATGATTACTTCTCCGGTGGGTGCACGAATTTCTATGGAATTCTTATCACATAGAATTCGAGCATGGTTGGCTACTAACCAATCCATTCCTAATACGACATCGAATCCAGCTAAATTCATTGGTAATAGGTTTGCAGAAAATTTATGACCTAAGAGTTCTATCTTTCCTTCATGCAAAACCTTATCTATGTTAACAAAATTTCCATCTGCTGTTTCGACTGTAAAAATCTGCTTAAGGTTGGTTAAGGGTAACTTAAGAGCATGGCAGAATGAAGTATTTATAAAACTTTGGTTTGCACCAGAGTCAAATAATACTTTTGCATAGACGTTGTGAACTAGAAACGTACCAGCTATCACATCCGGAATTAGCTCTGCTTCTTGAGTAGTCAGTTGGAAGGATCTTACGTTCTTCTTGTTAATTCCTTCTGCAGGTTTGGCTTTATTATTATCAGCTGGTTTGATCAATTTCGGACAGTCTGGCCTAATATGTCCATTTTCTCCATAGTTATAGCAAACTGTGAATTTCTTCTTCCTGCAATCTTCCTCCTGATGCCCTGGAATTTTGCAAAAATTGCAATATCCCTTGCATCTTCCTAAATGCTTTCTTTTGCAACTATTTCAAAATGGAACAGTGGAAGATTGTCAAGTTCCTCTTCTCTTGAAATTATTACGGTTACCCATACGAAATCCCTGGGTAATCTTTTGGGCTACTTCCCTCTTTCTATTTTCTTCTCGTGTCCGTACCAGTTCGTCGGTCAGAGTATTGGCTAAATCCACCGCATCATCAATAGTGTGAGGTTTCGCAGCTTTAACGATATTACAGATTTCGCCAATCAATCCCCAAATATAGCGAGAAATAAGTACTGGTTCTGGCGAAGCCAGGGTTGGTACCACTCTAGCATATTCGAAGAATGTCGAAGTATATCCTCGACAATCTACACCAGTCATTCGATGATTTAGGAACTTATTTGTCATTTATTCCTTTTCATACTCGGGATAGAATTTTCTTTCTACAAGATTTTTAAACTCTTCCCATTTCATAGCATACGCCACAGTTCTTCCTTTAGCTTGTAGCACTGTATTCCACCATTCTAAAGCTCCTTCTTTAAAAAGCTTTGACGCATACATGACCTGGTCTTCTTCAACATATTTACTTATGGTAATTACTGCCTCGGTTTTCTCTAACCAACGCAGTGCTGTAATTGCCCCTTCGTTACCTGCAAACTTAGCTGGTTTACAGGCAAGCAATTCTTTGTAAGTGCAACCAGACGTTACAGCTTTCATTTTCTTAGGAATCGGGGCTTGCAAAACATTATCATTATTGTTATTGTGGTTGTTGCCGCCTCCGTTTACACTATTACTGAAGTTATCTTCTTGGATACGTTTACTAGGAATGATTTGTTGAGGTTCTGCAGGTTTCTGGGCAGCAGCAAGGATTGCTGGAATAGCATTGGCTATTCCTTGAGCAACGATATTTTCTATATCTTGCCTAGTCATAAATTGATCCTCCTGGTGTTGCTCAGATTGGTTAATCTCGTTAACTGGTTCATGATTAGCGTTTTCCATCTGCTAATTAATATATGTAAATTATTAGCATAAAATAATTAATAACAATATACAAATAATCACATAATTTTCACAATCCATATATATATATAGTCAAAATTATTGATTTATCGATTCCCATTTTTATAATTTATAATATGCATCAGTACACACCGTTATCTTACAAAGTTTTATTTGTAGTTATTTTACAAGATTATATTTTACTACTATTACTATTATTAAATAACAGTCTCACAACCCCACTATTCCTCATCAGTTGGCGCTTCAGTAACGACGTTCCCTCTCGTCATACTTCCAGGAGATTTGCTCTCCCACTTCCTGAATCCTATTCCTTGCACCTATCAGCTCCTTGCCAAAATGACGGAGTTCAGCTAAATTTTCATTGCTCATTGGTGGGTTTGGTATAGGTTCTGGGTCGAACTGAGGGAAAAAGGTATAGGGATTATTAAGAAGGTTTTGAAATTGCCAGTCATTGGTCCACCACTCGTCCATTCCTAGAGGTTCGGTGTGGATCAGAGGGTCTGGAATAGCTGGTTCTAAGTTTACTGGAAGTTGGGTTTTAGCAGGATAAGGGTAAAAGTTGGTGTTGACAGGTCTGATAATATCACAGCTTTCCAATATGCGATCTAATTCTTCCTGTAATGGAAATTCCTCGATTTGTTTAGAACTCTCCCCAATCTCCATTCTTACTTACCTAGATCCTTCCCTGATCTCAATTCCTTTCCCTTTATCTATGAGATTCTCTATTTTGGGAACCTTTCTAGTTACTGGTTTCTTCCTGCGTACACGCCTCCAGCCTACGAATCTTTTCCTTTTCTTAGGCTTTGGTTTCTCCGGAGGTGGAGCACAAAATTCCATAGGTTCTTCTACAACGGCTATGTAACTAGTAAAGTCATTGGAAACTTCCAATTTCACTGGATAAAGGTTGAGATTCTGAAGGGCTTCAGATAACTCATTCATGCTGTTTAGCATATATGCAAAATGCACACAAAAGGCTAAGTTAAAATTTTATAATAAAAATTTTCTCAGATAATCATTCAAATATTATTGCATACCGTGTGACTAATTTAAATACAAAGGATAACTGAAAATTAAAGCATACTAGGGTTTATTGAAAATTTATTTATTTATTGGGTAAAGTTTCTAGTTTGTAGGTAATAAGGGTGCTAGAACTGGGTCATGGTATTTAAATGCTAGCATTAACTGCTACCGTAGTTAACATATAGAGATCTGCCCATTTTTCATCTAACTTGTCTTCCCATGGTGGGTTAATGTCTAGTTTCTGGTTTTCTCTCTTTTCTTTTGGTTGTAATTTCTTTATTTTCTCCAGACTTTTCCTAATAATCAAACTTCTTTTAATAGGAGAAAGTGGTTCCTCATATTGTGCCTTTCGAACAAATTTTCCTTCCTCAATATCTATTGGGTATCTTGAGGAATTTGATTGGGATGAGCTTCCCTTTTCTTTTGGGGAATTATCTAATTTAAGATAGATATCCGAGATTCTTTGCTTACCCATACTGTAATTAACAAGTAGTCAGTTAATAAAACATCTAATCAAAAAATGAAAATCAGGAAAATTAAGTATTTTAAAATACTTAATAGGCTTAAATCAGTGGCTCTTTCCGTAGCTCTGATACCACCTTTTCCTGTCACGACCCCAGCCCCGGGTTTGACCCGGTCAGGAGCCGCAGGTCAGGAACCGCAGGTCAGGAACCCGTGGTATCTGTGATGCGACAGCGGAAGATTTTTAACAGGATCTTTTAAAAGCTTGAAATGCCCGATTATTTTATTCCATAATTTGGGATAAAACCCCGTAATTTACAATAGAGGAATTTAACTAGGAAATTCCCTGATTTATTAAAACATGTTTATTCATTTTTAACTGAGCCACCTCTTCAAGCTTGTTAGTGCTCCATAGCACGTTTTTCCTTGATTTACAGCAGGTCGCCTGAAACATGTTTTAAAAATATTTTTTCAGCGGGGAAATACTGGTGAATCATTCATTTTGATAAAATGACACATAGTTATCAATTACAACATAAGAGCGATTACAATGGCTTCTATCTTATTTTTATCTAGCGCCGTGTCACATTGCATGACGATGGTCATACCACTATTGGGTCCTGTCACCCAAGTAGTGATGATTATCACTGTTATGGCTTATTAGCCTAACCTGTGTTAGGGCTTATTAGCCTAACCCGTGAGAAATTAGCAATGTGCACAATACCCCACTAGCCAGTGATTAAGATAACCACGATTTAATCCCTGTAATTATAACATTTGAAAATGGAGTATTGTAAAATATTTGATAAAAAGATAATGACTCACATTGCAGATTTATACGGGAAGAGTTTAGCCTACTGATTAGCCTTTTAACCTAAATTTAAACAACATGCACACGAACTAGGTTAGTAACTAATACAACATTTACGATAACTCATGAGATTAAACCCTCACAACGAATGGCAAAGTGCGATACTTAAACATCCATCGAATTCACGACGAATGACAAAGCATAACCCTAATGTGGGCAGCACTTAAACATCCATTGGATAGTTTCAATCGATCGGACATTGAATCGTAGCAGCGATCGAGTTAATACCCGGTATCGTAGCAGCACCCTACTAATTGAGATTGTAATTTCGACTTCAGAGCAGTAATATTTTTTTTTGAAAGTTTTCGTCGACACAGAATGAAAGCCCATGCTCCAAACTATTTATAGGTGAAAAATAGGGTTCACGCGGCCCCCGTGAACCTTGGCTCAACATTTATGTAGGATCGATTTGCGACCCGAATGAGTCGTTCGGAAGAGTTCTTAGACTATACGAAAGGCGGAAACAGACGTATAGACTCGAAACAGCTTGAATATCACTTTAATCTTCTTGTATATTGAAATAACAACGATTACAGTAACAAGAAATACTGGCAGCACCTCGGTATCAAATCTGAATTCCGTTACAAATGAAAAAACAACAAGCCTATTTATAGCTTTCCTAATTCCGTTTGAACCATAACAAGCCTTGTTCAAGCGAAACCACTTCTTGACTTTCAAACGAAATCGCAAAAAGTCAATTCAAACGAAAATATCACTACAACAAAAATGGCTTTTTAGGACCTTTTCTGTGGGACGCTTGTAAAAGAGGGTCCTAAAAAACTATTTAATAGGACTAGTGAACTTTTGGGGTCCTTTTATAATATACTCTACTAAACCGGTGTCCTAAAAAGCTATTTAATAGGATGGGTGATTTTTTGGGGTCCTATTATCATATAATTTAATAGGACACTTAAAATGTAGATCCTAATAAAGTACTTTATAAGACATTTAATTGTTAGTGTCCCCTTATGTGGTACTGTATTAGAACACTTGATCATCTGGGGTCCTATTATAGTATAACTTAATAGGACACGTTGTAGTTAAGTCATAAATGTTAGTGTTATGGGACCCTTTCTAGTCGAAGTCATATTAGAACTTAACTTAATAGGACACTTGACACTTGTGTTTTATAACTTTAAATTTTATAGGATGCTTAACCATTATGGTGTTATTATAACACACCGTAATAGGACACTTGATATTTGAGTCATAAACATTGGTTTTATAGGACGCTTATTCGCTAGAGTTTTATTATAACATAACTTAAAAATGTGTGACCAAAGGTTAAACTTATTACATTTTTAAAAATTCCCACCAAAATATTTTATCCTAAAACATAAACTTAACCCCAAAATATTCCATCCTAAAAACTTCTCCAAAAAATAATTCATTCCAAAACTTAAATTTCCCCCCTAAAAGATTTCCTCCAAAACATAAATTTCCCCCCAAAATATCTCATTCAAAATTTCCCTCTCAAATAGTATTCTCGTTTAAAAAATCACATTATTTATTATTAGAAAAAAAAAATTATTACATATTTAAAATTCAAAAGTTAAATATTATAGATTGTAAACCATATTTGTTTTCTTCTAAATAATATGTTAATGTATGCATATTAGTTACGTTTATATACGTTGCATATTAGCATGGGTGTCGAATTTCTATTACCGACTTGTTTTTGGTACCCATTTTTTGGCGTTTTGAGTACTGGTACTTTCGATCGGTTCGTTACTTACCGAATTTTACTTTCAAATAAAAGTACCATACAGTATCGTACCAAACATTTTCGGTACCAGTACTTGTACCTATTTCCGTATCAGTATTTTCGGTACCGGAATGTTCGGTCCAGGTACCGAGCTCATCCCTAATCATAGATGTATTAATATACCATATTGGGCCTTAATGGATCATAATGGCCAATATTGGGTCATATATGTATTAATAAACCATGTTGAGCCTTAATGGATCACAACTAATAATAGTAGATCAAACATGCCTTTGTGGATCATATGGGGCCTAAATAGATCACAATGGCCAATAGTGGATCATACATGTTTTAATGAACCTTATTGTGCGTTAGTGAATCACAATGCCTTAGTGGATCATATGGGGCCTAAATAGATCACAAGACCATCTGGGTCTTATTGGATCATAATGACAAATAGGGATCATATATGTGTTAATGAACCATATTAGGATTTAATGGATTATAATGGACAATAATAGATGATAGATGTCTTAATCGACCATATTGGGTCTTAATGGATCACAATGGACACCTGTAGATCAAAATGTCTTAGTGAGCCATATTGGGTCTAAATGAATAACAATGGCCAGTAATGGATCATACATGTCTTAATGGACCAAATTGGGCCTTAATAGAGCACAATGGCCAATGATAGATCATAGATGTCTTAATCGACCATATTGGACCTATACGGATCACAATGGACACTAGTAGAAACATGTCTTAATAGACTATATTAGGGCTAAATGGATCATAATGGCCAATAGTAGATCATATATGTAATGGACTGTATAAGGCCTCAATGGATCATAATAACCAATAGTATATCATATATGTGTTAATGGACCATATTGGGCCCTGATGAATCACACAGACACTAGTAGATTAAACATGTATTAATGAAACATATTGAGCCTTAATGGATCACAATGATCAATAATAGTTCATATATGTTTTAATGGATCATATTGGGCCTTAATGGATCACAATGGCCGATAGTAGATCATATATGTCTTAATGAACCGTATTGGGCCTTAATGGATCACAACGCGACTGCAGAAACGCACCGACAACGAAACGAAAGCATCAGACACGCATATTAACTAAAAAGACGAAATATTATGACATATTTAGCTTTGTTTTCCAATTTTATTATCCGTAGTTGAAAACAGATCCAAAACGGACAAGAAACGACGAACGTTTCAATTTACGCATTTTTAACAACCGACAAGAAATACGCGCCCAATATTGATTTCCAACGTAATTTTGGAGTGTTTTTGACTTAATCTATTATTTTGCGACATATTACGACGTTCGGGTTCAAAAAATTGGGCCTTGTGAGCGTATTGGGCCGTTTAAAAAACGCTAACGGGCCCTGGGCCCAACCCATTAAACAAAACTAAGTATATAAAGCCTATTATAACCTGAAAACCCTAACCCCCTCATTCTTTCTTCAGCCGCACCCCCTCACGAGATCTCAGCCTTCCCTCACTCAACTCCGGTCACCGGAGTTAACCTCCGGCCGGTTTCACCGGTGCTCTCCGTTCTCCGACAAGCACCCCCCCCACGCCACAACCACCTGTTACACCTCTCACCCTCACACCGCCCACAAAACACCCCCTGCTCTCGATTATACGGCCAACCACCACCCTCGGGTGATGGCTCACGGTGGCGTACGGCGCGACAAACAGATCAGAAAAGAGAGAGAGAGACCACTGACTTTCCGGCGCTGGTTTTCAAACCGACGAAAAACACCTCTCTCTCTCTCGTTCCTTATTTTCCGACGACTACAACAGTGACGATGATGGTGATGCTGTACAGATGAGGATGACGATGTTGATTGAAGGTGAAAGGTGACAGTGATAGTGGGTGACCGGTGACCCATGTTCGACGGCGGTGACAGTAGCCGCCGGAGTTCCGATAAAGTTCCAACTTCTCATTTTTTTTTCTTTCTTCGAATGCTTTGTAGAACCACCATCTCTGGGCTGTGTTGTTTTCGTTGCAGGTGGTAGTGGTGTGCGACCAGGGGGTGTCGATGGTGACGGCAGTAGGCGGCACTGGGCGGAAATTAACGACAACGATGGTGGTTGACCGTTGTGTTTGGTGGCGTGGCGTGACGTGATGGCAGTGGTGGTGGGTATTCAAGGTCAAAATGTTCAGGTCAGGTTCGCGTTCAGATTCGATTCTATTCTAGTTCGGGTTTCGTTTGGATTGGAGTCGGTTTTAAACTCATCGGTTTAAGTGTGATGTTTGGTTTCAGTTTCAGTCACGGGTCAAGACGCGGGTTCGAGTCAGCGGGTCAGACCACGGTCAACGTCAGGGCAAACCGAGTCGACTCAGTCAACACCCAAGTCAACTCGGGTCAACAGACGGTCAACACATTCAAAACTTAGTCAAATGAAGATCCGGTAACATTTTAACGACGCAAAATTTAGATTAGATTTTAAAGATTTTAGATTTATTCGCGACCGGGCTCGAACCGACTCGTTTATAATTTAGTTACTTTTGATACGTTTAACGAAAAACTATGCATATAGTGTTATATTGTTGAATCTTGAAAAATATATCGACACTCGATTGTCGGGATCGTCCAAAAATAGAGGAAACTCTGTCCGTTTTTCGGTAAAAATCCAAAATACAAAACGTAATTCTATTATTTAAACGACACTTATTGAAATTCGAGCTTTTCTTATAGCATAAATAAGAAGACACTTATTTTTACGACATTGTAAGCTAACAAAAACCGATATTTAATCTAAAATAGATATAATTATTTATAATTGTTTCAGATGCCCAAACCTCGGAAACTTTCACAACAAAACTATAATTAGTTATATTTCGTTTAAACGTCGTTATTCGTATAATATTTTCTTAAAATAAATATAATTATTTATATTTATTTCAAATGTCGTTTATATTTACAAATATAATTATTTATATTTACAAATATAATTGTTTTATATTTATTTCTTGTTTTATATTTATTTCAAACGACGGAATCCGGAATTTATATTATTACAAACATTTAGTATATAGTAATCCGAGCGTCTTTATAACATAAATATAATAGTCTATATTTATTTCAAATATCGCGAATTCGAATGTTTATTTCACACGTCAACTTTAAACGCTTTTGTAGAACTAGATATAGTTATATTCATTTCAAGTGTTGCTATATAGGTGCATCCATTGTGTGGCCCTATCCATTCATCTCGGTATGTATTTGTTAAACTTGTGAGACAAATAATTTTAATATCATGGAACTTAATGCTTATACATGGATGGTTTATTTGTAGGTAGTCCATGAGGATTGAGGATGCATGATGACTCAAGATTTTATGCTTCTAATTTCTTTAATTACTTTTAATTTATTTGTTAAATGTTAAGACTTTATTTTAGATAATGTTATAACTTATTTATGGTTAGTGTTTTTGTTATGAACATGCTTATTTGAAATACAATGAAGTTTTATTTCTTTTATTAGTTGATGTTATACGATAACTATTTAGGATGTTATGTGTGATGGTCTGTTTATAAAATTGGTTTTATAATCTTATTTGAGATATTATGACTATTTTCTTAATATTAAAGTAGCTATAACGTCATAAGGGTCATATAAATTAATTTTTAAGGACGCTTGTATATGTATCAAAAGATTAAAAGTAGGTAATCACATATTAGAACATTATAAAAGTGTCCTAATATGTTCTTTTTAGGACGCTATTTAAGTTGTCTATAGACATATTATGCGACCATAAAATTGGATCCATAATCTTATTTGGTATATTAGGACCCTTTTCTTGGTACTAAATTATCTATAATGTTACATTATAAGGGTCCTATCAATTAATTTCTAAGGACGCTTTTAAGTGTATTAAAAGATTAAAAGTATGTAAGTATATGTTAGAACATCGTAAAAGTGTCCTAATATGTTTTTATTAGGACACAATTTTGGTTGTTCAAAGACATTACGCGACCATAAAATTGGTTTCATAATCTTATTTGAGATGTTAGGACGCTTCTTTACTTCCAGGACTTATTACGACCCCTTTACATGAAACGCTTTTACCGTTGGTCCTATTAAATGAAAGGTCCTATAAAATAGCATTTTAGGACGCTTTTGCGCGTACTAAAAACCCAGTTTTCTTGTAGTGTATACACATCATGTTCATGTCTGACGCTTAATTCATGTGAACTAGCAATGATGATGTCATATTATGTTGTCATCTTTATGATGTCATCATCAAGAATGATGACATCATACTTGTTCAGATCCGCAGCGAAACCGAGACTCGATATAAGACGAAGTCGACAGATGTATGCACCAACAGACTCCCCCTCAGATGTTGACGAGTCTTAAGTGTCGAGACTTCTCAATCTTCAGTCTTTATCAGTCTTTGTGTTCTTTCCATAATCTCGATCTGACTCTTGCCTCACTCCAATGATGTAACTCTCTCTTGTATTCTTCAGGATCAACAGCTGGCTCTAGCAACTTCCGACTTTCTTTCTCTAACAGACTCCCCCTCAACTTGTACTGGGACCGTAGTCTGGCTTTCACAGGTTCATGTATCGTAACCTGATTCACCTGCATATTCTCTACCCAAAACATAAGTTTCATAAAAGATAAGATAAGACAAATTTAGAAACTTTGCTAATCACTTGAAGACCCAACTCTGAATACATCATTTTCAAGTATCGAACAAAAAGATTTATCATGTAAGCCATTGATGAACCACTTGTATGTATATCAATTTCATTTCAAACATCTTTAAAACAACTTTTTCCAAACCTATTCGTCATGTTTAGCACTTGGAATTTTGAAAATCAGCTTTTCAACATCAGTTGTCGAAAATCTTTTTGGATTTTTCAAAATTTTTGCTAAAACACACCGAAAAACTTTTTGTATTTTTGTATTGAAAGATATACAATAACGAAATATTTACAAACAATATTTTTGTGAGTTTGTGTAAGAGGATCATATCAGTTTTTGAGACAAATCACCAACACCGTTAAGCTTTAATCATTTTAAGTTTTAAACGATTCATTTAGATTGTCAGTATACTGATCCACTTAAATTTTCACACAAAGTTCAACTGTTTTGAGATACGAGATTAATTTCTTAGAGACTTAAACTTATTCGCGTGTCCCACCTCAGAATATACTCCCGTATCCAGATCCCAATATTCAGTCTTACAGGTGAGTATACCTAGATGATATCTGTAAGGGGTTAATTGTGAAACCGTGAGAGCTCAGGTCAGAACTTCCGTTCAGCAGAGAGATGACGGCTCAACTTTTGGTGGGTCCCCTTTAGAGGATCTTTTTTTACAACTGCATAGATTAGCAATTTTATTGTCTCATCATTTATGCTGAGGGCGGTGCTATTTTTCAAGCAAGCGAAAAGTATTCTCCGGGGACTAGGCCATTGCTTCCGCATTATCAGAAGTCCCGGGATAATACCCCAGATATCACTAAGCATAAAGACCTAGTATCTCAGAAAGAGGGGTCCTTTAAACAAGATTTCGGGGGTTACCCATATATCCGAGAGATGTTACCCACGATATAAGCAAGTTTGAATTTAGGTTTATATCTCGTCACAATCTACTAAATGTGCAAAAACCTACTGGCATATTATCAGTGAGACCGTTTATCACTATTTAACTTTTCATTTCTTTAGCATGCCGTGATCGTCCACTGATGTACTATCATTTCCTCTTTTATACAACAAAACTCATTTTTTGAATTTATCATGTTTTTGGCTTTTTCAAATTTTCTAATGTTTTTGGATTTTCTGAATTTTTTTGTTACTCCCCCTAAAATGCAAACACATTTTAGGAAATTTGAAAACAAATTTTGATACTCTACCTGTACAGTTTGTTTTCTTAAAAAAAAATTGACAACTGATATCAAATCGCTTCAATTCACCATCCACTTGGCATAAACAATTAGAACTCCCCCTTACAACAAACTATTTTCCCATTGTGATTTCAAAACACTTAAGTTTGTTTTAATCAAATGGTTTTTCCGGAAAATAAGTTTCGTTGATTTTCAAACCACTTGTAGGTTAGGGGATAAACTCATCATTTTGTTCTCCAAAATTCCACTTGTAAGTATGGTCCAATCAAGTTCAACTTAATGACCTTGATTAACCATTTGAAGATGAAAACCTTCTTCAACCACTTGCAGGTTCACTCACCAACCATCCCATTTGTAAATCAAAATATAACAATATAAAGATATCACCTGTAGATTTACCAAACAAACATTTCAAGAATGATGCCGATTCCTGCTACACTCTTACCAACCTGGAAGCTCCGGCAAGTCAGGATTTCAGTTAGGAAATACTTTCCCCTAAGCCTGACCAGTCTTGGGAGATTCTGGTTCACACCTGTCCCACCAACATTTTGATTTATAAAAATCTTTTGCACTTTTCACTTTCTTGTCAACCATCTTTCCAAAAATATGTTTAACATTTCCATTAAACACTTTTTCAGCATCAAATTCTTTCTTATCATCAAAGAATTGACCTGATATCTCAAATCTACCTTTTGATTTCAAATTATCTTTTGTCAATGGCGGAAAGTTTTCCTCGTTCAACTCAGGAACGGAATTAACAACCTTTTAATCAACAGATGACTCCTCTGATTTTATGGAATCAGATTCATTGTCAGAACTTCTTTCAGATTTTACAACCCATTTTTGTTTGTTTAAATCAACTCTTCTTTTGTAAAAACGTTTTGAACTTTCACCTTCTTCGGAAGTTGAATTTTCAAACACTTTCGATTTCTCAGTTGGTTGATTCTTTTTATCAACAACTTTCTTGTTTGTTTCAAAGTGAGAAGAAACTCCCTGTTTAGAATAAATGGATTCTTGGCAGTTCCAAGCAATGTGTTCAGTCTTTTGACACTTGAAACAGGTTCTTCTATCAACTCTCTGAGCAAACTTCTTCACATTTTTCTTGACTTCAGCAAGAAACTCTTGATTTGATTGTTTCTAGAATGGTTTCTTCTGCTCATCTTCACAACTTCCACCTGCAATAAATTTTGTTTTTGGTTTATAATTTCCTCATTTTTATAATTTTCGGGGGGTATAAAACCAAGACCTTGTTTTTTGAAATTACCGTTATGGTTTCGTTTCTTTCGATAACCTGAACCAGAACTGTAACCCTTTTTCTTGTTCATTCTCTGTTGAACTCTTGAAGTGTACTTTTTAGGTTTTTCATGAAAATTTAAATCTTTTATTTCAGAAATATTAATTTCTATTAATTTGAAAACCTGTTTGATCATTTCTGTTTTAACACTTCTTATTGGGAATTCCTCATCAGAATATAATTTGTCTGAATCATTCAAAGTATATGCTACTTTGATTGGTCTGTCATTCAAATTAGATTTTGATACCATGAATTCTTTATTGTAAACCCTTTTATCCGGTGAACTCGGACTCTTTTCTGACGAACTCGGACTTTCAGACTTAGACTCCGGTTTTGACTCTTCATCCATATCCAACACCTGATCGACCACTTTCTTTAATAACTCAGACTCATGATCAGTGTCAGACGCTGTGAATGTAACATCAATATTGTCTGGTAATTCATCAATGATTTCAGACTTTAACTTGATGTTGACTTCCTTTTCTAGACGCTCCTCGTTAGGATTCCTGGGAGAATAACTTTCTTGGATCGGGGGCGGACATCTGTTATACTTGACAGTTTGTTTCAAGACCTAAACCAGTATCAGTATCTTCAGTCTTTTTCTCCATGAATGCCTCAAGACCTGCAACAGTAGGATAAACACGATCATTCAAATAATCATAAGTAGTGTAACTCAACAGTAATCGTTTAATCCTTTCACTTTCAATCTTTTCGAGTTCTACTTCTTTCTTCAACTGTGCACAATCTTCAATATACTCATTAATGACGCTCTGCTTTGTCATTAATGTTGCGCTCATTTTTGTCATTGCATTTTCAATTTCTGAATTCGTTCTCTTCAAACTATCAATTGTTTTGTTCAGCACATCATATGATTCCTTCACATACTTTACATCAGACAGTAATTCTTCTTTAATCTTCTCAAGTTCAACAATCTTCTTATCTTTATCCTCACAAACTTGGCAAGATTTTAAACATTTCAAACATGGTTTTTCAACTTCAACCACCTTTTCAACTATCTTTTCAACTTCAATAACTTTCTCAACTTCAACAATCTTTTCTACCTCGACGATTTTCTCAACTTCGACCAGTTTTTCAACTTCGACTACTTTTTCAACCTCAACAATCTTCTCCACCACTTTCTCCACTTCAACTACTTTATCAGTTGCTGGTTCAACATTCGCTTCTTCAGCTTCTGTCTTTGTCTTTTCACCAGCTAGCCTTCTTGCTGCTTCCAGCTCTTTCTTCAATCTGGAAATCTTCTTCTGATTCAGCATCTCCATTTTATCTGCAAAAAAAACAAATTAAAACTAGTAGGATCTATACCTTTTCTAGCTTTGTTGAGATGTTCTTCCTCATCATCGGTATCCACATCACTTCCAAGATCTGGAAAAATCGGGATTCTTTTCTCACTAGTCTCATCTTCACCCAGAACTCTGGAAACATGACCTGAACCTGGTGGAATGTATTTATCCCAGCTAAAACCCTCTGCAACAAATTCATCATCTTGATCAATGATACCAAAATAAGCTTTTCTATTTGCATCTTCGATCATTTTCCTTTTGTCATCCACAATTGGCCGAGCATGTGCAGTTTGTGGTTCCTTTTGTTGAGTAATCTGATGAAAAATTGATTTCTGATAATAATTGTTCTTTTCTTCATTCCCGGTTGCTTCTTGGTTTTTGCATTCTAGTTTAAAATGACCTTTTCCTTTGCAACGGAAACAAGTAACCTTTGATTTATCAAAACCCAAAGGAGAAGTAGCCATTCCTCGAAACTCATCTCTCCCAGTAATTTGTTGAAACTTTTCTGCCCTCCTACAAGCACTAGCCAAGCACCATTTCACATCCATCAACTCAAGTTCCTTTGCATCAATTTGGTTATAATCTTCTTTTGTAAGCATCGGATTTCCAATCTTGCCATCAATCAAACTTCCATAAGATTCCAACATAGCAACGAGTGATGCCATGTGTTGCTTGGCTATTTCTGGACACAAATTTTGACCATTTTGAATGTTCAATGTGACATTGCACTGCAGATTTCTTGAATTCTGTTGTTGAGGACTTGATGTTTTAAAGTTTGGATCAAAGCTTGAATATGCAGATGAAGGTCCACCACTATGAGTTGTAGTGCTAACATTCGAACTAGACGATCCATCAGCACTAAAAGCAGTACTAATCTTTGGACTTGGACTAGGATTAGCCTCAAACGTGTTTCCTCGGTAATACAGACTGACATCCTGTTTAGCATTTGGATTTGTCATGATAGCCGTCTTCTGGATACCCAACTCATGCTCTTCATTCTTTTGAATAAACTGTGCCAGATTCATATTCTCAGACTTCCTCATGTGTTTCACAATCATCAAATAAGTTCCCCATTTCTGCTGTGGTAATGCATCAGCAAGTTTATCCACCCATTCCTCATCATCTTTCTTTATATCCAATCTCCCCATTTCCAAAACCAGGTGACAATATCTATCAATAGTTTGCTTCGTTGTTTCGTGATCGAAAGCTACAAACATATCAAATGATTTCTTCAGCAACGCCTTTCTATTCTTGATCATATCTGCACTTCCTTTAAACTTTTGAATCAATGCATTCCAAATTGATCTAGCAGTACCCTCATGCTGAAGTAAAACAAAGATGTCTTCTTTAATTGCATGTTGAAGAATACTGATCATCATCTTTTCACTTGTGTATTTCAATTTATCAATTTCCGTGAAATCACAAAATCCCTTTTCAAGTTCACGTTCGTTTTTTGGTTTCTCGTAATCTTTCTCCAATGCACACCATACGTCAAACTTGTAAGCTTGCACCCAGTTCTCAAATCGATTTTGCCAACCTTTAAAATCTTCAATGTACATAAGTTTTGGCGGTTTTTGATGAGTTCCCGTCTCATTTTCACTGTACAATGTTTCAGCAGTTGTAACTGGTGCAACTGGCGTGGCAAACGCATTGTAGAATTCCTCTTCCATAATTCAAAGTCAAAGCTTCGCAAACACAAACTTTCTTGTTGTAAAAATACTGGTCTCAAACGACCTGGATCACCTTGTAAAAACACCTACAAATAAACAAACAATCTGTTTAAACGTACTGAAAACGTAAAAGTGTTTGTTGATGAAATCAATCTAAGACTCGTGTCGAAGACTTGCGAACTTGTTCCAAAGTTGTTCAAGTGAAAACAATGAATGAATGAACTTGATCGGATGTGTTAAGTAATATGGGCTTTAAATGGTTTGAACTTTATACTCCAACTTTAGATGGGCCGAAGATTTCGAGATAAGTAATCAATTGGGCCTTTGAAATATAATTGTGCCGAACTCCAATATGCAATTCAATTTTATTTGACTTTTGTATGTGGGCTAACAATTTTGATTGGGCCGCAAACTGAGTAACTATCTTTGGTCTGTTAGTGCAGTTGTCTGTCGACTACATCTTTGTTCGAGTCTTAGAGAGAAAGAAAGACAAGCCGCAATGAGTTTCACTACGAGATTGACTACGGCAATATCCAAGGGGGAGATTGTTGATGCATTTAATGTCTATCGCCTTCGTCAATCCGAGTCGTAGTGAAAAGCCGGAAGAAATCAAGTGCATAATGTTATATTTAGTTAGAAATGGCAAGGTGGCAAACTTGTAATTAATGAGAACTTTCATTAAGTTGCCTTGACCATATAAATAGGAGGTTATGTCATGATTTTAGTAGAACTTTAGAGATTTAGGAGCTTTTGGAGAAGACTTGTTAAGTGTGTGTTTCTAGAGAGAGAAACTAGAGAGAGAAAGTACTCTCTACGTGATTCTTGTATCGTACACGTCATATATTTCAATAGATTCACGGTTCTAGTACGTTATTGTGTGTTCGGTCACGCACGTTCACGGATTCCGCAAGTCGAACGTTCGTTACGCAATCGAACGGTGTCAAAACCGATCCTACAAGTGGTATCAGAGCTAGGAGCTCGATTGCTTGATCAAACACATCGTTTTCGTACAGATTTCAGCGATTTCAGAGGTAATTCAGATCCGATTTCATCGATTTCTTCATTTTCTACCTATTTCTCACGGTTTTTACGGAAATTCGTCAAATTGAACGTGTTTTCACGGTCCGATTCGTCTGAATTTCTAGTATATTGTGCGAACATCAGTGAATTACAACCCTACCAAGTTTCAGCTCGAAACTCCAAGTCGTTTGGGAGTAATCGAGGTTTTTCGGGTCGGATTCATGTCTAAATTTGCAGGTTCGTTGATAGTGACATCATCAGGTTCGCTGATAAGTCACATCCTGGTCCGCTTATAGTGTTTTATCTAGTTCGCTTTTGTGTACTTTTGAATGTCTGGTCCGCTCGAGTGACTAGACAGATTCGCTTTTAAGGAAATATTTTGATACAGGTTCGCTGATAAGACATCTTCTGGTTCGCTGATAAGTCAGTTTATGGTTCGCTTTTATGTCATCGTCTTCACGTGAATTGAAATATTATAACAGGTGAGTGAAGGCCCAATAATCGATTGATAAGTGTTGTAAGAGACATTTATTGCACCGCTTGACACATAAAAGTCCAATCAAAGAATAATATCTCATGTGACCAAGGTTAATTGCTAGAATCATGTGCACCGCTCTTTTGTCTGCCTGATGTGATGGTAAGCTCATGTGCAAGCTCATGTGCACCGCCCAAGATCTACTAATTGAGGCCCAATCACAGCCATTGGTTTCAAATTAAGATTTGTTTGGCTATTTGTTGCCATCCCATTACATCACCGTCCCACTAAACTGATTTGTTTGATTTTAGGTAATCATACAGGTCCACTCATAGGTCGATGACTTAAACAAATCTTATATATAATCAATTCTTCATATGAAACAACTAGAATCAATTGGCTAGCTGATCTTATTCACATGCACATAAGAGCCGACAAATCATTTAATTCATCACATATATCAAATTGGTCCTTTCAACTGTAAGTCATTTATGATCACATGGAAATCTAAATTTTGAAAATGGCCGACAAACTTTTATTTTCAAACCTCTTTGATTGGCAAATATTCTTGAACTTATCTAGTCACATGCAACACTTATATCAATACATGGATCCTTCAATGGACTGACAAACTTGGTTTTTATTGAACCGATGATAAAAGTAGCAGACAATTTAAATCCACAATTCAATTCTATTGGGCCGTTAAATGTTTATCACGTGAACTGGTATTTTCTAGACAATAGTCAACAAACAAAATAACTCTTCACATGCACTATGAGCTGATGTCCGACAAAGTTTAATACCAAACTTAATTTCACGTGACCTGAACCTGTTTCACACCACTCAATGCACTTTTCCACACTAAATTTCACTACATCAAATCCTCAAACGGAATACAAACTCAAACGGTATCAACCCGTTCAAACGGAAACACAAATTTCAAACGAGATCACCTGATCTTTTCAAACGAAATCGCAAGTTTCAAACGGAATTGGCCTCTTATCTCGTTTGAAGGGCTGCTGATGTCATCATTTTTGATCTGTTTTCAAATGGAATTACGTATTTTGTCAAGTTTTAGTTCGATTTAAGGTCTAAAACTCTCAAGGATTAGTTAAAACATTGTTATGTATGTTATATGTGAAAATCAGATCATTTTGACCGTGAAAATTTTCAAACTTGTGAAAGAAGGTGTAGAAAAACAGATTTTCAAGCTGATTATGGCAAGAACTCTTCCTCCTGAGCTCTAATACCACTTGTAGGATCGATTTTCAACCCGAATGAGTCGTTCGGAAGAGTTCTTAGACTATATGAAAGGCGGAAACAGACGTAAAGACTCGAAACAGCTTCAATATCACTTTAATCTTCTTGTATATTGAAATAACAATGATTACAGTCACAAGAAATACCGGCAGCACCTCGGTATCAAATCTGAATTCCGTTACAAATGAAAAAACAACAAGCCTATTTATAGCTTTCCTAATTCCGTTTGAACCATAATAAGCCTTGTTCAAAAGGAACCACCTCATGACTTTCAAACGAAATCACAAAAAGTCAATTCAAACGAAAATATACACATCATGTTCATGTCTGACTCTTAATTCATGTGAACTAGCAATGATGATGTCATATTATGATGTCATCTTTATGATGTCATCATCAAGAATGATGACATCATACTTGTTCAAATCCGCAACGAAACCGAGACTCGATATAAGACGAAGTCGACAGATGTATGCACCAACAATTTACGCGGCCCGCGTGGCCGCCTAGTCTATGTGTAGGCCTGATTGGTCACGAGTAGGTTCAACAGCTGGTCAATACGTGGATCCGGAACACTTATCCGGTCAAACATGGGTTGACGCAGCCCGCGTAAGACTAAGCCAAAGGTTACGCGGCCCGCCTGAAAACCATATTTCTTGTTTTCTTGATATTTAGTGCACAGTATGGTTTCAGGGGTCCGAGTTTTCACTTGTGGGTCAGTTTAGGATATTTTTGAGAGTCCTTACATAGCACCGGATGTGGTGTTTCCTCACAACGTCCAAAGAAATCATCCCATCGAAAATATCATTGGACCTGCAACTGCTTGTGTTCATACAAGAAGCAAATCGGGGGCAATCAATATGTGTCTTTGTTCATGTTTTATTTTTCAAAGAGAATTTAAAAGTATTGATGTTGCTCTCTAGGAACCAGGATGGGTGGATGCTATGCATGAGGAGCTGAATCAGTTTGAGAAGCTAGGATTATGGAAGCGGGTGCCATTGCCTAAAGGAAAACGTGCTTTGGCAACTCATTGGGTGTGTCGAAATAAAAAAGATTATATAGGAGTTATTTTTAGAAACAAGGATCGTCTAGTGGTTCAAGGATTTAGACAAATTCAAGGCCTGGATTATGATGAAGTTTATGCTCCTATTGCCCGACTTGAAGCCATTCGTATTTTTCTGGCACATGCATCCTACGTGGGTTTCACTGTCTATTAAATGGATGTAAAAACGACATTTTGTATGGGGAGGTGAAGGAAGGAATCTATGTCGAAGAGCGCACATGTTTCATCGATTATGAGGAAGAAGGATTTGCTTATTAGTTAGACAGGGCACTATATGGGTTGCACCAGGCTCCACGTGCCTGGTATGCCACCCTCACAAAGCATTTGTTGACTCATAGATACACTTAGGGTACCATTGATCAAACGTTGTTTATCAAAAGATTTGATCAGGATTTCATCCTTGCGCAAATCTATGTGGACGACATTATCTTTGGTTCGACAAATGAGTTCATGTGTAGGGAATTTGAGGAGATAATGAAAAAGAAATTCAAGATGAGCTCGTTAGGAGAGATGATGATGTTTCTAGGCCTGCAAGCTCATCAAAGCACAAAATAAATTTTAATTCATCAAGGAAAATATGTGATTGACGTGCTTACCAAATTTAAGCTTTTAGATTCAAAGCCAATGGAGTCACCCATAGCAGAGAAACCAATGTTGAATGAAGATGCTGAAGGAGTACCTGTAAATCAAACATTGTACTAATCTATGATTGGTTCATTGATGTATTTAACAACAAGCAGACCTGACATCATGTTTTTCATTTTTTTAATGTACTCGTTAATCCTAAACTATCACATCTTACTGCTATGAAACGGATTTTTAGATACCTTAAAGGAGCTTCATGTCTGGGGATCTAGTATCCAAGAAATTCAGACTTTGATCTGTTTGCTTTTTCTAATAGCAACTTTGGTGGAACTGACAGGGATATGATATCAACATCAGCGGGATGCCAATTCTTGGGTGACAGACTTATATCATGTCAATGCAACAAGCGGCAAACTGTTTTGCTCTCAATTTTAGAGGCCAAATATGTTGCAGCGTCTGCATGCTGTTCCTAGGTTGTTTGGAAGAAACATCGGCTTCAAGATTTCGATTTGACTTATCTTAACACTATGATATATTGTGAAAATGATGTCGCTATCTAAATTATCAAAAACCCTATTTTTTATTCCAAAACGAAGCACATTGACATCAAATTTCACTTCATTGGAGATTGTTATGAAAGAGGTCTTATTAAACTTGCACAGATCCATACTGATGCTAACACAACGGATCTTTTTACAAAACTTGTAAGCAACTCTTGGTACAAAGTGCTTTTGAACCTCATGAAAATGATACGATTCACCAACTAAAAAAAAGTGTGTCTACCATTAAATTTTGGCATAAAGTATTCTACTTTTGCACAAATTTAGGGGAGAAATAGTTACGGGAAATGAAAATAAATATTAATTTTAAAGGGTAAGACTAACTCACGTAAGGTGCTATGGCTGAAAAGACTAGGCTCTATTATGATATATTGGTATGCTTAAATGCTCAAAATGATAACAGATACTTAGTGATATAACTATAGTGAACTATGTGCTCTGTGGGTAACAGGTCTTGGAGTGTGATTTTATGGTTTTAAATCTTGCGTTGATAGATTGCCAACGTCTGAGGATTCGGGTCTTTATGCTGTTAAGTCATCCGAGGATATCTTGATTATCCTTCTGTTGCATCCAGATTATATGAGAGAACTACGTGTGCTTATAAAGCAAAATTCCTACCAAAATGGTATTTTCCTAACCCTCGTTAGACATTATATTGGTCACTTTACTGTACGAAAGTATCGACATGTTCACGAATAGTCTGACGTTGTAAATCAAATGGATGAACTCAGTACACTCACCTTCTACGATGAAATGTTATGCATACCTAAATGGCGGGGGTATGTCATGAAATGGAACAAGCGGGTACCATAGTATAATATTACCTTAAGCATATCAAGAAGTTGAAAATTTTAAAGTTGAGCCTTAAAGTTGAAGTGGACGAACATACTGGTAATCGGATAGTCCAGTCTAAGTAATCTTGTGCTGAAAAATGTTCCTTAGTTCTGCCTGAGAATGATTTGATCTCGCAATAATTTATTTTCTGAGTTATTTTGTTTCCCAAAGAATGCTTGTTGAATCGTAACGAGTTCGGAAGGTTTCTTCATCAAAAGGTAAAATTTAAAAGGCCAAACTTAAAGAATTAGGCCCACTGCAAACTTGGTTGGCCACCGGATTGTTGGACCTAGGAGATTGTGTCTTGATCTCAAAACCTATCTCGAAATCCTTTTGGCCCAAAAAGTTAATAAGTCCAGTCCATGTTGCATATAAAAGGATGAACTTGCTTTGTGAGATTATTCTCAAAAAGTCCTGTTTGTTCATCTATATCTCTCTTAAAAGGTATACTTACCTGTTCACGAAAATCTCTCAAAGTGTTAAAGCTAATCTGAGAAATTTTAAGGTGATTTTTTATTATGAATTGAGTTTTGATTGCAGATTTGATATGATTAGATGATGAGTTAGGGTGTACATTAAATTTTGAACAGTGGAGATGACGGTTGTTGATAGTTTTGAACGGTGGGTGATGGTGGTCGAAAGGTTTGAACGGGATGGATGGTGGTTTATGGTGGTTAGTGGTGGTCAATGGTTTTGCAAAATGAGGACGGTGACCAGAGATGATGATGATAAGCGGTGCACAGTTTTCGAGATGAACAAGATATTTGTTTTCGAAATCTTTAAATTATAGGGATTCAAGAAAAGATATTTAAGAGAAATATAAAAGAACTTTAAATAATGAACTCGAAATCTCTAAAAACAAGATTGAACCTCTCCAAATCTTTATGAACTGTAAGGCCGCCTACGTACCTCGAACATAAGAACCCAGATCATTTGACACAAACAACCGACTCACATGGTGTGCGGAATCCACCACGAGAAGCGTACCGCCAGGGCCGTTCCAACGTTTTGTAGACCCTAAGCAGACTACGAAGTGGAGGCCCTTTTGCAATACATATAGAGATTAATAGAAAAATTCACATAAAATTCACCAGAAGAGCTCTGCACAGCCTCTCAAAAGCTAGAGTAAAGCTCTTTACAAGAGTAGCTTTGACTGACTTTGACCTCTACATCAACTATGAATTGATCAAAAATGGAATGTGGTTTGTACCCTCACGAGTACTATGACTCGTATAATATGGGTCAAATAATATATATTCTGATTAGAAGTGATTTTGAAGAAATTTGACCCAATTCGGTTAACTTATATAAACAAAGCTATATAAGTCAACCGTACGCGCATAGGCGGCATCGGGTGATCGGATTAGTCAATGTCAAGTTCATTATTCCGAAACACGTTTAATATGTTACCACATCAGTTTATAACTCAAATTATATGTTCATTATGATTCAAAACCATTTTATGCACAAAAGGGTATTTTTGGTATTTTTAAGGCATAATACATGAACTTGCATAAAACCCGACAAACGATATGATCAAATGGTATAACCTTAGTGGTTTATTCCATACATTAATATGATCATAATATAACTTCAAATCAGTAGCCTACTTAGCTTAAATGGGTCAGAATCGAAAGTCAAAGCAGAAGTCAAATTGTTTGACTTTCGGTTGCGAACCAATCTATAAGCTGGAAAGGACGGGTTGAACATGATCTATCCTAATATGTTATACCAACTGATATAATGTCAAAAATTGGTGTTTCGATACTTAGAATTTTATTTTACATAATTTACAAAATTTTGCGTTTTAACTTTTATTTTAGTAAAACTTGGAACCGTCATTTGACCAAATTATCGTGATCTTCAGGAGGTTCCCTCATAGGGGATTATCACCTACCTTATTATGATCACGTAGCCATGTTCAATTCTAACAATGGGTTGACCAAAATGGTCATAACCGAAAGTCAAAGCAAAAGTCAATTTGCTTAACTTTCGGCTAATAACTTAACCTAGAAGTGCAACAAGATTCGATAGGAGGCCTCTATAGATCAGAAGCACCCTAAGAATGACCAGAGAATGAGAAAATGGGAAGTGCAAGCTAAAATGGGGTAAATGCACCGCTATTTATAGTTGTACAAGATGTATAAGATCATGCCAAGTGTTGGCTATGATCTTCAGATGTTTACAAGTGCCTAATGAGGTGTTTGAAGCAGAAAGAAGTGGCAAATTCATGAGAGAGGTGTCAAATGCAGTAGGCTGCCATGACAGTCTGCACATATTGCCAGCGCACCCCTTACGGACGGTAAGGGTAATGGCTTTCGGTCCGTAAGGACCTAGCGCGCCCATGGTATTCAAATATCCTTACGGTGCGTAAGACATGGGTGTTGCGGTCCGTAAGGGACTGTCAGGAATATTATTGTTGACTGTCTTATGGTCCGTAAGGCATATCCCTTGTGGTCCGTAAAGGTCCATCAGAAGTCAAATTTTGGCAATTTATCACAAATGATCCCTCCACATCCAATCTTCCACAATTTTACATATTTGGTCCCTCTCATCCAAAGATTTTGGCATATTTGAGGGTTGATTGGACACGTGTTGCCATATGATTTGATATAAATTTCCGAGGTGTTACATCCTTACCCCCTTAATAGAAATCTCACCCTCAAGATTTTATTCAAATAGATAGCGGTATTTTTGTTTCATATTCACTTCAACTCCCCATATATATTTTGGGCCACAACAAGAATCCTATTTGACTTTCATAATGGGGATCAGTTTCTTTCAGAGCTTTTTAACATGTCGATCCTCGACCGAAATAGGTTTCTCAATAAACCTCCGGTTTTCATCAATCTGCACATCATGGTGCGATATACCTAGCGACTTATCGGCTAGACATTTCTTTAAATTTGATTTCTAGAACACATCATGGATTTCACCGAGTTCCTCAGGTAGCTTAAGTCTATAAGCTATGAATCCGACACATTCAGTTATTTCAAATGGTCCAATGTATCTTGGGCTCAACTTGCCCTTCTTTCTAAATCTCATAACCCCTTTCCAATGTGATACTTTCAATAATACTTTGTCTCTAATTTGTAACTTAAGAGATTTTCACCTCTTATTAGCATAGCTCTTCTGCCTATCACGGGTAGCTTTGAGCCTATCACGGATCTGAATAATCTTGTCCATGTTCTCCAAGACTATCTCAGGTCCTGATAGTTGGCTTTCTCCGACTTCAGCCCAATAAATGGGTATTCTACACTTTATCCTATACAAGGCTTCAAATGGAGCGGCCTTGATACTTGTATGATAAAAATTGTTGTAGGAGAATTCAATTAGGGGTAAATGATCATCCCAACTACCACCTAAATCAATGACGCATGCTCTCAGCATGTCCTCTAATATTTGAATGGCATGCTCGCTCTATCCATCTGTCTGCGGATGGTAAGCCACTCTGAAATTTAATCGTGTGCCCAAAGATTGTTGGAAACTTTTCCAAAAATGAGATGTGTATCTGGTATCTCTATCAGATACTATGGATACTGGCACTCCATGTAAAGACACAATATTGTCCACATATAATTTAGCCAATTTGTCGGAACTAAAAGTTTCCTTGATTGGTAGAAAATGAGCTGACTTAGTCAGTGTATCGACTATCACCCAAATCATGTCATTGACACGTTTTGTATTTGGTAACATGGTAATCAAATCTATAGTTACCATCTCATTTCCATGTGGGAATTTCAAGTTGTTGTAGCAGTTCTGACGGTTTCTGATGTTCGGCTTAAACTTACGAACACGTCAGACATTTAGCTACATATGGCTATGGATTTCTTCATACCATCCACCAATAATTTATTTTTAGATCCCGGTACATTTTGTTTCCTCAAGGATGTACCTAATATCTCAAATTATGTGATTCCTGGAGAATCAGATCTCCGAGTTCTCCAAATATAGGAACCTAGATTATTAATCTCAGGATTACATCATTTCAAGGTGTTAACTGATCAACAGTTCCACCTAATCCTTCATTAGAAGCATCCGCTTCTTATAAGGCTTGCTTTTGAGCACCTAATAGCTTTTCATTCAAGCTAGTTCGTAGCTCATAGCTTTTGGCGTTAACCCTAATTGGTTTTACCCTTTCCTTGCGATTTAAGGCGTCAACAACGACATTTGCCTTACCGGGATGGTAACGAATCTCACATTCTTAATCGTTCAAGGTCTCCATCCAATGGCGTTGTCGCATATTAAGATCTTTCTGATTAAACAGATGTTGAAGACTTTTATGGTCAGAATATATAATACACTTTGTGCCATATAAGTAATGTCTCCACAACTTTAATGTGAATACAATGGCACCTAATTCAAAATCATGGGAGGTGTAATTGTTTTCGTGCACTTTAAGTTGTCGTAATGCATAGGCAATCACCTTGCCTTTTTGCATCAATACACATCCCAATCCTGTGTGCGAAGCATCATAGTAGAATACAAAGTCTTCAATTCCATCGGGCAAAGATAGTAAAGGGGCATTACGCAATTTCTGCTTAAGAATCTCAAAAGATTCTTTCTATTTATGCCCCTAGTTAAATTTCGCATTCTTGCGAGTCAACGCAGTTAAGGGAGTCGCTATTCTTGAGAAGTTCTCAATGAACCTTCTATAATAACCAGCCAATCCTAAGAAGCTGTAGATTTCTGATGGAGTCTTGGGTGCGTCCAAATTCATTATAGCTTCAATCTTAGCTGAATCCACTTGGATACCATGCTCGCTAATCACATGTCATAAGAATTGGACCTCTCTAATCCAAAATTTGCACTTAGAGAACTTTGCATAAAGCTTCTCTTGCTTTAGAAAATCAAGAATACATCTATCATTCTTATTATGAGAATGGATAAGTTTGTCATCTATAAAGACAATGATAAACTTATCTAAGTACGGCTTGCAGACTCTATTCATGAGATCTATGAATGTCTCAGGTGCGTTTGTGATCGTAAAAGGAATCATAAGAAACTCATAGTGGTCGTATCTAATTTTGAAAGTAGTCTTTGGAACGTCTTTACTCCTTTCTTTCTGTTGATGATAACTAGATCGAAGATTTACTTCAAAAAATAACTAGCTCCTTGTAACTGATCAAACTGATCATCGATTCTTGGCAAAGGGTATCGATTTTTTATCGTTATCTTATTTAATTCATGGTAGTTAATACACATTCGCATTCAACCGTATTTCTTTTTAATTAACAGATTAGGAGCTCCCCATGGCGAGGAACTTGGCTGAATAAAGCCTTTCTCAGTAGCTCCTCAAGTTGTGCCTTCAATTCCTTCATCTCAGTGGGTGCTAAACGATATGGAGCTCTAGCTATAGGAGTTGATCCAGGAAAGATTTTGATTCTAAACTCGGCTTGCCTCTCCAGGGGCAGACCGGGTAAGTCTTCAAGGAAGACATCAGCATATTCTTAAATGACTGGTATGTCTTCGATCTTTGGCTTCGGTGCATCACTAGTCACCTGTTGTAAGTTTCTTTCGTTCTTGTATGCGTTTTTAAGCATAAAAGTCAAACTGTGTTTGACTTTCTACTTTGACCAGTCAATGCTCAACATGAAGTTCGTTTGAACTTCGCAACGTGAGCGTAATCACGATGGTTATAGTCCCTTATGACTATACCTACCGATTACCACGTTATTTAGGCACAGTGACGAGTCATAGTTTCGGTCAAAATACGCGTTTTTGTGTATTTTGCAACCAAACTATTCTTGGGTATCAAAACCCTTTGTTTTGACATCAAACTTGTTTTCTAACTTCGTTAGGCAAGTTTTAACATGTTTAACTCGTCACTTTTAGTTTAGTGCTTATTATGACATCTGTGCTTGTAATCATTGTAAACAGTTCAGTTATCAATGAAATAAAGTTATTTTATCCCAATTGTTTGTTTGTTTATGTTTTACATTTTCCATGTTTTGATTTCTATCCAATTTCAAACTCTACATCGCTTTCTAGAGAGTTATACGCAAACTGGTGCGTAAACGTAATCGGTTTAAAGCGACAAACACTCCGGGACATCAACATATGCTTAACATACCTTAAATAACCTTTACATAACTTAGAAATAATTTTTAAAAACTTTGGTATGGCAAAATCAAGTTAATTCGCTTACAGAGACTAAAATTGACAAACTGCGAAAGTATGCCAATTTGAACTATAACGGACATTCCAGAACATGGCCATAAGTTAAACACACCTTATATATCCTTTTCATAGCTTAGAAATGGGCTTTGAGAGGTTCGGTGTGTTAAATTAACTTTATGCTCATTCAGGGACTAAAAGCGTCAAAAAGTGCACAAGTTTGCATTTTCGCGAATAACTTACGTTCTGAATACATCCGGGCATCCAAAAATTTATCTAAGCATTAAAATATTTTATATTAGTGTTTGGAATAAGAAAAATCCATTCGTCGTGCAATTTGGATCGTTTTTCGCGCTTATGCGCATTCCGTCGTAATTAAGCAAACATCGCGATCATACGACCAAATGAACCAACATCCGGCATATTTTTGAGTATGTTTCATGTTTCCTATACTTTAAAATCCTTATAGAGCTTAAAAATGGGTTTGACGGGTGTTAGAAGTGCCAAAACACAACCATACGCGCACAGGGGCCAAAGCTGTCAAAATGCAAAATATGCTGGTCTGCAGGGTCCTTACGGACCGTATGGACATGCTTACGGTCCGTAAGCAACCCCCAGATCAGCAAAAAGTGCTTTCCAGCTTGATCCAGCTTTTACCCACTTGTGCACATGGTTTTTGGGTTTCTATGGGCTGGTTTGTGTGCCCATCAAGGTACCAAATCAGAATGTGGCAAGTGTACGGCTTAGATCGTGCCCCTTTCTCCAAGAAATGATCTTAACGGTAGTGCTACACCTATAAATACCCACCTTGTCTTGCCTATTTCCCTCACATTTGAATCTGATTCTACACTCTCTAAGTGGAAGTATATGCTTCCTACCTGAGAGTGAATCGAGTTCGAATCTTGCGGGGACCTTCTGTAAGTATTCTTTCATGTTTATCGTTCGTTTTAGCGTTAAAGTCAAACTGCGTTTGACTTTATGCATTGACCATTTTATGGTCAACGCGAAGTTCGTTTGAACTTCATAACGTGAGCGTAATCACGATGGTTATAGCCCCTAGTGACTATACCTACTGATTACCACGTTATCTAGGCTCAGTGACGAGCCGTAGTTTCGGGCAAAATGCGTGTTCGTGCGTATTTTGTAACCAAACTACTCTAGGGTATCAAAACCGTTTGTTTTGATATGAAAACCTGTTTTCTAACTTGACTAAACATGTTCTAGCATGTTTGGCTCGTCACTTTTAGATTTGTGTTTGTCTAGGGTCGTAAGGGTCAGCGATCTAATCAATCGCTCATGCTTTTGAACCCCACCCATTTAGTCGATCAATAGGATCCATCCAAACACTTTAGGTGACCATAGTAGTATAGGGGATAACCTTCCGAGGTTATACCTTATGGTCACGTCGTTTAAGTAGTTGTATAATAAGTAGTTCTTATGCCTTAGGTAAATTACCAAAATACCCTTTTTGCACCAAAATTCATTTTAAGCCTATATAACATAACTTTTGACATTTAAACTGATTTAGAAACAATATTAAACATGTTAAGGCATATCTTACTTGTCATAGGGCTAGTTAGGCGATCCGAATGCGTTTTCACAAACGACGCGTTAAAGTAGCATAAGCTACTTAAACGGGTCGTAACGGGTCAAAAGCACTTAGGTTAAGTTTCGTTTTAGTATGTAGGCTTTGTTAAAACCGTATTACATGAGTTCCTACACTCATTTGGTTTACGAACCCTCATGCTACCCGATCCTCCGTTTAGGTCCGTTTATTAATGTAGTTACCTATATTAGGTGTCGTTTTATTCCGTAACCTTCTAGCTTTGCTTAGTGGATATCTAAAGTCTATTGAGCAATCTCAAGTAAGTACATAGACCAATATTTTACTGTTTTCAAACATTTTGGGGTGAAACACATTTGCCTACTTGTTATTTTCATGCTTTCCATGTTTTCATATCATATACTTGCTATGTTCATTAGTACACTTATAGTACATAATTTCATTGTGTTTTTGCTATGTATGTTCTTTGTAGCATACTTAGTACATCGTTTTACATGGCATTTTATGCTATGTATGTTCACCATACTTAGTACATTTGTTTTTCATCACATGCTATGTATGTCCGTGTTGCCGCATACTTAGTACATTTTCATCACATGCTTACATTTTGATATGACATTTGCTTTGTTAAGTGGGACCATATACATTCATTAACTTTGATCACGCCGCTCGTTAGTAGGTAATGGTACCATAGGAATTGACAACGCCCGTTCCGGACATCCTAGGTATGTTTGGATGAAAGGAATGGCCAAATCCGATAAAACATAAAATAGATAGACCTTTAATTTGTTTAAAGGCTTATCACCACAGTCACAAGGCTTGGATGTATGCATTTTTAACAATACCGCATAAATGTTTGTATTCAGTATAGCATGCATTTCCACAAGACATAATGTTGATTTAAACCACGTTTTACTTCAATACATTGTTTTGTGCATTTTATCTGTGGCTCAGTGGATATATATATATATATATATATATATATATATATATATATATATATATTTCACCTGCCATACATGACATTTTGTTTACACATTACATATTGGACATTTAACATAGACATTTTGATATTGATATACATATTTCATGGACTGCATTTTGACATAAACATTTTGACATGGTTTACACAAAGACATTTGACAAATGGTTTAGACATGGGCAATTTACATTGGTGGTTTGTTTGGGTAAAGTGATTTAAGTAATAAGGCGAGTGTAATATGATACAAGCATGGTGGATACGCCGCTGGTACTTCCTATATATAAGTGCTTGTATGGTATTACATATCGTAGCGTTATTTGAATCATTTCAACTTTGACATATAACATTTCATACAAATAACATATTTTTCAAGACATTGTTTTACAAACAACTCATTTTATACAAAACCCATTTTACTTGGTTATTCATTTAACCTCACATTATTCTTTTACATATTGTCTACTTTATCATCGCTTTTCAAAAGATTTATAAAACAAAACAATTAACAAGGTTCATGACTGACTTTTGTTAAACAACTTTTCTTAAAATTAAGTCATGAATCCTATTTTTCACAAAACCTATGTATCTCATAGGCATTTTTATGCTGACGTACCTATTTTCACATGTGTTTCAGGAATTGTTGCTTAGGATGATCGTGACACTAGGGCGGACCTGTGCCTTAGAGACTTAAAATAAAGATAGGCTTAGTTTAATTATGTTGTGTACTCTTTGGTTCTTGTTTTGAAACAATGTATTCCACCTTTGGTTGTTGAATAAAATGAAATTTTAATTACCATGGTTGTGGAACAATAATTCTGTTACAACACTCCCCGACGTTTCTGCCACGATTTGATGTTTTACGTGGTCGGGGTGTGATAGAAGAGTTGGTATCAGAGCCAATGGTTATAGGGAATTAGGTTATCGGTAATGCTTTGACCTAGACTATAACCTTTCTAGGACCCCAACCCAAGATGTCTTGTGTTTAGATCTTAAAACATGCACTTCACCTATCCTTAGGTGATCACCAAAACAAGAACCCAATTTTCTAAAACAATTTTTGAAAATCAATCATCTGTTTTTAAATGATTTGTTGTAAGGTTTTGAACTCTTTGATTTTTCATAATGATTTTGAAAATTTATCATCCATTTTTTAATGATTCTTTTGGCCTTGTGCCTTCCAAGTTTTCAAAATCTCGTCAAAGTTTTGGGTTCTAAATAGTGTGAACACGTTCAAACTGGAAGAGTGAATGGCTGTACCCTGGGTTTTCTGTCTAAGGCTAGAGTGTTCGTACAAATCCACATAATCGGACCAGTCACTCTTACCTGGGAACTCTTGGGGTGAGTGTTCACTTATAGGCGAGCATGTCTTCGCTAAGCATTATTTTTGGACCCATTTACTTTGACTAGTCACTGTGTGTCGTTTGTTTGCTTTGTGATATAGACGAATGACCACCCTCTTTGCTTTTGTTGATTTTTGTTTCACCTCATTCTTTTCACCTAATCATCTCACTCGTTCCTTTCATGTTTCCTCTTTTAGAATGCCTCCTCGGCGCGAAAATCCGCTACCAAATTCCGAACTGGTAGAAATTATCGCGCAGCAAATGGCTGCTACGTTCCCAAATCTTATTGCTCAATGGAACCAAGCCAACAACAACAATAATGCTCCATGCAATTTCAAGAGTTTTAACTCGGCTAAACCACTCAAGTTTAGTGGTACTGAGGGAGCAACTGGGCTTCTTCAATGGTTCGAGAGCATTGAGAATACTTTCCGTCATGTTCAGTGTCCTGATAATCGCAAAGTCGAGTTTGCTTCCAGTTTATTTCAGAAGAGGGCGCTTACATGGTGGAACAGGGTTATGAGAGACCGTGGTGCTGAGGTTGCTTTAGCACAAACATGGGCTGAACTTAGGACTCTTATGATGAGGGAGTTTTGTCCTCGTCATGAGCTGCGAGCTTTAGAAAGGGAGTTTGATGATCTGAAACAAGATAGTGGCGAGCACCGGGCGTATACTGATAGATTTGAGGAGCTGAGTTTGTTATGCCCAACAATGGTTACCCCACTCGAGAAGGCTATCGAAATGTATATCGATGGTCTGCCTGACTCCATACAAGACACCGTTACTGGTAGTAACCCTACCACAATCCGTCAGGAAATCGAGCTATCTGCGACATTGACCGAGTCGCAGGTTCGAAGGGGTAAGCTGCATAGAAAGGGGGACAAGGGTAAGAAGCAGGCGTCTGATCAGAGTGAAAGCAAGAAGGGTAAGAACAAGAAGGGTAAGGATTCAGGTTCCTCGAAGAATTCAAGGAAGCATAAGGCTTCCCAAAACTACGCCGTTACTGCACAGGCAAATCAAGCTGCACCAAATCAGCCAGCGCAGCATCCAGCAAAGAAGCGGTATGAAGGGAATGCACCTTTGTGCAATAGGTGAAATAGTCATCATCAACAGCAACTTCCGTGCCGTTTCTGTACAAACTGTGGGAAGTCTGGACACCTTGCAGAAGTTTGTCGTTCTGCTCAGGTCGCTCGAAATCTGGCTCAACAGGTAGCTCAGCAACCTGTTCAACAGCAAGCTGCACGACCTCAATATCCTCCTGGCTCGTGCTATAATTGTGGAGACCTGACCCATTATCGAAACTAGTGTCCAAAGCTGGTTAATGCGAATCCGAATCAGGCTCCAGCTCGAGGTTGAGTTTTTAACATGAATGCACAAGAAGCGCAAGCAGACAATGAAGTGGTGAACGGTACGTTCTCTGTTAATAATCAACCCGCATCTATTCTTTTTGATTCTGGTGCCGATAAGAGTTTTGTGTCATTATCTTTTGAGCCTTTGCTTCGCGTCTCTAGAACGAAACTAGGTAAACCCTTGACAGTAGAGGTTGCCAGTGGTGAACCCATTGTTCTTGATTCTGTTCTTCGCAACTTACAGTTGAACCTTAATAACCATCTTTTCCCCATCGACCTCACGCCAATGCAACTCAGAAGTTTCGACGTTATAGTGGGTATGGATTGGTTAGCCAAGTATCGCGCAGAGGTAGTTTGTTTTGAGAAGATCGTTCGTGTGCCGCTTTCGTCAGGTGAGATCCTACAGGTTCGTGGTGAGAAACCTGCTAGTAGCCTCAAGCTTATGTCTTGTTTTCAAGCTCGGAAGTATCTGCGAAAGAACTATGTGGCCTTTTTGGCACATGTTACAGCAGATAAGGGCAAAGGTAAGTCCATTCAAGATATCCCTGTCATTCGGGATTATCCAGAGCTATTTCCTGAAGAGTTACCTGGATTACCCCAGCACGCCAAGTCGAGTTCTGTATTGATCTCGTACCAGGTGCAAATCCTATTTCTAGATCTCCATATCGTCTTGCACCGTCTGAGATGTAAGAACTGTCTAAGCAGCTTCAGGAGCTTTCTGATAAAGGTTTCATCCGTCCTAGCTTTTCACCTTGGAGTGCTCCCGTTCTTTTTGTCAAGAAGAAGGATGGATATTTCAGAATGTGCATCGATTACCGTGAGCTTAACAAGCTTACCATTAAGAATCGATATTGCCTACCTCGCATCGATGATCTCTTTGATCAGTTGCAGGGCGCTTCTTATTTCTCGAAGATTGATCTTCGTTCTAGGTATCATCAACTTCGTGTGAATGAAGATGATATTCCCAAGACAGCGTTCCGCACTCGTTATGGGCATTATGAGTTCACAGTTATGCCATTCGGTTTGACTAATGCTGCCTGCTGCTTTCATGGACTTGATGAATAGGGTCTGCAAGCCTTATTTAGATAAGTTCATCATCGTCTTTATTGATGACATCTTGATTTACTCTAAGACGCAAGCTGATCATGAGCAACATCTTCGTCTTACTCTGGAACTCCTAAAGAAAGAGCAACTTTTTGCCAAATTCTCCAAGTGCGAATTTTGGCTTAAAGAAGTTTAATTTTTGGGTCATATCGTCAACGAACAAGGTATTCATGTAGATCCCTCCAAGATCAGTGCGATCAAGGATTGGGATACACCTACTACTCCTACCGAGGTTCGTTCTTTTCTTGGTCTCGCGGGTTATTACCGCCGCTTCATCGAAAATTTCTCGAAGATTGCAGTTCCCCTAACTGCTCTAACTCAGAAAAACAAACCCTTTGAATGGGGTTCTAAACAAGAGGAGGCATTTCAGACCTTGAAACAGAAGCTTTGTGATGCGCCTATCCTATCTTTGCCCGAAGGCAATGACGATTTCGTCGTTTATTGTGATGCATCGAAATTGGGTCTTGGCTGTGTTCTGATGCAAAGGAACAAAGTCATAGCCTACGCATCAAGGCAATTGAAGGTGCATGAGAAAAATTACACCACTCATGATCTTGAGTTGGGCGCAGTTGTCTTCGCTCTTAAAATCTGGAGACACTATTTGTATGGCACAAAATGTGTGGGTTTCACTGACCACAAAAGTCTTCAGCATATCTTCAATCAGAAAGAACTCAACATGAGGCAAAGACGTTGGGTTGAGCTTCTGAACGACTATGACTGCGAAATTCGCTACCATCCTAGTAAGGCGAATGTCGTGGCTGACGCTTTGAGTCATAAAGAACGTGTCAAGCTTCATTGTGTTCGTGTTCAATCTGATATCCAAGCTAGATCTGATATTCAAGCCCGCATCTCCCAGGCTCAACATGCTTGTGTTCCACAAGACTTGATGGGTAAGGAATTACCCTATCATATTATGTGACAACCGGTAATTTACGGCTCCTAAGTACGTGATTAACATGTGATTACGCGATAATAAATAATGTTTACGACGCTAATTAACTTAAACAGGCCCTTGGAATGACGCGACAACGGACTGATACCGTACGAAATACTGACAACGCCGACAAACACGGATTTTCCAAGAATATTTCGTGTTTATGGAGTATGGGTCGTGATATCAGGTCTCGTAGGAATTACGGGCCACTCACACGTAAGATGGGCTTGTGGGCCCTGGGCCCAAGCCCAAAACCCACAAGCCTAAACTTGCACATAATATAGTAGATCGTCCCTTAAAATCTTATCAAAATCTTATTAAGATTTACGTAAATCTAAACAAGATTCTCATAATCTTGCAAAATCTCTTCAAAGGATTTTGATTCAAAGAATAAAACTTGCAACTTGATGGTAACTTGAATACACAGTGGACATAAAAGAAACTTGATCTATAAATGAAAACCCTTGCTTGCCATTCCCTACTCACTCGAATATATGTACAGGAACCACACACACAAATAATAAAGTCATTCTTTCTCTCACAATTACATAAAAGAAACCATCAAAGCCAAACACTTTCTTATGCTACGTCTGCACACAAAAGAAAAGAGCTGCGTCTTCTTCTTCACACACAAACACATAATACAGTCTACCCCCACCCCCTTTCGATACCCCCTGCAAACCCACAAAAGTTGGGGCATCTCCCTCCTACCCATAACACATACACAATCAAGCACCCATGACTCCTCCCCCTCTCTAAGGTCGTCGGCCGACCACCGCAGTTGGTGGTGGCGGCGCGTGGTGGCCTAGCGACAGACGAGAGAGAGATAGAGAGAGAGAGAGTGTGAGAAACGCCGGAGAGAGAGAGATGTAGCGGAAGAGAGAGAGAGAGATTGGAGCCACGGACCGGCGGTCGGAGCCACGGACCGGCGGTCGGAGCCTCGGACCGGCGGTCTTCGCCTTTATCCGTTAAGTTTACCGGTAAATCCCTCTCCGTCTTCTTTCATTTTGTTCTTCTTCCGATGATATGATGATGATGACGGTGATCTTATGTTGAAAATGTTCGGTTTGAGTCAGCCTTGTTCAAGTCAGGTTTCGGGTTAGATGCGGCTCGTCCAGTATCGGGTTTGTGTTCGGAGGAGCTTCGGTTCAGTCCCGGTCAAGACAAGTCAAAGGTTGGTTCGACTCGGTTTGACTCGGTCAAACCGAATCAACTCAGTCAACTCAGGTCAATGGGTCAGACCTGGTGTGGTTAGGTTTCAGCTCAGATCGGGTCCGGTGCGGTCAGATTTGTTAGTGGCAGAAGCAGTTCGAGTTGACTCGGTCAACTCAGCGAGTCGACTCGGCTCAACTCAGTCGGCTCACTCGACATATTGACGGAAGACTTGGTAAATATTTAACGACAAGATTATTTACGTTATATTATGGTTTTATTACGTGAAACGAGCTCTCGAAACCGACTGATTATAAATTACATTCGTTATATATTTGACAAAGTTTGCATATAGTTGAATCTTGATTAAATTGTGTTGCATTTTTGAAAATAAAACGACAACTTGTGTTGTCGGGGGCGTCCAAAAACAGAGGAAACTCTGCCCGTTTTTCGAGAAAAACCCTTAAACACGACACGTATTATAGTTTCAAAAACGACACTTAATGGAATTCGAGTATATAATATTTCAAACCTTGATATTTCCAAACGCTTTTACAAATAAATATAATGTTATATTTATTTCGAACGTCGTTAACTCGTATCCTTTTATAAAATAAATATTGCTTATATATTTATTTCAAGTATCAAACAACACGATCTTGTTTTATAAAATAAATATAGATGTATATTTATTTCAAACACATGAATTCTTTTACAAAATAGATACAGTCTATCTATTCAACGACTCGATGAAGTTCTTATAGAATAAATATAATATTTTATATTTATTACGAACGCCGAAACGGCATATACATATATTTTGGCAAAAATATACAAGACGCAATATATATATAATACAAGTTTATTATATATTACTTTCATACGAATATTCCTTTATATCAACATACGACTTCTTAAAACGAGCGAACATGTATAACTTCTTCGCTTCTTTTAAGTTGACAATTTACCGTCAAATCGTTCGACTAACGATTCGGTAGAGCTCGATTACACGTAGTTAGTTACTGCGTTATTTAGAAACTTATTAGATATTCCGTGTTAGGAATATTGTAGAATGCACGATAGCGAGTCACATCTTGGAAACGACATCGCGAAGTCGTAATTAGCTAGCTTTGCACAGGAATATTCAGGTGAGTTCATAACCCCAACCTCTTACGGTTTTACAATTTTTCTAAATGTTTTCGGGGTGGAAAGACATGCACTTATGGCAAAGCATACAAAAATTACATATTTCTAAACACAAGCAAGTTTTAACTGACACAAATGGTTTACGAAAAGCTTATGTTTTATACCAGTTTTTCAAACAAGCGTTTACACACGAATTCTAGTTTTCTAAACTACGAGAAAATACAAATACAAGAGTATACAAACACATGAGAATTGATACTTGACATAAAGAATACAAGAACTGAAAAATTGATACTTGATATGATGAATATACATAAACAAGAAGCACTCTTGGTGATAACTAGTACCAAGTATGATGCGTTTGAGGAATGATACGAGAAATCGTGTCACGAATAGGGTACCATAAGCACCATTAATCGTGTACATACTTAGACCGCAGAACAAAAGGTTAGATCTAACGGGTGTCAGGGCAGCCCCACTCTTGGTGACAACTAGAACCAAGTAGTGTTTTTGTGTCTCAGTCGTGAATCGACTATAGAAAAATGCCTATGGTTTGGTGACTTCCTATGTCGTGTCACATGTTAATGGCCTTGCAACCCATTAACAACAAGATACATACATAATACTTGATTTATATAAGAAAACATGATACATACAAGAATACGTGATTTATACAAGAATACATGATACATACATAAATACTTGAATTATACAAGATACACACCATGTTTTCATACAAAGTTTCTGTATAACTTGACAAGAAAATGATTTTAAATTCGTTTTCTCAACAATACTTCAAAAACCGGTTATTCAAAAAGATTTATTTCAAATCTTTTACAAACAAACTATGAACTCGCTCAACTTTATGTTGATTTTTCGCATGTTTCTTTCTCAGGTTGCATTTTAAGACAAGGCACGGTTGGAATAGGAGAACCATGAAGAGTCGAGTACTTAGTGGCGTTCATTTTCTAAAAGACTTAGTTTATTTGCTTCCGCTGTGTAATGAAGATACTAGTCCAGTCACACCAATGCTCTGATATTTCGGGGTGTGACATATTAAGCCTGATCTTGAACTGAAGAATGGATCATATTATTTCATGGACCGTTTGTGGGTCCCAAGCCAAGTTGGTCTTCGCACCTTGCTTATGGATGAAGCTCATAAGTCTCGTTATTCTGTCCATCCTGGGTCAGACAAAATGTATAAGGATCTTCGTACTCAGTATTGGTGGCCTGGTATGAAGATGGATATTGCCTTGTACGTTTCAAAATGCCTTACTTGTCTTAAGGTTAAGGCTGAACATCAACATGCTTCTGGTTTATTGGAGCAACCAGAGATCCCAGTTTGGAAATGGGAAAACATTGCTATGGATCTCGTTACCAAACTTCCGCGCACTAAGAAAGGTCATGATGCCATTTGGGTAGTTGTTGATCGTCTTACAAAATCAGTGCATTTCTTGCCAATCCGTGAGGATTTTTCCGCTGAAGTGCTAGCTAAAATCTATGTGGATGAAATTGTAACTCGACATGGTGTTCCTTTGAACATTATTTCTGATAGAGATACTCGTTTCTCTTCTCGTTTTTGGAGAACCATGCAATCTACTATGGGGACCCAACTTAATCTGAGCACTGCTTATCATCCGCAATCTGATGGTCAATCTGAAAGAACAATCCAGACTTTGAAGGATATGCTTAGAGCTTATGTGATCGATTTTGGTGGTAGTTGGGATTCACATCTTCCATTGATTGAATTCTCCTACAACAACAGTTATCACTCCAGCATCAACATGGCTCCTTTCGAGGCTCTCTATGGTTGAAAATGTCGTTCACCAGTCTGCTGGAATGAGATCGGTGAGGCTCAGCTTACTGGACCTGACCTCATTCTAGAGACAGCAGATAAGGTTGAGAAAGTTCGTGATAACCTTCAGACAGCTCGAAGCCGTCAAAAGAGTTACGCAGACCAAGGACACAAGCCCATGGAATTTCAATTCGGTGATCGAGTAATACTTAAGGTCTCACCTTGGAAAGGTGTGATCAGATTTGGAAAGAAAGGAAAACTTGCACCTAGATATGTTGGACCATTCAAGATCGTCGAAAGAATCGGTAAGGTAGCCTACAGACTTGAGTTACCACCTGAACTTGGAAATGTTCATCCAACCTTCCACGTGTCCAATCTCAAGAAGTGTTTAGCTGATGAGAACCTCCACATACCACTTGACGAAATTCGTGTTGTTAAAACACTACATTTTGTTGAGAAACATGTGGAAATCATGGACCGAATAGTCAAATGGCTTAAACGCAAGCGCATACCTTTGGTTAAAGTTCGCTGGGAATCTAAGCGTGGACCTGAGTGTACTTGGGAATGTGAAGATCAAATGAAGGCGAAGTATCCGCATATTTTCTCACGAGTTTCCTCTAAACAAATTTCGAGACGAAATTTCCACAAGTAGGGGAGACTGTGACATCTGTGCTTGTAATCATTGTAAATAGTTCAGTTATCAATGGAATAAAGTTATTTGATCCCAATTGTTTGTTTGTTTATGTTTTACATTTTTCATGTTTTGATTTCTATCCAATTTCAAACTCTATATCGCTTTCTAGAGAGTTATACGCAAACTGGTGCGTAAACGTAATCGGTTTAAAGCGAAAAACACTCCAGGACATCAACACATTCTTAACATACCTTAAATAACCTTTACATAACTTAGAAATAAGTTTTAAAGGCTTTGGTATGGCAAAATCAAGTTAATTCGCTTACAGTGACTAAAATTGACAAACTGCGAAAGTATGCCAATTTGAACTATAACGGACATTCCGGAACATGGCCATAAGTTAAACACACCTTAGATATCCTTTTCATAGCTTAGAAATGGGCTTTGAGAGGTTCGGTGTGTTAAATTCACTTTATGCTCATTCAGGGACTAAAAGCGTCAAAAAGTGCACAAGTTTGCATTTTCGCGCATAACTTACGTTCTGAATACATCCGGATATCCAAAAATTTATGTAAGCATTAAAATATTTTATTTTAGTGTTTGGCATAAGAAAAATCCATTCGTCGTGCAATTTGGATCGTTTTTCACGCTTATGCGCATTCCGTCGTAATTAAGCAAACATCGCGATCATACGACCAAACGAACCGACATCCGGCATATTTTTGAGCATGTTTCATGTTCCCTATACTTTAACATCCTTATAGAGCTTAAAATGGGTTTGATGGGTGTTAGAAGTGCCAAAATATAACCATACGCGCACAGGGGCCAAAGCTGTCAAAATGCAAAATATGCTGGTCTGCAGGGTCCTTACGGACCGTATGGACATGCTTACGGTCCGTAAGCAACCCCCAGATCAGCAGAAAGTGCTTTCCAGCTTGATCCAGCTTTTACCCACTTGTGCACATGGTTTTTGGGTTTCTATGGGCTAGTTTGTGTGCCCATCAAGGTACCAAATCAGAATGTGGCAAGTGTACGGTAGTGCTACACCTATAAATACCCACCTTGTCTTGCCCATTTCCCTCACATTTGAATCTGTTTCTACACTCTCTAAGTGGAAGTATATGCTTCCTACCTGAGAGTGAATCGGGTTCGAATCTTGCGGGGACCTTCTGTAAGTATTCTTTCGCGTTTATCGTTCGTTTTAGCGTTAAAGTCAAACTGTGTTTGACTTTCTGCATTGACCAGTTTATGGTCAATGCGAAGTTCGTTTCAACTTCATAACGTGAGCGTAATCACGATGGTTATAGCCCCTACTGACTATACCTACTGATTACCACGTTATCTAGGCTTAGTGACGAGTCGTAGTTTCAGGCAAAATGCGTGTTCGTGCGTATTTTGTAACCAAACTACTCTAGGGTATCAAAACCGTTTGTTTTGATATCAAAACCTGTTTTCTAACTTGACTAAACATGTTCTAGCATGTTTAGCTCATCACTTTTAGATTTGTGCTTGTCTAGGGTCGTCAGGGTAAGCGATCTAATCAATCGCTCATGCTTTCGAGCCCGACCCATTTGGTCGATCAATAGGATCCAACCAAACACTTTAGGTGACCATAGTAGTATAGGTGATAACCTTCCGAGGTTATACCTTATGGTCACGTCGTTTAAGTAGTTGTATGATAAGTAGTTCTTATGCCTTAGGTAAATTACCAAAATACCCTTTTCGCACCAAAATTCATTTTAAGCCTATATAACATAACTTTTAACATTTAAACTGATTTATCAACAATATTAAACATGTTAAGGCAAATCTTACTTGTCATAGGGCTAGTTAGGCGATCCGAACGCGTTTTCACAAACAACGCGTTAAAGTAGCATAAGCTACCTAAACGGGTCGTAACGGGTCAAAAGCACTTAGTATAAGTTTCGTTTTAGTATGTAGGCTTTGTTAAAACCGTATTACATGAGTTCCTACACTCATTTGGTTTACGAACCCTCATGCACCCGATCCTCCGTTTAGGTCCGTTTATTAATGTGGTTACCTATATTAGGTGCCGTTTGATTCTGTAACCTTCTAGCGTTGCTTAGTGGATATCTAAAGTCTATTGAGCAATCTCAAGTGAGTACATAGACCCCTCTTTTACTGATTTTCAAACATTTTGGGGTGAAACACATGTGCCTACTTGTTATTTTCATGCTTTCCATGTTTTCATATCATATACTTGCTATGTTCATTAGTACACTTATAGTACATAATTTCATTGTGTTTTTGCTATGTATGTCCTTTGTAGCATACTTAGTACATCGTTTTACATGACATTTTATGCTATGTATGTTCACCATACTTAGTGCATTTGTTTTTCATCACATGCTATGTATGTCTGTTTTGCCGCATACTTAGTACATTTTCATCACATGCTTACATTTTGATATGACAGTTGGTTTGTTAAGTGGGACCATATACATTCATTAACTTTGATTACGCCGCTCGTTAGTAGGTAATGGTACCATAGGAATTGACAACTCCCGTTCCTGACATCCTAGGTATGTTTGGATGAAAGGAATGACTGAATCCGATAAAACATAAAACAGATAGACCTTTAATTTTTTTAAAGGCTTATCACCACAATTACAAGGCTTGGATGTATGCATTTTTTACAATACCGCATAAATGTTTGTATTCAGTCTAGCATGCATTTCCACAAGATATAATGTTGATTTAAACCACGTTTTACTTCAATACATTGTTTTGTGCATTTTATCTGTGGCTCAGTAGATATATATATATATATATATATATAGGTAAAGAGTACTGTACAAATGCCCTTATCGTACATTACGTACGCGCCAATCTCAGCCGTCAGATCATCTTCCCGCAATGAAAATCGCATGTTGTTTTTTTTTTTGTAATAATTTCGCATGTGATAATTTTGATGAAATAGCAGGTGTTTTTTTGTAACAATTTCGCATGTGGTAATTCAATTTCGCATGTGATAATTTTGATGAAATAGAAGGTTGTTTTTTTGTAACAATTTCGCATGTGGTAATTCAATTTCGCATGTGATAATTTTGATGAAATAGAAGGTTGTTTTTTTGTAACAATTTCGCATGTGGTAATTCAATTTCGCATGTGATAATTTTGATGAAATAGAAGGTTGTTTTTTTTTGTAACAATTTCGCATGTGGTAATTCAATTTCGCATGTGATAATGTTGGTAACAATTTCGCATGTGGTAATTCAATTTCACATGCGATTTTCAATGCGGGAAGATGATCTGACGGCTGAGATTGTAGCGTACGTAATGTACGATAAGCGCATTTGTATGTTAACCGGCCTATATATATATATATATATATATATATATATATATATATATATATATATATATACTACTTTATAAAGCATATAGGAAGGATAGAATGGTCATTTGCCACTTTACAAGTCTTTGAAGCCCATTGTACAAACCAGTTAAGCACAAAGTGTTGAAACTTGTTTTCAACACCTGATTATACCCACGCGGATCTTACCGGATCAACTTGACCCGTTTTTAGTTTGATGGATCCAATATATTCTTCTCTATCACTCTCTAAACCACATTTGTTTCATCCGCTGCTCCACCTTTTCTCTACAAACCCTAGATCCTCCACCGCAACTCCACCTTTCATCCATGGAACCGGTCGTCGCCATCACCGTCTTCTCCCCTTTCATCCATGGAACCGGTACCGTTTTTTACCCTATCTCTTACGTTTTTTTTTAAATCTTTGTCAGATCTGTGATAATACTTTTAGATCTGTGTTGGTTTTGTGATTTTTTTAATGTTCTGTGAATGGATCAACATAGAGAGTATATATTTTTGTATTGATTAGGGTTTTTTTTTCTGGAAATTTGAATATAGTTGAAGACGAAGACTCAGATCTGTGATAATACTTTTAGATCTGTGTTGGTTTTGTGATTTTTTTAATGTTCTGTGAATGGATCAACATAGAGAGTATATATTTTTGTATTGATTAGGGTTTTTTTTTTCTAGAAATTTGAATATAGTTGAAGACGAAGACTCAGATCTGTGATAATACTTTTAGATCTGTGTTGGTTTTGTGATTTTTTTAATGTTCTGTGAATGGATCAACATAGAGAGTATATATTTTTGTATTGATTAGGGTTTTTTTTTCTGGAAATTTGAATATAGTTGAAGACGAAGACCGATGAACAGGTGAAAGAGAGAACACTGCGGCTTGGTTCAAGAACCTTCAAATTCAGCCTTAGTGGTACCGTTTTTTACCCTATCTATAGTTTTGTTTGTTAAATTTTATATCATTTAAGTTTTTTATAAACATCTTTGTCAGATCTATTATAATACTTTCAGATTTGTGTTGGTTTTGTGTTTTTTTTAATCTTTGTTTTTTGTTTTTTTTTTATAAATATTAATCATTGTTTTTTATTCCAGGTTTGGTGACGATGGGCGGACAAATAAGCATGGTGTGTCGATTTCGTTGGTTATATGCAGAGTATATAGCTGAACAATCAACTGTGTTATGATTGTAAGATCTTTATTTTTATTTTGTGTTATTGTAGATGAGACTTTTTCTTTCTTTAGATGAGACTTTTTGTTTCTTTCTTATGATAATTTGTGTTTTATGGGTTGTTTGATCTAGATTTTAGCGGATTTGGATGAAATAATGAGTATGAAAGTTGTGAAATTGTTGCTGCTGTGTGTTATCTGCTTCAGTGTGTTTCTGATTGGTTGATTTGAATGATTTAGTGTTGTAAATTTAACTATTTGTTTTTATTTGTAGAACTGTGAACCTTCGCCTACTTGTCCTGCTAATCTTGATGGCAATTGGGAAGGGGAGTTCTTCCCTCGCATTCCCAAAATTAGGTATGAGGTGAGAAGATTAATAGCCTTTATCGTGTTTAGATGAATTATATGTTATTGATGTGATTGTTTTGTGTAGGGGCCAACTAGCAAGGCTACCTTTGAGTTTCTTGAAAAGCTCGGAGTGGACAGATGGTGCTTTCATGATAGAGATATTGCTCCGGATGCCGAAACATTGGAGTTAACTTGACCATAATCGTTACTTAATAGTTATTTTATCATAGATAATAAACTTATTTTTGTGATAGAGGTGCAATATTATATATTGATTGACCGCTTTATTATCTTTGTAGGGAACCAACGCAAATCTGAATGAAGTTGTAGCTCTTGCGAAAGAACTTCAGGTAATTTCTCAATATATAAAATTACGATGATGCTTACTTTTTTATAATCAACACATAATAATTCAGTCCCAATATAAATGAACACATATTCTCTCAGGTGACCAAGATCCGTCCTTCATGGGGCACGGCTCAGTTGTTTATGCATCCCCGCTACATGCATGGTGATGTCACCAGGTAATATTAATAAATTATCATTATCAATATTTAATTTTTTAAATTTGATTAGTTAATTATAGCTTCACACAAATCTATCTTCAATATTTAATTTTTTAAATTTGATTAGTTAATGATGGCTCCAGTGTTTTCAAAGGCTACGTAGCACTGCGTGTGGTATCTGATTCAGGTACAGAAAAATATTCATACCTTAAAAAGAACAAAAGAGTACCATATTATACCATTGGGTGGTGATTGTGATGATTTTTGTGCTGAACAGAATGATTTGATTCACGCATGGGTCATTGATTTTCAGCTCGGCTATTGTGCTCAGGCAAGTCATTACACTTTTATAAAATTCATCCATCTATATATGACCTCCCTGCAGTTATGTTGTTACCGACTCAGATTTTGATCACGTGTCTCTACAGGGTGACCGGAAGCAGAAGGTTGGTATGGTTGTTGCTGAATACATTGTTCGTATTGGTGTCCCTTCTCGTGGAGCGAAACCCTAACAACGTCGACGAGCTGAACGGTATATGAAGTCTAAATCTGTATTTTCATACGTTTTTGTTCGCTATTTGAGTCTGATCTGTTTAATATTTATACAGTGTTTGGATAGGGTTCAATGACACCGAATCGATGATTTTCTCTCTATTCGACACAAGATCCACTGGGGTTGACCCTGATGTTTTCTTTGCATTTTAGGGGGAACATGGGTGCTTCTCTCCCAGGGCATACAAAACACAGGTTATTGGCGGCAGCCCGCCATATTTAACATATAAAAAAACTTTATATGTTAAATTTGGCGGGCTTCCGCCAACAATCTGTGTTTTGTATGCCCTGTGGAGAGAAGCGCCCATTTTCCCCCTAAAAAGCATAGAAAACCTTAGGCGATTCAACCTGCCGCAAGTCGAAACCGACAATGAATCAGGTAAAAACTCTAAACAGCTTTGCACTTGTATCAAATGATAACTCTTTTGAATAAACTTATTGTTTGACAGATTAGATCAGCAACTGATGAATATGGCATTTTATTATTTCTTCTATCTTGAGATGTAAAAGTTCAAAAATAAGTTGGCATTGTTTAAGCGTAACTTCTTAAAGAAATAAAAATAACCTGTAAATTTAGAACTTTATAATACTAATATGTAAAAAAATATTTAATCTTTGGGTTAAGCGGCTCATGTTCGTGTCAACCCATGTATCCTGTTTAGTTATCAAGCAATCTTTTTGAGATCATTTTAGATCTGGTGGATATGAATACAAGTCTTCTGGCATAAAGGATAACTTGGATAATTTTAGAGGGGTAAAAATGAATTCAAAATAATCTATTTTTTAAATATTATGTTTTAAGAATAACTTGGCTCAATAATTTTCATTGTGACAATTAGTTGACCTCAAACTGGACAAATCTGTCGTTGGCCACTGCAAATTCATTCTTTTTTTAATTCATATGGTTTAGTTAGAATCCAACTTCAACTTATAATCCAAAGTCTTTAGTTATAATAATATCTTTTAATATAACCTTTTGAAAAACAGGTCGTATCATGTCAGAATGTATTGTTTGAATTTTGTTCTTTTTGTTTTTTTACTACTTACTGTATTGCTTTTACATCTATAGTCTACAGCTGTAAAAGCAACATTTTACTGTTCTCTAAAAGACAGCTTGCTTGCGGCAGTCTCTATAAATAATTCAGATGTATCAACACTCTCTACAAACAGTCTGAAAGACGGTAAGCTTGCTTCAGTCTCTATAAATACTTCAGATGTATCAACACTCTACAAACACTCTACAAACACTCAACTGAGAGGAATTAAACTTTCAAATTGTAAGTTTATCTCATTTGAACTAAATCATACTTTCAAAACATGAACCTAACAACTATTTTACTTCGATTTCAGAATATATCGACTCTTTGCATCTGAATCTTGCGTTGTTTCTCGGCTCTCACATCAAGGTTTTAAATTTTTTGTCGGCTTTTCACATCTGCCTGTTGCATTGTTGTAAGTTCTTTCAAATTTCTTGGTTTTTTTGTAACTTTTAACTGTGGCTTTTAACTTTAGAAGGTTGTAAATGTTGAAATAACTGGGGTTTTTGGATCTGTATTGTTTAACTGCCTCTTTGTTTTTTTTTTATTAAAAAGTCGAGCTAATAGTTATGTAGGAAGTTCATGCTTATACATTGACACGACATGCAGATGTTTTTTTTAACTGCCAAATGTTTTTTTATCAACTGCCTCTTTGTTTAACTGCCTCTTTGTTTTTTTATTAATTCAACACATATATATATATATCCGAAAAGTGCTCTCACATTATTCATTCTAATATGGCTTCATCCTAAAAAACATTCATATATAATCCATAATAAAAAGATTCACTGATGTCAAATAGGATAGTAAGTAATATTCTATTCTTGATTCTTGCTTTTCTATAAGCGATTTTCTTTAAGATTTGGGATTGCCTTTGAATCTAAATCTTTGACACATGATATTATTGCTTTCATGGCTAATTAGATTATGGTGCAACATTATGCTAATTAGATTATGTTTGTGGTTAGGGATTTTAGGCTATACAATTCTTGTTCTGTACATGAAATTTGTACAGCACTTGGGGTTTATTAGGTTATCGTTTAAATGGTTTTATTTTCATGGCTTTAATTCATGTTGTTTGGTCTCAAGTCACTTGCATTTGGTTTTATTTTCATGGCTTTAAATGGTTTTATTTTCATGGCTTTAATTCATGTTGTTCACAATAATTTTACATTTGGATCATAATATCATATCTTAATGTTTATTTGATAATTCGCTTACAAAGAGATTAGATGTTTGGCTGGATATAATCTAACACTTTTTGATTCTGAGTGGAGTTTTTGATACTATCATTTTTTTTATTTTTTATTTTTTTTCGTTTTTTATTTATTTTTAATTTTTTTAATTTTTTAATTTTTTTCGTTTTTTAAATATTTTTTTATTTTTTATCATCCACTTTTTTTATGCAGCTATTTTTTTTAAAATTTTTTTTTATTTTTTATCATCCACTTTTATTTATGCAGCTATTTTTTTATCATCCACTCCTGTTATTTTTAAATAATTTTTTAATTTTTATCATCCACTTTTATTCATGTTGTTTGGTCTCAAGTCACTTGCAGATTATTTTTTTTTTCGTTTTTTATTTATGTTTAACACTGAAGTCATCATCCACTTTTATGGTGGCTTCTAAAAATAATTTCATATCACACGAGATAAAACAACAATAAAAAAAAAACAATAAGAAATTGATTAAAAACCGAGTATCATGCTACGTGGATTTCTTCCATGCAGCTAATTGATTACCGGGACAACCGGTTACTAATTCTCTCTTTTTTTTTTAAATAATCACAATAATGTTTAAATTTAACAAGTTAAGGGGTTGTAAATGTTGAAATAACTGGGGTTTTTGGATCTGTATTGTTTAACTGCCTCTTTGTTTTTTTTTTAATTAAAAAGTCGAGCTAATAGTTATGTAGGAAGTTCATGCTTATACATTGACACGACATGCATATGTTTTTTTTAACTGCCAAATGTTTTTTTATTAACTGCCTCTTTGTTTAACTGCCTCTTTGTTTTTTTATTAATTCAACACATATATATATATATCCGAAAAGTGCTCTCACATTATTCATTCTAATATGGCTTCATCCTAAAAAACATTCATATATAATCCATAATAAAAAGATTCACTGATGTCAAATAGGATAGTAAGTAATATTCTATTCTTGATTCTTGCTTTTCTATAAGCGATTTTCTTTAAGATTTGGGATTGCCTTTGAATCTAAATCTTTGACACATGATATTATTGCTTTCATGGCTAATTAGATTATGGTGCAACATTATGCTAATTAGATTATGTTTGTGGTTAGGGATTTTAGGCTATACAATTCTTGTTCTGTACATGAAATTTGTACAGCACTTGGGGTTTATTAGGTTATCGTTTAAATGGTTTTATTTTCATGGCTTTAATTCATGTTGTTTGGTCTCAAGTCACTTGCATTTGGTTTTATTTTCATGGCTTTAAATGGTTTTATTTTCATGGCTTTAATTCATGTTGTTCACAATAATTTTACATTTGGATCATAATATCATATCTTAATGTTTATTTGATAATTCGCTTACAAAGAGATTAGATGTTTGGCTGGATATAATCTAACACTTTTTGATTCTGAGTGGAGTTTTTGATACTATCATTTTTTTATTTTTTATTTTTTTCGTTTTTTATTTATTTTTAATTTTTTTAATTTTTTAAATATTTTTTTATTTTTTATCATCCACTTTTTTTATGCAGCTATTTTTTTTAAATATTTTTTTATTTTTTATCATCCACTTTTATCATCCACTTTTATTTATGCAGCTATTTTTTTTATCATCCACTCCTGTTATTTTTAAATAATTTTTTATTTTTTATCATCCACTTTTATTCATGTTGTTTGGTCTCAAGTCACTTGCAGATTATTATTTTTTTCGTTTTTTATTTATGTTTAACACTGATGTCATCATCCACTTTTATGGTGGCTTCTAAAAATAATTTCATCACACGATAAGAAAAAACAACAATAAGAAAAAAACAATAAGAAATTGATTAAAAACCGAGTATCATGCTACGTGGATTTCTTCCATGCAGCTAATCGATTACCGGGACAACCGGTTACTAATTCTCTTTTTTTTTTTTATAAATAATCACAATAATGTTTAAATTTAACAAGTTAAGGGACTTTTATATGTAAAATATAAGTTGAGGGACTTTGGTGAGAAAATACATAAAGTATATTGGTTTTTTGTGGTATTTGCCCTTTTTTAATTAAGTGATTTTGTTGATCAATTATGTATGGACATAGTAAGCGACAGTATATCACTATCATAAATTCACTTACAATACTGCAATAAATAAATATTTTGTACAAATCATCACCTCATGTTATAACCGTATACTGATTTCCAGTTTTTAAAGAAATGTGAAAAAACGAGTAATTATACACAATTTAACCATATCATCACCTCATCGTCCCTATAGGGGTTTTTTCTTATAGTACAAAGCGATACAATAGTTAGCGGTACAACACAATCTTCCGTTAACAGCATTAGTTTCTAACCATATAAGTTAAAACTCAAAACTAAAGTCGAGTAAATCTATAATTTCTACTATGCCATCTGAGCATGTTATTAGTAAACAAGTATAAAAAGTAAGTAGTCAAATAAATTGGATACTCTAAATTCAAGTATTATCTATTTGTCTTTTTGTATTTTTCAGTTTACAAATCACTCCAAACACATATCAATTGAGAGGTATGGGTGGTGGTTATCCAATTCCCGTTGAACCACTAGGATCAACAAACCATGGACGATCATCCCATCGCCATTTAAACCTTCCTGATTCAAACCCTCTAACTTCAAACCCTGAAGTTAGAAACCCTTTTCGTCCGGTGGCAAACCCACCTCCGGTGTCAACTCCACCTCCGGTTTCAACCCCACCTCCGGTTTCAACCCCACCTCCGGTTTCAACCCCACCTCCGGTTTCAACCCCACCTCCAGTGGCAAACCTTGAACATGATGATCCATTTGGTTGGACGGATGAAGAGTTGAATTGGGCGTATGACTATACCTTCGCTCAACTACAATTTGGTGGACTACAAATTGAGGGGTGCCATCGTCCGGTGCCAAACACTCCTATACGGCCTATGCATCCTCCACTTTCAAACCCCCCTTATTTGGAAAACTACAGTCAAACACAAGAACTACCGACCTGGGCTGAAGGGTACGAAACTGACCCTGGGGCGGTTTACGAACCACCATTGGATGAAGAAATGGTTTGGGAACCTTAGAACAACTTTTATGATGACTGTAGCCGTAATTTTTTTCTCGAATTAGTTTGAATCTTAATTATGTAACTTTTAATTATGTATTAGTTTAAATTTAAATTTGTTGTTTAATTTTAATCATGTTTTAGTTTAAATTTAATTTCTGGAGTTTTTATTTTTTTAGGATATGTCTGATCATTTTTCCGTTGAAGAATTTTCATCATTGAGAAATGATAGAGCATGGTATAATATAATCTTTGTTAAGGTTGAGTTTATTTGGCATGACGTCGATGGAAAGAGATTAGTGGTTATATTTCTTGATCAACACGTAAGAACATTATTTTAATTTACTTTGTGTTATACGAGTAAGCGTTTTTCCACCACTAAATTTCTTTTCATTTTAGAGACAAAAAATTGTTGTGTTCGTCCCACAACATTTGATACACAAATATAATGACGCGTCATTGATGGGTGGTTTTTTTTCCTTGAATCATTTCCAAATTGAGAATCTCAACTATCATGAGTACCCAAAGTACCAGAATTACGTGTTAGTTTGGTCCGAGAAAAAAATTGTCATCAACGAATATACACAGCTTTCTTCACTTATGCTTACGATTCCAAGGGGTGCTTCTTTATATCCATTGGTCCCTTCCATTATAGAATTGAAGCATGACAGGAGACCTCAAATGGATATTGTTGGTACATATAAATTCTCTATCTATAATTTTTATTAAATATATAAAACTTTATATATGGTCTATACGATTTGACTGATTTGGTTTTAGATGTGGTTGGGAGAATAATAGAAGGCAAACGTGATCGATGTTGTTTTGATGGCCAAATCTTGATCGGCGTATTACTCAGATTTTAACACGCGTTCTTTCTACAAACCCATATGTCGATACATTTAGAAGACTTGCGGAACTAGGACCTCTGGACAACTATAGAGTCACTTTGAATACTTCGGTTGAACTTGACCAAAGGGTGTACAACCGACCAACGACATCGGAGGTATATATAATATTATATTAATTGCAATTATTTAATAGTATTGCTTATTTTACTTACTTATAGTTCACAATTATATAGGTTGCTGGTATTTGGGTTGAAGGTAATGACAATATCACTTCGTATAAACGAAGTATTGTTGTGTACGGTAGGTCTGAATATAGTCAAACTATTCAGCCGTACTTCAGTTGTTACGATCCATTGTCGTATCCTCTATTTTTTCCTAATGGTGAGTCGGGTTGGCATGCTAACATACCACGTCACGGAATATCAATCAATGATGTTCGCAACAATGACAACATCGAAGGAGAAATGGAAGGTACCAACAATTTGTTATCCTTTTTTAAGTGAATATCATAAAAATAGCGTAATGCATTTTATTTTTATTAACTGTTTGTTTTTAATACATCTTCATCGTTCAGAGGCAAACACACGAAGTGGTAGAACAACCGTGGCTATGCGGGAGTACTACTGTTACAAGTTCCAGATTCGATCTACCAATAATGTGCTTTTGTTCGGTGGTAGGCTGCTACAGCAGTTTGTGGTTGATGTTTACATCAAAATTGAGACGTCACGCTTAGAATTTTGTGAGAGAAACCAGGCTAAGATTCGGGCCGAATTGTACCAAGGTATTGTGGATTGCGTCAATACTGGTGAGGTTCATGCAAACAGAGTCGGGAAAAGAATTGTGTTGCCTGCATCTTTCATCGGGGGGCCTCGCGACATGCGACGTCGGTTTCTAGATGCGATGACGTTAGTTCAAGATGACGGCAAGCCTGATGTATTCCTTACAATGACATGTAATCCTAAGTGGCCTGAGATATGTGATAATTTACAAGTTGGTCAAACTGCTACAGATCGTCCAGACCTTGTTTCAAGAGTGTTCCGGGCGAAATTCGAAGATCTTAAGGATCAACTCTTCAAGAAACATGTCCTCGGGGAAGTTAAGGCATACGTCTATGTCATTGAATTTCAAAAGCGGGGTTTGCCGCACGCACATTTTCTCCTAATCATGTACCCGCAACACAAGATCAATAACGCGGACCATTATGATAAGGTTGTGTGTGCTGAAATTCCTAACAAACTAACACATCCCAGATTGCATGAGATGGTTGTCAAGCACATGATTCACGGTCCTTGCGGCAATTTACGTTCAAGCAGTCCTTGTATGCAGGGTGATCCTAAAATTTGTCGTTTTCACTATCCTAGACAATTTAACGAACAGACGACACAAGGAGAAGATTCGTATCCGTTGTATCGACGGAGAGACACCGGGATAGAAGTGGACCTACGAGGACAAACACTTGATAATAGATGGGTGGTCCCATATAACCCAAGGCTTTTGATGATGTTTAACTGCCACATGAATGTTGAAGTTTGCTCAAGTATAAAATCTGTGAAATATCTTTTCAAATATGTTTATAAAGGACATGACAAACAAGTTATTCAAGTGGATTAAAATGAGCCAGGGGTTGTTATTAATGAGATAAAAAGATTTCAAGATGCACGCTACATATCGCCCCCAGAGGCTATGTGGCACATTTTTTCCTTCTCTCTTTCTCAAATCTTTCCTGCTGTTCTAGCCTTACAACTTCATCTCCCAAATAACCAGATGGTTAGATTTAGAGATGATGACTTGATGCCTAATATTGTTGATAGGGAAAGGGATAAGAGAACCATGCTAACAGCATTTTTTGAGATAAATAGAAAATGTAAGCGTGTAACATTTTTTTATGTGTCGAAATCTGGTACAGTAGAGGAGAAGATACAAGAAAGTCATAACCGAACGGATGTATTGGTAAAACAGGAAGAGATACAAGAGACTCCCCGCATTTTGTTTCTATTGTTTTGTCCAGCTACTTGACTGTTTTGAACTCTTCTTGTTTTTAATTACATCTACTTCCTTGTTTTGTACTCTTCTTGTAGAAGATCACGAATAAGAAAACTAACTTAAGTACTATACGATATATCACGAGACGACAGATAAACTAACGGTAAACGAGTATCCTATTGTAAATCGCCACTCCCGCCGCATCGCGCGGGTAAGTGACTAGTATATATATATATATATATATATATATATATATATATATATATATATATATATATATATATATAGGGAGGAGTTCATGCGAGAACCACCCTTATTGCGAGAACCAATGTGAACACAACCTAAAATAGCTAAAAAAACCTAACCCCCACCCCACCCCCCAAAAGCCTAAACACCCCCACCCCCCCCCCCCCTAAAAAAAAAAACCTAACCCCACCCCCCCCCCCCCCCCAAAACCTAAACCCCCCTCCCCACCCCCCAAAACCCTAAAATCCCCCCCCCCCAAGCTAAAATGCTAAAAACTAAGCCCCCAAAAACCTAAAAAAATATAAAAAAATCTTAATTTTTTTTTTAAATATTTTTATGCTCAAATCGCTACTTTTAGTGGCAAATTTTTTTTTTAAAAAAAATTATTTTTTATTTTTTGGCTTCGAAAAGTAGCGATTTTTATATAAAAAATATTAAAAAAATGTGTGTGATTTTTAGCTATTTTTAGGCATTTTTGGTTGTGTTCACATTGGTTCTCGCGGTTCTCGCAATAAGAGGTGGTTCTCGCATGATCTTCTCCCTATATATATATATATATATATATTTCACCTGCCATACATGACATTTTGTTTACACATTACATATTGGACATTTGACATAGACATTTTGATATTGATATACATATTTCATAGACTGCATTTTGACATAAACAATTTGACATGGTTTACACAAAGACATTTGACAAATGGTTTAGACATGGGCAATTTACATTGGTGGTTTGTTTGGGTAAAGTGATTTAAGTAATGAGGAGAGTGTAATATGATACAAGCATGGTGGATACGTCGCTGGTACTTCCTATATATAAGTGCTTGTATGGTATTACATATCGTAGCGTTATTTGAATCATTTCAATTTTGACATATAACATTTCATACAAATAACATATTTTTCAAGACATTGTTTTACAAACAACTCATTTTATACAAAACCCATTTTGCTTGGTTATTCATTTAACCTCACATTATTCTTTTACATATTATCTACTTTATCATCGCTTTTCAAAAGATTTATAAAACAAAACAATTAACAAGGTTCATGACTGACTTTTGCTAAACAACTTTTCTTAAACTTAAGTCATGAATCCTATTTTTCACAAAACCTATGTATCTCACAGGCATTTTTATGCTGACGTACCTATTTTCACATGTGTTTCAGGAGTTGTTGCTTAGGATAATCGTAACACTAAGGCGGACCTGTGCCTTAGAGACTTAAAATAAAGATAGACTTAGTTTAATTATGTTGTGTACTCTTTGGTTCTTGTTTTGAAACAATGTATTCCACCTTTGGTTGTTGAATAAAATGAAATTTTAATTACCATGGTTGTGGAACAATAATTCTGTTATAACACTCCCCGACGTTTCCACCACGATTTGATGTTTTACGTGGTCGGGGTGTGACACTTATATAGGGTCGTAGGATAAGCGGTCTAAACAACCACTTAGACTTTCGAACCTGACCTGTTTCGTCAATCATTATGATCTGACCAAACATATTTTGTGACCATAGTTATATAGGGAATAACCTTCCGAGGTTATACCTTATGGTTACTTCGTTTAGTTAGTTGTATGATAGGTAGTTTATATGCTTTAGGAAAATGACCAAAATGCCCTTTTTATGCATAAATTCATTTTAAGCATATGTAACCTAAATTTTGACATCTAAACTGATTAGGTAACACTATTAGATATGTTAAGGCATATAATACTTGTCATAGGACAAGTTAGGCGGTCCGAACGCGTTTTACGCGAACGACGCCTTAAAGTAGCGTAAGTTACCTAAACGGGTCGTAATGGGTCGTAAGCATTTAGGTTAGGTTTCGATTTAGTATGTAGGATTTGTTAAACCAAATCATATGAGTTCCAATACTGATTTGGTTTACGAAACCTCATCCTATCCGATCTTCCGATTTAGGTCCGGTTTATTTACATAGTTACCTATATTAGGTGCCGTTTGATTTTCATGATCCCTCTAGCTTTGCTTGGTTGTTATTCAAGACTTCTAAGCATTCTCAAGTGAGTACATAGTCCCCTCTTTTACTGTTTTCAAATGTTTTGGGGTGAAACATGTGTACCTATTCGATATTTTCATGATTTCAATTATATGATTATACATGATAGTACTTATCTTTTGACAAATTGATTGATTATCTATGGTTCAAACACTAATTTTTCAACGAATATAAAGTAAATTGTTGGATTGTAGTTATTTTATACATTCATCAAGCCGATTGGTAGTACGATATAGCGCTATAGGACTTGACACCTCATTCCTGTTGTATGGAATGTCAGAAACCAAATTTTTACCAAATAGAAATTGCCTTTGTGGTATTTCTATAGTCTCTAAGGTGTAGTTTGATGCACTAAGGTTTGAATGTAATGCCAAATCACATTTTCTTTTGTATATTTCGATATACTACCAAACTATAGTATGATATGCTCCCATATGTGATATTAGAAAAACCAAAGTATAATTTGATATACAATGTACAAAACCAACATATATTTTAATTGACCTTATTATTTACTAAAACATAGTTGATATGCTATTTTCAAACCAAAACATAGTTGATATGTTATTTTCAAACCAAAACATAGTTGATATGTTATTTTTAAAACCAAAGCATAGTTTGATATGTTATTTACAAAACCAAAGTATAAATTGATTATACATGAACATTTTTACATTGGTGGTTTGTTTGGGAAAGTGATTTAAATAATGAGGCGTGTGTAATATGTTAAAAGCATGGTGGATACGCCGCTGGTACTTCCTATATATAAGTGCTTTTATGATATTACATAACGTAGCGTTATTTAAACCATTTCAATTTTGACATATTACATTTTACACAATTATCATATCTTTTCAAAACATTGTTTTACAAACAGTATATTTTATACAAACTCATTTTTACTTGATTATTTATTTAATCATGCATTATTCTTTTATATCATCTGTTTTCTTATCAATTTTCGTATGATTTCTAAAAGAAAATATTTTAAGGTTCATGACTATTTTTGTTAAACATTTTTCTTTAAACTTACAAGTCATGAATCCAATTTAAATAAAACCTATGTATCTCACAGGCATTTTTATGCTGACGTACCTATTTTCACATGTGTTTCAGGAGCTGTTGCTTAGGATGCTCGTGACACTAGGGCGGACCTGTGCCTTAGAGACTTAAAATAAAGATAGACTTAGTTTAATTATGTTGTGTACTCTTTGGTTCTTGTTTTGAAACAATGTATTCCACCTTTGGTTGTTGAATAAAATGAAATTTTAATTACCATGGTTGTGGAACAATAATTCTGTTACAACACTCCCCGACGTTTCCGCCACGATTTGATGTTTTACGTGGTCGGGGTGTGACACTTATATAGGGTCGTAGGATAAGCGGTCTAGACAACCGCTTAGACTTTCGAACCTGACCCGTTTCGTCGATCATTAGGATCTGACCAAACATATTTTGTGACCATAGTTATATAGGGAATAACCTTCCGAGGTTATACCTTATGGTCACTTCGTTTAGTTAGTTGTATGATAGGTAGTTTATATGCCTTAGGAAAATGACCAAAATGCCCTTTTTATGCATAAATTCATTTTAAGCATATGTAACATAAATTTTGACATCTAAACTGATTAGGTAACATTATTAGATATGTTAAGGCATATAATACTTGTCATAGGACAAGTTAGGCGGTCCGAACGCGTTTTACGCGAACGACGCCTTAAAGTAGCGTAAGTTACCTAAACGGGTCGTAATGGGTCGTAAGCATTTAGGTTAGGTTTCGATTTAGTATGTAGGATTTGTTAAACCAAATCATATGAGTTCCAATACTGATTTGGTTTACGAAACCTCATCCTATCCGATCTTCTGATTTAGGTCCGGTTTATTTACATAGTTACCTATATTAGGTGCCGTTTGATTTTCATGATCCCTCTAGCTTTGCTTGGTTGTTATTCAAGACTTCTAAGCATTCTCAAGTGAGTACATAGTCCCCTCTTTTACTGTTTTCAAATGTTTTGGGGTGAAACATGTGTACCTATTCGATATTTTCATGATTTCAATTATATGATTATACATGATAGTACTTATCTTTTGACAAATTGATTGATTATCTATGGTTCAAACACTAATTTTTCAACGAATATAAAGTAAATTGTTGGATTGTAGTTATTTTATACATTCATCAAGCCGATTGGTAGTACGATATAGCGCTATAGGACTTGACACCTCATTCCTGTTGTATGGAATGTCAGAAACCAAATTTTTACCAAATAGAAATTGCCTTTGTGGTATTTCTATAGTCTCTAAGGTGTAGTTTGATGCACTAAGGTTTGAATGTAATGCCAAATCACATTTTCTTTTGTATATTTCGAATTACTACCAAACTATAGTATGATATGCTCCCATATGTGATATTAGAAAAACCAAAGTATAATTTGATATACAATGTACAAAACCAACATATATTTTAATTGACCTTATTATTTACTAAAACATAGTTGATATGCTATTTTCAAACCAAAACATAGTTGATATGTTATTTTCAAACCAAAACATAGTTGATATGTTATTTTTAAAACCAAAGCATAGTTTGATATGTTATTTACAAAACCAAAGTATAAATTGATTATACATGAACATTTTTACATTGGTGGTTTGTTTGGGAAAGTGATTTAAATAATGAGGCGTGTGTAATATGTTAAAAGCATGGTGGATACGCCGCTGGTACTTCCTATATATAAGTGCTTTTATGATATTACATAACGTAGCGTTATTTAAACCATTTCAATTTTGACATATTACATTTTACACAATTATCATATCTTTTCAAAACATTGTTTTACAAACAGTATATTTTATACAAACTCATTTTTACTTGATTATTTATTTAATCATGCATTATTCTTTTATATCATCTGTTTTCTTATCAATTTTCGTATGATTTCTAAAAGAAAATATTTTAAGGTTCATGACTATTTTTGTTAAACATTTTTCTTTAAACTTACAAGTCATGAATCCAATTTAAATAAAACCTATGTATCTCACAGGCATTTTTATGCTGACGTACCTATTTTCACATGTGTTTCAGGAGCTGTTGCTTAGGATGCTCGTGACACTAGGGCGGACCTGTGCCTTAGAGACTTAAAATAAAGATAGACTTAGTTTAATTATGTTGTGTACTCTTTGGTTCTTGTTTTGAAACAATGTATTCCACCTTTGGTTGTTGAATAAAATGAAATTTTAATTACCATGGTTGTGGAACAATAATTCTGTTACAACACTCCCCGACGTTTCCGCCACGATTTGATGTTTTACGTGGTCGGGGTGTGACACTTATATAGGGTCGTAGGATAAGCGGTCTAGACAACCGCTTAGACTTTCGAACCTGACCCGTTTCGTCGATCATTAGGATCTGACCAAACATATTTTGTGACCATAGTTATATAGGGAATAACCTTCCGAGGTTATACCTTATGGTCACTTCGTTTAGTTAGTTGTATGATAGGTAGTTTATATGCCTTAGGAAAATGACCAAAATGCCCTTTTTATGCATAAATTCATTTTAAGCATATGTAACATAAATTTTGACATCTAAACTGATTAGGTAACATTATTAGATATGTTAAGGCATATAATACTTGTCATAGGACAAGTTAGGCGGTCCGAACGCGTTTTACGCGAACGACGCCTTAAAGTAGCGTAAGTTACCTAAACGGGTCGTAATGGGTCGTAAGCATTTAGGTTAGGTTTCGATTTAGTATGTAGGATTTGTTAAACCAAATCATATGAGTTCCAATACTGATTTGGTTTACGAAACCTCATCCTATCCGATCTTCTGATTTAGGTCCGGTTTATTTACATAGTTACCTATATTAGGTGCCGTTTGATTTTCATGATCCCTCTAGCTTTGCTTGGTTGTTATTCAAGACTTCTAAGCATTCTCAAGTGAGTACATAGTCCCCTCTTTTACTGTTTTCAAATGTTTTGGGGTGAAACATGTGTACCTATTCGATATTTTCATGATTTCAATTATATGATTATACATGATAGTACTTATCTTTTGACAAATTGATTGATTATCTATGGTTCAAACACTAATTTTTCAACGAATATAAAGTAAATTGTTGGATTGTAGTTATTTTATACATTCATCAAGCCGATTGGTAGTACGATATAGCGCTATAGGACTTGACACCTCATTCCTGTTGTATGGAATGTCAGAAACCAAATTTTTACCAAATAGAAATTGCCTTTGTGGTATTTCTATAGTCTCTAAGGTGTAGTTTGATGCACTAAGGTTTGAATGTAATGCCAAATCACATTTTCTTTTGTATATTTCGAATTACTACCAAACTATAGTATGATATGCTCCCATATGTGATATTAGAAAAACCAAAGTATAATTTGATATACAATGTACAAAACCAACATATATTTTAATTGACCTTATTATTTACTAAAACATAGTTGATATGCTATTTTCAAACCAAAACATAGTTGATATGTTATTTTCAAACCAAAACATAGTTGATATGTTATTTTTAAAACCAAAGCATAGTTTGATATGTTATTTACAAAACCAAAGTATAAATTGATTATACATGAACATTTTTACATTGGTGGTTTGTTTGGGAAAGTGATTTAAATAATGAGGCGTGTGTAATATGTTAAAAGCATGGTGGATACGCCGCTGGTACTTCCTATATATAAGTGCTTTTATGATATTACATAACGTAGCGTTATTTAAACCATTTCAATTTTGACATATTACATTTTACACAATTATCATATCTTTTCAAAACATTGTTTTACAAACAGTATATTTTATACAAACTCATTTTTACTTGATTATTTATTTAATCATGCATTATTCTTTTATATCATCTGTTTTCTTATCAATTTTCGTATGATTTCTAAAAGAAAATATTTTAAGGTTCATGACTATTTTTGTTAAACATTTTTCTTTAAACTTACAAGTCATGAATCCAATTTAAATAAAACCTATGTATCTCACAGGCATTTTTATGCTGACGTACCTATTTTCACATGTGTTTCAGGAGCTGTTGCTTAGGATGCTCGTGACACTAGGGCGGACCTGTGCCTTAGAGACTTAAAATAAAGATAGACTTAGTTTAATTATGTTGTGTACTCTTTGGTTCTTGTTTTGAAACAATGTATTCCACCTTTGGTTGTTGAATAAAATGAAATTTTAATTACCATGGTTGTGGAACAATAATTCTGTTACAACACTCCCCGACGTTTCCGCCACGATTTGATGTTTTACGTGGTCGGGGTGTGACACTTATATAGGGTCGTAGGATAAGCGGTCTAGACAACCGCTTAGACTTTCGAACCTGACCCGTTTCGTCGATCATTAGGATCTGACCAAACATATTTTGTGACCATAGTTATATAGGGAATAACCTTCCGAGGTTATACCTTATGGTCACTTCGTTTAGTTAGTTGTATGATAGGTAGTTTATATGCCTTAGGAAAATGACCAAAATGCCCTTTTTATGCATAAATTCATTTTAAGCATATGTAACATAAATTTTGACATCTAAACTGATTAGGTAACATTATTAGATATGTTAAGGCATATAATACTTGTCATAGGACAAGTTAGGCGGTCCGAACGCGTTTTACGCGAACGACGCCTTAAAGTAGCGTAAGTTACCTAAACGGGTCGTAATGGGTCGTAAGCATTTAGGTTAGGTTTCGATTTAGTATGTAGGATTTGTTAAACCAAATCATATGAGTTCCAATACTGATTTGGTTTACGAAACCTCATCCTATCCGATCTTCTGATTTAGGTCCGGTTTATTTACATAGTTACCTATATTAGGTGCCGTTTGATTTTCATGATCCCTCTAGCTTTGCTTGGTTGTTATTCAAGACTTCTAAGCATTCTCAAGTGAGTACATAGTCCCCTCTTTTACTGTTTTCAAATGTTTTGGGGTGAAACATGTGTACCTATTCGATATTTTCATGATTTCAATTATATGATTATACATGATAGTACTTATCTTTTGACAAATTGATTGATTATCTATGGTTCAAACACTAATTTTTCAACGAATATAAAGTAAATTGTTGGATTGTAGTTATTTTATACATTCATCAAGCCGATTGGTAGTACGATATAGCGCTATAGGACTTGACACCTCATTCCTGTTGTATGGAATGTCAGAAACCAAATTTTTACCAAATAGAAATTGCCTTTGTGGTATTTCTATAGTCTCTAAGGTGTAGTTTGATGCACTAAGGTTTGAATGTAATGCCAAATCACATTTTCTTTTGTATATTTCGAATTACTACCAAACTATAGTATGATATGCTCCCATATGTGATATTAGAAAAACCAAAGTATAATTTGATATACAATGTACAAAACCAACATATATTTTAATTGACCTTATTATTTACTAAAACATAGTTGATATGCTATTTTCAAACCAAAACATAGTTGATATGTTATTTTCAAACCAAAACATAGTTGATATGTTATTTTTAAAACCAAAGCATAGTTTGATATGTTATTTACAAAACCAAAGTATAAATTGATTATACATGAACATTTTTACATTGGTGGTTTGTTTGGGAAAGTGATTTAAATAATGAGGCGTGTGTAATATGTTAAAAGCATGGTGGATACGCCGCTGGTACTTCCTATATATAAGTGCTTTTATGATATTACATAACGTAGCGTTATTTAAACCATTTCAATTTTGACATATTACATTTTACACAATTATCATATCTTTTCAAAACATTGTTTTACAAACAGTATATTTTATACAAACTCATTTTTACTTGATTATTTATTTAATCATGCATTATTCTTTTATATCATCTGTTTTCTTATCAATTTTCGTATGATTTCTAAAAGAAAATATTTTAAGGTTCATGACTATTTTTGTTAAACATTTTTCTTTAAACTTACAAGTCATGAATCCAATTTAAATAAAACCTATGTATCTCACAGGCATTTTTATGCTGACGTACCTATTTTCACATGTGTTTCAGGAGCTGTTGCTTAGGATGCTCGTGACACTAGGGCGGACCTGTGCCTTAGAGACTTAAAATAAAGATAGACTTAGTTTAATTATGTTGTGTACTCTTTGGTTCTTGTTTTGAAACAATGTATTCCACCTTTGGTTGTTGAATAAAATGAAATTTTAATTACCATGGTTGTGGAACAATAATTCTGTTACAACACTCCCCGACGTTTCCGCCACGATTTGATGTTTTACGTGGTCGGGGTGTGACACTTATATAGGGTCGTAGGATAAGCGGTCTAGACAACCGCTTAGACTTTCGAACCTGACCCGTTTCGTCGATCATTAGGATCTGACCAAACATATTTTGTGACCATAGTTATATAGGGAATAACCTTCCGAGGTTATACCTTATGGTCACTTCGTTTAGTTAGTTGTATGATAGGTAGTTTATATGCCTTAGGAAAATGACCAAAATGCCCTTTTTATGCATAAATTCATTTTAAGCATATGTAACATAAATTTTGACATCTAAACTGATTAGGTAACATTATTAGATATGTTAAGGCATATAATACTTGTCATAGGACAAGTTAGGCGGTCCGAACGCGTTTTACGCGAACGACGCCTTAAAGTAGCGTAAGTTACCTAAACGGGTCGTAATGGGTCGTAAGCATTTAGGTTAGGTTTCGATTTAGTATGTAGGATTTGTTAAACCAAATCATATGAGTTCCAATACTGATTTGGTTTACGAAACCTCATCCTATCCGATCTTCTGATTTAGGTCCGGTTTATTTACATAGTTACCTATATTAGGTGCCGTTTGATTTTCATGATCCCTCTAGCTTTGCTTGGTTGTTATTCAAGACTTCTAAGCATTCTCAAGTGAGTACATAGTCCCCTCTTTTACTGTTTTCAAATGTTTTGGGGTGAAACATGTGTACCTATTCGATATTTTCATGATTTCAATTATATGATTATACATGATAGTACTTATCTTTTGACAAATTGATTGATTATCTATGGTTCAAACACCAATTTTTCAACGAATATAAAGTAAATTGTTGGATTGTAGTTATTTTATACATTCATCAAGCCGATTGGTAGTACGATATAGCGCTATAGGACTTGACACCTCATTCCTGTTGTATGGAATGTCAGAAACCAAATTTTTACCAAATAGAAATTGCCTTTGTGGTATTTCTATAGTCTCTAAGGTGTAGTTTGATGCACTAAGGTTTGAATGTAATGCCAAATCACATTTTCTTTTGTATATTTCGATATACTACCAAACTATAGTTTGATATGCTCCCATATGTGATATTAGAAAAACCAAAGTATAATTTGATATACTATGTACAAAACCAACATATATTTTAATTGACCTTATTATTTACTAAAACATAGTTGATATGTTATTTTCAAACCAAAACATAGTTGATATGTTATTTTCAAACCAAAACATAGTTGATATGTTATTTTTAAAACCAAAGCATAGTTTGATATGTTATTTACAAAACCAAAGTATAAATTGATTATACATGAACATTTTTACATTGGTGGTTTGTTTAGGAAAGTGATTTAAATAATGAGGTGTGTGTAATATGTTAAAAGCATGGTGGATACGCCGCTGGTACTTTTATGATATTACATAACGTAGCGTTATTTAAACCATTTCAATTTTGACATATTACATTTTACACAATTATCATATATTTTCAGAACATTGTTTTACAAACAGTATATTTTATACAAACTTATTTTTACTTGATTATTTATTTAATCATGCATTATTCTTTTATATCATCTGTTTTCTTAACAATTTTCGTATGATTTCTAAAGGAAAATATTTTAAGGTTCATGACTATTTTTGTTAAACATTTTTCTTTAAACTTACAAGTCATGAATCTAATTTAAATAAAACCTTTGTATCTCACAGGCATTTTTATGCTGACGTACCTATTTTTACATGTGTTTCAGGTGTTGTTATTAAATGATCATGATGCAAACATAGGATTGGACGAGGGCCTTGGTGACAATAAAAGATGCAAGACTAGTTAATTAAGTTATGTTTCTTTGTTTATAAGACATTGTAACCTCTTTCAATTTAATAAAACAAAACTTCAATTTCCATGCGTTATGAAACAATGATTCTGTTACGACACTCCCCGACGTTTCCGCCGCGGTTTGTTGTTTTACGCGGTCGAGGTGTCACAGAAGAGTTGGTATCAGTGCTCATGGTTATAGGGAATTAGGTTATTAGTATTGCTTTGACCTAGTCTATAACCTTCCTAGGACCCTAACACAAGATTCTTGTGTTTAGATCTTAAAACAATACAGTCACTTATCCTTAGGTGACAACCACAACAAGAACACGAATTTCAGATATTCTTTGAAAACCAATCGTCTGTTCTAGGATGATTTATTATAAGGGTTTTGAACCTTCAATGTTTTTAAAATCTCGTCAAAGTTTGGGTCTTATAATGTGAATACGTGCAATCTGGAAAAGTGGATGCCTGTATCCCAAGCTTTCTGTCTAAGGCTAGAGTGTTCGTACAAATCCACATAATCGGACTAGTAACTCTTACCTGGGAACTCTTGGGGTGAGTGTCCACTTATAGGATAAAGCATGTCTTCGCGATACATTAATATGACCCGCTTACTTTGATTAGTCACCGTCTCATTTGTTTGCCTTAAGTAACAAACAAATGATCCTAAATTTTTATGCGTTGTCATTCTGTTTTGATTATCTTTTGCTTGTTTCCTCCTATGTCTTCCATTATCTTCGTGATGCCTCTTCATTGCAACAACACTCAAACGTCCGAACTAGGTGCTGCCATTGCTCAACAAGTAGGCGTCGTACTCCAGAGGACCGTTGATTTAGCTATCACCATGACTTGCCTCAGGGATGAAGCCGTCATCATCCGAATCACATACCCTGTTTCAAATGTACCGACTGTGGACGATGGGGAAATTTGGTTAACATGTGCCGCTTTGCTATCCAAAACAAAGCTATTGCAAATCCTGCTGCTGCTCAACCTCCTGCAAGGAAACCTTATGCCGGTACTGCGTCGATGTGCAACAAATGTAATGCACCTCACCGAGCTTACCTGCAGTGTCGTCTGTGTGCATCATGTGGACGACTCGGTTACCTGGAAAATGCTTGTCGATTCAACCCAAGCCAAGGTGGTCCAAACAAACCTTAAGTCGACCATGCTCAAGCTCGTTTTTCGCCTGGTACTTGCTACAACTATGGCGAGATGGGTCATTTCAGGAACAAATGCCCAAAGGTTGTCAATGAAAATCTGACCCACGGATGAGCATTTGGCTAATTAAAAGAAGGTGATGCTTTGAATAATTTGAATCTTATGCTTTTGTTTCTTTTGTTGAACTCTGAAACAATGTGTTTAGTTTATAAATAAGTCATTGTTCGCAATTCTGATATACAAGTGTGGTTATATGTGTATATGGCATACCCCTACTATACCTACATCAAAGAACTATATTCTTTACAAAACAAACTACTCTTGTATTTCTCACATTCATGTGATCGCTCATGATTTTCTCAAAAATTCTAAGTACTCGTTTCATTCTAAGAAACGAAGTACAAAATATAAGTGACATTTTGAGTAATCACTTTAAATCCTTGGTTAGATAACTACGGGTATTCTTCGATCTCATACCCATATCATTACATCCTAGTTTTTATAACAACATACATAGTATATGTTTTTCAAAAACAACCTTCATGATTTCAAAATATTTCGTATAGTTTGAAAACAATTTTAACACAGTATATTTACTTAGTATATCAAATGCATGATTTCAAAAGCATCATCCATGTTTTCAAAAACCTTATACATAATTTCAAAATCCATCTCGCATGATTTTAAAACATTTTATAAATATACTTACCTAATACATCTATCTTATGATTTCAAAAGTATTATATAAGATTTCAAAAACATTAAACACATTTCTAAAAGCACCCCATGCATAGTTTTCAAAAACATTCTGCTTCATATGTCGCCTTGGCATATCTAGCACCTCAACTTCATGAGCATTCTACCTCGTGTATCGACTTAAGCACATCTAGTGCAAGATTTCAAAGTATCTCCCGATTTTCAAATTCCAAAATCCATGTAGGATCTCCTTATCTTCACAATTAGATCCTTGTGGATGATTATCACTCAAATCGGAGTCTTTAATTGAATTCTTCGTGTACCTCAATACGTACATTACGATTCAATAAGGACAAAGCCAAATTCCTATTAAGAACTTCCTATCTTCATAGTTAGATTATTAAAGATGTTTAAAGTGCCAAATGAAATCCACGGATTGGATTCCTAGTGTGCTTTAAATACATGTGCATAATTAACAAACATATTAACAGAATGATAACAAATTGAAGATCAAGATAAACAATTATGTGTTTATGGGTTTTCTTTTGTGTTTTGTGTGATTCGAATTTTTGTTATCCAAATCCTCGTAGAATCTTCCATATCTTCATATGAGGGATTCATAGTAGGATATCCAAAGGTACTACCTCAAATCCTTAATGGGCTTCTACGTAATAGTTAAGACCCTTGGATTATATAGTACCATTCCAAAATTCGAAAGAGACCCCTTGAATGGTTTAGCTAAAAAGATTGATTCAAAAATCTGGTTGGGAATGTCATGTGATGATATAGCTGAAAAGACTCCTTGGTGGTCTATTTAAAGAGATCATTTGTCGATCTAATTAAAAGGACCCTATGTGGTGGTCTAGTCACACTCATCACAGGTTTGATTTTCTTCCCCTGCACATTATAAAATGCACTGTGTGGACTATGCAAGAAATTACGTAATTATGGATGCATTCATAATTATGAAATTCAGTGCACGGGAACCACAATAAGATTTATTGTGTGTAAGAACAGATAGTGGCAACAATAACAAAACATGACCAATGTAATGGAGGTACGGTGGACGCACCAATGGCGCTTCATATACTTGTATATAAGTGTCCCTCTTACATTGCAAGCATGATGTTATTTAAAGTTTCTAGAAGTTTGATGTGTCATAAAATACACATATTTTCCCCGTGTAAAGTGTATTATTTTTGTATAGTTTTTATAGTTTGAGTGTAATTTTATATTATTTTGTGTTTTGCTAGGTTCTAGTACAAATGGAGCGAAAATGAGTAATAAGTGAATAGGGATCCAATTGGGCAGAGTGGGGTGCCAGTGACAGAAGTAAAAATTGCCGTTATTATTCTCAAGTAGGCCGAGCCCGCTATCTCTACAATATTAAAGAATGGCGACCATATTTATTATTGTGACTATTGTGGTGGGGGTTGACAAACACAAAACAAAGTAAAGAAGCACATACCAAGATTATGTGAATATGGATGTGGGCCTTTTTATGATCATTAATCTAACTGGAATGATATATACATCAGACGATCAGGTCTTATTGGGCTAATAAAAAAAGACCTTTGATACATAGAGGAACAAACAAAAGGATTCCATTCAAGACAGAATTGGGCCGCTCACATGAGGACAACCGCCAAATGATTCAGCCATGCATGGTTCACGATTAAGTTGGGTATTATTTTGTTTCTAGTGGGCCTTTGAAATATTTGTTAATAAAACCCTAAAGGCTAATGGAGATTGATATATATTGACGTGAGGTTGGAGGTTCCAGGAGGCGAATATCATTGTTTTTCGAAAATAGAATAGGACAGAAGGCATTGGCGGCAGACATAAAGTGAAGCAAGTGGAGGCAGGAGCGCTTTGGGTTCGTTAAACATTAGTTTTTCGTATTTCTTTCTCCTTGAACCAGGATTTCTTTCATTTCTAGACTTTGTTCAGTTGTTTTATCGATTATTATGAGTAGCTAAACGTTATAAACTACCAAGGTTTAGATGAACTTGATGATTGTAATGCGATTTTGACATGATTATGGTTATTTGATGTGATTTACATAACTTTGCCTTGTGATTGATCATGATATTTCATGTTGGTGTGTTTTGATTGATTATTGGTTGATGAATTCAGCGGTTTAGGCACATGGAAATATCCCCTAGACTTAGAGTTTAATTTGAATCGTTGATCTTAGGGTTTTCGATTTGAATATTGAGTTGAGAAATTGACCAATTAGATTAATAATTAAAATCAATATACTAAAACTTGCATCCTCATCTTGTGACTCGAAAGATGATTAAGGTGATCTAGGTATTAGCTAATCATTGGTGGGTAGATTGGGTGACCGATAGTTCGGGATTGTTTATTACATAGTGGTTAAGGTTTCCTAGGATTTCAATTTTCAAGGTTTGGTTTGCTTTGCGTTTTAGAGTTTTGGTGGTAGAGTTACTTTCATTGCTTGATTCTCATAGGATTTGGTATCGATAGGTCGAGCCGGTTTGTTCTAGCACTTCACATTTCGTATTTATCTTTCGTTTGATACATCTCTAGCGGGGGGGTTAATCGAGGGAGTAGGATATTTAACCATTGTCACTGTCAGAGTAGCATTGCATGATTCTAGGGATTCGACACCTAGGTAGTCCTTGTCTCATCATATTTGACCTACACTTTGCCTTCAAGTTTGTTTGCTTATTGCGTTGCTTGTCTTGTTCACCATTTTCTTAATTAATTAGGTTATTAGTTAAACATCAAAAATCAACTTAAAATTGACTTTGTATTCGACAACGGTTTACTATCTAAAGTTTGCATATAGTGTCCACGGATTGATATCCGGTCTTGCCATCTACACTACACTACGACCGGTGCACTTTCCGACTGTGTGTGGTTTTGTTTGCGATTCCATTTTAAAACTTGCTCGAATTTATTATATACATTTTCACACATCAAGTTTTTGGCGCCGTTTTCGGGGACACTGGCACTTTAGAGAACGACCCGAGTCGTCTACTTAGTTGTTTACTTGCTTTCGTAGATTTCCATTGCCAATAGGTGCCTTTTGCTTGAAATTTGTGCCTTTAGGGTTAGATTTGCTTTAGTATTTAGATTAGTAATTTCACCATTGTATGCGCCATACTCGTTCACAGGGGCCACCTTCGTTTGTTGCTTTGTCTGAGCCCGAGCGAGATTTCCACGAGCACCTTCGTACCTTCCGAGCTAGTTAGGTACACATTCCATTTTCTGCTTTTACTATGGGTGACAACGAAGCTCCAGCTAGGAGAGTCGTCGCAGACTACGCCCGGTCGAACGCAACCAATGCTCTTTACAGCATTACCCGAACCGCTATCGGAGTTAATCGCTGGCAGATTCCGCCTCAGATCATCACGATGATTACGAACACCATCCAGTTCCATGTGTTACCTTCTGAGGACCCGAATGTCCATCTTTCTCACTTTTTAGCTATCTGCGATACATTTCAGGAGCAGGGCGTCACCGAGGACGCCTGCAAGCTGCGTCTATTTCCATTCTCGTTTGCCGACCGTGCCCATGCTTGGTTGGAATCCTTTCCTGCGGGATCCATCACCACTTGGGCCGGGATGAAAGATAAGTTCTTGGGCAAGTACTTTCCCCCTGCGAAAACTGCTCGTCTGAGGAGCATGATCCAAGAGTTTCGCCAAACGGAGGGAGAGTCATTCTACGAGACATGGGAGCATTTCAAGGAGCTGCTACTCAAGTATCCTCATCACAGATTCGAGGATTGGGTTTTAGTTGAGAAGTTTTATCATGGAGTGACGCCCACCACGAGGAATATGCTGAACACTACTGCTGGCGGCAATCTGATGACCGCCAAAACACCAGAGGAGTGCACTGAGATGTTCGAGGACATAGCAATGAGTAGTTACGAGTTTCCTGATTCCAGAGATTCGTCCGCTACACAAAGAGGCGTGCATAAGGTTGATGATAGCACTAGGATGCAAGCGCAGATTGACGCCCTGACGAAAAAGATGAATGATATGGAGTCAAAGAAGGAACAGGTGTGCGAGATATTCACTAGGAGGCATGACCGTGTGTCCTATTGCCCCTGCGGAGTCACCAGAGCAGGTAGAGTTTGTGAGTAATCGCAATCAGAACAATTTTGGGGATCGTTACAATTTGAATTGGAAGAACCACCCGAACTTCAGCTGGAAAAACAACAACCCACCGGGGTTTCAGTCGCGTCAGAGTTTGTTTCAGGACGCTGGAGCAGGAGCGAGTTCGAGTACGAATAACCCGACGATAGAGGAGATGTTGAGGCAGAACCAAGAGATGTTAGCTAAGCAGACGCAGTTACTTACATAGTTCATCACTCGTGCAGATACGCGACATCAGGAGACACAGTCGAGGTTCATGGAGCACGAGACCTTCATGAAGAGCCAAAACACTGCACTACAGAACCTGGAGAGGACAAGAGGTTCACTGGCCGATCAGCTGAACCAGAGACCTCAGGGCGGTCTCCCTAGTAGCACTGTTGGAAATCCGAACGCCACTGCAAAGGCTGTTACTACGAGAAGTGGGCGAGGAGCTACTGAGGTCGAGTCGGTAGTTGACGAGGAACCAGTCGATGAGGAGATTGAGATGGGGACCCCTGCTGGCAAAGTGCACAAGAGGCTGTGCCCAACAAGTACAGCACAGTCCAGCGGGTCTTCAGGAGAGAAGAAGGAGCCGATGAGGGTGTATAAGCCGACACCCCTTACCCAGGTCGGTTAGTGAAGGGTAAGGAAGTAGAGCAGTACAGTAAGTTCCTCGAGATGTTGAAGAAGCTACACGTGAACATCCCTTTTGTAGAGGCTCTGTAGAAGATGCCGACGTACGTGAAGTTTCTCAAGGACCTGCTCACGAATAAGAAGAAGTTGGAGGATCTTTCTACTGTTACATTGAGCGAGGAGTGTTCTGCCGTCTTGCAGAACAAGCTACCGAAGAAGGTGTCTGATCCTAGTAGTTTCATGATTCCGTGTCTGATCGGAAATCTCAACGTCAGCAATGCGCTGGCAGACCTAGGGGCTAGCATAAATCTTATGTCGTATTCTATCTTTGCTAAGCTCAATCTAGGCGAGCCATCTCCTAGGCGCATGAGTCTTCAGTTGGCTGATTGATCAGTGAAGTTCCCGAGAGGGATTGTAGAGAATATGCTAGTAAAGGTTGATAAATTTGTATTTCCAGTTGACTTCGTCATCCTTGACATGGACAAGGACTTTGAGGTCCCATTGATTTTAGGTCGTCCATTCCTTGCCACTGCACGCGCACTCATTGACGTGCACGACGGCAAGTTGACTCTTCGAGTTGATGAGGATGAAGTCACATTCGACATTCAGCATTCCATGAGGCATACCCAGCAGCATGATGACACTCTATACTTTATCGATACTCTTATGTCACATGTGGGTATCCTCCTCAGCGAGATTTGCGGGAGAGATGCGTATGATACGCAGGTTGCGAGTGTAGATGATCAGGGGAGTGGGGTCACTGAGTTGGATGTTGAGCAGGACCCTCTGCCGCAGGCTACCGAGCCTTCCCCTAGATTTGAGGTGTTTGAGGTCATCAAAGAAGAAGAGAAAGTGGCTGACGAATTTGATAGCTGGCCCGTGAAGGAAGTAGATGTTGGATTCCCACTCACACCAACAAGAACACGGGAGAAGGCGCAAAGAAGCTTGGATCAACATGTTGTAAGGGTGCAGAGATGGTATAAAAAGGAGGAACCACTTAAGTTTGCACAACACCATTATCCTCATTACATGCCACGAATTAAGTTTGGTCCAGGTAAGTTTAAATATTGGTGGGTTGACCCATTTGAGTTTTCTAGATTGTTTTTCAATTTCACAAATGATTTTTTATTGAAAACTGGAAAAAGGGTGGAATTGAACGGGTTAGACCGAGGTTGGATAAAGGAGAAACCTCCAGATTGAATTCAAGTGTGGGGAGGTTTTCTAAAGTTTTGTAATTTTATTTATTTGGTATATTCTCGGTAGTTTGTGATACGTGTTTATTTGTATATTGAGTCGTTTATTTTGTACCATGAGTCTAAGTTAGTTTATGAGTAAATGGTTTTTTTGTCGAGTCGGTACTGCTTGGTTTTTGCTTGTTTTTGTTTATGCAGGTTTGGATATGTACCACCCGTACTCAATCTCCATTCGGGTGAGATTTCGGAGCTGTACACCAATTTCAAGGAATTTGCCAAGTGTACTAGTCAGAGTCAAGGCCGATCGCGAAGGAAATGCTATACAATCGTGTACGGGTTTGGATTGTTGACGCGTGTAGCTGGCACTGATTTTTATCCTAACCAGCTAAGTCTTGTCTGATTCGTTATCTTTTTATTTATGTATATTATTTTAGTTTTTATTTCTTATTTATTTTTAGTTGTCTTTCATCCTACATTGGGGACAATGTAAATTTTAAGTGTGGGGATGGGAGACTACGTCTTTTTAGGTAGATTTGAGTAAAAAAAATCAAAAAATTGAGAAAAAAAATAAGTTTGTTGCGAGTCCCGGTCCTTTAGCGCGTAGAAAACAAAAACCTTTTCAAAACATCGGTCAAAACCGGTTTAATTGTCGAATTTACGAGTCGAGAGCGCATGTTTCTTTAAGTTGCGGGATAGTAGGTTGACTGAATCGGTTTTTGGGAAGTAAAAGGTTTTGGGATGCCTAGGATAGTGGATGGAGCCGGAGAGTTAATTGGTTGTGCATTGTCAATATCGGTAGCCCTTATTTACCACATGGTAGTGACATTTAAGCCTTTACATGTTTCATATTTATATGTTGACTACTTTGGTTTCATGTGTGTTTACCGACTTGTTGCATTACTTTAGAACTTGTGCGTTTTGATACAGTTTGAGACCTTCGGTTAGGATTTAACATGGATGTGATAGAGGCATTAGGATCACCCTATTTGTGTAGCCTTTGTGTTTGACCCATTTCACCATTACCCTTAGATACCACTTTGAGCCTAAAACCATTCGTTTGTTACCCGTTGTTGTTTTGATAACCGGATCGTATTGTGTATTGTTATCTTTATTTTGAAAATGAAAAAGAAGGAAAAAATGAAAAAAAAAAAAAGAAAATATGAAAAAAAAAATAAAAAAAAATAAAAAAAAGAGAAAAAGAAAAAAAATAGAATAAAGTTGTGGGTCGAAATGACCAATATATTAGTATTTGTTTCGTGCTTATTCGGTTTATCGTGTGATTATGTGTTTAGCCACTTTTTCCCAAATAAAAATAACCTACCTTTAGCCCTTACCTACTTATTAAAGCCCTCTTGATCTCTGTCAAATTCTAACATTTAGGTGGAGATCTAATTGACGTACAAGCTTATGATAGTATGCTTCATAGTTCGGTTTTGAGAGTTCACTCGAAATTACATATTTATTAGCCGAGAGATAAGTGACATTGTGAGGGGTGTTGACATTGCATAATCTATTGCTTGAAGGTAAGAAAAACTTGATTAGGTAGGTCAGTCTTCATTTAAATATTATGATTCGTCACCTTTTGAACGTTGTAAGTCTTGCGAAACCGCTGTGTTTGATGATTTCGTAGTTCGCGTTATAATTTGTTCGAGACTTGCGTTGTTGTTAAGTGTTTAAGTTGGACATGTTGCTTAAGATTTTGCTTAGGGACAAGCAAAAGGTAAAGTGTGGGGATATTTTGATGTGTCATAAAATACACATATTTTCCTCGTGTAAAGTGTATTATTTTTGTATAGTTTTTATTTAGTTTGAGTATTATTTTGTATTATTTTGTGTTTTGCTAGGTCCTTGTACAAATGGAGCGAAAATGAGTAATAAGTGAATAGCCAGCCAGTTGGGCAAAGTGGGGTGCCAGTGACAGAAGTAAAAATTGGCGCTATTATTCTCAAGTAGGCCGAGCCCACTATCTCTACAATATTAAATAATGGCGGCCATATTTATTATTTTTTACTATTGTGGTGGGGTTTGACAAACACAAAACAAAGTAAAGAAGCACAGACCAATATTACGTGAATATGGATGTGGGCCTTTTTATGATCATTAATCTAACTTGAATGATATATACATCAGACGATCAGGTCTTGTTGGGCTAATAAAAAAGACCTTTGATACATAGAGGAACAAACAAAAGGATTCCATTCAAGACAGAATTGGGTCGCCCACATGAGGACAACTGCCAAATAATTCAGCCATCCATGGTTCACGATTAAGTTGGGTATTATTTTGTTTCTAGTGGGCCTTTTAAATATTAGTTTTTATAACAACATACATAGTATATGTTTTTCAAAAACAACCTTCATGATTTCAAAATATTTCATATAGTTTGAAAACAATTTTAACACAGTATATTTACTTAGTATATCAAATGCATGATTTCAAAAGCATCATCGACGTTTTCAAAAACCTTATACATAATTTCAAAATTCATCTCGCATGATTTTAAAACATTTTATAAATATACTTACCTAATACATCTACCTTATGATTTCAAAAGTATTATGTAAGATTTCAAAAACATTAAACACATTTCTAAAATAACCCTTTGCATAGTTTTCAAAAACATTCCGCTTGATATGTCGCATTGGCATATCTAGCACCTCAACTTCATGAGCATTCTATCTCGTGTATCTCCCGCTTTTCAAATTCCAAAATCCATGTAGGATCTCCTTATCTTCACAATTAGATCCTTATGGATGATTATCACTCAAATCGGAGTCTTTAATTGAATTCTTCGTGTACCTCAATACGTACATTACGATTCAATAAGGACAACGCCAAATTCTTATTAAGATCTTCCTATCTTCATAGTTAGATTCTTGAAAATGTTTAAAGTGCCAAATGAAATCCACGGATTGGATTCCTGGTGTGCTTTAAATACTTGTGCACAATTAACAAACAAATTAACAGACTGATAACAAATTGAAGATCAAGATAAACAATTATGTGTTTATGTGTTTCTTTTGTGTTTTTGTGTGATTCGAATTTTCGTTAACCAAATCCTCGTAGAATCTTCCATATCTTCGTATGAGGGATTCATAGTGTAACACCCATATTTATTTAAATGTAAATATAAGATATATGTGAATCCTACAATCATTTTATATAATAAGGTCCAAAAGAAGAGTATTTAAAGTATCCACATTAGTTTTCTTCTTACTAATTAAAACATTTTAAAGGTTGTTTAACAAACAGTTTACAATCGTAACATTGTTCAAAACGACTTAAAATATGCGGAAGCTTCAAAAATATGTGTTCGGTTCTTCAAAAGTTTGCTTGATCATCATCCGTAGTCCTTAAGTACCTAAACTGAAATGTTTGCATAAAACATTTGTATTAGAATGCTTAGAAATAATCCATAAATGAACTAGAATCAAAGTGAATTCAAATAATTACAATTATAAAAATATATAATTTGTGTCAGGTTCCACCGTAACTTACGGTCCTACCGTAAGTTACGGTAGTTGATTTTCAACAATGTTCACCGTAAATCAGACGAATTCCACCGTAAGCATTTAACCTCCACCGTAAATTACGGTACTACCGTAATTTACGGTAGTACCTGGAATTTCATGTTTTGTTTTTGTTTGTTCATTACACCAAGACCCCAACTCTCGGATTTCAGTTTTCTATGATACCGATACATTAAAACCTTGTATTTCTTATATGTTATATATTAACCAATCATCAAAGAACAATCTATCATATTTCGGAGCATTAATCATGCCTTACTTCATTGTTCGACCCGTTTGGATACCAAGATTTAGGCATCAAACAAGGTATTTCGAAAATCCACTTTCTATCACCTGTTTTGACCCGTTTCACTTGTTTAAGACGCAAAGTCACTTCCGTGACGTATTGGTCTATCTTGTTTACCATGTTTTCAAAACTACAACATAAAACTAAAAAATAGATTATAATGTAACGAAACGATAATTTCGTACCTTTAGATCACGTCTTTCCCCCGTGAATTCCCTCCGGCTTGTCTGCTTGATGATCCGGACTCTTTGCCTAGAAGATTCAGTTTACAGCTTGTTTAGAATTCTTTTCGTGACCGTAATCATATCATTGTGAAACATGATCAAATCTGCGTTTTCATCATATTCTTATCATTTAAATCCTCTCTTAGGCATTTCATCAAACACTTAACGGGTCAGATTCTTCTATAATTATTACCAAGTTCATGATTTTTAATTAACATCTAATTTCACTAAATTAGTAAATTTCACATATATCTTGACATCTATATTTCTGAATTTACTTTACCAAATTCAGATTTCACTATATCAATAGTCATAATTCTAGTATTCTTCAAGTTTTCTTCAAGCTCATAGTCTCCTAACATGTAAACCCAAAACCTTACAAACATGATGCAAAGTTTTCACAAGGAATCACCTAGGGTTTGACTCTAAACATCATATTAATTCAACATTCATTCATGCATGTCATAACTAGGCTCAATTTCAGTTTTTCACAATTAACCTAGAATTCATGATGGACCAAAGTACCAAAATTTTACATACCTTTTGATCCTTACGACGAGGTGATTACTAATTTGTGTTTAGAATTCGATTTGGGACGGATTTGAGGCTTCAATTTTGCAGATTTTCATGTGAAGCTAGGGTTTGGAGAATACCCTGGTCGCCCTCCTTCCTCTTGTTCGACGAGACACACCCAAGAATGGTGTGTTTGGTGAGTTTTGTTAAAATTCAGAATTTAACTTTCATTCTTGGGCAAGTTTAGTCCCTCACTTATCAACTAGCTTTAATTACTAGTGTTTTTAATCTAGTGTTGGTTATTTCTAAGCTTGTAATTTTAACTAGGTTAAAATTTCTAGATGGTAAGTTCTTGTTTATGAAATCCTTAAATTTCTAATATCAGATTTATATTTTCGGGGTGTTACAAGTCCACCCCCCTTAAAAGGGTTTCGTCCCCGAAACCGAATTACGTACCGAATAAAGTAGGATAGAGCCGTCGCATCTCCTCTTCGGACTCCCACGTAGTGTCCGAACCTTTCCTATGCTCCCATTTGGCTTTGACTTGGTCAATTTGTTTATTTCGTAAATGTTTGACCTTTCGGTCTAAAATCTCCACCGGTCTCAACGCATAATTCAGACTATTATCCACATCGATATCATCGTAATGGATATAGGCCGTTTCGTCTGCTAGGCACTTTCTTAGTTGTGACACGTGGAATGTGCCATGGATTCTACTTAGCTCCTCCGGTAATTCAAGACGGTAAGCTACCTTACCAACTCTCCCGATAATTTTAAATGGCCCAATAAACCTTGGGCTTAGCTTCCCCCTTTTTCTGAATCTAATAACGCCCTTCCATGGGGAAACTTTTAGCATGACCATGTCACCAACTTGGAATTCGATTGGCCTTTTCCTTTTATCAGCATACGCCTTTTGCCTGTCTTGAGCCGCTTTCAAGTGTGCCCGAACTATATCGATCTTTTCATTCGTGGCTCATACTATATCTTGGTGAGCAAGTTCACGTGGACCCACTTCACCCCAACAGACCGGGGTTCGACACTTCCTACCGTAAAGCATTTCGTATGGTGCCATCTTAATACTAGATTGGTAACTGTTGTTATACGAAAACTCAACTAACGGTAGGTGAACATCCCAACTGCCTCCAAAGTCGATTATACACGCCCGTAGCATGTCCCCCAATGTTTGTATCGTTCTTTCACCCTGTCCATCCGTTTGAGGATGGTACGCAGTGCTAATGAACAATTTGGTCCCCATTTGCTCTTGGAAATCTCGCCAAAAATTCGAAGTAAACCGGGTATCCCTATCAGACACGATGGACACCGGCACCCCATGACGTGCTATGATTTCATTGGTATAAACTTCTGACATCTTTTCTGACGTATAAGTCTCACGAATCGGAATGAAATGAGCGCTTTTCGTCAATCTATCCACCACTACCCATATGGCATCAAAACCATGATTCGTTTTCAGCAACTTGGTTAACAGATCCATTGTAATATGTTCCCATTTCCAAACCGGAATTTCTAACGGTTGGAGTTTGCCGTATGGTTTCTGGTGTTCCGCCTTGACTTGTAAACATGTCAAGCATTTTTCCACATACTTCGCCACGTCCCTCTTCATTCCGGGCCACCAATAATTTTGTTTCAAATCATTGTACATCTTGGTTGCACCCGGATGAATTGAATAACGGGATTTATGAGCTTCATTAAGTAGAAGCGCCTTTACTCCACAAGTATGTGGGACCCATATCCTTCCGGATCGAGTCTTCAACCCGTGATTCCCATCCGACAAATCTTTCAATTGACCGATTATTCTTTCTTTTTTCCAATTTTCTTCTTTTACTGCTTCTAACTGCGCCTCTCGAATACGTTCAAGTATACCCGAGGTCACCACGAGTTGCATCGACCTTACTCGTATCGGGACGTAGTCCACTTTTCTACTTAGAGCATCCGCCACTACATTAGCCTTTCCGGGGTGGTAATGTATCTCACAATCGAAGTCTTTCACCGTTTCTATCCATCTTCTTTGTCGCATATTTAACTCCTTCTGATCGAAGAAGTATTTTAGGCTCTTGTGATCGGTGAATATGGTGCATTTTACCCCATATAAGTAATGCCTCCATATTTTTAAGGCAAATACCACCGCAGCCAACTCAAGATCATGCGTGGGGTATTTCTTCTCGTGTATTTTCAGTTGTCTTGAGGCATAAGCTATAACTTTGCCCCGTTGCATCAAAACACAACCGAGCCCCGATAGTGAAGCATCAGAATAAAACACCATGTCTTCGACTCCGTCCGGCAATGTCAGTACCAGAGCTTGAGTTAACTTCGCTTTTAGTGTTTGAAACGCCTTTTCTTGATCTACACCCCAAATAAACTTTTCTTTCTTCTGAGTTAATTTTGTTAGTGGTGACGCAATTTTGGAAAAATCTTGAATGAATCTCCTATAGTATCCCGCAAGTCCCGAAAAGCTTCTAATTTCAGAAGGGTTCTTTGGGGGATTCCATTTTGACACGGCCTCTATCTTTGACGGATCCACCAATACTCCGTCGGCACTTATGACATGGCCAAGAAATTGTACCTCTCGTAACCAAAAGGCACATTTAGAGAATTTTGCATATAACTTCTCTCGTCTAAGGGTCTCTAACACTTCTTGTAAGTGATGTGCATGTTCAGCTTCACTTTTTGAATATACCAAGATATCATCGATAAACACGATGACCGACTTATCCAGCATTGGCTTGCAAACCCGGTTCATGAGGTCCATGAAAGCCGCGGGTGCGTTTGTTAGCCCAAATGACATCACAAGGAATTCGTAATGTCCGTATCTCGTGCGGAAAGCCGTCTTCGGCACATCTTCTTCTTTGACCTTTAGTTGGTGATACCCCGATCTAAGGTCAATTTTTGAGAACCAGTTCGCACCTTGTAGTTGGTCGAATAAATCATCTATCCTCGGGAGCGGGTATCGGTTCTTTACCGTGAGTTTGTTTAACTCCCGGTAATCGATACACATGCACATGCTCCCGTCTTTCTTTCTCACGAAAAACACCGGTGCGCCCCAAGGAGACACACTCGGCCTTATGAATCCCTTGTCAAGCAGGTCTTGAATTTGGGACATCAACTCTTGTAATTCCGACGGTGCAAGTCGGTACGGGGCTTTTGCTACGGGTTTCGCACCCGGAATCAATTCGATCCCGAACTCTATTTCCCGTTCAGGCGGTATCCCCGGTAAATCTTCCGGAAAAACGTCTTCATAATCTCGTACTACCGGTACATCTCCAATCTTTCGTGATTCTTTCTCGGGCTCATTAGCGTATATTATGAATGCCTTGCATCCTCGCTTCATTAGCTTGTGAGCTTTCAACATTGAGCATACTATGGGGTTGCCTCCTTTTTCGCCATAAATGGTGACGTGTTTCCCACTCGGAGATGTTAGTTTTATCTCTTTACGGAAGTACACGACCTTTGCATGGTGTCGAGATAGCCAATCCATCCCAACGACTACTTGAAATTCTCCCATCGACATCTGGATTAGATTTATCAAATATTCTTCATCGTCGATGCTCAGTTTACAATTTTCACATACATCACAAACAATAAAGCTCTTGTTATTACCTATCTCTACTTCTAAAGGCACAGGTAATTTTGTTAGAACAAATGAAGGATGTCGAATAAGTCCATATGAAACAAAGGATTTATTCACAGTCGTATCAAATAACACGTGTGCAGGAATTGAATTTACAACAAATATACCTGAGACCACGTCAGGTTCAACCTTTGCTTCTGCGGCGGTTAGTTGAAAAGATCTTGCCTTTGCTTTCGGGGCTTCACCTTTCGGTTCCTGCCCATCCTTCTTTCCAACCAGCTCCGGGCATTCTGACTTCTTGTGACCCGTTCGATAACAATTGTAACAAACCGTCACTTTCTCCGGGCATGATATAGCCATATGTCCCGTTTTCTTGCATATGGGACAAGGCTTATCCTTGTAACGACATTCGCCTTTATGACCCTTCCCACAGATTCTGCAACTTGGCGACCCGCCTTTCGTATTAGATTTCTTTGCGCTTTCGTTTGTTCGTGCCTTCTTAGTAGGGCTTGGATTCACATCTTGTGCCCTTCGTTCACCCCGTTCTATGCTCTTTTTCAGTTCGATCTCCCTTTCCCAAGCAGCATTGACAATCTCGGTAAGGGTCTCATATTTTGAAGGGGTTATGAACTCTCTATACTCCGCACTTAGCATGTTATGGTAGTAATAGACCTTTTGTTCTTCATTTGTAACCAAATCATCACAGAACTTTATCTTGTCCATAAACATCCCCGTGATCTTGTCTATGGATTCACCATTGTGTCTGAGTTGCATGAACTCTTCCTTGATTCTATTTATGACCGCTTTGTGTAACACCCTAAGTTATACCCTTGATTTTTATAATAGTTTGTATCATTTCTAGGAAAATATAATTTACAAAACCTGACTTTCATTATCAAAGTTCATAACTTACATCAAAATAAGTCAACTAATAACTAAGTTGAAACATTTAAAAAGATGTTCAAAACGTGTTTACATCCCATACACAAACGTTTTAAAGATTCAAACATAGCGGAAGCTTAGATATGTAGTGTTCGGTTCTTCATCTGTCACTTGATCGCCATCCGTAAGATTTGTCAATTTACCTAAAATTTAAAACCATTAGAAACATTAGTTTTAATGATATTGTATAATAAAATTCTGAGGTTGAACATCACATTTGAAATGATAAAAACAAAACAACTACTCTGATTCCACCGTAAATTACGGTATCACCGTAATTTACGGTGAACCCTGAAGGTTTCTGGTCACCATAAATCAGTAGACATTCACCGTAACATGTTTGACCCTTACCGTAAATTACGGTATTACCGTAATTTACGGTGGGTCCTGGAAATCAAAGTCTTGTTTGTTTAGTTCACCTCATTCAAACCAAATCTTGTAATTTACCTTAAATCAACCCATTACATCAATTCTAATATTTCTAATGATGTGATAAATATTAATCAAAAATCATAGCACAATCCATCATATTCCGTAGTATAAATTATGTTTCACTCGATTATTTGACCCGTTTAGATACCAAGAGTTAATCATCAACAATGTAATACATACGTCAAATTTCTAACATTTGTTTTGACCCGTCTCACTTGATTAAGACGAAGGTCACTTCCGTGATATATTGAACTATATTGTTTACCATGTTTTCGAAACTACAACATAAAACTATTAATTAATTCATAATGTAACGAAATGGTAAATTCGTACCTCTAGAGCACGCCTTTCCCCCGTGAATTCCCTCCGGCTTGTCCGCTTGATGATCCGGACTCTTTGCCTAGAAAATTTAGTTTTACAACCTTTTTAGAAATCTTTCCATGACCATAATCACATCATTATGAATCATGATAATTTCTGCGTTTTCCTCCTATTCTAACATTTAACTCTTCGATTAGGCATTTCAACGAACACCTTACGGGTCAGATTTTTCTACAATTATTGCTAAGTTCAAGACTTGCAATTTAACATCTACTTTCACTATAATTAAGCCATTTGTACTCCTTTAAACATTCAAATTACCTGAATTTCATCATACCATTCAGCTTTTCTCTAGATTAAAATTCATAATCCTAGTACTTGTCTAGTCTCTACACTATCATAAATCACCTACAATGGTAATTATAATTTCTTCAAGTAACATGCAATGATTTTCACAATTTATCATCTAGGGTTTAATCCTAAACAACATATTACTTCCAGATTCCTTCATGCATGACATATCTAGGTTCAATTTCAGCTCTTCACCATTAACCTAGAATTCATGGTGGAGTAAAATATCAAAATTATACATACCTTTTGATCCCTATGACGAGGTGACCACTAATTCATGTTTAGAATTCGATTTGAAACAGATTTGAGGCTTCAATTTAGTAGATTTTGATGTGAAGCTAGGGTTGGAGAAACCCTTGTGTCGCCCCCTTTCCTCCTGATCGACCAGACACACAAGTTTTGTGTGTTTGGTTTGGTTTTGTTATTATTAGTGATTATCTTTCACATTTGACAAGTTTAACCCCTCTACTATGATTTTCCTTTAAGTTTGAATATCTTAACTATGTTATGAACTATTTCAAGGCTTAAATTTAACTAGGTTAAGTTCCTAGTTGGTAAATTCTTGTTTGTTATTTCATTGAAATTCTAATATAAGGATTTATATTTTCGGGGTGTTACAAGTTCACCCCCCTTAAAAAGTAGGGTGTTACAAGTTCACCCCCCTTAAAAAGGGTTTCGTCCTCGAAACCGAATTACGTACCGAATAAAGTAGGGTGAAGACGTCGCATCTCTTCTTCGGACTCCCACGTAGTGTCCGAACCTTTCCTATGCTCCCATTTGACTTTAACTTGGTCAATTTGTTTATTTCGTAAATGTTTGACCTTTCTGTCTAAAATCTCCACCGGTCTTACCGCATAATTCAGACTATTATCCACTTCGATATCATCGTAATGAATATAAGTCGTTTCGTCTGCTAGGCACTTTCTTAATTGCGACACGTGAAACGTGCCATGGATTCCACTTAGCTCCTCCGGTAATTCAAGGCGGTAAGCTACCTTGCCTACTCTCCCGATAATTTTAAATGGCCCGATAAACCTTGGGCTTAACTTCCACTTCTTTCTAAATCTAATAACGCCTTTCCATGGGGACACTTTTAGCATGACCATGTCACCCACTTGAAATTCAATTGGCCTTTTCCTTTAATCAACATACGCCTTTTGCCTGTCTTGAGCCGCTTTCAAGTGTGCCCGAACTTTATCGATCTTTTCGTTCGTGGCTCTTACTATGTCTTGATGGGCGAGTTCACGTGGACCCACTTCACCCCAACAAACCGGGGTTCGACACTTCCTACCGTAAAGCAGTTCGTATGGTGCCATTTTAATACTAGATTGGTAACTGTTGTTATACGAAAACTCGACTAACGGTAGGTGAACATCCCAACTGCCTCCAAAGTCGATTATACACGCCCGTAGCATGTCTCCCAATATTTGTATCATTCTTTCACTTTGTCCATCCGTTTGAGGATGGTAGCTAATGAACAATTTGGTCCCCATTTGTTCTTGGAAATCACGCCAGAAATTCGAAGTAAATCGGGTATCCCTATCAGACACGATGGACACCGGCACTCCATGACGTGCTATGATTTCATTGGTATAGACTTCTGACATCTTTTCTGACGTATAAGTCTCACGAATCGGAATAAAGTGAGCACTTTTCGTCAATCTATCCACCACTACCCATATTGCATCAAAACCACGATTCGTCTTAGGCAACTTGGTTAACAGGTCCATTGTAATATGTTCCCATTTCCAAACCGGAATTTCTAACGGTTGGAGTTTGCCATAGGGTTTCTGATGCTCCGCCTTGACTTGTAAACATGTCAAGCATTTTTCCACATACTTCGCTACATCCCTCTTCATTCCGGGCCACCAATAATTTTGTTTTAAATCATTGTACATCTTGGTTGCACCCGGATGAACCGAATAACGGGATTTATGAGCTTCGTTAAGTAGAAGCGCCTTTACTCCACAAGTATGTGGGACCCATATCCTTCCGGATCGAGTCTTCAACCCATGATTCCCTTCTGACAAATCTTTCAATTGACCAATTATTCTTTCTTTCTTCCAATTCTCTTCTTTTACTGCTTCTAGCTGTGCCTCTCGAATACGCTCAAGTATACCCGAGGTCACCACGAGTTGCATCGACCTCACTCGTATTGGGACATAGTCCGCTTTTCTGCTTAGAGCATCCGCTACCACGTTTGCTTTTCCGGGGTGATAATGTATCTCACAATCGTAGTCCTTCACCGTTTCCAGCCATCGCCTTTGTCGCATATTTAACTCCTTCTGATCAAAGAAGTATTTCAAACTCTTGTGATCGGTGAATATGGTGCACTTTACCCCATACAGGTAATGCCTCCATATTTTTAATGCAAATACCACCGCTGCTAGCTCGAGATCGTGCGTGGGATATTTCTTCTCGTGTATCTTCAATTGTCTCGAGGCATAGGCTATTACCTTGCCCCGTTGCATCAATACGCAACCAAGTCCCAATAGTGAAGCATCCGAATAAACCACCATGTCTTCGACTCCGTCCGGCAATGTCAGTACCGGAGCTTAAGTTAGCCTTTCTTTTAGCGTCCGAAACGCTTTTTCTTGATCGACTCCCCAAACAAACTTTACTTTCTTTTGGGTTAGCTTTGTTAGCGGCGATGCAATCTTGGAGAAATATTGAATGAATCTCCTATAATATCCAGCAAGCCCCAAAAAGCTTCTAATTTCAGAAGGGTTCTTCGGGGGATTCCATTTTGACACCGCTTCTATCTTTGACGGATCCACCAAAACTCCATCGGCACTTATGACATGACCGAGAAATTGTACCTCTCGTAACCAAAAGGCACATTTAGAAAATTTTGCATAAAGCTTCTCTCGTCTAAGTGTCTCTAACACTTCTTGCAAGTGGCGTGCGTGTTCGGCTTCACTTTTCGAATACACCAAGATATCATCGATAAACACGATGACTGACTTATCCAACATTGGCTTGCAAACCCGGTTCATGAGGTCCATGAAAGCCGCGGGCGCATTTGTTAGCCCAAATGACATCACGAGAAATTCGTAATGTCCGTATCTTGTGCGGAAAGCCGTCTTCGGCACATCTTCTTCTTTGACCTTTAGTTGATGATACCCCGATCTAAGGTCAATTTTGGAAAACCAATTCGCACCTTGTAGTTGGTCGAATAAATCATCTATCCTCGGGAGCGGGTATCGGTTCTTTACCGTGAGTTTGTTTAACTCCCGGTAATCAATACACATACGCATGCTCCCGTCTTTCTTCCTCACGAACAATACCGGTGCGCCCCAAGGAGACACACTCGGCCTTATGAATCCCTTATCAAGCAGGTCTTGGATTTGGGACATCAACTCTTGTAGTTCCGACGGTGCAAGTCGGTATGGGGCTTTTGCTACCGGTTTCGCGCCCGGAATCAATTCGATCCCGAACTCTATTTCCCGTTCAGGCGGTATCCCCGGTAAATCTTCCGGAAAAACATCTTCATAATCTCGTACTACCGGTACATCTCCAATCTTTCGTGATTCTTTCTCGGTCTCATTTGCATAAATTATGAATGCCTTGCATCCTCGCTTCATGAGCTTGTGAGCTTTCAACATCGAACATACTATGGGGTTGCCTCGTTTTTCGCCATAAACGGTGACGTGTTTCCCGCTTGGAGATGTTAGTTTTATCTCTTTGCGAAAACACACGACCTTTGCATGATATTGAGATAGCCAATCCATCCCCACAACTACTTGGAATTCTCCCATCGACATCGGGATTAGATTTATCAAATATTCTTCATCATCGATGCTCAGTTTACAATTTTCACATACATCACAAACAATAAAGCTTTTGTTATTACCTATCTCTACTTCTAAAGGCACAGGTAATTTAGTTAGAACAAATGAAGGATGTCGAATAAACCCATATGAAACAAAGGATTTATTCGCACCCGTATCAAATAACACGTGTGCGGGAATTGAATTTACAGCAAATATACCTGAGACCACGTCAGGTTCAACCTTTGCTTCTGCAGCAGTTAGTTGGAAAGATCTTGCCTTTGCTTTCGGGGCTTCACCTTTCGGTTCTTGCCCATCCTTCTTTCCAACCAGTTCCGGGCATTCCGACTTCTTGTGACCCGTTCGATAACAGTTGTAACAAACCGTCACTTTCTCCGGGCATGACATAGCCATATGTCCCGTTTTCTTGCATATGGGACAAGGCTTATCCTTGTAACGACATTCGCCCTTATGATTCTTCCCACAAATTTTACAACCTGATGTACTACCTTTAGCATCTGATTTCTTTGCTGATTCATTCGTTCTTGCTTTCTTGGCAGGGCTTGGATTTACATCTTGTGCCCTTCGTTCACCCCGTTCTATACTCTTCTTCAATTCAATCTCCCTTTCCCGAGCAGCATTGACAATCTCGGTAAGGGTCTCGTACTTTGAAGGGGTTATGAACTCTCTATACTCCGCGCTTAGCATGTTATGATAATAGTAGACCTTTTGCTCTTCATTCATTATCAAGTCATCACAGAACTTCATCTTGTCCATAAACATCCCCGTGATCTTGTCTATGGATTCACCTTTGTGTCTGAGTTGCATGAATTCTTCCTTGATTTTATTTATGACCGCCTTGGGACTATGGTGTTTAAGAAACGGCGTCTTAAACTCCTCCCAAGTCATGGCCTTAGCCGCTTCACTTCCAATCTCCTTCTTTTTGTTATCCCACCAATCTTTCTCTTGACTCCTTAGTTGACCCGTACCAAAGGCTACGTAGTCTTCTTCGTCACAATGGGTTCTCTCGAATACCCCTTCGATGTCACTTAGCCATCGTTGGCACACTATTGGGTCAACCTCCCCATTATATGTTGGTGGCTTACAAGCCATGAATTCCTTATATGAACAAGGCTTTCGTCCTCCTCGCTTTTCCTTTGTTACATTTGAATCATCTTCCAATTTCTTGATTCTATCTTCTACTATTGATAAAACCGTGTTTTGGATTTTATCAATAAAACCCGACAAATTGTTTTCGATCGCCTTTCCAACCTCTTCGGCAATCACTTCCCTCACTTGTTTGGTGACTCTTGGCACCGCATTATCATTGCCTCCATCAGCCATCTCGATTTCTGAAATGTTTACATAGATTGTTAAACATTCCATTTATAACACATGCCTTACTTGTTTTGATTTAATCAAGTTCATAACTTGATTTAATCATTCTTGTTTCAATTCAATCAAGTTCGTAACTTGATTTAATAATTCTTGTTTCTATTCAATCAAGTCCGTAACTTGATTTAATCATTCTTGTTTCAATTCAATCAAGTTCGTAACTTGATTTAATAATTCTTGTTTCTATTCAATCAAGTCCGTAACTTGATTTAATCATTCTTGTTTCATGCATTTCTTGTTTTTGAGTGAGCTTACACACTCTTTTCATGCTTATTTGTTCATTTCTCATTTTATACATAGTACATAATTATTAACAAAACAAGTTAATTCTTACCGGACGATCGATCAAGCTTGAACCGAACACTTATTGACAACCTTGAGCTCTGATTACCAACTTGTAACACCCTAAGTTATACCCTTGATTTTTATAATAGTTTGTATCATTTCTAGGAAAATATAATTTACAAAACCTGACTTTCATTATCAAAGTTCATAACTTACATCAAAATAAGTCAACTAATAACTAAGTTGAAACATTTAAAAAGATGTTCAAAACATGTTTACATCCCATACACAAACGTTTTAAAGATTCAAACATAGCGGAAGCTTAGATATGTAGTGTTCGGTTCTTCATCTGTCACTTGATCGCCATCCGTAAGATTTGCCAATTTACCTAAAATTTAAAACCATTAGAAACATTAGTTTTAATGATATTGTATAATAAAATTCCGAGGTTGAACATCACATTTGAAATGATAAAAACAAAACAACTATTCTGATTCCACCGTAAATTACGGTATCACCGTAATTTACGGTGAACCCTGAAGGTTTTTGGTCACCGTAAATCAGTAGACATTCACCGTAACATGTTTGACCCTTACCGTAAATTACGGTATTACCGTAATTTACGGTGGGTCCTGGAAATCAAAGTCTTGTTTGTTTAGTTCACCTCATTCAAACCAAATCTTGTAATTTACCTTAAATCAACTCATTACATCAATTCTAATATTTCTAATGATGTGATAAATATTAATCAAAAATCATAGCACAATCCATCATATTCCGGAGTATAAATTATGTTTCACTCGATTATTTGACCCGTGTAGATACCAAGAGTTAATCATCAACAATGTAATACATACGTCAAATTTCTAACAATTGTTTTGACCCGTCTCACTTGATTAAGACGAAGGTCACTTCCGTGATATATTGAACTATATTGTTTACCATGTTTTCGAAACTACAACATAAAACTATTAATTAATTCATAATGTAACGAAATGGTAAATTCGTACCTCTAGAGCACGCCTTTCCCCCGTGAATTCCCTCCGGCTTGTCCGCTTGATGATCCGGACTCTTTGTCTAGAAAATTTAGTTTTACAACCTTTTTAGAAATCTTTCCATGACCATAATCACATCATTATGAATCATGATAATTTCTGCGTTTTCCTCCTATTCTAACATTTAACTCTTCGATTAGGCATTTCAACGAACACCTTACGGGTCAGATTTTTCTACAATTATTGCTAAGTTCAAGACTTGCAATTTAACATCTACTTTCACTATAATTAAGCCATTTGTACTCCTTTAAACATTCAAATTACCTAAATTTCATCATACCATTCAGCTTTTCTCTAGATTAAAATTTATAATCCAAGTACTTGTCTAGTCTCTACACTATCATAAATCACCTACAATGGTAATTATAATTTCTTCAAGTAACATGCAATGATTTTCACAATTTATCATCTAGGGTTTAATCCTAAACAACATATTACTTCCAGATTCCTTCATGCATGACATATCTAGGTTCAATTTCAGCTCTTCACCATTAACCTAGAATTCATGGTGGAGTAAAATATCAAAATTATACATACCTTTTGATCCCTATGACGAGGTGACCACTAATTCATGTTTAGAATTCGATTTGAAACAGATTTGAGGCTTCAATTTAGTAGATTTTGATGTGAAGCTAGGGTTGGAGAAACCCTTGTGTCGCCCCCTTTCCTCCTGATCGACCAGACACACAAGTTTTGTGTGTTTGGTTTGGTTTTGTTATTATTAGTGATTATCTTTCACATTTGACAAGTTTAACCCCTCTACTATGATTTTCCTTTAAGTTTGAATATCTTAACTATGTTATGAACTATTTCAAGGCTTAAATTTAACTAGGTTAAGTTCCTAGTTGGTAAATTCTTGTTTGTTATTTCATTGAAATTCTAATATAAGGATTTATATTTTCGGGGTGTTACACTTTGGGACTATGGTGTTTAAGAAACGGCGTCTTAAACTCCTCCCATGTCATGGCCTTAGCCGCTTCACTTCCAATCTCCTTCTTTTTGTTATCCCACCAGTCTTTCACTTGACCTCTTAATTGACCCGTACCATAAGCTACGTAGTCATTTTCATCACAATGAGTTCTCTCGAATACTCCTTCGATATCACTTAGCCATCGTTGGCACACAATTGGATCAACCTCCCCATTATATATTGGTGGTTTACAGGCCATGAATTCCTTGTATGAATAAGGCTTTCGTCAACTATGCTTTTCCTTTGCTACATTTGAATCATCTTCCAGTTTCTTGATTCTATCTTCTACTATTGATAAAACTGTGTTTTGAATTTTATCAATAAAGCCCGACAAACTGTTTTCGATCGCCTTTCCAACCTCTTCGGCAATCACTTCCCTCACTTGTTCGGTGACTATTGGCACCGCATCATCGTTACCTTTATCAGCCATCTCTATTTCTGAAATGTTTACATAAGTTGTTAAACATTCCATTTATAACTCATGCTTTACTTGTTTTGATTTAATCAAGTTCATAACTCGATTTAATCATTCTTGTTTCAATTCAATCAAGTTCGTAACTTGATTTAATCATTCTTGTTTCAATTCAATCAAGTTCGTAACTTGATTTAATCATTCTTGTTTCAATTTAATCAAGTTCGTAACTTGATTTAATCATTCATGTTTCAATTCAATCAAGTTCGTGACTTGATTTAATAATTCTTGTTTCATGCATTTCTTGTTTTTGAGTGAGCTTACACACTCTTCTCATGCATATTTGTTCATTTCTCATTTTCTACGTAGTACATAATTTATTAACAAAATAAGTTAATTCTTACCGGACGACCGATCAAGCTTGAACCAAACACTTATTGACAACCTTGAGCTCTGATTACCAACTTGTAACACCCATATTTATTTAAATGTAAATATAAGATATATGTGAATCCTACAATCATTTTATATAATAAGGTCCAAAAGAAGAGTATTTAAAGTATCCACATTAGTTTTCTTCTTACTAATTAAAACATTTTAAAGGTTGTTTAACAAACACTTTACAATCGTAACATTGTTCAAAACGACTTAAAATATGCGGAAGCTTCAAAAATATGTGTTCGGTTCTTCAAAAGTTTGCTTGATCATCATCCGTAGTCCTTAAGTACCTAAACTGAAATGTTTGCATAAAACATTTGTATTAGAATGCTTAGAAATAATCCATAAATGAACTAGAATCAAAGTGAATTCAAATAATTACAATTATAAAAATATATAATTTGTGTCAGGTTCCACCGTAACTTACGGTCCTACCGTAAGTTACCGTAGTTGATTTTCAACAATGTTCACCGTAAATCAGACGAATTCCACCGTAAGCATTTAACCTCCACCGTAAATTACGGTACTATCGTAATTTACGGTAGTACCTGGAATTTCATGTTTTGTTTTTGTTTGTTCATTACACCAAGACCCCAACTCTCGGATTTCAGTTTTCTATGATACCGATACATTAAAACCTTGTATTTCTTATATGTTATATATTAACCAATCATCAAAGAACAATCTATCATATTTTGGAGCATTAATCATGCCTTACTTCATTGTTCGACCCGTTTGGATACCAAGATTTTGGCTTCAAACACGGTATTTCGAAAATCCACTTTCTATCACCTGTTTTGACCCGTTTCACTTGTTTAAGACGCAAAGTCACTTCCGTGACGTATTGGTCTATCTTGTTTACCATGTTTTCAAAACTACAACATAAAACTAACAAATAGATTATAATGTAACGAAACGATAATTTCGTACCTTTAGATCACGTCTTTCCCCCGTGAATTCCCTCCGGCTTGTCTGCTTGATGATCCGGACTCTTTGCCTAGAAGATTCAGTTTACAGCTTGTTTAGAATTCTTTTCATGACCGTAATCATATCATTGTGAAACATGATCAAATCTGCGTTTTCATCATATTCTTATCATTTAAATCCTCTCTTAGGCATTTCATCAAACACTTAACGGGTCAGATTCTTCTATAATTATTACCAAGTTCATGATTTGTAATTAACATCTAATTTCACTAAATTAGTAAATTTCACATATATCTTGACATCTATATTTCTGAATTTACTTTACCAAATTCAGATTTCACTATATCAATAGTCATAATTCTAGTATTCTTCAAGTTTTCTTCAAGCTCATAGTCTCCTAACATGTAAACCCAAAACCTTACAAACATGATGCAAAGTTTTCACAAGGAATCACCTAGGGTTTGACTCTAAACATCATATTAATTCAACATTCATTCATGCATGTCATAACTAGGCTCAATTTCAGTTTTTCACAATTAACCTAGAATTCATGATGGACCAAAGTACCAAAATTTTACATACCTTTTGATCCTTACGACGAGGTGATTACTAATTTGTGTTTAGAATTTGATTTGGGACGGATTTGAGGCTTCAATTTTGCAGATTTTCATGTGAAGCTAGGGTTTGGAGAATACCCTGGTCGCCCTCCTTCCTCTTGTTCGACCAGACACACCCAAGAATGGTGTGTTTGGTGAGTTTTGTTAAAATTCAGAATTTAACTTTCATTCTTGGGCAAGTTTAGTCCCTCACTTATCAACTAGTTTTAATTACTAGTGTTTTTAATCTAGGGTTGGTTATTTCTAAGCTTGTAATTTTAACTAGGTTAAAATTTCTAGATGGTAAGTTCTTGTTTATGAAATCCTTAAATTTCTAATATCAGATTTATATTTTCGGGGTGTTACACATAGTAGGATATCCAAAGGTACTAACTCAAATCCTTAATGGGCTTCTACGTAATAGTTAAGACACTTGGATTATATAGTACCATTTCATAATTCAAAAGAGACCCCTTGAATGGTCTAGCTAAAAAGATTGATTCAAAAATCTGGTTAGGAATGTCATGTGATGATATAGCTGAAAAGACTCCTTGGTGGTCTATTTAAAAAGATCATTTGTCGATCTAATTAAAAGGACCCTATGTGGTGGTCTAGTCACACTCATCACTGGTTTGATTTTCTTCCCCTACACATTATAAAATGCATTGTGTGGAGTATGCAAGGAATAACGTAATTATGGATGCATACATAATTATGAAATTCAGTGCACGGGAACCACAGTAAGATTTATCGTGTGTAAGAACCGATAGCGGCAACAATAACAAAACGTGAACAATGTAATGGAGGTACGGTGACGCACCTATGGCGCTTCATATACTTGATATAAGTGTCCCTCTTACATTGCAAGCATGATGTTATTTAAAGTTACTAGAAGTTTGATGTCTCATAAAATACACATATTTCCCCCGTGTAAAGTGTATTATTTTTGTATAGTTTTTATTTAGTTTGAGTGTTATTATATATTATTTTGTGTTTTGCTAGGTCCTGTTACAAATGGAGCGAAAATGAGTAATAAGTGAATAGCCAACCAGTTGGGCAGAGTGGGGTGCCAGTGACATAAGTAAAAATTGCCGCTATTATTCTCAAGTAGGCCGAGCCCACTATCTCTACAATATTAAAGAATGGCGACCATATTTATTATTGTGACTATTGTGGTGGGGGTTGACAAACACAAAACAAAGTAAAGAAGCACAGACCAAGATTATGTGAATATGGATGTGGGCCTTTTTATGATCATTAATCTAACTTGAATGATATATACATCAGGGGTTTAGGTCTTGTTGGGCTAATAAAAAAAGACCTTTGATACATAGAGGAACAAACAAAAGGATTCCATTCAAGACAGAATTGGGCCGCTCACATGAGGACAACCGCCAAATGATTCAGCCATGCATGGTTCACGATTAAGTTGGGTATTATTTTGTTTCTAGTGGGCCTTTGAAATATTAGTTAATAAAACCCTATAGGCCAATGGATATTGATATATATTGACGTGAGGTTGGAGGTTCCAGAGTAAATTTCTATTTTAGTCCCTGAGTTTTGTTCAAATTTGCTATTTTAGTCCAAATAGTTTTTTTTTCGCCCCTGGGTCCCTGACTTTTCTCTTTTGTTGCCATTTTGATCACATACCCTAACTCTGTAAAAAAAAAAACTCAGTTTAGTTAAGGGTATTTTGGTCAGTTTATAAATATGTTTTGCTTTATGCCATTTTCATCCAGTATCTATTTTGCATTTATATATTTTTTTTTGCCTTTTTCACATAAATATATTAAAAAAATTTATTTTAACTAATAAAAATAAAACAAACTTTTTAACATATATGCATATGAATTTGATATCACCATCACCACCATCAATTTCTTTCATTTTTTTTCACCACCACCACCATTGTTCATGGTCACCACCATGCTCCACCGTTAACCATCACCACCATCATCCACGGTTCACAATCATTGTCATCCTCCACCCATCACAACAACAATTGTTCATACCAACATCAAAACCCATCCCGACCTCCAACCCCAAATCAAAACCCACCACACCTCAATCCACAACCAAATACACACATCATTCCCTAAACCACAAAATACTCTGTTTTCTCCGACATCCAATCACAAGTTCACTGAACATTCGCCGGAGAATACACTGATGTCCGGAGATGAGTTTCGAAATCGGTTTTCCTGAACACACCAGGTTATTACCACTTACCTCGGTCACCGGATACTCGCCTGAACACACACCTTTGTTTGCCGGAGTCCGTCCACCACCATCCCCAAAATCCGTCCCCCGCCGTCCCCAAAATCCGTCCACCACCGTCCCCATAATCCGTTCAACAAATCATACCAGATCTGCAACCATCGTCACATTTGCACATGTGATATCAGATCACCTTTGATTAATATAACATTGGGTGGTTCGATTTTACCTCGATTCCAGATCTAGAACATCCAAGACCGATCGGAGCTCTTGGGTCTTCATCGGAATACTAACTTGACCAGAATAACAACCTCAACCTTACTAGCCGTCACAATAAACGAAACCCTAAAGTTGTCATTCTCCTCCCCTGCGTCTCGTCTCCATCTCCGATCGTCTCTGCAGGTTCGCCAGAAAATAGTGGTAAAGCTGGTGGCGGAGGTGAGTAACGTGGTGGAGGTTATTCTAGACCATTACATGCTCGTTTATCTGGTGGTGGTGGAAGGGATGGATGATGGTAATGGTGGGTGGTGAAGGGGAGGTGGGTGACGGTGGTGGAGGTGGAGGAGATGCCATGGTGGTTTTTGTGTTCTAAAGAAAGTGATAATAAGAATAGAGAAGGAGATGAGATCAGAATCTGTGTATATGTATAATATATATCTGTAACAATAATAATAACATATAAATGAATAAAAAAGATAAATGTAAAAAGAGTTTTGGATCAAAATGGCAACAAAACAAAACATATATGTAATCTGACCAAATTATCCTTAACTTAACTGACATTTCTTAACAGAGTTAGAGGGTTGGATCAAAATGGCACAATAATGGAAAAGTCAAGGACCCAGAGGAGAAAAAAACTATTTGGACTAAAGTGGCAATTTGAGACAAACCTCAGGGACTAAAATGGCAATTTACTCGAGGTTCCAGGAGGTGAATATCATTGTTTTTCGGAAACATAATAAGACAGAAGGCATTGGCAGCAGACATAAAGTGAAGCAAGTGGAGGCAGGAGCGTTTTGGGTTCGTTAAACATTAGTTTTTCGTATTTCTTTCGCCTTGAACCATGATTTCTTTCGCCTTGAACCATGATTTCTTTCGTTTCCAGACTTTGTTCAGTTGTTTTATCGATTATTATGAGTAGCTACACGTTATAAACTACCTGGGTTTAGATGAACTTGATGATTGTAATGCGATTTTGACATGATTATGGTTATTTGATGTGATTTACATAACTTTGCCTTGTGATTGATCATGATATTGCATGTTGGTGTGTTTTGATTGATTATTGGTTGATGAATTCAGCGGTTTAGGCACATAGAAATATCCCCTAGACTTAGACTTTAATTTGAATCGTTGATCTTAGGGTTTTCGGTTTGAATATTGAGTTGAGAAATTGACCAATTCGATTAATAATTAAAATTAATATACTAAAACTTCCTTCCTCATCTTGTGACTCAAAAGACGATTAAAGTGAGCTAGGTTATTAGCTAATCATTGGTGGGTAGATTGGGTGACCGATAGCTCGGGCTCGTTTATTACATCGTGGTTAAGGTTTCCTAGGATTTCAATCTTCAAAGTTTGGTTTGCTTTGCCTTTTGAGAGTTTTGGGGTAGAGTTACTTTCATTGCTTGATTCTCATAGGATTTGGTATCGATAGGTCGAGCCGGTTTGTTCTAGCACTTTACATTTCGTCTTTATCTTTCGTTTGATACATCTCTAGCGGGGGGGGGGGGGGGGTTAATCGAGGGAGTAGGATATTTAACCATTGTCACTGTCAGAGTAGCATTGCATGATTCTAGGGATTCGACACCTAGGTAGTCCTTGTCTCATCATATTTGACCTACACTTTGCCTTCAAGTTTGTTTGCTTATTGCGTTGCTTGTCTTGTTCACCATTTTCTTAATTAATTAGGTTATTAGTTAAACATCAAAAATCAACTTAAAATTGACTTTGTATTCGACAACCGTTTATTATCTAAAATTGACTTTGGATTGATATACGGTCTTGCCATCTACACTACACTACGACCGGTGCACTTGCCAATTGTGTGTGGTTTAGTTTGCGATTCCATTTTAAAACTTGTTCGAATTTATTATATACATTTTCACACATCAAAGTTTAGAACCCTAACCAGTGTTGTTTTATCTTTTCGACTTCAAGTTTCGAGTTCTCACAAGTTTCCTCTAAATAAATTTCGGGACGAAATTTCCTGAAGTAGGGGAGACTGTGACATATGTGCCTCCACGGCCATCATAAGAATACAAAACCAATGAAATCCTGTTTTTCAATCTTGGGATTTGTATAAATATGTGTGTCATTTGCACATATCAATTCTTTTTCGATTTCGCTAAATCGCTTTCTAGAAAGTTATATGCGAACTTATGCGTAAACGTAATCAGTTTAACGCGAAAAACACTCCAGAACAGTGACATGAGCTTAACATTCCTTAAATAACCTTTACATAACTTAGAAATAAGTTTTGGAGGGTTTGGTGTGTCGAAATCAAGTTTATTCGATCGCAGGGACTAATTGCGTCAAACTGCAAAAGTCTGCTGATTCGAATGGTATCAAACATTCCAGAACTTGACCATAAGTTAAATATACCACAAATATCCTTTACATAGCTTAGACATAGGCTTTGAGGGGTTCGGTGTGCAAAAATAAACTTATTTGGTCAATCAGGGACTAAAAGCGTCAAAAAGTGCATAAGTTTGAATTTTTGCGCATATCTTACGTTCTGAATATATCCGGACATCCAAAAATTTATGTAATCATTAAAATATTTTATTTTAGTGATTGGCATAATAAAATCCCATTCGTAGTGTAATTTGGATCGTTTTTCGCGTCCGTTCATGTTTCGTCGTAGTTAACCAAACAACGCAATCGTACGGCCAAACGAACCGACATCCGAGATATTTTTGAGCATGTTTCATGTTCGCTATACTTTAACTTCATTATAGAGACTTGAAATGATGTTAGCGGGGCTTAAATGTGTCAAAAATGCATCGAAAACCATGTTTTACACATTCAGGGGCCATTTCTGACAATCAGCCAAACTTGGCTTAGGCGGGGCGCGTAAGACTCTTACTGAGTCTACGCGGGGTGCGAGAGCCCATCAGACCTGCAAAAACCAGTTTTCTGCATTCAGCAGCTGGTTTCTGGGTTTTCTTCATGGTTTTGCAACTCTAGGGGCTTGTTTTGGGCACCCATAGATTACCAAAACAGTGGGTGATACTTGTACGGTCCAGATTGAAGCTCATTTATCGAGGAACAATCCTAACAGTTTTGAGAAATCTATAAATACCCACCCCCAATTTCATTTCAACTTACACTTGATCTGAATTTTCTCTAAGTTGAAGTTCAAAACTTCATACCTGAGAATTTTTAGATCAAACCTCCATCGCTTGGACCTCTTGTAAGTTTCTTTCGTTCTTTTATGCATTTTTAAGCGTAAAATTCAAACTGTGTTTGACTTTCTGCTTTGACTGGTCAACTGTTAACACGAAGTTCGTTTGAACTTCGCAACGTGAGCGTAATCACGATGGTTATAGTCCCTTGTGACTATACCTATTGATTACCACGTTATTTAGGCATAGTGACGAGTCATAGTTTCGGTCAAAATATGCGTTTTTGCGTATTTTGAAACCAAACTATTCTTGGGTATCAATACCCTTTGTTTTGATATCAAACTTGTTTTCTAACTCCGTTAAGCATGTTTTAACATGTTTAACTCGTCACTTTTAGTTTAGTGCTTATATAGGGTCGTAAGATAAGCGGTCTAAACAACCGCTTAGACTTTCGAACCCGACCCGTTTGGTCAATCATTAGGATCCGACGAAACATATTTTGTGACCATAGTTGTATAGGGAATAACCTTCCGAGGTTATACCTTGTGGTCACTTCGTTTAGTTAGTTGTATGATAGGTAGTTTATATGCCTTAGAATAATGACCAAAATGCCCTTTTTATGCATAAATTCATTTTAAGCATATGTAACCTAAATCTTGACATCTAAACTGATTAGGTAACATTATTAGATATGTTAAGGCATATAATACTTGTCATAGGACTAGTTAGGCAGTCCGAAAGCGTTTTACGCGAATGACGCATTAAAGTAGCGTAAGTTACCTAAACGGGTCGTAATGGGTCTTAAACACTTAGGTTAGGTTTCAATTTAGTATTGTAGGCTTTGTTAAACCAAATCATATGAGTTCCAATACTCATTTGGTTTACGGAACCTCATCCTATCCGATCTTCCGATTTAGGTCCGGTTTATTTACATAGTTACCTATATTAGGTGTCGTTTGATTTCCGTGATCCCTCTAGCTTTGCTTGGTTGTTATTCAAGACTTCTAAGCATTCTCAAGTGAGTACATAGTCCCCTCTTTTACTGTTTTCAAATGTTTTTAGGTGAAACATGTGTACCTATTCGATATTTTCATGATTTCAATTATATGATTATACATGATAGTACTTATCTTTTGACAACTTGATTGATTATCTATGGTTCAAACACTAATTTTTCAAAGAATATAAAGTAAATTGTTGGATTGTACTTATTTTATACATTCATCAAGCCGAATGGTTGTACGATATAGCGCTATACGACTTGACATCCCATTCCTGTTGTATGGAATGTCAGAAACCAAATTTTTACCAAATAGAAATTGCCTTTGTGGTATTTCTATAGTCTCTAAGGTGTAGTTTGATGCACTAAGGTTTGAATGTAATGCCAAATCACATTTTCTTTTGTATATTTGATGTGTGCAAAATGCAACATATAAATTACATCAAATAAGGCATAAAACTAACCCTTTTTTAGTACTAATGTTGGAAAAGTGTGCTTTTGTCTTCCTTTTGTATTTTCAGGGTTAAATGAGCTTAAATTAACAAAAGAAGCAAAAATGAAGCCAAATCTAACAATAATACAAGAAAAGGAAGAAACGTGGCGTGCCCGACCCCTCGACAGCAACTTCCCAAGCAAAAACAAGACATCAGAAGACTGAACATGCCCCGTGCTCAGTGAGCACGGGGGGCGTGCCCAAGTGTCTGCAGAAAAGACAAAGCTGTAGAAGCTTCTATTTCCCAACACGGGGGCGTGGCCAGTGGACACGGGGCCATGGTCAACGCTAAGATTCACAGAATCTAGGCAAATCTTGATAGTACAGATATGCTTCTGCGCACGGGGTCGTGCCCAGCGGACACGGGGGCATGGTCAACTAATGCAGACAAACTGTAATTAATGAAGAAAGAGAAGATGGGTGGACACGGGGCCGTGCCCAACGGGCACGGGGCCGTGTCCGAGATTCTGTGCAGGCTATAAATAGGGGTGCTTGGCTCACTTGCAAATCATCCCTTGGCAAACCACCTCTCTCACACTTCACCCACCCACCACCACCATCACAACCCACATCCACCACCATCATCCATCGTAGAGTGTGTGAGTAGTCTCTGGATCCAAGATTGACCATAAGAGTTCTTAACAGTCAAAGGCCATGTTTGCCTAAGTCTCTTACATCACTTGGTGAAGACAAGCATTTAGTGTAATACTTTTTATTTTTAATCTTTTCGCACTTTTTATTTGGTTATGTATTAATGACTTTAATAACTAGTTTCTTATATTGAAGGTGAATCTTCCTTATCATTTGTCCGTGGTGTCTTGGCATTATTTTACTGTCTATATAAAATAAAAGATTTTCACCATTCATATCTCCACAGTCTATATGAAGATATATTGGCTACCTGGTCGGGTGTTAAGGGAAAGGTTTGGTAAGCGTCTTGCCTTGTTCAGTGTATAGATCCTGCAAGGACCTGGGTCAAGTTTAGTAGGACCTCCTTCAATACCCACTGGTATTGGATGGCGGGGGTCCGAACTCCTTGATCCCCTCATATGTAAACTACTATTAAAACTTTAACCCGGCTACTTAGAATTGTATCCCTGCTAACTCAAACTACTTAGCCGAGGGTAACATCACCTTCAAAAGAGGGGCCAACCACAATATGCATTAATAACTTAATTAATTATCTTTCAATAATCCAACCCTTTAGGATTGTATCCTTGCTGACTCAAACTACTGGGTTGAGGGTAACGTCACCTTCAAAAGAGGGGCCTACTACTATAACTAAGATAATCTCTTAAAAAATGCAGAAGTGCAGAAATAATCAAAGGTTACAATAAAGGCGAGTCGGATCCAAGTGATTCATCTTGCCTATCTTTTTTATTTTTATTTTTATTTTCAGCATTTGTAGCTAGTTTTATTTTCTTGTTTAAAAACCTTTTTCTAAATTTTTAATTTGATTAGTGATGTGTGTAAAATGCAACATATAAATTACATCAAATGAGGCATAAAACTAACCCTTTTTTAGTACTAATATTGGAAAAAGAGTGTTTTTGTCTTCCTTTTGTATTTTCAGGATTAAATGAGCTCAAAAACGCAAAAGAAGCAAAAAGACAGCTAAATCCAACATAAATACAAGAAAAGGAACATTAGTGGACTGCCCGAACCCTCAACGGCACCTTCCAAAGCAAAATAGAGAAAACAGAAGGCTGAACACGCCCCGTGCTCAGCCAGCACGGGGCCGTGCCCAAGAAGCAGCAGAAAAGACAAATCTATAGAAGCTTCTATTGCCCACCACGGGCCGTGCTCAGCGGACACGGGGGCGTGTCGAAAGTACAGCAGGCGCATTTATTGTAATTGCGAATTACAATTAATGAGGAGAGAGGGTGTCAGACGGGCACGGGGCCGTGTCCAGCTCTCTGTTCAGCCTATAAATAGGAGTGCTTGGATTCATTTCATCTCATCCCTTGGCACACCACCTCTCTCACACTTCATCCACCACCCACCACCATCACAACACCATCATCCACCACCATCATCCATTGTCCATCATAGAGTGTGTGAGTCGTCTCGGGATCCAAGATTGATCGTAAGAGTTCTTGACAATCAAGGCCATGTTTGCCTAAGTCTCTTACATCAATTGGTGAAGACAAAGTGTCTAGTGTAATACTTTTTATTTCTAAACTTTTGCACTTTTTATTTGGTTTTGTATTAATGACTTTAATAACTAGTTACTTATGTTGAAGGTGATCTTTCCTTATCGTTTGTCCGTGGTGTCTTGGCATTATTTTACTGTCTATATAAAATAAAGGATTTTCACCATTCATATCTCCACGGTCTATATGGAGGTATGTTGGCTACCTGGTAGGGGGTTAAGGGAACGGTTTGGTAAAGGTCTTGCCATTGTTCAGCGTTTAGAGGTCCTGCAATGGACCTGGGTCAAATTTAGTAGGACCTCCTTCAATACTTCACGGTATTGGATGGCGGGGGTCCAAACTCTTTGATCCCCTCATAAGTTAACTACTATTAATACTATAACCCGGCTATTTAGGACTGTATCCCTGCTGACTCAGACTACTTAGCCGAGGGTAACGTCACCGCCAAAAGCGGGGCCTACCACAATACTGCATTAATAACTTAATTCATTATCTTCCAATAATCCACCCCTTTAGGATTGTATCCCTGCTGACTCAAACTACTGGGGTGAGGGTAACGTCACCTTCAAAAGAGGGGCCTACTACAATAACTAAGATAATCTCTTAATTATGTGCAAAAGTGCGGAAATAATCAAAGGTTATACTAGATACGAGTCGGAACCAAGTGATTCATCTTGTCTATCTGTTTTTATTTTTATTTTTATTTTCAGCATTTTAGTTAGTTTTATTTTTCTTAGTTTAAAACATTTTTTCTAAACTTTTTATTTTGGTTAGACGTTGAGGATAAACCGGTACTAAAAGCTCTTGTGTCCTTGGACGACCTCGGTATCTTACCAACACTATATTACACTCAACGATGGGTGCACTTGCCCATATGTGTGTTTAGTGTTAGTGAAATATCGTGTTTTATAAATTTAAAACTTGGCTAAAATAAGTGTTAAAAAGGGCTTAAAATATACACCTAATATATACGACACTTCGCGCACATCAAGTTTTTGGCGCCGCTGCCGGGGACACAAGGATTTTAAGAAAGTTAGGAATCAACGGCCTAATCATCTTTTATTTTTCTTTTTATTTTTTTAGATTTTCTTAGTTTTTCAGCTTCTGCAGAGCTCAGCACGGGCCGTGCCCGCTGAACACGCCCCCGTGCTCAATCATTGGAACTGGCAATCCAGTTTTACATCAGACAGTAAGCTGAACACGGGGCCGTGTCCACTCAACACGCCCCCGTGCCCAAGTTTCAGTTACTGAAAACAGAACCGTTAGATCCCGACGGTTGGTAATTTCTGACATAAACATGAGTGATAGTAATTATTTTTACTTTCGGCACTCTTATGGTACGTGGTGTCAATTATGTGGTGGCGAACATGAAGAAGTAAAATGCTACTTCCTAAATTATAGGCCCCACTACATGGACCCACAATCTTCTCACAACCTTAAGAGGGGCGAAAGTAAAAATAAGCACTATTTCTCCCTCGAATGCGCCCAACCAGATATTCTAGGGGAAATGCTCCTTAGCGAATTATTTCAACTAGAAGAGCTAATTCTGAAATGGATAGAAGAGCTTGGGAAGGATTTTATTGATCCGCCCCAAGACGATACCCATGAAGAAATGTTGGAACCGTATTCCGACAACCTCGTTGCTCCCGAAAATACCTTCGTACCTAGCAAAGACTTGGACGATAGTCGTCCCTGTGTCGATTGTGCCGTGAAGGACTCTCCATCGACTTCGTTCGGTGCATACATAGACCTGAGCGATTCGGCATATACCTTCTTTAACAAGAGCCCGGAAAAGGGTTGGACTTGTCCACCTAGAATGAAAATAGGAATTACCCTCACCGACAACCTCTTGCGTTCTCGCCTTAGTCTAGGACAATTAAGGTATATTAGGCACTTTGGGGTTGTTCCAACCAGTAAGGAACCACCCGATATCGGGGAGATCCTTGAAATAGCAAAACTCCATAAAGCAGCCTCCAGACACGGGGCCGTGTCCAGGTCAACACGCCCCCGTGCTCACTAAAAAGATTCTCTGCTGATTTGGTCAGAATACGGACAAAATGTGTCAGGATTTTCTCTGAACATGGGGCCGTGTCCAGTCAACACGGGGCCGTGCCCAGGGCGCTGTCGTTTTCTTTAAATGTAGCCTGATTCCTGCTCATTTTGACCACTTCAATTGACAGAGATCCCTGGGATTTTCACTCATACCATCCTAGGTAAGTGTCAAAAGAAGGTTCCAAGGGACCCTCTTGTCCTTTCCACTTTTATTCATTTCCTCCTCTTTCAAAATTTTTCAAAAGTTCCTCCATGGAATCTTGGAAATCCCTTGATTCCAATCCTCTATGTGAAGTTTGTAAGATTATTTGCTAAAGATTCTGGGCTAAAGTTAGTTGTATAACTTTATTTTAAATTATCCGAGCTTAAAACCCAGATGAAAATCATAAAAATAATTTAAAACTCCAAGATTCTTTAGCCAAAAATCCTGCAGACAAATGGACACGGGGCCGTGCTCAACGAGCACGGGGCCGTGTCCAGGGGCTCTGTTTTGTAAAAATTTAGCTTTCTTCGGTTTTCTTCACAGAAAATGGCAAGCAGAACAAGCGGATCATCTTCAAGGAATAACCGACAAGGGAGGAGATCTTCAACAGCAGAAGACTCTCTTGTAAACTATGTTTACGCTCTAAGGGAGGCTATTGATGAAATGACGGGAGTGGAAGAAGCATTGGTCGACCGTATCAACCATCTTACTGTGGGGCTGGAGGGCTGTCTCCATGAAGTAAACCTCTTGCACCAGAGGTTGAACCTTCTCGCTTCCCCACCTTTGGTACCCATAATAACCCAAAGGGCGTGGAACATGGTGCCCGAAGTTGTCATTCCAGCTGAATGGTACGCCATGCACCAAGAGCTTCCTCGAAGAGTGGTGCAAGGAGTCCCGGTGAATGTTCCCCCTCAACCACCAACAGCAGAAGAAAACGAAGCTGCATTCTTCCTCCCTAGGGAGATCGAAGAATGGCTTTAAACAAAGTTTAGGGAGGAACTCGTTCGGCTAAAAGTCCTACTCTATCGGGAAATCATTCTCGAAATTTTCCTAAATTAGTAGAACTCCTTATGATAACCTCGTGTACTTGCTGACCTATCTAGTTAAGTTTTAATTTTAGTTTAATTTAGGATTATGTAAGTTCTTTCTATGATGAAATGAAATGATGGTTTTAATGTTTGGATGGTTTGTAATGAATGAAACACACTCATGGTGGTAAAGGATGAAAAGGGGAACGAGAAAAATGATCCCATGCACAAGAACGAGGCAACCCGACAATTTTCTCCATTTCAGAAGGTTCAACACTGGCCGTGCCCAACCAACACGGCCCCGTGTCGAACCACCTGCAGAAAACGCCCAGTACAGGTAACTGGACACGGGCCGTGTTCACCCAACACGCCCCCGTGTCCAGACTTCTGTTTCTCTTATTTCAATTTTGTTACTGGCACTTGAACACGGGGCCGTGACCGGATAACACGGGGCCGTGTTCAGTGCCCAGTAACACAAATTTTTGCTTTCTAAACACAATTTTACACATCTAATCAACCTAAAAATTTATTTTTGGGACACATTGAGGAGAATGTGTAATTTAAGTGTGGGGGGGATGCTAAAACCTTGAATCTTGCAAGTCCTAAATACAAGCCTTACACAAAACTCTATTGGAACCGCTAATCACCCCAAATTTTTTCAAAAATTTCATTTTTTTTACTTGTCTAGGTTTAACTCGGGAAATTCAAGTTCTCAAAAAGGTTGTATTTTTACAAATTTACAACCGATAGCGTAGTGATAAAAAGAACCAACATAAGAAAATTATGAAAAGGCATGACAAACTTATTTAAAATTTGATTATATATACTTGATCACATAAAAACCCATTCCCACAAAAGTGAGTTTTGAGCCTTTATTGAGCACACAATTACATATCATTTGACTAAATGCTCATTTTTCGTTTCTTGTGTGAATAGCTGCTTGGTTCTTACGACTCTAGAACTTGCCATGACAATACATTCCCGGTCCTTATCAACTTAAACCCGAGTAAGTAAATGATGGAGGCATTAGGACTAACATTTTTCATTTCTACACCATTTTTTTTTCTTTTTCTTTTACCACCTACCCAAAAAATCCCCCTAGTTAGCCCCTTTGAGCCTAAACCTTTTCGTTTCATCACCCAAAACAAAAACCCTTTCACCCACCAAAACCTTTTTCATTTTTAACCCTTTATTTTAGTAACAAGTTCGGTTCTTCGTGAAAAAAAAAATAAATAAATAAATAAATTTTTAATGAAGCAAAAAGAAAATAAACAAACAAAGTAATCAAAAATAACTTTGTTTGAATAAAAGCTTCATTAAAAATAAAAAGTTGCAAAAAAATACGAAAACCGACACTTGTTACGCTTTTAGCCCTTTTTCTACTAACCACTAACCCAACCACCTACCTTTAACCCTAGCCAACCCTTAACCCACAAAGTCCTCTTGATATCTACAAAGGTATAAAAGTTAAAAAGGAGGAGGATTGATTTCTTGGCAAGCCTATGGTAGGAATAAGTTCCGTGCCGCTCTCGAGTGATTCACTAAAAATACACCTTCGGCCGAGTGTGAGTGATTTCCCCGCGAGGTATGTGAACTTGTATATAAATAGAATTTTAAAAAGGCATGTTATGCCCAAATAAGTAATTTCTTTTATGAACAGTTCTAAATAAATCATTACGAATAGGAGTGTAAATAAATAAAAATAAAACCCAAAAAGATCTTGGAAATCCCGACACTCTATGACAAGCCCAAAACATTCCCTTCTACCTATTCCATTTGGGAGTGTAAGCCAAATATTAAAGAGTTTTGCTTGAGGACAAGCAAAAGTTCAAGTGTGGGGGTATTTGATGTGTGTAAAATGCAACATATAAATTACATCAAATGAGGCATAAAACTAACCCTTTTTTAGTACTAATATTGGAAAAAGAGTGTTTTTGTCTTCCTTTTGTATTTTCAGGATTAAATGAGCTCAAAAACGCAAAAGAAGCAAAAAGACAGCTAAATCCAACATAAATACAAGAAAAGGAACATTAGTGGACTGCCCGAACCCTCAACGGCACCTTCCAAAGCAAAATAGAGAAAACAGAAGGCTGAACACGCCCCGTGCTCAGCCAGCACGGGGCCGTGCCCAAGAAGCAGCAGAAAAGACAAATCTATAGAAGCTTCTATTGCCCACCACGGGCCGTGCTCAGCGGACACGGGGGCGTGTCGAAAGTACAGCAGGCGCATTTATTGTAATTGCGAATTACAATTAATGAGGAGAGAGAGTGTCAGACGGGCACGGGGTCGTGTCCAGCTCTCTGTTCAGCCTATAAATAGGAGTGCTTGGATTCATTTCATCTCATCCCTTGGCACACCACCTCTCTCACACTTCATCCACCACCCACCACCATCACAACACCATCATCCACCACCATCATCCATTGTCCATCATAGAGTGTGTGAGTCGTCTCGGGATCCAAGATTGATCGTAAGAGTTCTTGACAATCAAGGCCATGTTTGCCTAAGTCTCTTACATCAATTGGTGAAGACAAAGTGTCTAGTGTAATACTTTTTATTTCTAAACTTTTGCACTTTTTATTTGGTTTTGTATTAATGACTTTAATAACTAGTTACTTATGTTGAAGGTGATCTTTCCTTATCGTTTGTCCGTGGTGTCTTGGCATTATTTTACTGTCTATATAAAATAAAGGATTTTCACCATTCATATCTCCACGGTCTATATGGAGGTATGTTGGCTACCTGGTAGGGGGTTAAGGGAACGGTTTGGTAAAGGTCTTGCCATTGTTCAGCGTTTAGAGGTCCTGCAATGGACCTGGGTCAAATTTAGTAGGACCTCCTTCAATACTTCACGGTATTGGATGGCGGGGGTCCAAACTCTTTGATCCCCTCATAAGTTAACTACTATTAATACTATAACCCGGCTATTTAGGACTGTATCCCTGCTGACTCAGACTACTTAGCCGAGGGTAACGTCACCGCCAAAAGCGGGGCCTACCACAATACTGCATTAATAACTTAATTCATTATCTTCCAATAATCCACCCCTTTAGGATTGTATCCCTGCTGACTCAAACTACTGGGGTGAGGGTAACGTCACCTTCAAAAGAGGGGCCTACTACAATAACTAAGATAATCTCTTAATTATGTGCAAAAGTGCGGAAATAATCAAAGGTTATACTAGATACGAGTCGGAACCAAGTGATTCATCTTGTCTATCTGTTTTTATTTTTATTTTTATTTTCAGCATTTTAGTTAGTTTTATTTTTCTTAGTTTAAAACATTTTTTCTAAACTTTTTATTTTGGTTAGACGTTGAGGATAAACCGGTACTAAAAGCTCTTGTGTCCTTGGACGACCTCGGTATCTTACCAACACTATATTACACTCAACGATGGGTGCACTTGCCCATATGTGTGTTTAGTGTTAGTGAAATATCGTGTTTTATAAATTTAAAACTTGGCTAAAATAAGTGTTAAAAAGGGCTTAAAATATACACCTAATATATACGACACTTCGCGCACATCAAGTTTTTGGCGCCGCTGCCGGGGACACAAGGATTTTAAGAAAGTTAGGAATCAACGGCCTAATCATCTTTTATTTTTCTTTTTATTTTTTTAGATTTTCTTAGTTTTTCAGCTTCTGCAGAGCTCAGCACGGGCCGTGCCCGCTGAACACGCCCCCGTGGTCAATCATTGGAACTGGCAATCCAGTTTTACATCAGACAGTAAGCTGAACACGGGGCCGTGTCCACTCAACACGCCCCCGTGCCCAAGTTTCAGTTACTGAAAACAGAACCGTTAGATCCCGACGGTTGGTAATTTCTGACATAAACATGAGTGATAGTAATTATTTTTACTTTCGGCACTCTTATGGTACGTGGTGTCAATTATGTGGTGGCGAACATGAAGAAGTAAAATGCTACTTCCTAAATTATAGGCCCCACTACATGGACCCACAATCTTCTCACAACCTTAAGAGGGGCGAAAGTAAAAATAAGCACTATTTCTCCCTCGAATGCGCCCAACCAGATATTCTAGGGGAAATGCTCCTTAGCGAATTATTTCAACTAGAAGAGCTAATTCTGAAATGGATAGAAGAGCTTGGGAAGGATTTTATTGATCCGCCCCAAGACGATACCCATGAAGAAATGTTGGAACCGTATTCCGACAACCTCGTTGCTCCCGAAAATACCTTCGTACCTAGCAAAGACTTGGACGATAGTCGTCCCTGTGTCGATTGTGCCGTGAAGGACTCTCCATCGACTTCGTTCGGTGCATACATAGACCTGAGCGATTCGGCATATACCTTCTTTAACAAGAGCCCGGAAAAGGGTTGGACTTGTCCACCTAGAATGAAAATAGGAATTACCCTCACCGACAACCTCTTGCGTTCTCGCCTTAGTCTAGGACAATTAAGGTATATTAGGCACTTTGGGGTTGTTCCAACCAGTAAGGAACCACCCGATATCGGGGAGATCCTTGAAATAGCAAAACTCCATAAAGCAGCCTCCAGACACGGGGCCGTGTCCAGGTCAACACGCCCCCGTGCTCACTAAAAAGATTCTCTGCTGATTTGGTCAGAATACGGACAAAATGTGTCAGGATTTTCTCTGAACACGGGGCCGTGTCCAGTCAACACGGGGCCGTGCCCAGGGCGCTGTCGTTTTCTTTAAATGTAGCCTGATTCCTGCTCATTTTGACCACTTCAATTGACAGAGATCCCTGGGATTTTCACTCATACCATCCTAGGTAAGTGTCAAAAGAAGGTTCCAAGGGACCCTCTTGTCCTTTCCACTTTTATTCATTTCCTCCTCTTTCAAAATTTTTCAAAAGTTCCTCCATGGAATCTTGGAAATCCCTTGATTCCAATCCTCTATGTGAAGTTTGTAAGATTATTTGCTAAAGATTCTGGGCTAAAGTTAGTTGTATAACTTTATTTTAAATTATCCGAGCTTAAAACCCAGATGAAAATCATAAAAATAATTTAAAACTCCAAGATTCTTTAGCCAAAAATCCTGCAGACAAATGGACACGGGGCCGTGCTCAACGAGCACGGGGCCGTGTCCAGGGGCTCTGTTTTGTAAAAATTTAGCTTTCTTCGGTTTTCTTCACAGAAAATGGCAAGCAGAACAAGCGGATCATCTTCAAGGAATAACCGACAAGGGAGGAGATCTTCAACAGCAGAAGACTCTCTTGTAAACTATGTTTACGCTCTAAGGGAGGCTATTGATGAAATGACGGGAGTGGAAGAAGCATTGGTCGACCGTATCAACCATCTTACTGTGGGGCTGGAGGGCTGTCTCCATGAAGTAAACCTCTTGCACCAGAGGTTGAACCTTCTCGCTTCCCCACCTTTGGTACCCATAATAACCCAAAGGGCGTGGAACATGGTGCCCGAAGTTGTCATTCCAGCTGAATGGTACGCCATGCACCAAGAGCTTCCTCGAAGAGTGGTGCAAGGAGTCCCGGTGAATGTTCCCCCTCAACCACCAACAGCAGAAGAAAACGAAGCTGCATTCTTCCTCCCTAGGGAGATCGAAGAATGGCTTTAAACAAAGTTTAGGGAGGAACTCGTTCGGCTAAAAGTCCTACTCTATCGGGAAATCATTCTCGAAATTTTCCTAAATTAGTAGAACTCCTTATGATAACCTCGTGTACTTGCTGACCTATCTAGTTAAGTTTTAATTTTAGTTTAATTTAGGATTATGTAAGTTCTTTCTATGATGAAATGAAATGATGGTTTTAATGTTTGGATGGTTTGTAATGAATGAAACACACTCATGGTGGTAAAGGATGAAAAGGGGAACGAGAAAAATGATCCCATGCACAAGAACGAGGCAACCCGACAATTTTCTCCATTTCAGAAGGTTCAACACTGGCCGTGCCCAACCAACACGGCCCCGTGTCGAACCACCTGCAGAAAACGCCCAGTACAGGTAACTGGACACGGGCCGTGTTCACCCAACACGCCCCCGTGTCCAGACTTCTGTTTCTCTTATTTCAATTTTGTTACTGGCACTTGAACACGGGGCCGTGACCGGATAACACGGGGCCGTGTTCAGTGCCCAGTAACACAAATTTTTGCTTTCTAAACACAATTTTACACATCTAATCAACCTAAAAATTTATTTTTGGGACACATTGAGGAGAATGTGTAATTTAAGTGTGGGGGGGATGCTAAAACCTTGAATCTTGCAAGTCCTAAATACAAGCCTTACACAAAACTCTATTGGAACCGCTAATCACCCCAAATTTTTTCAAAAATTTCATTTTTTTTACTTGTCTAGGTTTAACTCGGGAAATTCAAGTTCTCAAAAAGGTTGTATTTTTACAAATTTACAACCGATAGCGTAGTGATAAAAAGAACCAACATAAGAAAATTATGAAAAGGCATGACAAACTTATTTAAAATTTGATTATATATACTTGATCACATAAAAACCCATTCCCACAAAAGTGAGTTTTGAGCCTTTATTGAGCACACAATTACATATCATTTGACTAAATGCTCATTTTTCGTTTCTTGTGTGAATAGCTGCTTGGTTCTTACGACTCTAGAACTTGCCATGACAATACATTCCCGGTCCTTATCAACTTAAACCCGAGTAAGTAAATGATGGAGGCATTAGGACTAACATTTTTCATTTCTACACCATTTTTTTTTCTTTTTCTTTTACCACCTACCCAAAAAATCCCCCTAGTTAGCCCCTTTGAGCCTAAACCTTTTCGTTTCATCACCCAAAACAAAAACCCTTTCACCCACCAAAACCTTTTTCATTTTTAACCCTTTATTTTAGTAACAAGTTCGGTTCTTCGTGAAAAAAAAAATAAATAAATAAATAAATTTTTAATGAAGCAAAAAGAAAATAAACAAACAAAGTAATCAAAAATAACTTTGTTTGAATAAAAGCTTCATTAAAAATAAAAAGTTGCAAAAAAATACGAAAACCGACACTTGTTACGCTTTTAGCCCTTTTTCTACTAACCACTAACCCAACCACCTACCTTTAACCCTAGCCAACCCTTAACCCACAAAGTCCTCTTGATATCTACAAAGGTATAAAAGTTAAAAAGGAGGAGGATTGATTTCTTGGCAAGCCTATGGTAGGAATAAGTTCCGTGCCGCTCTCGAGTGATTCACTAAAAATACACCTTCGGCCGAGTGTGAGTGATTTCCCCGCGAGGTATGTGAACTTGTATATAAATAGAATTTTAAAAAGGCATGTTATGCCCAAATAAGTAATTTCTTTTATGAACAGTTCTAAATAAATCATTACGAATAGGAGTGTAAATAAATAAAAATAAAACCCAAAAAGATCTTGGAAATCCCGACACTCTATGACAAGCCCAAAACATTCCCTTCTACCTATTCCATTTGGGAGTGTAAGCCAAATATTAAAGAGTTTTGCTTGAGGACAAGCAAAAGTTCAAGTGTGGGGGTATTTGATGTGTGTAAAATGCAACATATAAATTACATCAAATGAGGCATAAAACTAACCCTTTTTTAGTACTAATATTGGAAAAAGAGTGTTTTTGTCTTCCTTTTGTATTTTCAGGATTAAATGAGCTCAAAAACGCAAAAGAAGCAAAAAGACAGCTAAATCCAACATAAATACAAGAAAAGGAACATTAGTGGACTGCCCGAACCCTCAACGGCACCTTCCAAAGCAAAATAGAGAAAACAGAAGGCTGAACACGCCCCGTCCTCAGCCAGCACGGGGCCGTGCCCAAGAAGCAGCAGAAAAGACAAATCTATAGAAGCTTCTATTGCCCACCACGGGCCGTGCTCAGCGGACACGGGGGCGTGTCGAAAGTACAGCAGGCGCATTTATTGTAATTGCGAATTACAATTAATGAGGAGAGAGAATGTCAGACGGGCACGGGGTCGTGTCCAGCTCTCTGTTCAGCCTATAAATAGGAGTGCTTGGATTCATTTCATCTCATCCCTTGGCACACCACCTCTCTCACACTTCATCCACCACCCACCACCATCACAACACCATCATCCACCACCATCATCCATTGTCCATCATAGAGTGTGTGAGTCGTCTCGGGATCCAAGATTGATCGTAAGAGTTCTTGACAATCAAGGCCATGTTTGCCTAAGTCTCTTACATCAATTGGTGAAGACAAAGTGTCTAGTGTAATACTTTTTATTTCTAAACTTTTGCACTTTTTATTTGGTTTTGTATTAATGACTTTAATAACTAGTTACTTATGTTGAAGGTGATCTTTCCTTATCGTTTGTCCGTGGTGTCTTGGCATTATTTTACTGTCTATATAAAATAAAGGATTTTCACCATTCATATCTCCACGGTCTATATGGAGGTATGTTGGCTACCTGGTAGGGGGTTAAGGGAACGGTTTGGTAAAGGTCTTGCCATTGTTCAGCGTTTAGAGGTCCTGCAATGGACCTGGGTCAAATTTAGTAGGACCTCCTTCAATACTTCACGGTATTGGATGGCGGGGGTCCAAACTCTTTGATCCCCTCATAAGTTAACTACTATTAATACTATAACCCGGCTATTTAGGACTGTATCCCTGCTGACTCAGACTACTTAGCCGAGGGTAACGTCACCGCCAAAAGCGGGGCCTACCACAATACTGCATTAATAACTTAATTCATTATCTTCCAATAATCCACCCCTTTAGGATTGTATCCCTGCTGACTCAAACTACTGGGGTGAGGGTAACGTCACCTTCAAAAGAGGGGCCTACTACAATAACTAAGATAATCTCTTAATTATGTGCAAAAGTGCGGAAATAATCAAAGGTTATACTAGATACGAGTCGGAACCAAGTGATTCATCTTGTCTATCTGTTTTTATTTTTATTTTTATTTTCAGCATTTTAGTTAGTTTTATTTTTCTTAGTTTAAAACATTTTTTCTAAACTTTTTATTTTGGTTAGACGTTGAGGATAAACCGGTACTAAAAGCTCTTGTGTCCTTGGACGACCTCGGTATCTTACCAACACTATATTACACTCAACGATGGGTGCACTTGCCCATATGTGTGTTTAGTGTTAGTGAAATATCGTGTTTTATAAATTTAAAACTTGGCTAAAATAAGTGTTAAAAAGGGCTTAAAATATACACCTAATATATACGACACTTCGCGCACATCAATTAGACGTTGAGGATAAACCGGTACTAAAAGCTCTTGTGTCCTTGGACGACCTCGGTTTCTTACCAACACTATACTACGCTCACGATGGTGCACTTGCCCATATGTGTGTTTAGTGTTAGTAAATATCGTGTTTTATAAATGTAAAACTTGAATAAAGTGTTAAAAAGGGCTTAAAATATACTTAAATATATATCACACTCGACACGCATCAATATTTCGATATACTACCAAAGTATAGTTTGATATGCTCCCATATGTGATATTATAAAAACCAAAGTATAATTTGATATACTATGTACAAAACCAACATATATTTTAATTGACCTTATTATTTACTAAAACATAGTTGATATGTTATTTTCAAACCAAAACATAGTTGATATGTTATTTTCAACTAAAAACATAGTTGATATGTTATTTTCAAAACCAAAGCATAGTTTGATATGTTATTTACAAGCAAAGTATAAATTGATTATACATGAACATTTTTACATTGGTGGTTTGTTTGGGAAAGTGATTTAAATAACGAGGCGTGTGTAATATGATAAAAGCATGGTGGATACGCCGCTCGTACTTCCTATATATAAGTGCTTTTATGATATTACATATCGTAGCGTTATTTAAACCATTTCAATTTTGACAAATTACATTTTACACAATTATCATATTTTTACAAAACAATGTTTTACAAACAGTATATTTTATACAAACTCATTTTTACTTGATTATTTATTTAATTATGCATTATTCTTTTATATCATTTGTTTTCTTATCAATTTTCGTATGATTTCTAAAAGAAAATATTTTAAGGTTCATGACTATTTTTGTTAAACATTTTTCTTTAAACTTACAAGTCATGAATCCTTTTTAAATAAAACCTATATATCTCATAGGCATTTTTATGCTGACGTACCTATTTTCACATGTGTTTCAGGCGCTGTTATTAAATGATCATGATGCAAACATAGGTGTTAGTGCATACATCTGTCGACTTCGTCTTACATCGAGTCTCGGGTTTGTTGCAGTTCGGAACAAGGATGATGGATGATGTCATCATCATTAATGATGACATCATACATATGACATCATCATATGCATCATCACATGAAATTGATACGTATCCGAATATTCTCACAAGAAGACAAAATAGTAAGTATCAGAGATTCCGCTCTGAATCACAAGATTGTCAATCCGCTCCAACCGTTTCTTTTCCTCTTCGAGTGGAATCAAAACAATTATAAATTGGGTTGTGTTCATGTCATTTGTAACGATTTCTAGATTTGATACCGAGGTGCTGCCGGTATTCCTTGTGAATGTAAACTTTGTTAATTCAATATACAAAAGGTTTAAAGTGTGAATCTAGCTGTTTTGACATCCGTTTCTCTTTTTCCGCCTCTGAAACGGATTTGAGCTCTTCCGAATGACTCATTTAGATCGCGATTCGATCCTACAAGTGGTATCAGAGCTCAGGAAGAAGAGTTCTATACAATTCAACTGCAAATTTTGTTTCTACACCATTCTTTTCACAATTTTTCAAGTTTTCACGGTTAAAATCGGTCAAAATTTTCACAGATTATGTAAAATTGCATATTAACAAATCCTTGAAAGTTTCATGCTAAAATACAGCTTAAAAATGGGCAAAAATGATGTTCGAAGTGATTCCGCTCGTACGAACATTTGGGATTCCGCTCGAAAATACTTGAGTTTTCTCTGATTCCGCTCCAAAATTACCAAAATTGTTGATTCCGCTCCAGAGATTTTCTGATTCCGCTCCAAAACTGCCAAACTTCTGATTCCGCTCCAACATACTTTCTGATTCCGCTCCAGATTGCTATACTTCTGTTTCTGCTTCGTACCGTTTGAATATGAATGTCAACTAAGTTCAGTAGTTAACGAGATACAATTGTTTTGATCAGATCTATATCTTCAGTTTGCATGTGATTTGATCAAAGTTTGTCGGTCATATATTCAATTGATATCAAGAAAGTTATGTTGATAAAATGTGTGTCTGCCATGTGACATGAACTTTATAGAGTTGTCAGCCCACCACACATGTTTGGGTATTGAAGTTGTCGGCATATAGCTTTTGAAAATATCAATATTGCATGTGAAGTGATAAGAGAGATTTGCGGCCCAATCATATTAGTTTGACAGATTATATTGGCAGCTCAATTAAATTGACTTGATAAACAAAAGTGTCGGCCACTAAATTTTGAGGTCCTATTAGAATTATGAAAGACTTTGAAGTTGTCGACTAATTGTTTTAAGTGTCCATGTGCATGAGATCAGTCTTATTAATGCAGCCCATGTGATTGGTCTATGTCATCGGCCAAATAGTTTGAATCCATAGTGGCAGCTCTCATCAAAGTGTCTCGGTCCAATAGAATTTATTCGGTAACATTAAGTGTGTCGACATCATTAATCACGATTGGAGCTCGGCTCAATTATATTTCAAAGGCCCAATCGAGAAGCCCAATTAATAATTGAAGTATAAAGTTGTGTCCATTCAAAGCCCATTTTACTTAGTTCACTCGATTAAGTTCATTCTTTCAGAGAGTTCAACGAGTCCGCAAATTTTTGACACGATTCTTAGATCGATTCAACCGTCACACACGTTCACATTTTTTCAGTTCGTTTAAACTGATTAATTGTTTTTGTTTTCGTTCAGGTATTTTCCCGAAATATCTTCTGATTACTGAACATGGAAGAGGAATTCTACAACGCGTTTGCCACACCAGTCCCTCCGGTTACAGCTGCTGAAACATTGTACAGTGAAAATGAGACAGGAACTCATCAGAAACCGCCAAAACTTATGTACATTGAAGATTTTCAGGGATGGAAAAATCGATTTTAGAACTGGGTGCAAGCTTACAAGTTTGATGTATGGTGTTCGTTGGAGAAAGACTATGAGAAACCGAAAAATGAACGTGGACTTGAAAAAGGTTTCAGTGACTTTACGGAAGTTGACAAATTGAAGTATACTAGTGAGAAAATGATGATCAGTTTTTTTCAACAGGCAATTACAGAAGATATATTTGTTTTGCTTCAACATGGTAATACAGCTAAGTCAATTTGGGAAGCATTGATTCAGAAATTCAAAGGAAGCGCAGATATGATTAAAAACAAAAAGGCGTTATTGAAGAAGTCGTTTGATATGTTTTCAGCTTTCGACCATGATACTACAAAGCACACCATTGATACATATTGTCATCTAGTCTTAGAAATGAAAAGATTTAACATTGAGAGAGATGATGATGAGTGGGTCGATAAACTAGCTGAAGCACTACCACAACAAAAGTGGGGAACTTATTTGATGATTTTAAAACACACACGAAAGTCTGAGAATATGAATCTGGCACAATTCATTCAAAAGATTGATGAGCAGGAGCTGGATATTCAGAAAACTGCTATAATGACGAATCCAAATGCCAAACAAGATGTCAGTTTGTATTACAGAGGGAACAAGTTTGAGGCTACTCCCAGCCCTAGTCCAAAGATTCAAACTGGTTTCAGTGCTGACAGTTCGTCTGGAATAAAGAGTAGCAATGTGACTCAAAGTGGTGGATATTCTTCATCATTCTCAAGTTTTGATCCAAACAGCACAACATCAAGTTCTCAACGAAAAAACTCAACAAACCTTCAGTGCAATGTTACCTTAAACATTCAAAATGGTCAGAATCTGTCTCCGGAAGTTGCCAAGCAACACATGGCATCACTGGTTGCTATATTAGAATCTTACGAAAGTTTGATCGGTGGGAAGATTGGTAATCCTATGCTTACTAAAGAGGATTACGACCAAATTGATGCTAAAGAACTTGAGCTGATGGATATAAAATGGTGCTTAGCGAGTGCTTGGAGAAGAGCTGAAAAGTTTCAAGAAATTACTAGCATAGATGAATTTCGAGGAATGGCTACTTCCCAGTTGGGATTTGACAAATCGAAAGTTACCTGTTTCCGTTGCAAAGGAAAAGGTCATTTTAAACAAGAATGCAAAAACCAAGAAGCAATCGGGAATCAAGAAAAGAACAACTATTATCAGAAATCAATTTTCCATCAGATTGCTCAACAATCACAAACTGCACATTCTCATGCTATTGAAGATGGAAAGAAGAAAGCTTTACTTATCCATCAAGATGATGAATTTGTTGCTGAAGGATTTAGCTGGGACAAATACATACCTGGTTCAGCTCTTGTTGCTAGAGTTCTGGGTGAAGATGAGACTAATCAGAAAAGAATAAGATAAGACTAATCAGAAAAGAATCCCGATTTTTCCAGATCTTGGAAGCGATGTAGATACCGATGATGAAGAAGAACATCTCAACAGAGCTAGAAAAGGCATTGATCCTGACAGTTTTAATTTCTTCTTTGTAGATAAAATGGAAATGCTAAATCAGAAGAAGATTGCCAAATTAAGGAGAGAGCTGGAAGCAGCAAAAATACAAGCTGATGAAAAGACAAAGACAGAAGCTGGAGAAGCAAATGTTGAACCAGTGACTGAGAAAGTCATCATCATCATCATCATCATCGTACTCAGTATATCCCACCTATAGCAAAGCTAAGGTAGGGTCTGAGGAGGGTGGGATGTAGACAGCCTTACCTCTACCCCGTAGGAATAGAGAGGCTGCTTCCAATGAGACCCCCGGCTCGATTGTGGTTTTGCATCAAGCCTTGAACATAAGGCACATAACACTCAGCAATTGAGACAAACGCCAATTGGTGCATGTACCCCCTTGTCTTTCGGCTATCAACGCCACCACATGATGCCTGATTAACGATCCCCTCTTTTTAACGTTATTTTCACGAAATTAGTAAAATAACGTTAAAAATTAGTGCACTTTTGCTTTTGCCCCCCCGAGCGCCCACACATATATTACATTATATGAGCAGACCGCAAGCGGGGCGTTAAAGTAGTTGAGAAAATAGTTGAAGTGGAGAAAGTGGTGGAAAAACTTGTTGAAGTTGAAAAAATAGTTGAAGTTGAAAAATTAGTCGAAGTTGAGAAACTTGTCGAAGTAGAGAAAATCGTCGAAGTAGAAAAGATCGTTGAGGTTGAAAAGATAGTTGAAAAAGCGGTTAAAGTTGAAAAACCGTGTTCGAAGTGTTCAGAATCTTGCAAAGTTTGTGAGGAGAAAGATAAGAAGATTACTGAATTAGCAAAGATTAAAGAAGATTTACTATCTGATGTGAAGTACATTAAGGAATCTTATGATGTGCTGAATAGAACAGTTGATGGTCTGAAAAGGACAAATTCAGAAATTCAAAAAGCAAATGACAAAATGAGTGCAACTTTAATGACAAAGCAGAGCGTCATCAATGATTATATTGAAGATTGTGCTAATCTGAAGAATGAGCTGGAACTTGAGAAGATTGAGAGTGAAAGGATTAAACGATTATTGTTGAGTTACACTACTTGTGATTATTTGATTGATCGTGTTTATCCTACTGTTGCAGGTCTTGAGGCTTTCATGAAGAAAAAGACTGAAGATACTGATACTGGTAAGAAACCAAGTGTCAAGTATAACAGATGTCCGCCCCCAATCCATGAAACTTATTCTCCAAGGAATCCTAACGAGGAGCGTCTAAAAAACGCAGTAAACATCAAGTTAAAGTCTGAAATCATTGATGAATTACCAGCCAATATTGATGTTACATTCACAGCATCTGACACTGATCATGAGTCTGAGTTAATAAAGAAAGTTGTCGATCAGGTGTTGGATACGGATGAAGAGACAAAGTCGGACTCTAAAACTGAGAATTCAAGTTCGTCAGAGAAGAGTCCGAGTTCACCAGTCAAACGGGTTTACAATAAAGAATTCCTGTTATCAAAATCTAATTTGAATGACGGACCAATCAAAGTAGCATATACTTTGAATGATCCAGACAAATTATATTCTGATGAGGAATTTCCAATAAGAAGTGTTAAAACTGAAATGATCAAAAAGGTTTTCAAATTAACAGAAATTAAGATTTCTGAAATTAAAGATCTAAATCTTCATGAAAAACCTAAAAAGTACACTTCAAGCGTTCAACAGAGATTGAACAAGAAAAAAGGTTACGGTTCTGGTTATGGTTTTCAAAAGAAATCAAACCATAATGGTAATCTCAAAAAGAAAGGTCTTGGTTTTATTTCATCAGAAAATTATAAAAATCAGAAAATTTATAAACCAAAAACAAAATTTATTTCAGGATGAAGTTCAGAGGATGAACAGTAGAAACCGTTCTGGAAGCAGTCGAATCAAGAGTTTCTTGCTGAAGTAAAGAAGAATGTGAGAAAGTTTGCTTCAGGAGTTGACAGAAGAACCTGTTTCAAATGCCAAGAAGTTGGACACATAGCTTGGAATTGCCCCAAGATCAACTACCAAAAACAGGAAGTTTCTTCTAACTCTGTTTTGATAAAGACTTGTGTTGATAAAAAGAACAAGCTGTAAAAAATGTTAAAAAGTTTGAAAATTCTACTTCTTAAGAAGGAGAAAGTTCAAAACGGTTTTACAAAAGAAGAGGTGATTTGAGTAAATAAAAGTGGGTGGTTAAATCTGAGGGTAATTCTGACAATGAATCTGATTCCATAAAATCAGAGGAGCCTTTGGTTGAGAAAAAGGTTTTGAATTCCATTCCAGAGGTGAACGATGAGCATTTTCCTTTATTGTCAAAGGAAAATTTGATGAAGAAAGTGGGAAAAGTAGAGATCTCAAATCAATTCTTCGCTGATAAGGGAGAATTTGATGTTGAGAAGGCTTTCAATGGAAAAGTCAAGTATATTTTTGGGAAGATGGTTGATGGGAAGGTTAAAACTGCAAAAGATTTTTATAAATCAAAATGTTGGTGGGACAGGTGTGTTCCAGAATCTCCCAAGGATGGTCAGGCTTGGGGGAAAGTTTTTCCTAACTGAAAATCTGACTTGCCGGAGCTCCCATGTTGGTAAGAGTGGAGCAGGAATCGGCATTTTTCTTAGCAAATGATTCTACAAGTGGTACAGTTGGTAAATCTACAGGTGATATTTTTATATTGTTATATTTTGATTTACAAGTGGTTATGGTTGGTAAGTGAACCTGTAAGTGGGTGAAAGAGGTTTTCATTGACAAGTGGTTAATCAAGGTCATTAAGTTGAACTTGATAGGACCATACTTACAAGTGATATTTTGGAAAACGATGTGATGAACCCCTAATCTACAAATGGTTTATTGAAATCAACAAAACTTATTTTCCGGAAAAACCATTTGATTAAAACAAACTTAAGTGTTTTGAAATCACAATGGGAAAATAGTTTGTTGTGAGGGGGAGTTCTGATTATTTATGTCAAGTGGATGGCGATTTGAATCAATTCACATTATGTTGTCGCTTTATTGTATAGTTTGTTTTCAAATTTCCTAAAATGTGTTTGCATTTTAGGGGGGGTAAAAATTTCAACGGAAAATCCAAAAACATTTGAAAATTTGAAAAAGACAAAAACATGATAAAATCAAAAATGAGTTTTGTTGTACAGAAGAGGAAATGATAGTACATCAGTGGACTATCACAGCATGCTAAAGATTTGGAAAGTCAAATGTGATAAACGATCTCACTGTGGATGTGTGAGTAGGTTTTTGCACATTTAGTAGATTGTGATGAGATATAAACTTAAATTCACACTTGCTTATATTGTGGGTAACATCTCTCGGATATATGGGTAACCCCCGAAATCTTGTTTGAAGGACCCCTCTTTCTGAGATACTAGGTCTTTATGCTTAGTGATATCTGGGGTATTATCCCGGGACTTCTGATAATGCGGAAGCAATGGCCTAGTCCCCGGAGAATACTTTCTAATTGCTTGAAATATAGTGCCGCCCTCAGCAAATTGATGAAACAATAAAATTGATAGTCATTGCTGTTGTAACAAAAGATCCTCTAAAGGGGACCCACCAAAAAGTCGAGCCGTCATCTCTCTGCTGAACGGAAGTTCTGACCTGAGCTCTCACGGTTTCGTACTATAATTTATTCCCTTACATATATCATCTAGGTATACTCACCTGTAAGACTGAATATTGGGATCTGGATACGGGAGTATATTCTGAGGTGGGACACGCGATTGAGTTTAAGTCTCTAAAACATTAATCTCGTATCTCAAAACAGTTGAACTTTGTGTGAAAATTTAAGTGGATCAGTATACTGACAATCTAAGTGAATCGTTTAGAACATAAAATGTTTAAAGCTTAACGGTGTTAGTGATTTGTCTCATAAACTGATATGATCCTCTTACGTAAACTCACAAAAATATTGTATGTAAATATTTCTTTACTGCATTTCATTTCGGTTATATCAAAAATCCTAAAAGATTTTCGGTGTGTTTTAGCTTAAATTTTGAAAAATTCAAAAAGATTTTAGACAACTGATGTTGAAAAGCTGATTTTCACAATTCCGAGTGCTGAACATGACGAACAGGTTTGGGAAAATTTGTTTGAAGATGTTTGAAATGAAAAAATGATATATATTCAAGTGGTTCATCAGAAATTGACATGATAAATCATTTTTGTTTGATACTTGAAAATGATACATTCAGGGTTGTGTCTTCAGGTGATTAGTGAAGTTTCTAAATTTGTTAAATGTTAAACTTTGAGAAACTTACTTTTGGGTAGAGAATATGTAGGTGAGCCAGGTTGCGATACCTGAACCTGTGAAAGCCAGACTACAATCCTAGTACAAGTTGAGGGGGAGTCTATTAGAGAAAGAAAATCGGAAGTTGCTAAAGCCAGACTACGATCCTGAAGCAGATGATGCTGATAAACTTAAGGAATGCTAGCACATAGTTAGGGGGAGTCTGTTGATGCTAATTGGAAAGAAAAGCCTAAAGACTGATAAAGACTGAAGATGAAAAGACTCGACAATGAAGACTCATCAACATCTGAGGGGGAGTCTGTTAGTGCATACATCTGTCGACTTCGTCTTACATCGAGTCTCGGGTTCGTTGCAGTTCGGAACAAGGATGATGGATGATGTCATCATCATTAATGATGACATCATACATATGACATCATCATATGCATCATCACATGAAATTGATACGTAACTGAATATTCTCACAAGAAGAGAAAATAGTAAGTTTGAGAGATTCCGCTTGGAATCACAAGATTGTGATTCCGCTCCAACTGTTTCTTTTCCTCTTCGAGTGGAATCAAAACAACTATAAATAGGGTTGTGTTCATGTCATTTGTAACGATTTCCAAATTTGATACCGAGGTGCTGCCGGTATTCCTTGTGAATGTTAACTTTGTTAATTCAATATACAAAAGGTTAAAGTGTGAATCAAGCTGTTTTGACATCTGTTTCTCTGTTTCCGCCTCTGAAACGGATTTGAGCTCTTCCGAATGACTCATTTAGATCGTGATTCGATCCTACAATAGGATTGGACGAGGGCCTTACTGACAATAAAAGATGCAAGACTAGTTAATTAAGTTATGTTTCTTTGTTTATAAGACATTGTAACCTCTTTCAATTTAATAAAACAAAACTTCAATTTCCATGAGTTATGAAACAATGATTCTGTTACGACACTCCCTGACGTTTCCACCGCGGTTTGTTGTTTTACGCGGTCGGGATGTGACATTAATGATTTGAAAATATTACTAGTCGCGATCTCATTCGATCATATGGTTATAAGGCTTGGACATAAGTCCTCTACCTTTTTGGCCAGTGTGCCATATGGTTACAACTGCCATTAAAATTGTCATATTCGACAATAAAATATTGCTCACAGGCAAATCATTTTAATATTACATTGAATGTTAAAATAGAATGATCATCGAATTTGATGATTTGATAATAATATTATCAACCATGATCTCATTGATCATATAATACATATTTTTTTAGCCATGGTCTCATTTGACCATAGAGGCTATAAGGTTTGGACATATGTCCTCCACCTCTTTGGTCAGTGTGATTCCTCATTGCCACACTACCAATTATCATTGCCAGTAATGTAGGCTTTGCCATATGGATAATCAAATCATTTAAGAAGATTTTTGAATTTCACGTGGATCGATAAAGTTCGAATCAAAATCGAGACTAACGTTTGAAAATGGTGAAATGAATACATATAAGATAATTCAAAATTATCATTAAAATAAGGAACTTACATTACTAGTCCACATAGGGACTTTTGAAAGAAATTACAATGCTAGTCCACATAGGGACTTTTAAAAGAAATTACAATACTATGTCCAACATGGACTTTTGGAATTTAAATTATAATAAAGGATAGAAATGATAGAAATTACAATCTTCATTCGTCTTTCATTCCTTTGATAATTTTGGAAAGTTTCTTGAAGATCTTTCTTGTTCTTCTTTCATTCTTTTCAGCCTGTCGCTGAATCTATTCTACTCGTTCCAAGGCTTGATTAATGGCCTCGAGTTGTTGCGGTGGTTGTGGTTGATGAACAACAGGATACTGATATCCATAATTAGGATATCCTGTACTTGGATAAGCAGGAGGAAAAGATGGTGGATAAAGGGCATTACGAACAACCGCCTGTAGGTAGGGGTCGTATGACGGAGCCGAACAATTAAAATCCTTAGGGGCTGTCGTGTAAGAAGTGCATATCCAGTCATATCTAGATATGTAGGAATAGAGTTATCAAAACACATAGGTGGTTGTTGAGTTGGCTCAACAACATGTTCAGGGTTAGAGGGTCCACCCATTTATGGGTCCACTTGTATAGTTGGATAAACTGCAGGCAAAGGTGGAAGTGATCCAGACTATTGCCCGACACGCACCGACATACGTGCACCACTGCGAGGCTTCCTTGGTTGTGATGGGGATTGTTGTTGTTATTGTTGTTGTTGTTGTTCCACCGGCTCCATTGGCTCATCCTCTTGTGGAGGTGAAAGTGTTTGCGAATGTGGATAAGGTGGTGTGTTAACAAAAGTAAATTGGTTAAAATATTGGTCCTAATAATTGGGACCCTGATAAGGTGAACCTGCATAAGATGTAGTATCACTTGTCAACTCAATAGGATGTATGTTGGATCTAGATGGCGACATCTCAGGATCAGAATCATCATTCTGTTGGTTTTGGCTAAGGGGTGGTGAGTTTATATACCGGTTTGGGTCAAAAGAATCATGGTGAGAATGAGAACGGGAATGATGTGACTGGTGTGAATGATGAGAGTGTGAGGAATGATGTGAGACAGAACGTCTTGATGTCTGCGACGAGTGTGACTCGTTTGAGTTTTGGGGATAATTCAAACTATGTGATTGGGACCTTTGCCTTTTCCTCTGTATCATGGCGGCATAGTTTCCTATTAAATATCAAAATCAATAACATAACTTACATAGATATGAGTGGTCTTAGATTAATTCCTAGACTCGGAAAAGTCTACGAAATATGTGAAATGTGATATTTGAGTTTAGACATATAAGGCTATAGTCTAATTCGCTCAAACCTGACTCTGATACCAACCTGTTACCCCTTATTTCCCGTGGGCCCGGACTTGGGTTTATGCGTGACAAATTGATATAGATATTCACATTAACACATCAGAAGTCTTGGGAGTATAAAATAATTATTACAAAGTACAATTTCTGAAAGTTCAAAAATAATATACAGACGAGAGTGTACTAATAGATCTATAGGCGGATCGAATAACAAATGATTACATAAAAGACTACTAGGCTTTTTGCTTGTTGTTGCAAATTCCTATAAGCAATTACTAGGCAGCTTCCAGCCTATTCCGTACTTTGCAAACCTGCGCTTAGTCTTTTGAAACTACGTCAGTTTTCACTGGTAAATACAAATAACCGACACATTTTGAAAATATTTCAAAATTATTTTATATACTATTTGGTAGTCTCAGGATCCTGTAAAAAGGACACTTTTCATGAGAAGTGTGAGAAGGCATAAGAATTGACATGTAGGCATCATGTTTTAGACGTGCGCATAATGTTTTGGGTTGTTTTGCCAAGAAAAACACCAAAGATAACAATTTAAGACATAATGCAATGAATTCTAGGCTTAAAAATTAAAACACTATGCCAAGAACGTTAAGTAGTGTGTTTTAAGTGTTAAGCAGTGTGTTTTTGTTGTTTTTTAAATTTCATGCTCATAACACGTTGCATTGTGTTTTAAATTATTATGTTTGGTGTTTTTCTTGCCAAAATAACCCAAAACATCATGCCTAATTTCAAAACATGATGCATACATGTCAATTTCTATGCCTTCTCACACTTCTCCCAAAAAAGTCTTTTTACAGGAACCTCACCCCCATTTGGTATACGAATTTTCATAAATAACTTGGGACAAACTATATCTCTTGTTACCAGTATTACATGCTTGTCAATACATATGGGGCCCGCAACTAAACTCCGATACATGAATAACCGACACACCATTTAATCCCCATATTGGGTAAGAAAATATTTTATCATAGCATGACCATCTATCAGGTGTTTGCCTACACCTCGTGCTTAGGTCGTGGCCACTTGCAATTAAGTGAGTCGTGGATATCAAGAACGCAGTCGCATTAACCCCCAATGTTTAAGTTAACAGATTAAAATAGGTTATTTGGATTTTAGAAACATTGGTTATTGATCTCATACCCAACCAAGCGGTAATAATTTACCGTATCCCAAGCTCATATAACTAACAAGGTTGCAATTTACTGGACGCCCTTAGTCTGGAATGAATGGAATTAGAATGTTAACGGGTCTTATTCAAGTCATATGACTTGGGTCGATTAACTAATAATAAAATCGGTATGGTTCGCTAGATTAAGCGAAGACCGGATAGAATGTGGTTTGTACCCTCACGAGTACTATGACTAGTATAATATTTGGTTAAACAATAATATATTATGATTAGAAGTGATTTTGAAGGAATTTGAACCAATTCGGTTAACTTATATAAACTCAGCTATATAAGTCAACCGTGAGCGCATAGGCGGCATCGGGTGATCGGGTGAGTCAATGTCATGTTCATTATGCCAAAACATCTTTAATATGTTACCACATCGGTTTATAACTCAAATTATATGTTCATTGTGATTCAAAACCATTTTATTTACAAAAGGGCATTTTTGGTATTTTTAAGGCATAATACATGAACTTTCATAAAACCCGACAAATGATATGATCAAATGGTATAACCTCAGAGGGTTATTCCAGACATTAATATGATCATAATATAACTTCAAATCAGTAGCTAACTTAGCTTAAATGGGTCAGAATCAAAAGTTAAAGCAGAAGTCAAACTGTTTGATTTTCGGTTGCGAACCGAGCTATAAGCAGGAAATGACTGGTTGGACATGATCTAACATGTCCTAATATGTTATACCAACTGATATAATGTCAAAAATTGGTGTTTAGATACTTAGAAGTTTATTTTACATAATTTACAAAATTCTGTGTTTTGACTTTTATTTTATTACAACTTTGAACCATCATTTGACCAACTTAACGTGATCTTCAGGAGGTGCCCTCATAGGGAATTATCACCTACCTTATTACGATCACGTAGCCATGTTCGATTCGAACATTGGCTTGACTGAAATGGTCATAACCGAAAGTCAAAGCAAAAGTCAATTTGCTTGACTTTCGGCTAATAACTTAGCCTAGAATTGAAACAAGACTAGGAAGAACACTTGGAGGCCTCTATAGATCAGAAGCACTCCAAGAATGATTAGAGAATGAGAAAATGAGAGGTACAAGCTAAAATGGTGCAAATGCACCTTTATTTATAGTTGTAAAAGATGTATAAGATCATGCCAAGTGTTGGCTATGATCTTCAGATGTTTACACGTGGCTAATGAGGTGTTTAAAGTAGAAAGAAGTGGCAAATTCGCAAGAGAGATGTCAAATGCAGCAGGCTGCCATGGCAATCTTCACATACTACCAGCGCACCCCTTACGGACCGTAAGGGTGATGGCTTACGGTCCGTAAGGACCTAGCGCGCCCTTGGTATTCAAATATCATTACGATTTGTAAGACATGGGTCTTGCGGTCCATAAGGGACTGTCAGGAATATTATTGTTAACTGCCTTACGGCCCGTAAGGCATATGCCTTGTGGTCTGTAAGGGTCCTTCAGAAGCCTAATTTTGGCAATTTATCACAAATGATCCCTCGACATCCAATCTTCCACAATTTTATATATTTGGTCTCTCACGTCTAAACATTTTAGCATATTTGACAGTTGATTGGACACGTGTTGACATATGATTCGATATAAATTTCCAAGGTGTTACAGATAATGACAATAAGAAGGCTTTCGTTAGAGTTAAAGAAATATGCAGGTACTCTATTCAGACTCTAAAATACATTAAAGAATGCATTAACAAGAAACAGGAGCAACTCAAGCTGAAGGGACGCGACAAAGAGGAGCTAAGAGCAGACATTGAAATGTACAAATAATGCAACAAAATGATTGACTACAAAAGAAGCTGAAAGATGGAGATCTTTACAAGATTACCCAATGATTGAAAAACAATTTGTTTATGTTACTTGTTTATTTTTTAACAATGTTTTTATCAATCTTTGAATTTATGTAGTTTGGATTCACTTTATGTTCTTTGAGTATGAGTAGTTTATTTTTCTTAGAATACTTAGGGGAAATTGTTAGGAAGTTATTTGTAAGTATTGAAGAAAAACATGATCAATCTGATCATATGTTGAAGATGAAGTCAAGAAGATCAACAAAAGGAAAATACAATTTAGCAGGACAAGAAAAGAAAGAAAGACTAATCTTCAACAAAGATCAGAATCTGATCACAAGCAAAGCAAGACGATCAGAAGAGACCAATCTGATGAATCTAATTTATCATCAGAATCTGGTAACATCTAACCATCATAAATTCTGATAATCATTTCAACATAATTCTGGTAAGAAGGTCATCCAAAATTCTGATGAGCCAACTTATCTAAGAGATAAGGCTCTGCCACATTTGTAAAGTAGCAAGTTGACCTCTATGGATTCAATGAACATGCTAAAAAGCTATTTTATGCAGAGCAAGTGCATGAATAAATAAATGTTTCTTCATGACAAATACTCTCTATAAATATAGATGTCACCACCGAAGGAGAATGAGTTAAGCCAAGCATTCAATACATACAATAAAAACTCCTTTACCCTTTATTACAGAATTCTTTAAGCATTCATTTGTAATAGTCAAAAACCTCACAATCACCTTGTAAACTTTGTTTACCAAAGTGATATAAATTTGAAAATTATGTAAGTTGTTGTGACAACCCGTATCTTGTTTCAATTCTCAATTTGTTATTAAATGGCCAACAATAGAATGTGATGTTTATCTAAATGGACCGATTTAGTTTAGACAATTTAAAGATGATTTATGTGGACCTTTTGAATGAATATGTGTCAATCTAAAATGTAAAGTAACTGACAATATGCATCGATCAACTATATCATATCACATGGACTTCTCAAGATTTCATGCAATCTGACATGCACAACTTCGATTGAATTTTATCAATGTTTCACATGAATTACTTAAGTGACCAACAAGCTTTTATAGAATGGATTGCTATTGGACCTTTGTATTAGTGGAGTTGCATTAAATTGTGTATATTTTTATTTGTTGAACTAAGTTAAGTTTTAGCTATTCCAGTTAAACGGGTTGTTTCAATTGGGCCGTATCCTAATGACTTCCAATTTAATAGTTTCGTTTCAACCGGGCCGCATCCTTTGAAGCCCAAAGCAAGCACCAAAGTTCAAGCCCAACCCGCCACCCTTACCCATTATGATGGCAGCCTTGCCATGTATTGTGGTAGCCCAAGTCCATGGGCTTAAGCCCAGTTCGGTCAAAAGAACAACCGCCCAAAACCTTTTTCTCTTAATATACGTATTTTATGATTTCTTACCACATAACTCAAAATAAAAACCCTACCTATTCCAAGTGTGCGTGCGGGAGGAGACCCCTCCCCCTCACCATCGAGGCCTCTCATTTCGTGCATTCTCTACGCTGGTTAGTATGTTAACGTATTAGTTAGAGTTCTTGAATAGTTTTGTGTTGGGTGGTGTTTTGGTATTTCGTGGACTACATGCTAGAAGGGATTAATGGATATGATGTTAATTACATGTGTTGCAAACTGATTGTGGATTGATTGACCGCCCTGAATAATCAACTCGTTTACCAAGCAGAGTCTCGCGAACTCTTCCTTCTTTGCCTTCAATTACATCTGAAAGCGACTTGTAAATTCTATTATGATCATCCCTCATTGGTTGTCCGCAAATTCCATTATCAAGACTCAATAAAATTTGATATGAAACAACATTACACGAAACTGTTTTGGCTCGATGATGGCTGATGATCTTGGTACATGATTAGGGTCCGACGACTAGCATGATATTAGTTAAATTGCATGTTATTTGTTAAGTGCACATGACGATCGTAGGAGTCTTGATGTACGTAATTATATGATAATTGATGTTGATAAGGTACCATGTATCACTACGATCAGATTTATATATAATAGATTAGTGATGTTTTATGCATAAAAATTGACTAGGGTAAATGATGTTATGTACGTGATTATGCCCTGAACTATTTGTTGTTTTGAAACCTCATAATGATTAATTGGAACCAAATCTTGATTTGATGATCGTTACTTGCGCCACTTCAAGAAAACAACAACAGTTGTGATGGGTAATGGTTTGGGCCGAGGGTTAACAGTAGGTTTATATTAATAAGTACATAAGGATTAAATTTGATTAAATGTGATCCGATGAGAATTAATATCAAGGATGATGTCACACCCCCAAAATCCACCATGCGGAGTTCCACCGCTTGGAGGCGTGACGTGACCAGGATCGAGCCACCAATCATACTGAACAACGTACTTAAGTAAATAAAGATAACCACAATACGATTGGTGACCAAAAGCTAGTTAACCAAGTTTTTAATTTAGATAGCGGAAGCATAAACGTAAAGTTCAAAACATAAGTTCGCAGTTCATAAGTTTAAAGTCCAACACATAGGTTTAATAAGTTCATAATGTTTTAAACATTAAACACTGGACATAACCGTCCGCACACCACAACGACTCCTTCCCCGTGCAAGCTCCAATGTTTAGCGACCTGTAAGGCATGTAACAACGAGTCAACAACAAAGTTGAGTGAATTCACAGTTGGTTGTTTAGTTATAGCATTCGTTTTGTAAATCATCTGTTCGTTTTGATAACCATGTATCGTATAAGTTTGCATCGCGGTCTTTCTGACATGTTTGCGAAGATTAGTGGGGGTTTCCCATGTGTTACTAGACCACGCGTATCGACTGCTACGAAAATATAAGAGGTGCCCTAAGTCAATGTCTATCAGCATTGACCCTTTGCCCATAGTCCATTAGTAAACGCTCGTCCGACTGGCACGGTGTGATGTTTGTTAAACCTAATAGCGCTATTAACTAATGACCCGCTCGCCATAGGCCTCGGCGATTAAGTCGATAAATGAGGGACTTCAATTGATAGAGTTGATGGTCTTATGGTCGTGTACGTAGGCTTTACGTACGTGCCCTTCAATCCGAGGACAGTAGTAAGTAGTTTAATAGTAATGATAGTTCGAGTAGTCATTCAATCCCATTCCCAACCCACCGGGAATCCCATGCCTTAGAAAGAGGGTGAACTCACCTCGGTTTGCTCGGTTAGATTCTCAAATATAGCTAACAGTCAAGGTAGGTCAATCACGTCCTAATATAATTTACCAGTTAGTCATTCAGTGGCTTTCAAATAGAACACAAAGTTCCTACACGTATCTATCACACAACATGCATCGTTTTAACGGTTTATGCCCATCTAAGTTTCCCATCCATTCCCCACTCAAAATCAAACATACGATAATGCACATAACATATATAACATGTTAGATCATTCACGGATAGCATACTCGACATTTAGACACGCAAGTCACAACTTATCTCAACTCAGAATTTATATTCAAAACCGGCTGTTTTCGGATATTTTAATAAAATAGTTAAATTATTTCAAAAATTCCAAAATTTTTACAGGATGTCTTAAACGTTCCATATTTTATTGTGTAAAAATATCGGTATCCAGTTCACTACCAATATTTTATAAAAATTCATATTCCAGACTGAACTCAGATTTATGTATTTCTGACCACAGTCCACGGAACAATTTATTAAAAATTCATCGAGTGTCCGATTTTCGAAATTCCAGGGGGATAATTACAAATGCATTGGTTGTCATCTATTTTACAAATCTCATGGTCCGATTCTACACAGAGTACAAGTTACAACAGAAAATACAACACTCATTTATTGCTGTAAAAACTCAGCCTAAGCTGCTGTTACGAATCGGTTCTTTAAAAATAGTAAACGAAGTCCAAAAATTACGATTCCGGTGCCATTAGAACCGTATTTTATAACACATAAATCTAGGCTTCAGAAAATACATTTTTCTTTAAGTTATGGTCCTGTTATAGCCAACTGAAGTTGGCTGTAAAGCTTGGACAGTTTCTGTTTTTAGTCTTTAGCTTACTAGTTTGTGTTCGGTTGATCCCGTTAATCATATTTAGTGATCGTAACAATATCACACATCAATATCAACAAGTAAATCAGCAAATACTCAGTACATATCAAAACAATTTCATACTAACACCAATACATCATGTTTCATCTTCTTGGTTAAACCCTTTTTAGTGTTCTTGTGAAATAAACATCATTCTACAAATATTAGCCATAAGAGTAAGATGATCAAGGGTTAAACAAGAGCTTACTACTAGCTTATAGCTAGGGTAGAATCTATTGAGAATAAGATGGTGAAAAAGACTAGAACAAGCTCCTTAGAAAGTCCTTCAAGTTGCCACCTCCATAGATTCACCTTCAAGCTTGGAATGAACTTGAATATGGAAGAGATGGATGATGAAATGGTGGGGAGTGGGTTCGGTTTGGGGGATGACCGAAAGAGAGAGAGAAAGTAGTGAGGAGAGAGAGAGATCTTGGTGGAATGATGGTTAAGATCTAGACCTTGCTTCTTATAATGTCCTTCACATAATTTACTTACTTACACAAAGTAAGTATCTAATAAAAATTTGCCATAAAATCAAAACAAAATATATGAAGTATGGATGGATGATATGGTGGGTCCACAAGGACCAAAAGTCGGTTAGGGGGGGGGTCTATTTGCAAAGTTTGTAACTAAATGGCAAGTAATAGTTAGATTGAAAGTATATAATTCCATATACTAGTTAGTAGGGAAAATAGTGGGTGTTATGGTATACGGGGATCATGACTAGCCAAGAATAATAAAATAATGTGTTTGACAAATATTTGGTGTCCCGGGTAATGTCCGGTTGTTCGGTCGGATACTGTTCCGTTAAAGTGTTTAATTGTACCGTAAAGTGTCTTATTTATATATTATTGTAACGAAATAAATTCCTAACATATAGGAAAATATCCAGGACCATTTAGTCAGGTTTCCTGCATACTACTAGTATGTTAACACGCACATGTGAATATAACCCAGAAATCAGAGAGCAGTTAAATATTTCCACACAGTCGTCAAGCACTTTAATTATCATTAATGAATTGTACGGAATACATGGGATTTTGAGGGTTGTCACATTCTCCCCACGTTAAGAGAATTTCGTCCCGAAATTTAGCACCTAGTTACTGAGGAAGCTAGTTAAGTTGCGTTGTTTTCCTGGTTTTCCTAGGGTGTCACATCATCCCCCCGTTGATTTGGAATTTCGTCCCGAAATTCTGTAGTAGCTTCAGCCTCAGTAGTGGTTGCGTTTTTCTTAAACAGTTGGGGATACTTGAGTTTCATTTGGTCTTCTCGTTCCCAGGTATACTCTGGGCCACGACGAGCATTCCAACGAACTCGGACCAGAGGTATCCTAGTATGCTTGAGGATCTTAACATCTCGATCAGTAATCTCTACAGGTTCCTCGACGAATCGCTGCTGGTCGTCGATAGTGAGTTCCTTCAGAGGAACTATGAGGGTCTCATCTGACTGACACTTCTTCAGATTCGACACATGGAAAACATTATGAACTCCGCTGAGTTCTTCAGGTAGATTCAACCTGTAGGCGACTTTACCAATTTTCTCAATGACTTCGAATGGTCCGACATAACGCGGATTGAGTTTGCCTCGTTTGCCAAAGCGGACTACACCTTTCCAAGGTGAGACTTTGAGTAGCACTCGATCCCCAACCTGGAGCTCGAGTGGTTTTCTTCCCTTATCAGCATAACTTTTCTGACGGTCACGAGCTGCCGCCATTCGCTGTCGTATTTGAGCAATTCTCTCGGTGGTATCTACCACAAGTTCTGGGCTAGTGATTTGGTTGTCACCAACTTCTGCCCAACAGAGAGGTGATCGGCATTTGCGTCCGTATAATGCCTCAAACGGAGCGGCTTGGATGCTGGTGTGGTAGCTGTTGTTGTACGAAAACTCCACTAGCGGGAGGTGCTTTTCCCAACCATTACCAAAATCGATTACACATGCCCTAAGAATGTCTTCAAGGGTTTGGATGGTGCGTTCAGATTGCCCATCCGTCTGCGGGTGATAAGCGGTGCTCATATCTAAACGTGAGCCAAAGGACTTGTGCATTGCTTGCCACAGTTCAGAAGTAAAACGTGCGTCACGATCAGATATAATAGAGGTTGGCACTCCATGCCTTGATACCACTTCCTTTAGGTAAATGTCTGCAAGAGTAGAAAACTTATCCGTTTCTTTGATAGCCAGAAAATGTGCAGACTTGGTCAGTCGATCTACGATCACCCAAATGGTATCGTTTCTGCGTTGAGAACTGGACAGGCCGGTCACGAAATCCATGGAAATTTGCTCCCATTTCCATTTCGGGATCTCCGGTTGTTGAAGTAGGCCTGATGGTTTCTGATATTCAGACTTGACTTTCGCACAAGTCAAGCACTTGCTGACGTAGGTTGCTATGTGGGCTTTCATGCCAGGCCACCAGTATGTGGTCTTGAGGTCGTGGTACATCTTGTCCGAACCAGGGTGTACTGAATAACGAGACTTGTGCGCTTCGTCCATCACAAGCTCGCGTAATTTGCCATAAAGTGGAACCCAAATACGCCTTGTTACATAGTAGGCGCCGTCTTCCTTTTGTTCTAGTTGTTGCCTCGATCCTCGTAAGGATTCAGCCCTGATGTTTTCTGCTTTCAATGCTTCGACCTGGGCATCTCGAATTTGAGCGGGAAGGTTGGATTGGATGGTAAGCTGTAAAGCACGTACACGCTTAGGTATGGTATCCTTTCGACTGAGGGCGTCTGCCACCACATTGGCTTTGCCCGGATGGTACTTGATCGCGCATTCGTAATCGTTCAAGAGCTCAACCCATCGGCGTTGACGCATGTTTAACTCTTTTTGCTTGAAGATATGCTCGAGACTCCTGTGATCGGTGTAAATGGTGCACTTGGTACCGTACAGGTAATGTCTCCATATCTTAAGCGCGAATACAACTGCTCCCAGCTCCAGATCGTGAGTAGTGTAATTTCTTTCGTGAACCTTGAGTTGGCGTGATGCGTAGGCAATGACCTTGTCACGTTGCATCAACACGCAACCAAGTCCTTGGATGGAAGCATCGCAGTAAACCACAAAATCATCTGTGCCCTCCGGCAATGAGAGGATAGGCGCGCTACAAAGTCTATCTTTCAAGTGCTGAAATGCGGACTCCTGTGCATCACCCCAATGATAGGTGATACCCTTCTGAGTCAGTGAAGTGAGAGGTTGCGCAATCTTTGATAAACCTTCTGTAATATCCTGCCAAACCCAAAAATTGGCGGATTTCTGTTGGTGTACGGGGTGCAGGCCAGTTCTTGATCGATTTAACCTTAGATGGATCCACATGAATTCCATCCTTGTTTACCACATGACCTAGAAAGTGGACTTCGCGAAGCCAGAAGTCACATTTTGAAAACTTGGCATACAATTGCTCTTTTCGAAGAAGTTCCAACATAAGTCGTAGATGCTGCTCATGTTTCTCCTGATTCTTAGAATAGATCAGGATATCGTCGATGAACACAATAACGAACTTATCTAGGTAAGGCTTGCACACTCGGTTCATGAGATCCATGAAGAGCGCTGGTGCATTCGTCAGCCCGAATGGCATAACCAGAAACTCGTAATGGCCGTAACGAGTTCTGAATGCTGTTTTGGAGACGTCCTCATCTCGGACCCTCAGCTGATGGTATCCCGATCTCAAGTCAATCTTGGAGTAATAGCTCGACCCTTGCAACTGGTCAAACAAGTCATCAATACGTGGAAGAGGATAACGATTCTTCACAGTCACCTTGTTAAGTTCGCGATAGTCAATACACATTCTGAAAGTACCATCTTTCTTCTTCACAAATAACACTGGAGCTCCCCAGGGCGAAAAGCTAGGACGTATAAAACCCTTTTCCAAGAGTTCTTGTAGTTGCGTAGACAGTTCTTCAAGTTCTAATGGAGCTAGACGATAAGGCGCTCGAGCTATGGGCGCTGCTCCAGGAGCTAGCTCGATTTGAAACTCAACTTGACGATGGGGCGGAAGACCAGGTAATTCCTCGGAAAATACCTCAGGAAAATCGCACACAATAGGAATGTCTTCAATTCTCTTTTCTTCCGTTGATGTGTCAGTGACGAGCGCTAGAATGGCAGTGTGGCCCTTTCGTAGACATTTCTGGGCCTTAAGGAAAGAGATGATGCCTTCGACAGCACCACTCCTGTCGCCACGAATCACAAGAGGGTCTTCACCAGAACGAGGAATGCGGACGATTTTCTCCTTGCAAACAATCTCCGCTTGATAACGAGATAGCCAATCCATTCCAATAACGATGTCGAAACTACCCAGTGTGATAGGAATAAGATCGATAGAGAAAGTCTGACCAGCTAAGACGAGGTTACACCCTTTAACTACGTGTGTGGCTTCAAGACCTTTACCGTTAGCTAGTTCTACCATGTGTTTGGTGTTCAGAAGTGTTGGAGTGCGCTTAAGTATTTGGCTAACTTTTAAGGACACGTAACTAGTATCGGCACCCGAATCGAATAAAACAGTAATAAAGAAATCATCCAGAAGAAACTTACCCATCACTACGTTGGGATCGTTCCTTGCATCACCCTGACCAATCACGAAAGCACGACCCCTTGCTCCATTACCATCGTTGTTACCCCCGTTGTTGCCTCCATTGTTGTTCCCGTTTCCCTGGTTGTTGTTGTTGTTCTGATTCTGGTTAAGCTGGGGACAGTTCTTCTTAAAGTGGCCTTCAGCGCCACACTAAAAGCATCCCCTGTTGCCCTGTTGTTGTTGATTCTGCGGTGCTTGCCGTTGCTGCTGGCGATTCTGATTTGCAGGCCGTGAGCTCCTACAATCCTTGGCTTCGTGACCCATCTTGAGACACCTCTGACAACGCCCTTTGTTGCATTGACCACTATGGTGTCTGTTACATTTGTTGCACTTTGGGTGGTTTCCTCGATACCCACCCTGTCCTTGATTACCGGAGGATTGCTGACCAGGACTCTGGTAGTCATCAGTCTTTCTCTGCTGAGACTGAGCCGAAGCAGAACCCTTACTGGAGTTTCCATCCCATTTTCGCTTGTTGTCGGTAGGTGCATCAGAAGTAACTGTGGCACTGATACGTTTGGGTAGCCTGTTTTGCTCCACCGTCTGGTCAGTGAGTCGATGGGCCAACTTGATGATTTGCTGTATGGTACCCAGATTGGCTGAAGTCACGTGACTTTGAATCTCCGGTACAAGGCCCTTGAGGTACAACTCAATACGTTTGATGGGAGGGTCCACCAAGGTAGGGCACAAGATGGCCAGCTCATTTGACCTTTTCGTAAACGCCTCAATCTCAGACCCTGTCATCTTCAGGTTGTAAAATTCCACCTCTAGCTTGTGGATTTCATCCCGACTATAGTACTCCCCCTTGATCAGCTCTTTGAAACCATTCCAGGGTGTGGCATTAGCAACTGCCAGTCCTAGTAGTTGAACTTGCGCCTTCCACCAGGTTAATGCAGCTCCTTCAAGTGTTCCGGTAGCATATTTCACCCTACGGTCTTCGGGGCATTCGCACATTTCGAAAACTAACTCAAGCTTTTCAAACCAGTGAAGAAGGCCCACTGCTCCTTCGGTGCCACTGAAAGTGGTAGGTCAGCAGTCCATGAACGTCTTGAACGTGCACACAGGAGGCTGAGCATGTTGACCTGTTGTGCGAGAATAAAAGACAAAGTTAAGCACGAAGGTTTGTTTGCGAAGGTAGGATCTAAACATCCTAAGGTGAGTTGATATGGCAGGTTATACCTCCTGCAGGGACAGCTGCGAGTGCCTCAGCAACTTGTTCGTTGATCAAAGCCGTCAGCTGGGCTTGAGTTAGGTTCAAACGTCCACCCATGATCTTCACAACAAAATAACGTAGGTGAGAAAAGTGTCGCGAAAGTGCGTAAGTGTGGGACGATAGTGGAGAGTAACACGCAAGGTTCAAATAGCAATTACCACATTATCTAATGCACAGTGAGAACTATCTAACCAACAATATAACATAAATCATACCACTTATGGTGTCGAGTCTTGCACGTGGAGCGAAGCGTCGTTGTGGATCGTTGAGCACTGTACAGGTTATAGTCTGGTTTTATCAAAAAGTTTTTCCCTTTTTAAAACCAAGTTCACTATAACCAATGGCTCTGATACCAATCTGTCACACCCCCAAAATCCACCATGCGGAGTTCCACCGCTTGGAGGCGTGACGTGACCAGGATCGAGCCACGAATCATACTGAACAACGTACTTAAGTAAATAAAGACAACCACAATACGATTGGTGACCAAAAGCTAGTTAACCAAGTTTTTAATTTAGACAGTGGAAGCATAAACGTAAAGTTCAAAACATAAGTTCGCAGTTCATAAGTTTAAAGTCCAACACATAGGTTTAATAAGTTCATAATGTTTTAAACATTAAACACTGGACATAACCGTCCGCACACCACAACGACTCCTTCCTCCTGCAAGCTCCAATGTTTAGCGACCTGTAAGGCATGTAACAATGCATCAACAATAAAGTTGAGTGAATTCACAGTTGGTTGTTTAGTTATAGCATTCGTTTCGTAAATCATCTGTTCGTTTTGATAACCATGTATCGTATAAGTTTGCATCGCGGTCTTTTTGACATGTTTGAGAAGATTAGTGGGGGTTTCCCATGTGTTACTAGACCATGCGTATCGACTGCTACGAAAATATAAGAGGTGCCCTAAGTCAATGTCTATCAGCATTGACCCTTTGCCCATAGTCCATTAGTACACGCCCGTCCGACTGGCACGGTGTGAGGTTTGTTAAACCTAATAGCGCTATTAACTAATGACCCGCTCGCCATAGGCCTCGGCGATTAAGTCGATAAATGAGGGACTTCAATTGATAGAGTTGATGGTCTTATGGTCGTGTACGTAGGCTTTACGTACGTGCCCTTCAATCCGAGGACAGTAGTAAGTAGTTTAATAGTAATGATAGTTCGAGTAGTCATTCAATCCCATTCCGAACCCACCGGGAATCCCATGCCTTATGTTACCACATAACTCAAAATAACAACCCTACCTATTCCAAGTGTGCGTGCGGGAGGAGACCCCTCCCCCCTCACCATCGAGGCCTCTCATTTCGTGCATTCTCTACGCTGGTTAGTATGTTAACGTATTAGTTAGAGTTCTTGAATAGTTTTGTGTTGGGTGGTGTTTTGGTATTTCGTGGACTACATGCTAGAAGGGATTAATGGATATGATGTTAATTACATGTGTTGCAAACTGATTGTGGATTGATTGACCGCCCTGAATAATCGACTCGTTTACCAAGCAGAGTCTCACGAACTCTTCCTTCTTTGCCTTCAATTACATCTGAAAGCGACTTGTAAATTCTATTATGATCATCCCTCATTGGTTGTCCGCAAATTCCATTATCAAGACTCAATAAAATTTGATATGAAACAACATTACACGAAACTGTTTTGGCTCGATGATGGCTGATGATCTTGGTACATGATTAGGGTCCGACGGCTAGCATGATATTAGTTAAATTGCATGTTATTTGTTAAGTGCACATGACGATCGTAGGAGTCTTGATGTACGTAATTATATGATAATTGATGTTGATAAGGTACCATGTATCACTACGATCAGATTTATATATATAATAGATTAGTGATGTTTTATGCATAAAAATTGACTAGGGTAAATGATGTTATGTACGTGATTATGCCCTGAACTATTTGTTGTTTTGAAACCTCATAATGATTAATTGGAACCAAATCTTGATTTGATGATCGTTACTTGCGCCACTTCAAGAAAACAACAACAGTTGTGATGGGTAATGGTTTGGGCCAAGGGTTAACAGAAGGTTTATATTAATAAGTACATAAGGATTAAATTTGATTAAATGTGATCCGATGAGAATTAATATCAAGGATGATGTCACACCCCCAAAATCCACCATGTGGAGTTCCACCGCTTGGAGGCGTGACGTGACCAGGATCGAGCCACCAATCATACTGAACAACGTACTTAAGTAAATAAAGATAACCACAATACGATTGGTGACCAAAAGCTAGTTAACCAAGTTTTTAATTTAGATAGCGGAAGCATAAACGTAAAGTTCAAAACATAAGTTCGCAGTTCATAAGTTTAAAGTCCAACACATAGGTTTAATAAGTTCATAATGTTTTAAACATTAAACACTGGACATAACCGTCCGCACACCACAACGAATCCTTCCCCGTGCAAGCTCCAATGTTTAGCGACCTGTAAGGCATGTAACAACGAGTCAACAACAAAGTTGAGTGAATTCACAGTTGGTTGTTTAGTTATAGCATTCATTTCGTAAATCATCTGTTCGTTTTGATAACCATGTATCGTATAAGTTCGCATCGCGGTCTTTCTGACATGTTTGCGAAGATTAGTGGGGGTTTCCCATGTGTTACTAGACCACGCGTATCGACTGCTACGAAAATATAAGAGGTGCCCTAAGTCAATGTCTATCAGCATTGACCCTTTGCCCATAGTCCATTAGTACACGCCCGTCCGACTGGCACGGTGTGAGGTTTGTTAAACCTAATAGCGCTATTAACTAATGACCCGCTCGCCATAGGCCTCGGCGATTAAGTCGATAAATGAGGGACTTCAATTGATAGAGTTGATGGTATTATGGTCGTGTACGTAGGCTTTACGTACGTGCCCTTCAATCCGAGGACAGTAGTAAGTAGTTTAATAGTAATGATAGTTCGAGTAGTCATTCAATCCCATTCCCAACCCACCGGGAATCCCATGCCTTAGAAAGAGGGTGAACTCACCTCGGTTTGCTCGGTTGGATTCTCAAATATATCTAACAGTCAAGGTCGGTCAATCACGTCCTAATATAATTTACCAGTTAGTCATTTAGTGGCTTTCAAATAGAACACAAAGTTCCTACACGTATCTATCACACAACATGCATCGTTTTAACGGTTTATGCCCATCTAAGTTTCCCATCCATTCCCCACTCAAAATCAAACATACGATAATGCACATAACATATATAACATGTTAGATCATTCACGGATAGCATACTCAACATTTAGACACGCAAGTCACAACTTATCTCAATTCAGAATTTATATTCAAAACCGGCTGTTTTCGGATATTTTAATAAAATAGTTAAATTATTTCAAAAACTCCAAAATTTTTACAGGATGTCTTAAACGTTCTATATTTTATTGTGTAAAACTATCGGCGTCCAGTTCACTACCAATTTTTATAAAAATTCATATTCCAGACTGAACTCAGATTTATGTATTTCTGACCACAGTCCACGGAACAATTTATTAAAAATTCATCGAGTGTCCGATTTACGAAATTCCAGTGGGATAATTACAAATGCATCGGTTGTCATCTATTTTACAAATCTCATGGTCCGATTCTACACAGAATACAAGTTACAACAGAAAATACAACACTCATTTATTGCTGTAAAAACTCAGCCTAAGCTGCTGTTACGAATCGGTTCTTTAAAAATAGTAAACGAAGTCCAAAAATTACGATTCCGGTGCCATTAGAACCGTATTTTATAACACATAAATCTAGGCTTCAGAAAATACATTTTTCTTTAAGTTATGGTCCTGTTATAGCCAACTGAAGTTGGCTGTAAAGCTTGGACAGTTTCTGTTTTAAGTCTTTAGCTTACTAGTTTGTGTTCGGTTGATCCCGTTAATCATATTTAGTGATCGTAACAATATCACACATCAATATCAACAAGTAAATCAGCAAATACTCAGTACATATCAAAACAATTTCATACTAACACAAATACATCATGTTTCATCTTCTTGGTTAAACCCTTTTTAGTGTTCTTGTGAAATAAACATCATTCTACAAATATTAGCCATAAGAGTAAGATGATCAAGGGTTAAACAAGAGCTTACTACTAGCTTATAGCTAGGGTAGAATCTATTGAGAATAAGATGGTGAAAAAGACTAGAACAAGCTCCTTAGAAAGTCCTTCAAGTTGCCACCTCCATAGATTCACCTTCAAGCTTGGAATGAACTTGAATATGGAAGAGATGGATGATGAAATGGTGGGGAGTGGGTTCGGTTTGGGGGATGACCGAAAGAGAGAGAGAAAGTAGTGAGGAGAGAGAGAGAGAGATCTTGGTGGAATGATGGTTAAGATCTAGACCTTGCTTCTTATAATGTCCTTCACATATTTTGCTTACTTACACAAGTAAGTATCTAATAAAAATTTGCCATAAAATCAAAACAAAATATATGAAGTATGGATGGATGATATGGTGGGTCCACAAGGACCAAAAATCGGTTGGGGGGGGGGGGTCTATTTGCAAAGTTTGTAACTAAATGGCAAGTAATAGTTAGATAGCAAGTATATAATTCCATATACTAGTTAGTAGGGAAAATAGTGGGTGTTATGGTATACGGGGATCATGACTAGCCAAGAATAATAAAATAACGTGTTTGACAAATATTTGGTGTCCCGGGTAATGTCCGGTTGTTCGGTCGGATACTGTTCCGTTAAAGTGTTTAATTGTACCGTAAAGTGTCTTATTTATATATTATTGTAACGAAATAAATTCCCAACATATAGGAAAATATCCAGGACCATTTAGTCAGGTTTTCTGCATACTACTAGTATGTTAACACGCACATGTGAATATAACCCAGAAATCAGAGAGCAGTTAAATATTTCCACACAGTCGTCAAGCACTTTAATTATCATTAATGAATTGTACGGAATACATGGAATTTTGTGGGTTGTCACATTCTCCCCATGTTAAGAGAATTTCGTCCCGAAATTTAGCACCTAGTTACTGAGGAAGCTAGTTAAGTTGCGTTGTTTTCCTGGTTTTCCTAGGGTGTCACATCATCCCCCCGTTGATTTGGAATTTCGTCCCGAAATTTTGTTGTAGCTTCAGCCTCAGTAGTGGTTGCGTTTTTTTAAACAGTTGGGGATACTTGAGTTTCATTTGGTCTTCTCGTTCCCAGGTATACTCTGGGCCACGACGAGCATTCCAACGAACTCGGACCAGAGGTATCCTGGTATGCTTGAGGATCTTAACATCTCGATCAGTAATCTCTACAGGTTCCTCGACGAATCGCTGCTGGTCGTCGATAGTGAGTTCCTTCAGAGGAACTTTGAGGGTCTCATCTGACTGACACTTCTTCAGATTCGACACATGGAAAACATTGTGAACTTCGCTGAGTTCTTCAGGTAGATTCAACCTGTAGGCGACTTTACCAATTTTCTCAATGACTTCGAATGGTCCGACATAACGCGGATTGAGTTTGCCTCGTTTGCCAAAGCGGACTACACCTTTCCAAGGTGAGACTTTGAGTAGCACTCGATCCCCAACCTGGAGCTCGAGTGGTTTTCTTCCCTTATCAGCATAACTTTTCTGACGGTCACGAGCTGCCGCCATTCGCTGTCGTATTTGAGCCATTCTCTCGGTGGTATCTACCACAAGTTCTAGGCTAGTGATTTGGCTGTCACCAACTTCTGCCCAACAGAGAGGTGATCGGCATTTGCGTCCGTATAATGCCTCAAACGGAGCGGCTTGAATGCTGGTGTGGTAGCTGTTGTTGTACGAAAACTCCACTAGCGGGAGGTGCTTTTCCCAACCATTACCAAAATCGATTACACATGCCCTAAGAATGTCTTCAAGGGTTTGGATGGTTCGTTCAGATTGCCCATCCGTCTGCGGGTGATAAGCGGTGCTCATATCTAAACGTGAGCCAAAGAACTTGTGCATTGCTTGCCACAGTTCAGAAGTAAAACGTGCGTCACGATCAGATATAATAGAGGTTGGCACTCCGTGCCTTGATACCACTTCCTTTAGGTAAATGTCTGCAAGAGTAGAAAACTTATCCGTTTCTTTGATAGCCAGAAAATGTGCAGACTTGGTCAGTCGATCTACGATCACCCAAATGGTATCGTTTCCGCGTTGAGAACTGGGCAGGCCGGTCACGAAATCCATGGAAATTTGCTCCCATTTCCATTTCGGGATCTCCGGTTGTTGAAGTAGGCCTGATGGTTTCTGATATTCAGACTTGACTCTCGCACAAGTCAAGCACTTGCTGACGTAGGTTGCTGTGTAGGCTTTCATGCCAGGCCACCAGTATGTGGTCTTGAGGTCGTGGTACATCTTGTCCGAACCAGGGTGTACTGAATAACGAGACTTGTGCGCTTCGTCCATCACAAGCTCGCGTAATTTGCCATAAAGTGGAACCCAAATACGCCTTGTTACATAGTAGGCGTCGTCTTCCTTTTGTTCTAGTTGTTGCCTCGATCCTCGTAAGGATTCAGCCCTGATGTTTTCTGCTTTCAATGCTTCGACCTGGGCATCTCGAATTTGAGCGGGAAGGTTGGATTGGATGGTAAGCTGTAAAGCACGTACACGCTTAGGTATGGTATCCTTTCGACTGAGGGCGTCTGCCACCACATTGGCTTTGCCCGGATGGTACTTGATCGCGCATTCGTAATCGTTCAAGAGCTCAACCCATCAGCGTTGACGCTTGTTTAACTCTTTTTGATTGAAGATATGCTCGAGACTCCTGTGATCGGTGTAAATGGTGCACTTGGTACCGTACAGGTAATGTCTCCATATCTTAAGCGCAAATACAACTGCTCCCAGCTCCAGGTCGTGAGTAGTGTAATTTCTTTCGTGAACCTTGAGTTGGCGTGATGCGTAGGCAATGACCTTGTCACGTTGCATCAACACGCAACCAAGTCCTTGGATGGAAGCATCGCAGTAAACCACAAAATCATATGTGCCCTCCGGCAATGAGAGGATAGGCGCGCTATAAAGTCTATCTTTCAAGTGCTGAAATGCGGACTCCTGTGCATCACCCCAATGATAGGTGACACCCTTCTGAGTCAGTGAAGTGAGAGGTTGCGCAATCTTGGAGAAGTCTTTGATAAACCTTCTGTAATATCCTGCCAAACCCAAAAATTGGCGGATTTCTGTTGGTGTACGGGGTGCAGGCCAGTTCTTGATCGATTCAACCTTAGATGGATCCACATGAATTCCATCCTTGTTTACCACATGACCTAGAAAGTGGACTTCGCGAAGCCAGAAGTCACATTTTGAAAACTTGGCATACAATTGCTCTTTTCGAAGAAGTTCCAACATAAGTCGTAGATGCTGCTCGTGTTTCTCCTGATTCTTAGAATAGATCAGGATATCGTCGATGAACACAATAATGAACTTATCTAGGTAAGGCTTGCACACTCGGTTCATGAGATCCATGAAGAGCGCTGGTGCATTCGTCAGCCCGAATGGCATAACCAGAAACTCGTAATGGCCGTAACGAGTTCTGAATGCTGTTTTGGAGACGTCCTAATCTCGGACCCTCAGCTGATGGTAACCCGATCTCAAGTCAATCTTGGAGTAATAGCTCGACCCTTGCAACTGGTCAAACAAGTCGTCAATACGTGGAAGAGGATAACGATTCTTCACAGTCACCTTGTTAAGTTCGCGATAGTCAATACACATTCTGAAAGTACCATCTTTCTTCTTCACAAATAATACTGGAGCTCCCGAGGGCGAAGAGCTAGGACGTATAAAACCCTTTTCCAAGAGTTCTTGTAGTTGCGTAGACAGTTCTTCAAGTTCTAATGGAGCTAGACGATAAGGCGCTCGAGCTATGGGCGCTGCTCCATGAGCTAGCTCGATTTGAAACTCAACTTGACGATGGGGCGGAAGACCAGGTAATTCCTCGGGAAATACCTCAGGAAAATCGCACACAATAGGAATGTCTTCAATTCTCTTTTCTTCCGTTGATGTGTCAGTGACGAGCACTAGAATGGCAGCGTGGCCCTTTCGTAGACATTTCTGGGCCTTAAGGAAAGAGATGATGCCTTCGACAGCACCACTCTTGTCGCCACGAATCACAAGAGGGTCTTCACCAGAACGAGGAATGCGGATGATTTTCTCCTTGCAAACAATCTCCGCTTGATAACGAGATAGCCATTCCATTCCAATAACGACGTCGAAACTACCCAGTGTGATAGGAATAAGATCGATAGAGAAAGTCTGACCAGCTAAGACGAGGTTACACCCTTTAACTACGTGTGTGGCTTCAAGACCTTTACCGTTAGCTAGTTCTACCATGTGTTTGGTGTTCAGAAGTGTTGGAGTGCGCTTAAGCATTTGGCTAACTTTTAAGGACACGTAACTAGTATCGGCACCCGAATCGAATAAAACAGTAATAAAGAAATCATCCAGAAGAAACTTACCCATCACTACGTTGGGATCGTTCCTTGCATCACCCTGACCAATCACGAAAGCACGACCCCTTGCTCCATTACCATCGTTGTTACCCCCGTTGTTGCCTCCATTGTTGTTCCCGTTTCCCTGGTTGTTGTTGTTGTTCTGATTCTGGTTAAGCTGGGGACAGTTCTTCTTAAAGTGGCCTTCAACGCCACACTAAAAGCATCCCCTGTTGCCCTGTTGTTGTTGTTGATTCTGTGGTGCTTGCTGTTGCTGCTGGCGATTCTGATTTGCAGGCCGTGAGCTCCTGCAATCCCTGGCTTCGTGACCCATCTTGAGACACCTCTGACAACGCCCTTTCTTGCATTGACCACTATGGTGTCTGTTACATTTGTTTCACTTTGGGTGGTTTCCTCGATACCCACCCTGTCCTTGATTACCGGAGGATTGCTGACCAGGACTCTGGTAGTCATCAGTCTTTCTCTGCTGAGACTGAGCCGAAGCAGAACCCTTACTGGAGTTTCCATCCCATTTTCGCTTGTTGTCGGTAGGTGCATCAGAAGTAACTGTGGCACTGATACGTTTGGGTAGCCTGTTTTGCTCCACCGTCTGGTCAGTGAGTCGATGGGCCAACTTGATGATTTGTTGTATGGTACCCAGATTGGCTGAAGTCACGTGACTTTGAATCTCTGGTACAAGGCCCTTGAGGTACAACTCAATACGTTTGATGGGAGGGTCCACCATGGTAGGGCACAAGATGGCCAGCTCATTTGACCTTTTCGTAAACGCCTCAATCTCAGACCCTGTCATCTTCAGGTTGTAAAATTCCACCTCTAGCTTGTGGATTTCATCCCGACTATAGTACTCCTCCTTGATCAGCTCTTTGAAACCATTCCAGGGTGTGGCATTAGCAACTGCCAGTCCTAGTAGTTGAACTTGCGCCTTCCACTAGGTTAATGCAGCTCCTTCAAGTGTTCCGGTAGCATATTTCACCCTACGGTCTTCGGGGCATTCGCACATTTCGAAAACTGACTCAAGCTTTTCAAACCAGTGAAGAAGGCCCACTGCTCCTTCGGTGCCACTGAAAGTGGTAGGTCAGCAGTCCATGAACGTCTTGAACGTGCACACAGGAGGCTGAGCATGTTGACCTGTTGCGCGAGAATAAAAGACAAAGTTAAGCACGAAGTTTGGTTTGCGAAGGTAGGATCTAAACATCCTAAGGTGAGTTGATATGGCAGGTTATACCTCCTGCAGGGACAGCTGCGAGTGCCTCAGCAACTTGTTCGTTGATCAAAGCCGTCAGCTGGGCTTGAGTTAGGTTCAAACGTCCACCCATGATCTTCACAACGAAATAACGTAGGTGAGAAAAGTGTCGCGAAAGTGCGTAAGTGTGGGACGATAGTGGAGAGTAACACGCAAGGTTCAAATAGCAATTACCACATTATCTAATGCACAGTGAGAACTATCTAACCGACAATATAACATAAATCATACCACTTATGGTGTCGAGTCTTGCACGTGGAGCGAAGCGTCGTTGTGGATCGTTGAGCACTGTACAGGTTATAGTCTGGTTTTATCAAAAAGCTTTTCCCTTTTTAAAACCAAGTTCACTATAACCAATGGCTCTGATACCAATCTGTCACACCCCCAAAATCCACCATGCGGAGTTCCACCGCTTGGAGGCGTGACGTGACCAGGATCGAGCCACGAATCATACTGAACAACGTACTTAAGTAAATAAAGACAACCACAATACGATTGGTGACCAAAAGCTAGTTAACCAAGTTTTTAATTTAGACAGTGGAAGCATAAACGTAAAGTTCAAAACATAAGTTCGCAGTTCATAAGTTTAAAGTCCAACACATAGGTTTAATAAGTTCATAATGTTTTAAACATTAAACACTGGACATAACCGTCCGCACACCACAACGACTCCTTCCTCGTGCAAGCTCCAATGTTTAGCGACCTGTAAGGCATGTAACAATGAGTCAACAATAAAGTTGAGTGAATTCACAATTGGTTGTTTAGTTATAGCATTCGTTTCGTAAATCATCTGTTCGTTTTGATAACCATGTATCGTATAAGTTTGCATCGCGGTCTTTTTGACATGTTTGAGAAGATTAGTGGGGGTTTCCCATGTGTTACTAGACCACGCGTATCGACTGCTACGAAAATATAAGAGGTGCCCTAAGTCAATGTCTATCAGCATTGACCCTTTGCCCATAGTCCATTAGTACACGCCCGTCCGACTGGCACGGTGTGAGGTTTGTTAAACCTAATAGCGCTATTAACTAATTACCCGCTCGCCATAGGCCTCGGCGATTAAGTCGATAAATGAGGGACTTCAAATGATAGAGTTGATGGTCTTATGGTCGTGTACGTAGGCTTTACGTACGTGTCCTTCAATCTGAGGACAGTAGTAAGTAGTTTAATAGTAATGATAGTTCGAGTAGTCATTCAATCCCATTCCCAACCCACCGGGAATCCCATGCCTTAGAAAGAGTGTGAACTCACCTCGGTTTGCTCGGTTAGATTCTCAAATATAGCTAACAGTCAAGGTCGGTCAATCACGTCCTAATATAATTTACCAGTTAGTCATTTAGTGGCTTTCAAATAGAACACAAAGTTCCTACACGTATCTATCACACAACATGCATCGTTTTAACGGTTTATGCCCATCTAAGTTTCCCATCCATTCCCCACTCAAAATCAAACATACGATAATGCACATAACATATATAACATGTTAGATCATTCACGGATAGCATACTCGACATTTAGACACATAAGTCACAACTTATCTCAATTCAGCATTTATATTCAAAACCGGCTGTTTTCGGACATTTTAATAAAATAGTTAAATTATTCCAAAAATTCCCAAATTTTTACAGGGTGTCTTAAACATTCCATGTTTTATTGTGTAAAAATATCGGGGTTCGGTTCACTACCAATATTTTATAAAAATTCATATTCCGGACTGAACTCAGATTTATGTATTTCTGACCACAGTCCACGGAACAATTTATTAAAAATTCATCGAGTGTCCGATTTACGAAATTCCAGTGGGGTAATTACAAATGCATCGGTTTTCATCTACTGTACAAATCTCATGGTCCGATTCTACACAGAATACAAGTTACAACAGAAAATACAACACTCATTTATTGCTGTAAAAACTCAGCCTAAGCTGCTGTTACGAATCGGTTCTTTAAAAATAGTAAACGAAGTCCAAAAATTACGATTCCGGTGCCATTAGAACCGTATTTTATTACACATAAATCTAGGCTTCAGAAAATACATTTTTCGTTAAGTTATGGTCCTGTTACAGCCAACTGAAGTTGGCTGTAAAGCTTGGACAGTTTCTGTTTTTAGTCTTTAGCTTACTAGTTTGTGTTCGGTTGATCCCGTTAATCATATTTAGTGATCGTAACAATATCAACAAGTAAATCAGAAAATACTCAGTACATATCAAAACAATTTCATACTAACACAAATACATCATGTTTCATCTTCTTGGTTAAACCCTTTTTAGTGTTCTTGTGAAATAAACATCATTCTACAAATATTAGCCATAAGAGTAAGATGATCAAGGGTTAAACAAGAGCTTACTACTAGCTTATAGCTAGGGTAGAATCTATTGAGAATAAGATGGTGAAAAAGACTAGAACAAGCTCCTTAGAAAGTCCTTCAAGTTGCCACCTCCATAGATTCACCTTCAAGCTTGGAATGAACTTGAATATGGAAGAGATGGATGATGAAATGGTGGGGAGTGGGTTTGGTTTGGGGGATGACCGAAAGAGAGAGAGAGTAGTGAGGCGAGAGAGATCTTGGTGGAATAATGGTTAAGATCTAGACCTTTCTTCTTATAATGTCCTTCACATATTTTACTTACATACACAAGTAAGTATCTAATAAAAATTTGCCATAAAATCAAAACAAAATATATGAAGTATGGATGGATGATATGGTGGGTCCACAAGGACCAAAAATCGGTTGGGGGGGGGGGGGGTCTATTTGCAAAGTTTGTAACTAAATGGCAAGTAATAGTTAGATAGCAAGTATATAATTCCATATACTAGTTAGTAGGGAAAATAGTGGGTGTTATGGTATACGGGGATCATGACTAGCCAAGAATAATAAAATAACGTGTTTGACAAATATTTGGTGTCCCGGGTAATGTCCGGTTGTTCGGTCGGATACTGTTCCATTAAAGTGTTTAATTGTACCGTAAAGTGTCTTATTTATATATTATTGTAACTAAATAAATTCCTAACATATAGGAAAATATTCAGGACCATTTAGTCAGGTTTTCTGCATACTACTAGTATGTTAACACGCACATGTGAATATAACCCAGAAATCAGAGAGCAGTTAAATATTTCCACACAGTCGTCAAGCACTTTAATTATCATTAATGAATTGTACGGAATACATGGGATTTTGAGGGTTGTCACAGATGAGCTCTTGGATTGTTAGTTGCATAATACTAAGTGATTGTTAATAATAAAAAGGGATATATGGGTGCACATGTTAAGTAGATTTGCATGTTAATTATTTGGGATATACAAATATGTATTGGGCCGAACATAAGTGGGTTGTTACCACTTTAATTGTGAGCTAGCACTAACAATTAAAATAGGTTATAGTTTTTAATTGGACCATATATATATATATTAAAATGAGACATACTATGCACGCAATGGATAATGGGCCACGGTTGTGTATATATTGCGGAAGGGATTTGGGTTGGACATTTTGGGTCGGGTAAGATGGGTGAGTGACACTTGAGTTACATGCTAAGTGATTGGGTTCCATTCTCTTGTGATTGCCAAACTAGATACAAGTAATAAAATGAAACATGCGTGTACGACCCTAACTTGCAATGTGAATGTGTGTCGGTATGGATACTTGCTACAACTAGTGTGATAGTACGAACTATGCTCGTTATGACATACGTGATGATTATATGGTTGGTTGTTTATTGTTTGCGCAATGCGTGTGACTAGATACGTGAATTGTGAATTCATGAAACTAACTGTCTCTGGTAACCAGAATAGGATTTGATTGATTAACTGTTTAACAAGCATTTAATCCCACCGAGCAAATCGAAGGTGAGTTCACTGCTCTTTTCCAAGCATGCATCCCGGGGAGGGATATCGGGTAACGTTCCGGGGAGGAACGTCAGGTTAATGGGATGTTTGTTATTACACTCATTGCCTATCACATAAGACCCCTTACATCTACCGATAGTTGCCGGGGAGGCAACGAGGTTATTAGTTGATAGCGCTATTAGGTTTGGCACCCTCACACCGTACCGGGGAGGACGGGCGTGAACTAATTTCCTTAAAGCATGACCAATGTTTTGATAGAGACATTAGGGTTGGGAAAATACATCTTGTAGCCATCTGTGGTATTCGAGTTAATAACAACATCAAATAAAATTATTGAACTATTGAACTGTTGAACTGTTTTATACACATACCTGGTAACTAAACGTGTTAACAAAAAATTGAACTCACCAGCGCCGTCTGACACACTTGTCTTCATGCTTATAGGTCGTTAGATGTCTTAGATTGGAACTTGCTGTCTGGAGTAGCTAGAGTGGTCATGGGTCAACTAGAGGGATTCATGTGATTGATCTATTGATATCATACATTGGTTTTTGAAATAGTTTAACATTGGTTTACTATTTGCTTCCGCTGGACATGTTGGTTTTCATTTAAACTCGTTGATGGTATTTTACATTAATAATTAAGGATTTTATTTTGAAACTTGTACACGTTCAATGTAATTGGTGGCTCGTTATTGGTACGTCACACGCCTAACAGGGACATTCCTTAGGTGGTATTTTGGGGTGTGACAGTTTGGTATCAGTGCCACTGGCTATAGTGAACTTGGTTTTAAAACATTTTTGTAAAACCAGACTATAACCGAACAGTTCTGAAAACGTGAATACGACCATGACACTCAGCTCCAGATTGTAAGGTTTGTCTCTCGTATACTCATTGTACTGCGTAACTAGTGAACACTTATATATGATATTGCTTGTGATTACACATTTAGCTCAACAGTATGAATTCATGTATTACTTGCACGTGTTATATGACTAATAGGGTGGTATTTCCCTAAACATTCATGACTCACGTTTTGTGATGCTCTTTGTTTGCTACTCGATTTTGAGGAACCATTTGACATGACTTAGGAGGAGCTGAGATGAGCATGCAAATCACAATATTATTATGGGTGCACACATAATAATAATGTGGGGTGCATGCGAGTCCCAGTGAGGCTTAACAAGTGAAAAAGGGGTTCTGTTCTGTTATTTGATCCATGTGAAACGTAACAAGTTTATAGGCGTCATAGTAGTGATTGTCTCCTACTCGAATGTGATCTTTTCATTTCCCAATGAAACCTTTCGAATCTCGATGCTATCGAGTATTACCTGAACACCCATCTGAACGCCTAGCGAACTGTGTAGAATGTTAGGTGCTTGTATGTAACAACTCTCATCAAAAGTATTATTTATTATTTTAATTTGACCAATAGGAAACCCTAATTGAGAAACCCAAGTGATTCTGAACAAACCCTAAAATTTTCAGAACACTCGGAATCAGGATCTGGGCCCCTAAAACTCAAGGGGGGTAAACCCTACTCAGTAATATCCACACAGTTTTACGTGTATTGCGAAATTGATCAAACGGCCAACTCAGCTAAGCTACTAGGTCACAAAGCAAGCCTATGATAGACTAGGGTCTCTCGCGCCACGCGACGCGCGCAAGGGAACCTTTCACGTGGCGCGAGGGGGGCATTTTTCAAGTATAAATAGTAGCGTCTGATTCATGCAATTGAGTGTTCGTTCGACGTTTAATTTCAAATTGTACGCTGAGTTATAATCAAAACAGTTCCAAAACACACACTGATCACGAAGTGCTGCCACAATTCAGGGTAATAACTCGATCGCTGCTACGATTCAATGTCCGATCGATTAAACTATCCAATGGATGTTTAAGTGCTGCCCACATTAGGGTTTATGCTTTGTCATTCGTCGTTAAATCGATGGATGTTTAAGTATCGCACTTTGTCATTCGTTGTGAAGGTTTTAATCTCGTGAGTTATCGTAAATGCTGTATTAAGTTACTAACCTAGTTTGTGTGCCTGATTATTTAAACTAGGTTATCAAGGCTAATCAGTAGGATAAGCTCTGTTAAATCTACAATGTGAGTCATTCTCTTTTTATCAAATCTATTTACAAAAGCATGTTTATTTCAAAGTTATAATTACGGGGATTAAGTCTTTGTAATCACCAAATTACATCCGGTATGTGGGGTTTTGTATACATTACTTGATAATCGTCACCATTGGGGCAGCCAATGGGGGATATGACCATAGTCACAGATCCGGTCGAGTGACAAATACCGTGGGTAGTTGGTTTGATATCAGAAACATTGTAATCACTCTTAATACTGTAAATTATAACAAACGAGTCGTTTTAGAAAATAAAATGATTCACTCAGTATTTCCCGCTGACAAAACCTTTTTCAAACATGTTTCAGGTGATCTGTTGTGATCCAGGAAAAGTGCCGTGAAGCACTATCAGCTTAAGGAAGTGGCTCAGTATAAAATAAAGAAACATGTTTTGTAAAATAAAAGATTTCTTCGTGAAATATCAATATTTTAAATTACCGGGTTTTATCCCGAATTGTGAAATAAAATAATCGGGAAATATTTCAGTTTTAAAATGATCCTGAAGAAACTTCCGCTGTTAATTAAATACCACGGGATTTCTGTCCCACTGCTCCTGAAACGGGTCAAACCGGGTCGGGGGCCGTGACAGAAATAAGGTGGTATCAGAGCCACTGATTTAAGCCTATTAAGTATTTAGAAATACTTAATTTTACTGATTGCCAATTATGTGATTATGTGTTTTATTAACTGATTATTTGTTAATTACAGTATGGGTAAACAAAAGCTGTCAAACATCTATCTTAAACTAGATAGGTCATCCAACGAGAAGGGAAGTTCTTCCCAAACAAAACCTTATATAATTCCTGAAGAAGGAATATTTGTGAGAAAGGCACATTACGAGAAACCACTGTCTCCTAATAAAAGAAGTTTGATTATTAGGAAAAGTCAGGAGGAAATAAGGAAAAACCGAGAGAAGAAAGTTAAACAAGAAACCCAGGACTTAATCAATAAATCACCTTGGGAGGACAAATTAGATGAGAAATGGGCAAATCTTTATATGCTAGCCACAGTAGCAGAAAATGCAAATCTCTAAATACTCAAAAGTTTTAGCACTATTATTTTCCAGAAACCTTATTTAGTAAATGAATAAGTTACAGTAAATCGTAGTATAATTTACTTGTCAGTTGTTTTATGTATGCAATAATATTTATGGGTTATCTATAAAATTTTGTTATTTTAACATTTGGTATGTATTTTTTCATATATGCTAAACAGCATGAATGAGATATCAGAAGGTTTAGAAAATCTTAACCTCTATCCTGTTAAGATAGAAGTTTCCAAGGAATTCACCGGTTACTTATCCGATAAAGAAGAACCCATGGAATTTCAATCCAAACCACTGGCAAAACCTAAACCCAAGAAAAGAAGCAGATTTGTTGGCTGGAGGCGTGTACGAAGGAAAAAGCCAGCAACAAGAAAGGTTACTACAACTGAAGAACCAAAAGACAAAGGAAAAGGGGTAGAAATTGAGGAAAATATTAATCAAGTAGAGATAGAAGCTGAGAAGAGTTTTAAGCAAATAGAAAGAGAAGTCGGAGAAAGTTCTAGACAGAAACAAAAAATGACTCCCTGGGAAGTTTTAGATCATAAATTAGTAATGAGTGACCTCATCGGACCTGCCAATGGAAACCTTGAACCAGCCAATCCAAACCTTATATTTACTGAAGAAGATCTTTTCAGCTACCCACTAGAAGCTCCAATCCCAATCAATCTGGAACCTGCTATTCCAGATCCTATTGTCCAACCTCAACCACTACCAGTAGAATTAGATGAATGGTGGACAACTGATTGGCAATACCAAAATCTTTTAAATAACCCTGATACATTTTCCCACAAGTTGACCCAGAACCTCCACTATACCCAACTATGAGCCCGGAGAATCTGACTGAACTTCGTCTTTGGGGCGAAGAGTTAATTGATGCAGGAAATAGGATTAGGGATATTGGAGAAAGAGTTACTTGGAAGTATGATGAAAGGGAGCGTCGTTTTTAAGAAATTAGCTGACCAGATAATGGGAGTTTGTAGGAATATGTGTTAATAAATAATCATAATAACCAGTATGTGTAATAACTTAACAATAAAACGTTGTATGATAATCGTGTGTACGAGGCATAATATAATATATAGAAATGAAACCTGTGAAATCGATAATTTTTGGTTATACATGTTAATGTGATTATGTGCAAACTGTTTTATTATATTTATAATTATACTAATTATTTATATAAAATTATTTATCAGATGGCAAACATTGGTAATGAACCAGTAAATGAGGTTAATCAGTCTGAGCAACATCCAGGAGATCAATATATGACTAGGCAAGATATCAAAAATATTGTTGCTCAAGGGATAGCCAATGCTATTCCAGCCATCGTTGCTGCTGTAAAGAATCCAATCGAACCGCAACAAATCGTTCCTAGTAAACGTATTTCTGAAGATAACTTCAGTAATAGTGTAAACGGAGGCAATGATCATGTTAACCATAATGGGGAACCACATCAAGCTCCATTTCCTAAGAAAATGAAAACTGCAACACCTGGTTGCACTTTCAAAGAATTTCTTGCTTGTAAACCCACTGAATTTGCAGGCAATGAAGGAGCAACTGCATCACTGCGTTGGTTAGAAAAAACCGAAGCAGTCATTGCAATAAGTAAATGTGCTAAAGATGATCAGGTTATGTACGCATCAAATCTCTTCAAGGAAGGAGCACTCGAATGGTGGAACACTGTGTTACAATCAAAAGGAAGAATAATAGCCTATGCCATGACTTGGGAAGAATTTAAGGGTTTTGTAGAAAGAAAATTCTGTCCCGAGTATGAAAAGGAACAGATGACAAATAAGTTTCTAAATCATCGGATGATGGGTGTAGATTGTCGCGGTTATACTTCGACATTCTTTGAATATGCTAGAGTGGTACCAACACTGGCTTCGCCAGAACCGGTACTTGTAAGTCCAGGAACAATACAATCGGATATCAAACACTAATCAAAGCGCGGAATACTGAGAAAAGTGTTAAGAACAAGAACACTCAATCGATTATAACCAAAGTGCACACGGTTTCTAGAGAACCGTCTGGTACACCCACAAAGAATTCGAAAATGACAATGAAGAACCTCTCAAAAATGTCTAACCTCATAATGAACTAGGTTCACCCTATTTATAGTTACATAGGGTGACCTAGTTACAGACTGGGCCAGACCCACATGCACAACTAATAACCAAACAGGCCCAAATCACTAATTAGCCCACATGGCTTATTCCATTACTATCTAACCCACTACAAGGCTAAGCCCAATAGCCTATATTTGTGTTTGATAAAGATAGGCGTAAACCTACACCATTATAGGGCCTTACAATATCCCCCTAGGTTTATGCTATCTTTATCAAACTGTTGTCTTCATCATGAATCTGTGGGAAGATGCTTTATCTCTTAATCTTCAAACTTGGGCTCGTTGTTCTTCTTAATCACGATCAGCTTTGCTTGAAAAACTTGTTGAAAAGAATGCAAGAGGAGGATTCTAAGCAACTCTTTTCTTTGTCAATGTCTTCTATTTCAAGCAGGTTCACAGGTACTTCTTCAAGTGTACTATCACTGTTAGATGATGACTCGTATCTGGTTCTTCTGACTCAGGCACATCTTGTTGTTGTGACGCTTCATGCTTTGTCAGCAACCAACAGCATATCAACCTTTAACAACCCCTCTTTCTTGATTTGAATTTTAAATTCTGCACATACTCAGAAATTCGTAAGCAAACATTTATGTGCAACAGAGAGAAATACCACGTGAACACTCGGTAAATCCAAGTATTTGTACTCGGATTTTACAATTCAAATTTCTTTCAAATTATGATGATCAATCAAATCTTCAAGAACGGTTAAAATTTTTAATAAATCAAATAAGCACTCTATTATTGGATTTTTGATTTTATAAAACTAACAATATAAACTAAAACACAAATAAACAAAGAAAGAAACTAGTATACAATTACAATTTGCATTGGGATCAAATCATAGTGTTTCGGGCTAGACTACACTTATCAACACTAATTTACTTTGGTAGATCCGAGCGATTGCCAGTATGTTTGTCCGCTTAAACTAATCTCCCTAGGCCTTTTTCAAGTGACGGTCTGCAACTGATTTATCACGTTTTTCAATTTAATTTATATGAACACTCAATTCAATCACAATCAAATCCTGGAATTTTAATTGGAACACGCTATCATACGAGTAGTTTCCCATACCACATATTTCACAAGCCCGTTCTAAGATTCTGAAATCTTAACTGGGACTGGATTGAGAAGAAAAAAAGAATAGATCGGCAGCAGAGATGGATATAATATACAGATCAAATGAGATTTTCTCAGTTTGATATAGGTTTTTTTTTGGGTTTCTTTTGGGCACTAGAGGGCCTCTTTCGGGTGTATTTGATCTATAGCGCGACAACGTACAGCTAGGTCAGCATGTATCTGGATGCAGCAGAAGCTGACGTTGCCTAGCATCTCCAGGTCTTTGCTCATGCAAAACAGAGGAGATACACGAGTTGGACAGAAAAGATTTTAGAACTAGAACGAAATTGTGTGTATCGGGACATCACACACGCATTCAAATAGCCATGTCCTAATTCCAAGTGACGTTCTTTCCTGAGGTCATAGAGTAATTTAGTGTTCTGTACAGAACCAGTCAAAGAATCTAGCCATCAGGATAAAGCCTACCAACATATCGCTCTAGAGTCAGACCATTTCAATATTGGTCTTACATGAGTCAGCCTTAATCCACATACTGAAATTATTTCATTTCCCATATATGCAACAAAATATTTTTTATTTTTCTTGTTTTTCGAATATTTTTGTATTTTTTTTCATTTTCTCTATTTACAGATGGATATGTTTAGATATCCCCCTAAATTTGTGCGTAAATCTTACGCGCAAATTTACCTAAACAACGAAAACGTATGTACAAAGAGAAACACAAAAGAAAATGAAAATATTTTTTTTCTTTTTTCCTAACCGTTCCATCACGAGATTTAAGACTAATCAATATTGAAATTAGAATACGAAATTCAAATTTTGTACCTTTTCGCTGATCTCGTCTTACTTCTCTTTTATCTCCTTCAAACGAAACATATTAACTGTAAAGAAATATACATTTTGAAACAGTGAAATGTTACCCGTTATGTCTCTGGAACAACCGCTATCAACATCCAAGGATTGTCAACAGCTCCTCCTTGGTTGTCCCTGAAAAGTAAGGAGATTAGTAAGACATTGGTACCCAGGCCATCGTGGTCCTGGGTATTCCTGAAGCATCAACGTAAGACACTTCTCTAAAACACATGGTCCCTTTTGATTCAAGGACTAGTGATGTTGCTGCTTTATATTTTGCCTTCCAAACTTGTTTAGGCTTCTCTAATTTCTTAGGAGCCTTGGGCAAAACATTTTGCTTTTCAACCTTTTTGTTTTTTAAAACTTGATTTGGTTTCAAAGCTTGTTTTGGTTTAGTTTTTGCAGCATTCCAGTCCCCATCAGATGGTTTAACCTTGGGACTCTTATTCATCATTGCCTTTGGCTTTTCAACCTTCATCGGCTTAGAATAAAATCTGTCCCTTGGTGTAACCTTCTGATGTTGTGTATAGTATGGCACGTATGGACGATGTGTGCAATTCCTAGCAATGTGACCGGGTATGCCACAGTTGTAGCAGGTTTGTTTTTTCACGTAAGGAGCATATCCCGATCCATTCCATCCAACTGATGCTGAATAAGAGTTATAAAATTGGTTGGATGATTTGTGTGCAGTTTGTTCAGTCTTTTTCCCTTGTTTCTTATGTCCCTGTTTACAACAGTTAGCACATTCATTGGATTTAACATTTTCATTTCTAACTATTGGCTTTGGAGGCACATATTTATTTGTAGGGCCTCTCAAAGCTTTCTCAGAAACAGCCTTTTTCACATAAGGAGGAGCATCAGCAGATAAATTTGATGTTTTTAAACAAACATCGTCAGCTTTTTGACAAACAATATCATCCTCCTCAACCCAATCCTCTACTATTACCTCATCTGCACATGAAGTAGAAGCATCAGTAACGTTCAGTTTTTCACAAACGGTGGCAGGCGAAGGCATAGTAACATGGTCATTCTCGAGTGACACCGTTTGTTCAGTAGTTTCAGAATCATCAATATTCAAAGATGGAGCAAAGGCTTCAGTTGTCAATTCACCACTAATCTTAACAGAAGCTCCTGATGTCGATTCTGATTCTACTTTTATCTGATCTGATTCAACTTCTTTCGGTGATTCGCTACTAGACTCAGCTGAATCAACTAACCTCGACTTTTCACAGTTAGCTGTCTCTGAGGAGTCACATGATGAATCAGATGAAGAAGTCGATTCATTTTGAGATGCCTCTGCCTCCTCAGGTGATGCACTGTTGACACTACATGATTCGCCCGTTTCTGATTTCTCAGAAGTGGATGTCTCAGAAGTGTCACAAGATGTGTCACATGACGAGGCAGATTCACTTTGTTTTCCCCTATGGAATTCTTTCACAAACTCAGTCAAACCTCTTAACATGGCAAACTCGATGTTGTCTACATTAACTCTAGGCTCTGTTAATTCAGACTCTTTTGTTTGAGGTTGCACTTCAGATGAATTTTGAGAAAAACTTGACACAGTATTATCTAATACTTGAAAATGTTTGTCAATGTTCGCATTATTCTCAAAATTTAGAGTCTCGGTTTGCTTTAAAACATCAGCAGGTTTCACGAAAGTTTTATCAAATGCCTGTTTTTCTAGAACAATTTCAGTTTTATCTGGCCTTGTGATTTTGACTTTCTTCGGCTTAACAGGCTCAACTTTCCTATCCCCGGGCTTCCCATATTCCATTTCAGGCAAGTCGGCTATCTCCTCCTCAGTCATAGGAATAGAGGTGTAATTGTGATTGTATGGTGGAGGTATGCATACAAATCCCAATCCTTTATTCCTCACTTCCTTTTTGCTATACTTTAACTGTTGATTTATCATCTTTTCGACCTTTTCACTTGAAACATCAAACTTTTTAAAATTAAATTCAGTATTTTCAAAAGTTGATTTTAAATCATTTAATTCAACAGTTAACTTTTCAGATAGCTCCTTGAAGTGGAGATATCGACAGTTCGCTTCTCTTAGATCTCTATGCAACTTTCGGATATCACGCTTTTGCGCCTCCACCATATCCTTATACCCACCCAGTTTCTTTTTAATTTCATAACTACTGGATCTGGTATCTTGAAGTTGCATAGTAAGCGATTGAGCCTGTTCTTTAAAACCTTTTACTTTCTTTCTACATTTTTCAGTACAACAAACATCATCTACACATACCTCAGCCTCAGAAGGAGTGTAGTCATTCATTTCAATATCTTGAGTAGACTGCTTGTCAGCATTGTTATATGACTTGATGAGTGAGATCAGCTCATCCGACTTCATTTTGTAACAATAGCAGTCGGTTGTCACAATTATCTCATTAACATTTCTAAACCAACTACAGTTTGCCTGATCTGGAATCCTTTTTATAACATCTAGAAGCTTTGTGTTGCTCGTGCGATTAGACACCTCAATCTCAGCCTTCTCCATTTCAGAGAGCAGTTCAGCAAACCGGCCTGTAAGTGCTTCTATAGATTCACCATACGAGTATCTGAATCCTTGAAATTCCTGCTCAAGCACTTCTCTCTTAGAAGACATTTTTTAAGATTTGATCCCCCGAAAATGTGATCCCCCAGAAATGCGATCCCCCCTATTTCCTCAACACAAGCCCAAAGCAAGAACCCGTGTACTTGCTAATTCAAACCCTTTGAAAAACGCACGAACCAGCTTCTTGTACCACGCCTCCAAACTTGTCAAACCTTACTACCAAACAATAACCAAACTCCTTTTTTTAAATAATATTTATTTTTATTTATTTATAATCTTTAATGTTAAACTAAAATAATTATTATAATTAGTTAAAAGAAAACCTAAAACCACAACGAAACAGCAGTTTCTGCAGATCTTCTTCTTCGAATAAAACTGAACCAAACACTAATATCAAACCGTTCAGCCGCCACACCCTTTTAATGAAATCCGGTGAAGATATTTGGAAGCGAAACTTCTGTGACCGGAGAAGATGGTTATCGTCGAAGAAGGTAGATGATGGTGATGGTGACCGGAGGTAAAAGATGATGACCGCGTAGGCAATGGTGTCGAAGCTCGATGGTCGCCGGAGGTGGTGGTTATGACGGTGACGACCGGCGGTCGGAGTTGGTGATAGTTGGAGACGGTCGTTGAAGTTGCAGGTTTCGGTGAACGGTGTACGGTGGTTTTCAGTTCAGCAAGATACGGTGGTGTGGAGGAATGATGAAGGCTCTGGTGATCGTTGATGATAGCGCTATATCGGAAACCGAACTCGAACTCGATACCGAAACGGAGAAGACGGTGGAGGTGGGTGATGTACGGTATCGGTTTGTGGAAACGGTATCGGTGTGCTGATGGTTGAACGAACTCGTATGGAGAAGAGATGATGATGAGAATGTAACAGTGAAGATGGTGATGGTGATGGTGATGGTGATGGTGATGGTGTTGATGAATGATGTTGTTCTTTCTTGATCTATGGTTTACTGATGAAGACGATGATGATGATATGATATGAAATTGAACGATGATGATGTGTGATGTTAGTAATCGCACAAGATGTCTGTCGCACAAGAAGGTTCCAATCGCACAAGAAGAGTATAATCGCACAAGTGGTTTAGATCGCACAAGATGTATCCTTTAAAGATGATAACTGTTGAACGTGGGTCGCACAAGTTGAATTGAAAATGATGACTGTTGGATCACACAAGATTACGTCGCTTCCTTTTTTTTTCTTTTGAGTCCAGCTGTTTTCCTTCCACACTTCCAATCAATAACAGCCAATCCCAAAAATCAAGCAATTTCCAAAACTTTTGACCAAGGAAACAATTTCGAAATATGCGAACACTTTAATTCTTCCCAAAACAAGATCAAATCACCAATTTTTATAACTGTTCTTCGTATCTTCAAAAATTTCTTCGCAATCTTCGAATCTTCAAGCGGTTTTTTCGTTCTTCAATCTTCAAAAAAATATCCGATTACAACCGAGCCTTCGTGAGACTACTTAGGCTCTGATACCAATTGTAAGTCCAGGACAATACAATCGGATATCAAACACTAATCAAAGCGCGGAATACTGAGAAAAGTGTTAAGAACAAGAACACTCAATCGATTATAACCAAAGTGCACACGGTTTCTAGAGAACCGTCTGGTACACCCACAAAGAATTCGAAAATGACAATGAAGAACCTCTCAAAAATGTCTAACCTCATAATGAACTAGGTTCACCCTATTTATAGTTACATAGGGTGACCTAGTTACAGACTGGGCCAGGCCCACATGCACAACTAATAACTAAACAGGCCCAAATCACTAATTAGCCCACATGGCTTATTCCATTACTATCTAACCCACTACAAGGCTAAGCCCAATAGCCTATATTTGTGTTTGATAAAGATAGGCGTAAACCTACACCATTATAGGGCCTTACAGTACTCATTTCTCGCTACATTTGGGGACTGATTAGTGAAATCCGCAACATTGTTAAAGCTGCGAGACCTCGCACTATTGACGATGCTGTGGAATTAGCTAATACCCTAACTGACGAACTGGTACGTACACAAGATGAAAACAAGAAGAAAGAATTGGCTCAGAAAATTACCCAAGGATTTCGTGTGGGTAACAGTAGTAATCTCAAGAGAAGAGGAACTGGGCAATTCTCAACTCCGTCATTCTGCCGAAAATGCAAGAAGAAACATTATGGAAGATGCGATATAACCTGCAATTTTTGTAAAGTTGTAGGACATCGTGAAGAAAACTGCAGAAAGAAAACAATAGTTTGCTATAACTGTGGAGAAAATGGACATTATAAAACAGAATGTCCTAAATTAATCAAACCAGCAGACAACAAAACTAAGGCGACCGACGGAACTATTTAGAAGAATGCTAGGGCATTTCAGCTGACCACTCAAGAAGCAGAACTCATCCCAGATGTGATAGCGGGTACGTTCTTAGTTCACAACATTTACGCCAAAGTATTATTTGACTCTGGTGCAAACCAAAGTTTTATAAATACTTCATTCTGCCAAGCTCTTAATTTACCTTTAACCAATATTAGGCAGATTTTTACAGTTGAAACGGCAGACGGAAATTCAATTAATAGATAAAGTTTTGCAAGAAGAAAACATAGAACTTTTAGGACATAAATTCTCTGCAAAACTATTGCCGATGAATTTAGCTGAATTTGATGTTGTATTAGGAATGGATTGGTTAGTAGTCAACCATGCTAGAATCCTTTGTGATCAGAATTCCATAGAAATTCAATCACCCACCGGAGAAGTGATTAGGATTACAGGAGATAAACCACGTAAGCCCATGAAGTTCATATCAGTAATGAAAGTTGCTAATTATGAACGAAAACAAGGAATAGTGTATATGATTTCGGTAATCATTAATACTAAGGGAAAAGATCTTAAGGAAATACCAGTAGTCTCAGAATACCCAGATGTATTTCCAGAAGAGTTACCAGGGTTACTACCAAATAGGGAGGTAGAGTTTAGGATTCATCTAATTCCAGGAACTACACCAATAGCCAAGGCACCTTATCGGTTAGCACCCACAGAAATGTTAGAACTAAAAACGCAATTAGATGAATTACTAAGTAAAGGATTCATACAACCTAGCTCATCCCCTTGGGGAGCGCCAGTATTATTTGTTAAGAAAAAGGATGGTTCAATGAGAATGTGTATCGATTATAGAGAATTGAATAAGGTTACAATTAAGAATCGATACCCATTACCTAGGATTGATGAACTGTTTGATCAACTTCAGGGGGCTAGATATTTTTCTAAGATAGATTTACGCTCCGGATATCATCAATTGAAGGTACAAGAAGAAGACATACCTAAAACTGCTTTCAGAACTAGGTATGGTCATTATGAGTTTACAGTCATGCCCTTTGGGTTAACAAATGCACCTGTTGCATTCATGGACATGATGAATAGGATCTGTAAACCATATTTGGATAAATTTGTAATTGTCTTCATAGACGATATACTTATTTATTCCAAAAGTCAGATAGAGCATTGTGAACACCTTCATGCACTCTTAACTTTGTTAAGAAAAGAAAAGCTTTATGCCAAATTCTCGAAGTGTGAATTTTGGTTACAAGAAGTGCAATTCTTAGGACACATGGTGAATCATGAAGGTATTCACATAGATCCTGCTAAGATAGAGGCAATTACCAATTGGAAGGTTCCACAAACAGCAATGGAAATTAGAAGTTTTATAGGTTTAGCTGGGTACTATAGACAGTTTATTAAGGATTTTTCCAAGATAGTTGTTCCATTAGCTAAGCTAACCTGTAAAGCGGTTAAGTTTGAATGGGGACCAAAGCAAGAAGAAGCCTTTAGAATATTAAAGTAGAAATTAACAAATGCACCAATCTTACCAGAAGGAACTGAAGATTTTGAGGTATATTGTGATGCTTCAAAACTAGGATATAGATGTGTGCTTATGCAACGCAAAAAGGTGATTGCATATGCTTCAAGGCAATTGAAAAAGCACGAAGAAAATTATACGACTCACGATTTAGAATTAGGAGCCGTAAATTTTGCCCTTAAGATTTGGAGACATTATCTTTACGGAAGTAAATTTACTGTCTACACAGATCATAAAAGTTTAAGATATATATTTGGGCAAAAAGAGTTAAACATGAGGCAAAGGAGATGGATGGAGATCCTAAGTGACTACGACTGTGATATTCAGTATCACGAAGGAAAGGAAAATGTAGTTGCGGATGCCTTAAGTCGTAAGTATTATGAGAAACAACGACGGGTTCATGCTCTCAGATTAAATCTACAAATAGATTTAATAGAACAATTGAAGAATGTTCAAGTTACAGCAATCAAGGATGATGCTGAAGGAATGAAAGGACGAATAAAGGAATTAAAACAAGGAGCAGATGGAATTTGGAGATTTCACAAAAGTAGAATTTGGGTACCTAAGCAGGGAGACTTAAGACCTAAGATTTTAGAAGCTCATAAATCTAGGTATACTATGCACCCAGGAAACAATAAGATGTACCAAGATTTAAGAAAGAATTTCTAGTGGATAGGAATGAAAAAGGATATAGCACGATATGTTTCTAAATGTCTCACTTGTTCACAAGTTAAGGCAGAACATCAGAAACCTTCAGGGTTACTACAACAATTAGAAATGCCTGTATGGAAATGGGAACTTATAACAATGGATTTTGTTACTAAGTTACCCAAAACCAGAAAAGGTAATGATGCGATTTGGGTAATTGTGGATGGATTAACCAAATCAACTCACTTTCTACCAATGAAAGAAACCTTTAATATGGAAAGGTTGGCAAATTTGTATGTAGATGAAGTTGTATCCTTACATGGAGTTCCACTCTCCATTGTTTCGGATAGGGATAGTCGTTTTACTTCTCATTTCTGGAAAAGTTTCCAGCAAGCTATGGGAACTCGATTAAATCTGAGCACTGCATATCATCCCCAAACAGACGGACAAAGTGAAAGGACGATCCAAACTCTAGAAGACATGCTCCGAGCATGTGTAATAGATTTTGGTGGAAATTGGGACGATCATTTACCATTAATTGAATTCTCCTATAACAATAGCTATCATTCAAGTATTGAAACCGCCCCATTTGAAGCACTGTATGGAAGAAAGTGCAGAACTGCAGTCTGTTGGGCAGAAATAGGAGAAAGTCAATTATCAGGTCCTGAAATAGTGCAAGAGACAACTGATAAGATTACTCAAATCATGGAAAGACTAAAGACGGCTCGAGATCGCCAGAAGAGTTATGCAGACAATAGATGCAAGCCGTTAGAATTCCAAGTTGGAGATAAAGTACTATTGAAAGTTTCTCCTTGGAAAGGAGTAGTTAGATTTGGAAAGAAAGGAAAGCTAAGTCCAAGGTACATAGGACCATTTTCAGTGATCCAACGTATAGGACCAGTTGCTTATCGTTTACAACTACCAGAAGAATTAGCAGGAGTACATGATGTATTTCATGTATCCAATCTCAAGAAATGCTTATTAGATGAATCACTGGTAGTACCTCTTCGAGATATAAAGGTAAACGAAAAGTTGAAATTTGTTGAGAAACTCTTCAAATTGAGGATCGAAAGATCAAGTTTCTCAAACACAAACGACTAGTTTTAGTCAAAGTCAGATGGGATTCAAAGAGAGGAGCTGAATACACTTGGGAGATGGAATCAGAAATGAAGCGAAAGTATCCTCACTTATTCCAGTAAATCTCGAGGACGAGATTTTTATTAAGGTGAGGAGAATGTAACAACTCTCATCAAAAGTACTATTTATTATTTTAATTTGACCAATAGGAAACCCTAATTGAGAAACCCAAGTGATTCTGAACAAACCCTAAAATTTTCAGAACACTCGGAATCAGGATCAGGGCCCCTAAAACTCAGGGGGGGTAAACCCTACTCGGTAATATCCACACAGTTTTACGTGTATTGCGAAATTGATCAAACGGCCAACTCAGCTAAGCTACTAGGACACAAAGCAAGCCTATGATAGACTAGGGTCTCTCGCGCCACGCGACGCGCGCAAGGGAACCTTTCGCGTGGCGCGAAGGGGGCATTTTTCAAGTATAAATAGTAGCGTCTGTTTCATGCAATTGAGTGTTCGTTCGACGTTTAATTTCAAATTGTACGCTGAGTTATAATCAAAACAGTCCCAAAACACACACTGATCACGAAGTGCTGCCACAATTCAGGGTAATAACTCGATCGCTGCTACGATTCAATGTCCGATCGATTAAACTATCCAATGGATGTTTAAGTGCTGCCCACATTAGGGTTTATGCTTTGTCATTCGTCGTTAAATCGATGGATGTTTAAGTATCGCACTTTGTCATTCGTTGTGAAGGTTTTAATCTCGTGAGTTATCGTAAATGCTGTATTAAGTTACTAACCTAGTTTGTGTGCCTGATTATTTAAACTAGGTTATCAAGGCTAATCAGTAGGATAAGCTCTGTTAAATCTACAATGTGAGTCATTCTCTTTTTATCAAATCTATTTACAAAAGCATGTTTATTTCAATGTTATAATTACGGGGATTAAGTCTTTGTAATCACCAAATTACAGCTGGTATGTGGGGTTTTGTATACATTACTTGATAATCGTCACCATTGGGGCAACCAATGGGGGATATGACCATAGTCACAGATCCGGTCGAGTGACAAATACCGTGGGTAGTTGGTTTGATATCAGAAACATTGTAATCACTCTTAATACTATAAATTATAACAAACGAGTCGTTTAAGAAAATAGAATGATTGACTCAGTATTTCCCGCTGACAAAACCTTTTTCAAACATGTTTCAGGTGATCTGTTGTGATCCAGGAAAAGTGCCATGAAGCACTATCAGCTTAAGGAAGTGGCTCAGTATAAAATAAAGAAACATGTTTTGTAAAATAAAAGATTTCTTCGTGAAATCTCAATATTGTAAATTACCGGATTTTATCCCGAATTATGAAATAAAATAATCGGGAAATATTTCAGTTTTAAAATGATCCTGAAGAAACTTCCGATGTTAATTAAATACCACGGGATTTCTGTCCCACTGCTCCTGAAACGGGTCAAACCGGGTCGGGGGCCGTGGCATTGTACGAACGTCCCTGAGTTGGATGTTGCAACATCAATGATTGGTCTATACCTCTCAAACTCCTCTTTGTTTGCTAGAACTCAATGTACTGACGCCTTAGACCCCGAAGCGCTATCACTTCTGCAACACTCTAGAAACATACTGTGTATTACACTATCAACTTGCAAGAACGATGGACAAGAGGATGATCGTAGTACACTAACGACCTCAGAATTAGAACGGCCTTGGTTTCTGGCAATGAACACCAGAAAAATTGGCTTCAATCGAATCCCTAACCCTTGAGAGTTACTTATGGAAGTCAACACTTACGAATCGATGGGGACGTAATCGAAGACAATTGACTATAGGGTGGAATGTGAAACTGCCCGCACCAGGAGTAGTGCCTTAGGACGTGGCACGAAATGTGAAAGGATGGACCCTAATGGCGAAAGGCCGCAAGACTCCGTTTCGAGCAACGACATTAGAAGCAACAGTCACGATGACATCAAGGTACTTGCAAATCATGACTTTCGGTATGGAAATTATGGTGGCTTCAACAAGGATTGGCCGATGTTAAGTAAGGACGCCAACAACCCATGGAACAATGGTAGTTTTGGGAATCCTAGTAGCAGTAGCAACAACACTGGAAGTGGTACTCGTGGAAGGGCATTTAGGACTGGCTTAGGCGACGCCAGGAATAATAGCAACATGGTAGCTTGTATGAGTAGCTAATCGCTTCGTCTCTGTTCTGTTTAACCCTGATGCTCCTTGAATCTGAACCTATTGTAGGATCGGCTGATAGCAAGACAATTGAAATTTCATATGTTCGTTGGGATGCAAACTCGACCTTGTGGGAGAAGTGTTCGACATCGACCTTTTCTCTGCTACCCTTGATAGTTTTGGTACAGTAGTCTGTATGAGCTGGTTATCCAGATATCGCGTAGATATACCCTGTGAGGAGAAAGTTGTCGTCTATCATAAAGTATCCGGGAGGTGCAGAGGTTAGCACCATTTCAGCAATGAAGGCCAGAAGTACCCACAGAAGGATTACCCCGCTATGTTAGCACTTGTTACTGATTCTATGGCTAAGGAAAAGAGGATCGAGGATCCACCCATTGTTCGTGATTTCTTCCTATGTGCTACCAGAAGAACTATCGGGTTTACTTCACATCGTCAGGTGGAATACTAGATCGGTATCATGCCAGAGGCAGCCCTGATTACTCGTGCTATTATCGTCTTGCACCAGGAGGGTTGCAAGAGCTGTCTAATCAACTACGGGAACCGTTGAACATGAGTTTTGTTGAACCTAGCTTTTCGCTTAGGGAAGCCCAGTTATATCCGTGAAGATAAGCCTTTTCGTATGTGAATTGATTATCGAGAACTTAACAAGGTGACAGTTAAAGACCGTTTGCCTTGACCATGTATTGCCAGTCTGATGACGAGTAGTGAGGGTCAGGCTCCCATTCGAGGATTCATTACGAACGAACTATTGTCGGAAGGAAGTCTAAGGGGAGAATGTTCCTGTAACGGCATATCAAACACAGTGTGGCCATTTCGATGTTGTATTCCAAGACCCAGCAGCTTTATGGATCACATGAATTGTAACAATCCTCAATAAAACCAACACCCTTATAATATTTTCCGACACCCTAGTATATTTTAAAATATCTCAATATGTCTTTAAATACACCCCGTATGTGAAAACCGAGCCCGAAATACATTAAATAGTATTTAAAATAATTCAAAACTGAAAATGCAAGTTGAGGCGGGCCGCGTAGGACCCACTCCAACCTTACGTGGGCGGTATCAAGGATTAAAAACTGATTTTGGTGAATTTTAAGTTAAGGCGGACCGCGTAAGCTAACCTTAACTCTTACGCGGGCCGCGTGAGATCAAAATAGTGGCGCAGCCCGGTGATGACACGTGTCATCATCGTGTCAAGCCTAGTTGGTGATCCGGACGAGCTACGCATTGACCGGAGGTCAACGCGGGCCGCGTAGCACTTAGGCTACTCTTACGCGGGCTGCGTGAGAGCCGAATTCAGCACCTATAAATAGAACGCATCAGATTTCATTTCAGTTCGTCCCATTTTCATTTCTCAATCACAATTTCTGAATAGTAGGGTTTATAAAGCTAGTATTATACCCCCTAATTAGCGAGGTTCTGCTCCGTTGTAAGTATTATAACCCCAGTTTCGTATTAGATACACTGCCCAATTGATTTAGGGTTCCATAACAACTGTCGTGGTTCTGCCTGACGTAGTTGTTGGAATACCGTCTCAGGGAGGGTATCATTAATATTTTCAAAGGGTTATTATACTAATCTATGTACATTTGTATAAATTATAGATTAATCCCAGGAAACCCTTACGCGAAGTCTAAGATAGCAATGTGAGTTTATCCTCTTTTTGTTAACCTTTTTGTAACTATTTTACACAACCTTAAATGCTTTACAATATGATTAAGCGGTGATTGAGTCTTTGTAGTCAAGGCAGCTAGACCTCAAACCATAGAAGAAGCTGTAGAACTAGCAAATACCTTGACAGATGAATTAGTTCGTACCCGAGAAGAAGATTAAAGGAGGAACCTAACCCAGAAGCTCACACAAGAATTTCGTTCTGGAAATTTTAACCGTGGGAGAAATATAGGTTCTACCTCTACACCTTACTGTAAGAATTGCAAAAGAAAGCATTCAGGAAGATGCTCCATATACTGTAACTTTTGCAAAATATCGGGACACAAGGAAGAAGACTGCAGGAAGAAAGCTAACAACATGATATGTTACAACTACGGAGAACAAGGTCATATTAAGCCTAATTGCCTGAAATTAGCTCCAGCTACAAACAATAAGAATACCAAAAATGCTAGAGCAATTGTTCTGACTGCAGATGAAGCCAAGATGGTTCCAGATGTCATAGCTGGTACGTTTTTAGTTAATGATATTTTTGCTAAAGTATTATTTGACTCTGTTGCGAACCAAAGTTTTATTAATACATCATTTTGCAAATTTCTAAAATCAGTCATTAACTAAACTACCACAAGAATGTCTAGTAGAGACAGCTAATGGAGAAACCGTTAGGATTTCTGAAATCTTGCAGGGAGCAAGAATAGAAATTTTAAATCAGAAATTTATTGCAAACCTTTACCCCATGAATTTGGCAGGATTCGATGTCGTTTTAGGAATGGATTGGTTAAAAGCCAATAAAGCCAGTATTTTATGTGATCAAAAGTTAATCCAAGTAAATTCACCAAAAGGTAAAGCGATCACAATTAAAGGAGATATGCCCTCTAGGTCCACAAAATTCATCTCTGTGATGAAAACTGCAAGTTATATAAGAAAAGGTTCTATAGTGTATTTGATTTCCATAATCACTAACACTAAAGGAAAGGATTTAAAGGATACTCCAGTAGTATCTCAGTTTCCAGATGTATTTCCAGAAGAATTGCCAGGGCAACCTCCAGATAGGGAAGTTGAATTCAGAATCCATTTAATAACAGGAACAGCACCGATTGCCAAAGCACCTTACCGTTTGGCACCCGCCGAAATGCAAGAATTAAAGAAACAATTAGACGAATTATTGAAGAAAGGATTCATACGGCCAAGTTCATCGCCATGGGGAGCACCAATTTTGTTTGTTCAAAAGAGGACGGATCGATGCGTATGTGCATTGACTATCGTGAATTAAACAAGGTTACAATTAAGAATCGGTACCCATTACCGAGAATCGATGATCTGTTCGATCAACTACAAGGAGCTCGATTTTTTCTCTAAAATCGATTTAAGGTCAGGTTATCATCAATTAAAGGTACAGGAAGAGGACATTCCTAAGACCACATTTAGAACAAGGTATGGCGATTATGAATTTACTGTCACGCCATTTGGTTTAACCAATGCCCTAGCTGCATTTATGGACATGATGAACCGAATATGTAAGCCATATTTGGATAAATTCATAATTATTTTCATAGATGATATTCTCATTTATTCTTAAAATAAAAAGGATCATGCAAAGCATTTGCATGCACTTTTAAGTTTGTTAAGAAAGGAAAAGCTTTACGCTAATGTGCGAGTTTTGGTTAGAACAGGTACAGTTTCTCGGACACCTAGTCAACCATGAAGGAATTCATGTGGATCCCACAAAGATCGAGGCGATTACTAAATGGAAAACCCCTGAATCACCAACCGAGGTTAGAAGTTTCTTAGGATTGGCCGGTTATTATAGAAGATTTATCCAAGATTTTTCTAGAATAGCCATTCCCTTAACTAAGCTAACCTGTAAATCTGTTAAGTTTGAATGGGGACCAAAACAAGAAGAAGCATTTAGAATTCTTAAGCATAAATTAAACCATACACCCATATTAGCGTTACCAGAAGGAACTGAAGACTTTATAGTCTATTGTAACGCTTCTAAATTAGGTTATGTATACGTGTTGATGCAACGCCCAAAGGTTATAGACTATGCATCTAGACAACTTAAGAATCGTGAAGAGAATTATTCAACCCATGATTTAGAGTTAGGAGCTATAATTTTTGCTCTTAAGATTTGGAGACATTACCTATACGGTAGTAAGTTTACCATATTCACTGATCATAAGAGTTTAAGGTATGTTTTCAAGCAAAAGGAGTTGAATATGAGACAAAGACGCTGGATGGAGATGCTTAGTGATTATGATTGTGATATCCAGTATCATGAAGGAAAGGCAAATGTAGTAGCAGATGCTTTAAGCCGAAAGTATCATGAAAAGCCATAAAGGATACGTTCTCTTAAATTAAATCTACAAGTAGATTTAAATGATCAGATAAGAGAAGCACTAGAATCAGTAATCAAGGATGATACTGAAAAAACTAAAAGGTATGATTAAGGAATTAGAACAAGGAACAGATGGAATTTGGAGATTCCATGAAAAGAGAATATGGATACCTAAATTAGGAAACCTACGTCATCGTATATTAGAAGAAGCCCATAAGTCCAAATATACGATGCATCCAGGAAATGATAAGATGTATCAAGATTTAAGAAAGAATTTCTGGTGGATAGGAATGAAAAAGGACATAGCAGCCTATGTTTCAAAATGTTTAACATGTTCACAAGTTAAAGTTGAACACCAGAAACCCTCAGGTTTGTTACAGCAGTTAGAAATGCAAGTGTGGAAATGGGAATTAATAACAATGGATTTTGTTACTATATTACCCAAAACAAAGAAAGGAAATGATACAATCTGGGTGATTGTAGATAGGCTAACCAAGTCAGCTCATTTCCTACCAATGAAGCAAAATTTTCAGTATGGAACAGCTAGCTAAATTATATGTAAATGAAATTGTTTCATTACATGGAATTCCTTTATCAATTGTTTATGATAGGGACAGCCGTTTTACCTCTCATTTTTGGTCAAGTTTCCAAAAAGCCATGGGAACCAAGTTAAATCTAAGCACGGCTTATCACCCTCAAACAGACGGACAAAGCGAAAGAACAATTCAGACAATGGAAGACATGCTTAGAGCTTGTGTAATTAATTTTGGAGGTAATTGGGACGATCACTTACCTTTAATAGAATTTTCTTATAATAATAGCTATCACACAAGTATCAATGCTGCACCATTCGAAGCACTTTATGGACGAAAGTGCCGAACCCCAGTCTGTTGGACAGAAGTTGGGGAAAAGCAACTATCTGGACCCGAGATAGTGCAGGAGACAACAGACAAGATTATTCAAGTCAAGGAACGACTGAAAGCAGTACGTGATTGACAGAAAAGCTTTGCTGATAACCGACGCAAGCCATTGGAATTTCAAGTAGGAGACAAAGTATTGTTAAAAGTCTCTCATTGGAAAAGAGTGGTAAGATTCATCAGACAAGGGAAGCTAAGTCCCAGGTATATTGGACCTTTTATGATTATTAGAAGAATAGGACCTGTAGCCTATCAGCTACAACTGCCAGAGGAAATGGCAGGAATACATGATGTGTTTCATATATCTTATCTCAAGAAATGCCTAGCTGATGAATCGCTAATAGTACCTCTTAAGGATATAGAGGTAAATGAACAACTCAAGTTTGTAGAAAGGCCTCTACAGATCTAAGATAGGAAAGTCAAGAACCTCAAGCATAAGAGATTAGTTCTGGTCAATGTGAAGTGGGACTCCAAAAGAGGACCTGAGTACACATGGGAGCTTGAATCTGAAATGCAAAGGAAATATCCGTACTTTTTCCAGTAGATCTCGAGGACGAGCTCTAAAACAAGGTGGGGAGGATGTAACAATCCTCAATAAAACCAACACCCTCATAATATTTTTCGACACCCTAGTATATTTTAAAATATCTCAATCTGTCTTTAAATACACCCCGTATGTGAAAAACGAGCCCGAAATACATTAAATAGTATTTAAAATAATTCAAAACTGAAAATGCAAGTTGAGGCGGGCCGCGTAGGACCCACCCCAACCTTACGCGGGCAGTATCAAGGATTAAAAACTGATTTTGGTGAATTTTAAGTTAAGGCGGGCCGCGTAAGCTAACCTTAACTCTTACGCGGGCCGCGTGAGATCAAAATAGTGGCGCAGCCCGGTGATGACACGTGTCATCATCGTGTCAAGCCTAGTTGGTGATCCGGATGAGCTACGCGTTGACCTCCGGTCAACGCGGGCCGCGTAGCACTTAGGCTACTCTTACGCGGGCCGCGTGAGAGCCGAATTCAGCACCTATAAATAGAACGCATCGGATTTCATTTCAGTTCGTCCCATTTTCATTTCTCAATCACAATTTCTGAATAGTAGGCTTTATAAAGCTAGTATTATACCCCCCTAATTAGCGAGGTTCTGCTCCGTTGTAAGTATTATAACCCCAGTTTCGTATTAGATACGCTACCCGATTGATTTAGGGTTCCGTAACAGCTGTCGTGGTTCTGCCCGACGTAGTTGTTGGAATACCGTCTCAGGGAGGGTATCATTAATATTTTCAAAGGGTTATTATACTAATCTATGTACATTTGTATAAATTATAGATTAATCCCAGGAAACCCTTACGCGAAGTCTAAGATAGCAATGTGAGTTTATCCTCTTTTTGTTAACCTTTTTGTAACTGTTTTACACAACCTTAAATGCTTTACAATATGATTAAGCGGTGAATGAGTCTTTGTAGTTCTTCAACTTTTGGCAAGGCGGACGATACTCGCTACTTCATGGAACAAATATGGATTCTACTGTACAGCAATTCGAGGGAACTTGTGTTGAGCGAAGCACACCAGCCTCGATATGCTGGTCAACTGGATTTGATGGAATATGTTAGGATCAGAGGACCTTGTACTGGCAACTGGGCTTGAAGGCCTACATAGCAACGCATGGGAACGATGTTTGACTTGTGGGGAAGTCAAGGTGGGATATTAGCAACCAGAAACACATATATGGAAATGAGAACAGACTGCCCTGGATTTTGTCACTGGTCTACTTACAACTCGAAGCGGAAACAGTATCACCTGGGTGATCGCTGATGGACTCACGTTACCAGCACACTTTCTTGCAATCAAGAAAACTGACGAGTCTTCACAGTTGTGAATGTTCCTCTAAGAGAGGTGACTTTTAGGCACGAGGTGCCAACTCCTGTTATCTCAGATTTTGACCTATATTTGATTTATGACAGACACTACACAACACTCTTGGCTCACGGTCTGAGAGAAACGAACCGTCCTGACACACGAGAACATGCTGCGAGCATGGGTGTGATTAACTTTAGTAAGAGTAGAAGAACATTTACTTTTGGTTGAGTTCTACTACAGCAGTTACCGTTTTAGTATTTAGACAACTCTGTTAGAGGCATTGCACGGATAGTAACGCTAATCCCCTTGTCAGATTAGGGTGGGTGACAACGTAATCGCAGGTCCAGGACTTGTACTTGAAACTTTTGGGAAGATTGCTTGGATCGGAAATAGTTTGGCGGCAACGCGTGATCGCCACGAAACCTGATAACTTAGAGAACACGGGGAGTTCGTTGTAGGCAGTCGTATCATGTTAAAAGACTCACCCTGGGAGGGTGTGGTATGCTTGGGGGAGGCGTGACAAGCTTAATTTACATTACGTCAAGTTACTCAGAACTCTGGGAAGAATCGGTCGCGTCGCCTGCAAACTTGAGTTACCCGACAAATTAGGTAACGTACATGATGTCATTTATGTCTCGAATCTAAGGCAGTGTTTGTCCGATGAAACGCTGGTGATACTCTTATTAGAGCCTGAGGTTAATGACAAGTTGCAGTTGTTGAGGAATCTACTGAAATCTTGGACTAGGACGTCAAGATTCGTTGACTTAGTCGAATTTCAAATTGTGAGAGTTTGTAGGAACTCAAGTCGTGGACTGGAGTTCATGTGGGAACGCAATGATCGGAGTAAGCTCTAGTATCCTCAGTTGTTTAAACGGTTGTATCAACTTCTGATATCATTGGCGAATTTCGGGACGAAATTCCCTTTCAAGTTGGGAATGATGTGGCACCGGCCGAAACTCCACAGTCATCCTGATCCAACACCTTGTTGTTATGGATTACCTATCAAATTTCGGGACAAAATTTCGTTCAAGTTGGGGATGATGTGACAACCAGTATCTTGTTTCAATTCTCAATTTGTTATTAAATGGCCAACAATAGAATGTGATGTTTATCTAAATGGACCGATTTAGTTTAGACAATTTAAAGATGATTTACGTGGAACTTTTGAATGAATATGTGTCAATCTAAAATGTAAAGTAACTGACAATATGCATCGATCAACTATATCATATCACATGGACTTCTCAAGATTTCATGCAATCTGACATGCACAACTTTGATTGAATTTTATCAATGTTTCACATGAATTACTTAAGTGACCGACAAGCTTTAATAGAATGGATTGCTATTGGACCTTTGTATTAGTGGAGTTGAATTGAATTGTGTATATTTTTATTTGTTAAACTAAGTTAAGTTTTAGCTATTCCAGTTAAACGGGTTGTTTCAATTGGGCCGCATCCTAATGACTTTCAATTTAATAGTTTCGTTTCAACCGGGCCGCATCCTTTGAAGCCCAAAGCAAGCACCAAAGTTCAAGCCCAACCCGCCACCCTTACCCATTATGATGGCAGCCTTGCCATGTATTGCGGTAGCCCAAGTCCATGGGCTTAAGCCCAGTTCGGTCAAAAGAACAACCGCCCAAAACCTTTATATCTCTTAATATACGTATTCTATGATTTCTTAACACATAACTCAAAATAAAAACCCTACCTATTCCAAGTTTGCGTGCGGCAGGAGACCCCTCCCCCCTCACCATCGAGGCCTCTCATTCGTGCATTCTCTACGCCGGTTAGTATGTTAACGTATTAGTTAGAGTTCTTGAATAGTTTTGTGTTGTGTGGTGTTTTGGTATTTCGTGGACTACATGCTAGAAGGGATTAATGGCTATGATGTTAATTACATGTGGTGCAAACTGATTGTGGACTGATTTAACATGAAACAACATTACACGAAACTGTTATGGCTCGATGATGGCTGATGATCTTGGTACATGATTAGGGCCCGACGACTAGCATGATATTAGTTAAATGGCATTTTATTTGTTAAGTGCACATGACGATCGTAGGAGTCTTGATGTACGTAATTATATGATAATTGATGTTGATAAGGTACCATGTATCACTACGATCAGATTTATATATAATAGATTAGTGATGTTTTATGCATAAAAATTGACTATGGTAAATGATGTTATGTACGTGATTATGCCATGAACTATTTGTTGTTTTGAAACTTCATACTGATTAATTAGAACCAAATCTTGATTTGATGATCGTTACTTGCGGCACTTCAAGAAAACAACAAGAGTTGTGATGGGTAATGGTTTGGGCCGAGGATTAACAATAGGTTTATATTAATAAGTACATAAGGATTGAATTTGATTAAATGTGATCCGATGAGAATTAATATCAAGGATGAGCTCTTGGATTGTTAGTTGCATAATACTAAGTGAATGTTAATAATAAAAAGGGATATATTGGCGCACAGGTTAAGTAGATTTGCATGTTAATTATTTGGGATATACAAATCTGTATTGGGCCGAACATAAGTGGGTTGTTACGACTATAATTGTGAGCTAGCACTAACAATTGAAATGGGTTATAGTTTTTAATTGGACCATATATATATAGGAAAAGGGTCATGCGAGAACCACCTCTTATTGCGAGAACCAATGTGAACACAACAAAAAATGCCTAAAAAAACTAAAAATCACACAATTTTTTTTAAATATTTTTATATAAAAATCGCTACTTTTCGAAGCCAAAAAAATAAAAAATAAAATAATTTTTTGCCACTAAAAGTAGCGATTTGAGCATAAAAATTATTAAAAAAAATTTTTTTTTTGAATTTTTTAGATTTTTTTTAGATTTTTTTTGGTTTTTTGGGGGTTTAGTTTTTAGCATTTTAGCTTGGGGGGGGGGGGGGGTTTAGGTTTTTTTTGGGGGGGTGGGGGTAGGTTTTTTTAGCTATTTTAGGTTGTGTTCACATTGTTTCTCGCGGTTCTCGCATGAACTCCTCCCTATATTTATATATTTATATATATATATATATATATATATATATATATAGGGTTGAGTTCATTTCAGAACTCTAAGTAACTACAGAACTTTCAGAACTCCTAATAAACAATCATTTTACATATAAGTTTTTGTATTTAGGATCTTTTTATCATCTATTATATGTATTTCTTTGATTACATACATCTTAAAAGTAGTTTACATATGTTTAATTGCCAAAATTATATATATGTGTCATAACTAATTACATATATGTAAAAAAACTAGTTTACATATGTGTAATTATAAAATTACATATAAAAATGATAAAATTACTCTTAACTTGTATGTAATCGTAAAAATACACATAATAAATGATAAAATTATCCTAAACATAAAAATATATAAATAAAAAGATTGTTTATTAGGAGTTCTGCGAGTTCTGTAAATATTTATGGTTCTGAAATGATCATGGCCCTATATATATATATATATATATATATATTAAAACTAGACATACTCTGCACACAAACAAACCAGTCTCTAATTTCGGGGCCATGGGCCAGAAGCGGGTCGCACAAAGGTGTGGGAGCTGGGCCGCGCAATGGATAGTGGGCAACGGTTGTGTATATATTGCGGAAGGGATTTGGGTTGGACATTTTGGGCCGGGTAAGATGGGTGAGTGACACTTGAGTTACATGATAAGTGATTGGGTTCCATTCTCTTATGATTGACAAACTAGATACAAGTAATAAAATGAAACATGCGTGTACGGCCCTAACTTGCAATGTGAATGTGTGTCGGTATGGATACTTGCTACAACTAGTGTGATAGTACGAACTATGCTCGTTGTGACATACGTGATGATTATATGGTTGGTTGTTTATTGCTTGCGCAATACATGTGACTAGATACGTGAATTATGAATTCATGAAACTAACTGTCTCTGGTAACCACAATAGGATTTGATTGATCAACTGTTTAACAAGCATTTAATCTAACCGAGCAAATCGAAGGTGAGTTCACTGCTCTTTTCCAAGCATGCATCCCGGGGAGGGATATCGGGTAACGTTCCGGGGAGGAACGTCAGGTTAATGGGATGTTTGTTTTTACACTCATTGTCTATCACATAAGACCCCTTACATCTACCGATAGTTGCCGGGGAGGCAACGAGGTTATTAGTTGATAGCGCTATTAGGTTTGGCACCCTCACACCATACCGGGGAGGACGGGCGTGAACTAATTTCCTTAAAGCATGACCAATGTTTTGATAGAGACATTGGGGTTGGGCAGATACATCTTGTAGCCATCTACGGTAATCGAGTTAATAACAACATCAAATCAAATTATTCAACTATTGAACTGTTGAACTGTTTTATACACATACCTGGTAACTAAACGCGTTAACAAAACTTTGAACTCACCAACGCCAGCACCGTCTGACACACTTGTTGTCTAGAGTAGCTGGAGTGGTCATGGGTCGACTGGAGGGATTCATGTGATTGAACTATTGATATCATACATTGGTTTTTGAAACAGTTTAACATTGGTTTACTATGTTCTTCCGCTAGACATGTTGGTTTTCATTTAAACTCGTTGATGGTATTTTACATTAATAATTGAGGATTTTATTTTGAAAATTGTATGCGTTCAATGTAATTGGGGGCTCGTTATTGGTACGTCAAACGCCTAACAGGGACATTCCCTAGGTGGTATTTTGGGGGTGTGACAGTTGTGTTTCTTGAAAGTTTGATTTCCATTTCCGCACATTATTTCCATACTCGTTGAAATATTTTGCCAAATTTAGTCAAAGAGCATCATTATCTGCGATCAACATAATGTATGGGCATCCAGATGCAAATTCAACATAAATGTTAGGGCAAGTCTTGGGAATGCATATTCCCTCACCTCTTCCAATAACATCACTCCCAGTAACCTCATATGCATTTAAAATTCAAAAATGGTCCTCAGACAAATCTAACCATGAATTGACAATAGTCCAGGGCAAAAGGGGAAGTGAAAAAGACCTCAATGAATAGTGTGATGAGCTTAAATTTTGAAGATCTGCAAGATCTAATGAATCTTCCACTTGAAGGGATGCTGATGACATGCTTCTAAAAGATTTGAGAAGCAATTTAAATCCCAAATCAGAAGCATGATGAAGAGGAATAAAAATTGATCCAATAAACATCTGTTTTGCCATCATCTGTTCCAGCGGGAGATTGTTGGACCTACAAAAAAAAAAAAAAAAAAAAACAGATGATATCCAAAAGCTAAAGCATGAACAACTGATCTAGAAAAAAAAAGATTGAACGAGTCTCATCCCAAAGATAGTAAATCTTGAACAATCAATCAGAACATCTGTTGAAGAAGAAAGCAAACATTTGATTAAGACTTGGAACCGTTGTTCAAAAGAAGAAATATCATCTATTGAAGGCTAAAATCTATTGAAGCCAAAGGTCTAATAGGATTTACACAGATGTTTGAAAAATCGGTGGAATCTTTTCTGTAAAAAAATGTTAGATGGCATTATAAGGGGGATGTAAGCCAACACACATCAGTGCTCTCATACTTGGTATAAATAGATCACACCTGTTAGTGATCTATTTCTCACACACAACACCTTTTCCCTTGTACGAACTAAATTGTTATGTGATCGGCTGAGGGGAAGTTTGTAGAGTCAACTTTTGAAAAACATATTATAATCCTTTGAATCATAATTGAAAAACAATAGTTCATGACGACTTTCTACTTGTGAATTCTATTGTTATTAATCAATATTTGTTCACAAGTATCCAGATCTAATACAAAAATTCAACACAACCACATATGATAGCCAAACATGACATAATTAAACAATGATAATGAAAAAATATGAGATTCAAGCCCCGAAGAGGGAATCGAAATGGTGGCAATACCAAGTTCAACCTATGGCCCTCGGGAACCGGTCAGCCAGTTGATTCACATGAAACAATATGACATAAAGCGCGTAACAAGTAGGTACATGTATATGAAGCATAAGGCACAAATAAACATAACACATAACGACACTTTGATTTGCATGTTAATTATAAGAAACCTATGAAATAAAGGACACATGAAAAACCCATGATAAAAAGGGAAAGAAAAGATCTACTCATAAGTTGCGTTTACCTCCTGATTAAACCGCACCAATTTGAGAAACCTCTGAGAGACAATATCATTCTAATATATGAAATAACAAAAATATACTAAATAACCATCAACAAAACTAAAACTATAAAAAAATCATATTATTTATGGCTTAAGTATAATATAAAAATTACTTATAATATTTTTATTTTAAACACTAAATTAATATTTGTGTCTAATTAATTTAAGTGACATATTTGTAACAATAATGATGTATAAAAATATCTATGTCCCAAGTTACATATTGTGATGCAAAGAAAGTCTAAATATTTCAATTTCATCTTAACAACAAAAATCTATAGTCTAACTAAGTTACTGAATCTATATCCAACATGTCCAAAATGAAACTAATAATATCAACAATCCATGTTATTATATATTAAAGATTTCAACTCTAGATATACCATTGAAAGTACACCTAAATGTCTTTTATGCTCAAAATTCATTTTTTAAATTTGTTATCTAGGATCTACCTTGTGTCACAAATTTTTGAAAAAAATACCAAGTCTTATGGATTTTATAGAAAATCAGAAAAATAATATTCTTGGAATTTTATATTGATAGTTCTATAATTTATATAGCTTTCCATATTATATATTGTGATTTTCAAAAAAAATCCAAATGAAGTCAAAAAAAAATTCTACAAACAATTATAACATGATAATAAGCAATTCCCTAGGCTCAATTTCCTAAATCAAAAAGCCTCAAATTCCAATAACTAAGAACCCTAGTTTACCAAAGAATTCAATTTAGATTAATAAAGCCTTCTAACAAAGAAATTGTCAATAGGGTATTGTAGAGCACGAAAAATTAACGAGAATGGACTATGGAAATACCTGATTTGGTACATGAATGAAAGAGATATAGTAATTTGAAGTTTTATGCCCTAGATTCGTGTTTGATTAAATTCACAATTTTGGATGATGATTTGTAGGTTTTGAGAGGTGGTATTTGTTAGTGTATATTGTGTGTGTCCGTCACTATACAAAAAGGCTAGATAGAGCATGTGTTGATTATTTTATAGTTGAGAGTGAGATATGAACATATGACACTTTCGAGAGGAGGACACCTTTCGAGAGGACGACACTTTCTAGAGGACGACACCTTTTGAGAGGACGAAACCTTTCGAGAGGATGAAACCTTTGGAGAGGACGAGTGCTCATCTGCATGAATGAGGACTCATGTCTATAAAGCTCATGTCTATAAATAGAAAGTCATATATTCAAAGTTCATAAGTTTTGGGAACGGCTGGAGAGAACAACTTGTAAATGATGTTTGCTCTTTCGGTATTAATGGAAGCTTCTATAATCATGGTAATTTAAACGTAATGATGTGGAAATTTTTACCGAACTAGCTTTATCTTATCCAAACTTCCGTCTAAACCGCCATTCCGGATCCTAACAGTGGTATCAGAACTATGGTACCGATTCAATCGATCTAACCATTGATTGAATCACCTACGGTCATGATTTATAGGTTTTTAGACGTAAAACATCAATTTGAAGGTCAATTCATCGATGGAATTTGAAATTGAAGAATTGATTTTCGCATGTCTGTGAAGGATTCTTCATCAAATTCGATGAAATGAAATTTTTGGATTGAAAAAATTTGAACAACAGTGTTCATACGAATGAGTCAGTTTCGAGTGAATGAGTTAGTTTCGTGCGGATGAGTAACTCATCCTCACGAATGAGTCATCCTCTCGAATTAATCATCCTCACGAATGAGTCATCTTCTTCAATGACTCATCTTCACGAATGACTCATCCTCTCCAATGACTCATCCTCACGAATGAGTCATCCTCTCAAATGACTCATCCTCACAAATGAGCCATCCTCTCCAATGACTCATCCTCTCGAAGGAGTCATCCTCATGAAGAGTCATTCACTCGAGAACTCTCACCCGCGAAAGAGAATAAAAGTTAAATACGGGTTGTTCGGGGACACATCAGAATTTTCGGAGAGATAAAAGGATGATGAATTCACAGACATACTGTTGATAGAGAGTGGAGTAGTCACATAGACCTATTCATAACGATTACCACCGTCACCCACCTCCGCCGCCGCCCGCCACCGCCGCTGCCACCACTTACTGCCGCCACCCACCTCTGTCCTTGGCACCGTCGTCGCCGCCACCCACCGTCGCCGCCACCTCCAATCATCGCCACCACCCAACTACGATCATCGCTGCCACCATTGCCACTGCCACCTCGGATCACCGTCGCCACCAACCGCCGCCACCGCTATCAACCGCCACCACCCACCGCCACCACCGCTCCACTTCCGACCACTGCCGCCGTTGCTACCACCTCCGACCACCCTTGCCACCACCACCGCCACCTACCTCCACAGTCATCCACCACTGCCGCCAACCACCGCTGCCGTTACAACTGACACCTAACACCACACCCCATCATCGCCCATCACTGACCACCGCCATCTGATTTTATTCCTTGGTCTTTTTTCGCATACCAAACAACAAAAAGTAATTGTTCATTCCATTCACACATGGTAACCAAACAAGACATGGAATGATAATGATCAATCCCTTTACGTCGTCCATTCCATTCCGCCGTCCATTCCATTACCTCATACCAACCAGACCCTAATAATTTAAAACAAACAATTCGTTGGAACCATGTTCACTAATTGGGCTGTATAGAATCCGTCTTGGGCTGCACAAGATGAGGCATGGGCTGCATTGAATCAGTCTTGGGCCAAGACACGTAACATATACCCTCTTTTAATATCCCATCACTTGATTATTTTATCCCCAAGTTTCACATCACAACTTTACCGTAAAATTTTTGTCACTAAAACACCAACCGTCCCTAATATCCTCTTACTTTATAACCAGCTAACAACTCTTCGCTTATACAGTTCGAGAAACCAACTATACCCTCCATCTTGTTTTACTTCAATAGCCTTAAACCTTTTAACAACACCACAACCATCTTTTATACTCTTTCTGCTATTCGAACAAACAACACAACCTGCAACTTCTTAATATCAAATATTCACAGTGGTCGTAAATACATACCAACTGATGCATATACTACCTTCTTCTATAGCCGTTACTCATTAACAACAATTCAGATTTCGATAACTCCAATTTCAGTCTCAACAAACTAACAAGATTACTCGCAACTTCAAATCTGGAATTCTGAATCAGATCAGAACCTTATATGATGCGCTGATGCAGGCGGATCTAGGCCACTTTTGTGGGTTCCCAGGAACCCATTCGGTTTAGAAAAAATGAGAAAAATTAGGGAGAATCTCGTATGATTTGGAAAAAAAATAGTGAGAATCTACCAAAAGGAACCCAGTGAAAAAAGTTCTTGGATCCGCCACTGCGCTGATGTACTACTTTCTTTTTCCACAATAACACATCAATATCCTTTGTTTATTTATGGTTAAAAAATAGATCTAAGTTTGCTAGGATTGAATGGAAAGAGTGGTCTAAGAACCCGTTGTACATGATGTAAGCGTTTTTGTGGTGGCTCTCGTTTTGAGGCCTGCCCGTTTTTTCTAATGAAGTTTTCTGTTCAAAAAAAAAAAAATATCCTTTGTTTATCTTGTATTTCTATAAACATGATCTTCGTGTATGTTACTAACAACAACAACTCAGATCCTCTATTTTGATTCTGCAACTTTGATTTATTGCCTTTGCAAATCAGATTTGATTCTCGACACACTATGATGCGTGATTACATGATTTTCAGCCAAGTTTATCTGATAAAACTGATCCGAAAACGATGAAAATTTGTCTGAAATGTATAAACACAACACGATTACACCCAGAGCTATCCGAGCTCTGATGCCACTTGAAAGTTAAGGATACGGTTCGTAAAACAACACAATCAATATCTGCGTTTAATCATATACGATCATGCACTAATGGTTAAAGTTGCAAATTTGCCAAGTTGCCAACAAATATTCTATTAGAGTATATATTATCTTTATTATCATTATCACATAATATTGTATTTCCTTTTGTATTTTAGGAATGCTCCATCAGTGGCTACATTATAGGCTTGTCAGTTAAGCCACTTTGGGTATATATTGTATCATTGATACGATACTGTGAATGACACACACAAAGTTCCTCTAAATTACAAGTCTCTTTATTCCTCTAAATTACAAGTCTCTTTATGGTATCAGAGCTGATACCGTGAAGAACCCTAGCAGCCATTTTTTTCTATTTTTTTTCGATCAATCAACAGCACTCATGGGAGACAAAGATTCGTCTACTACTCTCAAAGAAGATGCCCCAGCCGTCGCCAAACTTCTCCACCCGGTGTACTCCGTAACGAACATACAAAACAAGGTGCGTGTTCTTGACAGTACTAAAGTCACATACTCGTCATGGACGAAACTCTTTACTCTTCACTGCAAAGGTTATGAAGTTCTTCAACACATCGACGGTACCGACCCACCCGAGAAGACAGACCCGACTTACGAGTCATGGGTCAAGATCGATTCGATAGTGCTCCAATGGATTTACGGCACCTTATCGAATGATCTTCTAGTTCGTATTCTAGACACCGAGGTAACTGCAAGTGAAGCATGGCTCAAAGTTCATGACATCTTTCTCAATAACAAAGGGGCACGTGCAGCCGCCTTAGAATCCGAGTTCAATAGTCTCCAATTGGTCGCATACTCCTCTTTAGAAGATTACTGCCAGAAGTTGAAGAACATTACTGAACAACTAAAAGATGTGGGACGCACAGTCGATGAATCCCGTCTTGTCACTCAACTTGTGCGGGGTTTACCCCCGGAATATGACATCACGTCCTCTCTCATAACCAATGCTTCGCTGTCATGGGACATCGCTATCGGTATGCTCCAGTTAGATTACCAACGCCAAATGGCGCGTCAACCGTCATCAAACACCGTCCTTCTCACTCCCGGAAATCATCCTACTGGATCTCAAACCTCGCATGACTATCAAAATCGGTATGCAAACGGGCGTTCAAATCAGAATTCATACCGTGGAAGGGGTCGAGGACGGAACGGTCGAGGACGAAATCAAAATCGCAATCAAGGTGGAAGAGGTCACCACTCTCAACAGTGGCCTCAACCTCCTTCCAATTCAAATCAACACTCCAACTACTGGAGCCCGCCACCATGCCCATATCCATCGGTTCCCAGCCCACAATCTCAATGACCCAGCACGCAAACTCAGCCTCTATGGAACGGCCCAACCCAGCAAAATAATTGGTCAAACAACGGACCGCAAGGCCCACATTGCACTCCATAGTGGCACAACAATGGGCCGCCAGCAGGCCCACAGTCCGGAGCTGCACATCTGACTTATCCAGGAGGTTCTGTGAATGTTATAAGCCCCACCGAACTCGGTGATCAAGCTCTAACTAATGTTCATCTCAATGCTACCGATCCGCAATGGTACATGGATACAGGTGCGTCCTCTCATATAACTCGTGACAAACATAAAATATGTTCCCCTTTACCATTATCACCTGTTAATACTATATTCGTGGGTAATGGCCAACGCTTACCGATACTAGGAACCGGAAATGGTTTTCATCAAACACCTAACAAAACCTATCTTTTACAAAACATTCACTACTCCCCATCCATAATAAAGAATCTTTTATCGGTTCGCCAATTCACCCGTGATAACCTTGTCTCCGTTGATTTTGAGCCTTTTGGTTTTTCTGTGAAGGACCTCAAGACGGGACAGCTCATTTCACGCCATGACAGCCCCGAGGATCTTTATGCTTTTAACACTTTGCTGCCAGATCGTTCCATCTTACTTTCCACAAATAATGAACCTAGATGGCATAACCGTCTAGGCCACCCCGGTGTTCCGGTTTTAGATGCTTTGTTTCGTACCTTTAAAATTCCATGTAATAAGATAAAAGATTCATCTCTTTGTCATTCGTGCCAAATTTCTAATAGCAAAAGACTTCCATTTTTTGATTCAAAATCTATTACATATGCTCCATTTGATATAATACATTGTGACTTGTGGACGTCGCCAACACTGAGTAACACAGGTTATAAATATTATATGGTCTTGATCGACAATTTTACTTAGTTTGTAGGGGTTTATCCATTAAAATTCAAGTCCGAAACATTTTCTACGTTTGTTAAATTTCATCGTTTAATTCACACTCAATTTAATTGCACCACTAAAACTTTTCAATGTGATCATGGTGGTGAGTTTGATAATAAACAGTTTCAACAATTTGGTGAGAACAATGGCTTACCTTTCCATTTTTCATGCCCTCATACGTCTTCTCAAAACCATAAATCCAAACGGATGATTCGTCGTCTTAATGACATCATTCGTGCTCTTTTATTCCATGCTCACCTTCCACCCAAATTTTGGGTCGAAGCCCTTCACACCAGCGCCTACCTTCACAACATCCTACCCGTGAAACGTTTGGGATTCAAAACCTCAACCTATGCCCTCTACAAATGTGAACCTACATATGATCATTTGAGGGTATTTGGCTGCACTTGCTATCCTAACACATCCGACACACAACCTTATAAATTGAAACCTCGCTCCATTCGGTGTGTTTTCCTTGGTTACCCCCCGAGCCATCGCGGGTACCATAGTCTTGACCCGACCACGGGCAAAATAATCATATCTCGCCTTGTCACATTTGATGAAGAGAACTTACCGTATCACACTTTGATCCCTCAACTTGCTTATAACTTTCTTGACGATGAAAACTTATCCACGGTTGCATCACAATGGTTCGCGACCTCCACTGCTCAACCAAATCCTGGTTCATTTACTACCTCTCCACCCATGGTCCAACAATCCAGGCCGTTCACATCATTTGCCCCACCACCTACGACCCAAATCTCTAACCCACTACCAATCCCTCAACCACCCATGGCCCAACAATCTTCCTCCCCTACCCACCTTTTCACGGACACAACCTCACCCACTCCCTCTAGCCCACACATGGTCCAACAATCTCCTATCCAACATAATACCATACCATCTCCAACCTCTAGTACTCTTCCTACACACCACACTACAACAGAAAACACACACCCAATGACCACTAGATTAAAATCCCGAATCAACGTTCCCAAACAAAGACTAAACCTTCACACCGCTACTTCTGCTCATATCTCTCCTATCCCTGCCACTTATCTTAAAGCCATTTCTGATCCTAATTGGTTAAGCGCCATGCAAAATGAATTTAGTGCTTTGCAGGCTAATGGTACTTGGGAATTGGTTCTGCGACCCATGGATAGCCCGATTATACGATGCATGTGGCTATTTCGTCACAAGTTTAAATCCGATGGATCTTTGGAAAGATACAAAGCAAGACTAGTGGTGAATGGGAAATCTCAAACTGTTGGGGTTGATTTCCATGAAACGTTTAGTCCGGTAGTAAAACCGGCTACCATTCGCACAGTGCTATCCCTTGCGGTTTCACAAAAGTGGCCAATCCACCAACTCGACGTTAAAAATGCTTTTTTGCACGGTGATTTAAAGGAAACAGTTTACATGTACCAGCCTCCTGGATTTGTGGATCAACACTACCCGAATATGGTATGTAAACTCAAAAAGTCTCTATACGAGTTGAAACAAGCCCCACGGGAATTGTACAATCGGTTCTCAACATTTATTATTTCGAAAGGTTTCAAAAGTAGTACATGTGATTCATCCCTCTTCATGTATCAAGGCATGCATCATACTGCTTATCTTCTACTTTATGTGGACGACATCGTAATCACGGCATCGGATAACAAGTTCTTGAAAACCATCATCGGCACATTCTCACGAGATTTCGCCATGACAGACCTTGGTAGCTTACACTATTTCTTGGGTATTAATGCAGCCCGCAACACACAAGGTCTTTTTCTCTCACAAGCACAATATGTAAAAGAGATTTTACAAAGAGCATCCATGTCAACGTGCAAACCATGTTCCACACCAGTTGATACAACCTCCAAACTAAGTGCTACAGATGGTGATCTTCTTTCAGATGGAACTCTTTACCGTAGCCTCGCCGGGGCACTGCAATATCTAACGTTCACCCGGCCTGACTTCAAATATGCGGTACAACAGGTATGTTTGTTTATGCATGCTCCACGTGAGCCACACTTTGCGTTTATGAAACGCATCCTTCGATACATTCAGGGCACGCTTGACTACGGTCTTCAGTTACATTCATCCTCCAGTCTATCTCTCACGGCTTATTCAGACGCGGACTGGGGAGGGCGCCCGGACTCACGCAGATCCACGTCATGCTACTGTGTATACCTAGGAAATAAGTTGATTTCGTGGTCATCCAAACGGCAACCCACCGTATCTCGGTCCAGTGCTGAAGCTGAGTACAAGGGTGTCGCAAATGATGTCGCTGAGACCAGTTGGATAAGAAATTCATTGTATGAGTTGCATGTTCCGGTTACAAAGGCAACCACAGTCTATTGTGATAATGTCTCGGCAGTGTATCTGACTGAAAACCCTGTTCAACATCAACGAACTAAACATGTTGAGATAGATATTCACTTTGTTCGCGAGAAGGTTCGTATGGGGCATGTCCGGGTTCTTCACGTTCCGTCGTTATTCCAGTACGCCGATATCTTTACCAAAGGCCTCTCGCGCCAATTGTTTCAAAATTTCAGATCCAGTTTGAGCGTCAGATCCCCACCCGCTCCAACTGCGGGGGGCTATTAGAGTATATATTATCTTTATTATCATTATCACATAATATTGTATTTCCTTTTGTATTTTCGGAATGCTCCATCAGTTGCTACATTATAGGCTTGTTAGTTAAGCCACTTTGGGTATATATTGTATCATCGATACTGTGAATGACACACACAAAATTCCTCTAAATTACAAGTCTCTTTATATTCTACATTATGTTTGAGTTCTATTTTGCCGAATTTGTTACATCTGAACTAAACATTGTATATGACTAATTATATAATCTATCTAATATTACATATTTTTAACACTGTATATGTTCAAACAATAATAATATTTTATTAGAACAAACTTTTCAACAAGTTCGGTAGAATAAGATTTATAAAGATGTCACATCCTTTCTCTGTTGGGTGAAGACTATCCCAGAAAAGAAATTTTGAGTCGTCTCGACACAGCTTGCTGAGTTTGTTACACGAAAAACTCATTTCTATGATTCCGATTCCACAACAGCCTCTATCCGTAACTTCCAAGCCTAAGTAAACAGCAAAACAAAGAACAACTTATTGATTGTGAACGTGAAAATAAAGAACAACGTATTGATTGTGAATGTGAAAAACATGCCAACTAAATTGCATCATATTTGGAAACTGTTAATTAATTGGTGCCAAGAAACAGATATAAAAAATTTGTGTGAATATTATATGACTCTCTGGAAATATTAAAGTAGAATTTTTTGGATTTGTTGGTAGTTTAGAGATGTGGGAAGTACTTCTAGCTATTTTTCGAAAGATGTATAAATAGGCAGCATGATAACAAACTCATGCAGATCCTGACAGATTTAAAAAGTCCCCTGAGATGGCAAGCAAACTTGGCTCGAGTATGTTAATCAAAGGAGTGAACTCCCTCCCGACTTCTTTTCGATGCAGACTTAATAGAGTTACTATTGGCTCGAATTTGTTGGTCAATGGGGAAATCCCCTTGTTAGCGTTATCCGAGTTGGCTAGCTTGCCACACCAGCAAACTCAAGAAACCAAGGAGAAATACAAAAATAATCAAAGTTAAAAGTCAAGTCCTTCCCACGTCTCTAAACCATTATTTTGTTAGAAGATAACTATAAAACAATGAGTTGTAGAGATCATATATGTTTCTAAACCTTTAAATCCCAAAAATTTAATAATGACAACTATAAAATTCTGAGATTATATATTATTTTGTTAGACGAAAACGGTAAAACAATGCAGTTGGTGGTTTTAATCATAAAAAATGATATAACATGTATTAGAAATTTTGTGTTCCATAATTAAAGGATATAATGCAATGAGTTAATACCGTATTGGTGAGGCTTTTCAATGATGCTTATTAGAGGATTGTAGAGATCCGCCATGGCAACCCTTGTCTCAGGAAGACTGCCTGAAAGAAACAAGATCTCCTGTTTGAGCATGCTGTTGAATAATTGTGAAGCTTTATTGTACTTGTTCACACATTTTCTATGTAATCCTCCTGCTATCGTTCTCTCGATCGGGATACAACCAAGTGGAGGCGTACTAAAGACAACGATCCTTCTTGCTCCTAGTTTATGTATTTCCTTCAGCAAATCAATTTGTAAACACATGTAAGTGATCTCAGTTAAGATCAGATTTTCAGTTAATTTATCAATAAATTTAAGTGTCTATTCATCTCTGTATAAGGTTACAAAGATGAATACACAACCAAACAAAAAAAAAACGTACTGGGTAAAATCCCACTTTTTTGTTTGTTTGTTTGTGTATTTATCCTAGTAACCTTATACCACTTATTTACTCTTATTGTCGTATGTACAGGTCTGTTAGAATCATTTTCTGAAGCATTAATCACGGGTTAGAATGCCACAACACATTTACCGATCAATCGATCATAAAGTATAATATGGATATGTTACCTGAATATAGTCCATGGCCAACTTTACCAGCATTTTACCATACCCGAGGACATCATATTTTAATCTTCTGATGGGATAGATATAGTAATTTGTTAGAAAATCGTTACTGCCAGCTGAAATGAAATATACACTGTTTGCAATTATGTGTTTTGCATGTTCTTCCCCAACTTTAATCTTCAGCTTCGAAATGTATTTTTTGAACATCTCCAATTGAACAGACAGTGGTATAACAACCTAAGGATGGGTCAAAAAAATTTAACAAATAATTTAAAACATATGCTTCTTTATAGGATATATAGAAAACGGTTATGAAGGAATGTATATAACCAAAAGATGTGTATCTTACCGCGAGTGTGGATGTTAGGGGGTCATATCCTGAGCCACCAGAAGCAAAACTTACACCAGTTAGAAGATCACTGTCTTTTATTGAAGGGTCTAGATATGCTGGAAGGTACTCCTTCACTCCGAACCCCTTGGCTTAGAATTTGAAATCAAATATTGCATTCTGTGAGTTGAAATTAATATTAAGCACGACAATGCATGTGTTATATGACTTGGATCCGTTTGAATACATCATGTTAACTCTTTAAATAATGTTGCATTTCAAACCTCATGAATATCCTTCTTATACTAACTTCTTTGTTGGGGATCAGAAGTAACATTTGCAGCAGATTCATGAGTTGGGTTTGGGTTATTGTTTGTGAGTGATCCGAATTGGATTTGCATAGTGCAGAATGATGAATGAAAACATTGAATATCGAAACAAAGAATAATGGACAATTCTTACAGAACTTGAATGTCTTGATGTCCGACCATGTTGCCGGCAATCATGAATAAATACATAATGTTTTGGCGGTTGAATTTTGGCGGGTAACTGCCTCCGGCAGTTATTCGAAATTTTCACCCGCTTATCATACCGGAAATTACATACGCTTATCATCTAATACCCGAGTGCATATCATACATATCATATCTACTTATAAGTTCTATTAAATTGAACACGAATTTGCAATATTATCACCGATTAACATAAAGAAAATCAACGAATCGTAGCTACTTACATGCGATTTCAAGCTTCTAAGCTCGACTTGTGTAAACTGATTCTGTAGCCATGGATCTAAGATGAAAACACCGAAGTAATTGCTTGCCATAACTGATTAACCGTTGATGTTATGAATGCTTGATTGATGAAGAACTGTAATTGAAGTAAGAGAGAGAGAGAGGGAGAGAAGATAATATCTCGGTTTCTCTCTCTAGAAGTGATGAATTACTCTCTCTCTAGATGAGTGAAAGGCTCACTATATTATCAGGGGAAGCAGAGGCCTAACAATGGGGACGGAGGTGAACTCGCAGATTTCAAAAGGTGTTTTTGAGAATTCAAATTGTGAGGATTTTGCCCTTGTTGTTTAACTACTTGTTTCATCATGAGGTCAGGTGTTTAGAAAGTTGGGGACTATGGTGGAGGGTGGAGGAGGGTGATGGTGGGTGGAGGTTGAAGATGAAGTGTGGTGGTGGGGTTTTTCTGTACAAATGTAGAAGATGCCCGGATAGTCCCTGTGGTTTGGCCTTTTAAAGGAAAGGGTAAATTGGTCATTTCACACCCATTTAACGGAGAAAACAAATTGAAGTTAGACCCAGGGACTATCCGGGAACAAAAAATAAAAAGTTGGGGACTATTCAGATAATTTTAGAAAGTTGGGGACTATAGGTGAAAAATGCGAAACCACAGGGACTATCCGGGCATTTTTCTCAAATATATATAAAACATAATAAAGTTTAATAGTTCTAACACAACCCCCCTTAAACTTTAGTTATGTTTCCGAGCTTGCTCCATGACACTCCGGTTGGCTTCTTCGACAGCCCATCTCGTGTGATTGAAGTTGAAACGTTTCCTCTTCTTCAGTTGATTCCAGTCATCTTCATCGTTTCCGGCAAAGAGTGCAAATTGAGCCGATGCAGCAGGTTCCTGTTGAAAATCACTTGCACTTTTCCGTCTTCTATGGCAGCTATGAGAGGACCCTTCTTCCTCAATCACAATCTCCTTGTCATGCACTTTCCCTTGAACAATTTTAAACTTGTAGTAATACTCTAGGATATCGAGATACATGGCATAGATAATCCTCATGTAATCTCCGTCTTGGTAATCGAATCCTAGATCTTTTGCTATTGCAGGCCATAGGTTCTCTGTTGTGACTTCCCGGTAGCCACCGTCTCTTGCCACCAATATATACAGACTTAACAAGTTTATTCTTCTCTTGTTTGGAGCAAAAGGAGGGATTGGTCTTGAGGATATTCCCATATAATCGATCTGAAACGATATCACCATCTCCTCGAATTTAGACTCCAAGGTGTGTTTGTACTTAAAAACAAACTCTCTATCATCGATTAAATCCAGAAAAGCCTTGCAGTCGGCAAATTCATGGAATTCCATTGCTTTAATGATCATTAAACTCCAATCCGTCTCTTGCGAAGACAGATTTAATTCTTCAAAATAGGAGTTCAAATACCGTTCCTTAAATTCATCATCATAAACACTCACATCGAGTATGCCCTGTTTTTCAGTTAACCCAATTTCTTCTTCCCTTGTGAGACCACTTACTTCATTCACGAAGTTATTCACCGGAGTTGAAAACATAGGATAAATTCTGCAAGTATCACCGGCCTTATTGACGGTGTAGCCTTGCAATGTCAATTGATCCATGCTTAAAACGTTCCGGTCTAACTCCGGAGAATAAAAAACGCTTTGTATTCTCATTGTTTCATTGCATGTTTTAATTTCAACCGATCCAACCCCTCGAGTGAACAAGAAGTTGTTTCCCCCAGACCGTGTATCAACCCCAACAATATGTTTAATGCGTTAAAACACGTTTAGATTTCCGGCAATGTGGTGTGTAAATACAGAACTAACGTACCAAATATCGCTCCATAGCCCTCCTTCGGTACCGACAACAATCATCTCCTGATGATCACAGACTCCTTCTTCTTGTTTCTGTATTCCCGTATTCACCGCTTGTCGGATCAATTGGGTTGCCTCGTCAGTTTCCTTCTTCTAACATGAATAAATCTGGTGCCCCGGTTGATGACAGTAATAACATGTTTTCTCTCGAGGAATTCGCTTGTTCTTGTCGTTCATCTCATCTATGCAGTGTTGGCATGGCAATAAAGTGGAAGTAGATTTGATTTCCGTCTTTTTCTTCCCCAATGATGCTCTGATACCACTATGTTGGGGATCAGAATTCACATTGGCAGCGGATTCATGAGTTGGGTTTGGGTTATTGTTTGTGAATGATCCGAATTGGATTTGCATAGTGCAGAATGATGAATGAAAACAATGAATATCGAAACAAAGAATAATGGACAATTCTTGCAGAACTTGAATGTCTTGATATCCGACCATGTTGCCGGCAATCATGAATAAATACATAATGTTTTGGCGGTTGAATTTTGGAGGGTAACTGTCTCCGGCAGTTATTCAAAATTTTCACCCGCTTATCATACCGGAAATTACATACGCTTGTCATCTAATACCCGAGTGCATATCATACATATCATATCTACTTATAAGTTCTATTAAACTCATATAAAACATAATAAAGTTTAATAGTTCTAACATTCCTAGCATCTGTACGTTGCAGCATTTTACTTATTTGTAATCATTGGTTTAATATGTTTTATATACTATATTTAAAACGTACACATATCATGGGGATCACTTGCTAATGTTCACGAGTCTCATTTAATAGGGGGGAGGGGAAGGAAAATTTTCTCTCGTAATCTCTCCAATTTTGGAGGATGAATATATGGTCATATTTGGTCATATTTTCTTCCCTTTTCCCTCCCCCCTGTTAAATGAAACTCGGGAACATGGTTTTTCATGTTTTTCATATTTTTCATCTCTTTTCCCTCCCCTCCCTCTGTTAAATGAGGCTCGGGAACATAACCTAAATGTAGGGTTCTCAACTTAGATTTTCCTGTTGTTGGATTTGCAAATTAAAATAAATATAAAAAATAACGTTAGGCTATGAATTAAGATGCAAGTTAAGGGATAAGAAGATAAAATTAAATGAATTCAAATAATTTCATATATACTAAACGGGAGTATTCAAAAAAATCCAGATCCAAAACCGAATCCGAAATATCCGAAAATCCGTATCCGAAAATCCGTATCCGAAATGGGTCTACCTATTTGCACACCAACATGGCTATTTGCTCACCAAACCCTACCTTTACCTACACTACGTATAGAGCTATACACATCATATAGAGCTATACGAAGCATATAAGCTGCATGGAATTCAGAGCCTACCTAGCAATCATTGGCACAGACAACCAGGGTTTATATACGTTGCGTATAGAGCTATACGCAGCGCATATAACCCATAAGATTTTTTTTGGTTATTTTGATGTATTTGTGGTATAAATTCTCAACGGTTCCAACGTTAAAACGCTTAAAATATATAATCGTTAATGTTATACCATTAATATTATATACCGTTAACTTTTTTTTGGAAAACGTATATACGATTCGAATATATTATATTATTATCGTTTAAATTAAATTATTATACAATGTCTAGTGCGGTTCGAATGCTATGAATATTTAAATATCATACCGTTAATTATTTTTAAATACTTTTGTACGGTTCAAATATATTATACCGTTTCCATACTATACCGTTTAAATTAAAACTGTTACCTATTTGGAAATATCCGGGTACGGTTCGAATATATTATACCGTTTCAATTATATTCCTTTTAAATTAAATTATTATACCAAGTCTCGGTGCGGTTCGGGTGTTGTATGGTATCCTATAGTATTATATCGTATAGTGTATAATATAAGTCTCGTATAGGTTCCCTATAGGTCTTGTATATGCCTATAGGCCTATACGGGACCTAAGCCACACCTATAGTACTATACGAAATCTATACTACACCTATAGGCCTATACGGGTGTTATATTGTATCTTATAGTATGGTATCGTATCCTATCGTATCGTATCGTATAGTGTAGTATAAGTCTCGTATTGGTTTCCTATAGGTCTTGTATATGCCTATAGGCTTATACGGGACCTAAACCACACCTATAGCCCTATACGAGACACACCTATAGGCCTATACGGGACCTCAACCATACATATAGGCCTATACGGGACCTAAACCACACCTATAGGCCTATAAGGAACCTATACTACATCTATAGGCTTATGCGGGTGTTGTATGGTATCCTATAGAATCGTATCGTATAGTGTATAGTATAAGTCTCGCATAGGTTCCCTATAGGTATTGTATATACCTATAGGCCTACATGGGACCTAAACCACACCTATAGTACTATACGAGCCTATACTACACCCGATAGGCCTATACAGGTGTTACATTATATCGTATAGTATAATATGGTATGGTATGGTATCGTATAGTGTAGTATAAGTCTCGTATAACTCCCATATAGGTCTTGTATATGCCTATAAGGGAGCTATACGGGACATATACTACGCTATACGCTATACGATAAGATATCACACTTATAGGCTTATACGAGGTCAATACGTGACCTATACTACTACACCTATACGATACGATATCACACTTATAGGCTTATACGATGTCAATACGTGACTTATAGTACACCTATAAGATACGATACGATATGATATTTATGGTATAAAAATGATTAATGTTGTATAAAAAAACTTAAAAGAAGTACTTAATTTTTTATTTATTTAAAATAGAATTTTTTTTATAAAACTTTACTAAAACCATCAATAATGTATAAATGTTTCTAAAAAACTTTTATATACGTTGCGTATAGGTCTATATGCAGTGTATATAAAGGGTCAAAAAGACAATTTTACCCCTGGTTTGGGCTCCATATAGTCTCCAACCCAACGGTAAAATGTTTTTTTACCCAATTTTCCACATATATATGCCACATACAGGGCTATACGCGGCGTATAGTAAAAAAGACCATTTTACCCATGAATTGGGGGCTATACGCAGCCAAAAACAGGGTTAACATTGTATTTTTTACCCTTTATATACGCAGCGTATAGGTCTATACGTAGCGTATATAATGGGTAGTTTTTATTTTTAACCCCAAACCTGTGGTAAAATTATCTTTTTAACCCTATTATATACGCCACGTTTAAGCCAATACACAACGTATATAAAGGGTGCATTTAAAAAAAACATTTTTAAGTATCGTATCGTATAATATAAGTATCGTATAAACCTCGTAAAAGTCTCAAATAGGTCTTGTATATGCCTATAGGCGTATACGGGTGTTCTATGGTATCCTATAGTATGGTATCGTATTGCATCATATAGTGTAGTATAACTCTCGTATAGGTTTCCTATAGGTCTTGTATATGCCTATAGGCTTATACGGGACCTAAACCACTCCTATAGGCCTACATGGGATATAAACCAAACCTATAGGCCTACAGTAGACCTCAACCACACCTATAGGCCTATACGGGACCTAAACCACACCTATAGTCCTATAAGGGACCTATACTACATCTATCGGCTTATACGGGTGTTGTATGGTATCCTATAGTATGGTATCGTATAACATCGTATCGTATCCTATAGTGTATAGTATAAGTCTCGTATAGGTTCCCTATAGGTCGTGTATATGCCTATAGACCTATACGGGACCTAAGCCACACCTATAGTACTATACGAGACCTATACTACACCTATAGGTCTATACGGGTGTTATATTATATTTTATAGTATAATATCGTATCCTATAGTGTAGTATAAGTCTCGTATAGGTTTCCTATAGGTCTTGTAGATGCCTATAGGCTTATACGGGACCTAAACCACACCTATAGGCCTATACGGGAAATAAATCACACCTATAGGCCTATACGGGACCTCAACCACATATATAAGCCTATACGGGACATAAACCATACCTATAGACCTATAAGGGACCTATACTACATCTATAGGATTATGCGGGTGTTGTATGGTATCCTATAGTCTCGTATTGCATCATATAGTATCGTATAGTGTATAGTATAAGTCTCGTATAGGTTCCCTATAGGTATTTCATATGCCTATTGGCTTACACAGGACCTAAACCACACCTATGATATTTAAACGTTTATAGCATTCGAACAGCACTAGACGTGGTATAATAATTTAATTTAAACGATAACAATATAATATATACCATAACATTATAATATATCGTATCGTATAGTGTATAGTATATAGTGTATAGTGTATAGTATAAGTCTCGTCTAGGTTTCCTATAATTTAATTTAATTTAAACCATAACAATATAATATATCTTGAACAACCCTAATACTTAATACAAGGATTGAATTATATTTCAACTATAATTTTGTGGTCAACGAAAGATTTATGGGTCAAAAGGATTCTTATAGGTGATCCGCAACATACTTTGCTTAGATGGTTGTCCGTATATCCACCACTCACACCTACCGAGACTGAGGTGATCGACCGTTGGTTGTGACATCCGATAAAATTACAAGTCAATTCGTACCACTTAATAACTAGTTATTTATTTAATTATGTGCATTTAGACTTAAATATGCTTGTCCTTAAAGTCTAGCAATGTTCGTGGAAATGGACAGCTTATCACATTTGCTATTATCGGTACCGTCTTATCGCGTCACGATAAAACTTTTATAATGAGTATTGGTGGTTATCCGGTAAACAATTTTTCATCAAAACTGTTCCATTATGCCTTGAACATTAAATCGATGGCGTTATTATATGTTTCATAACAATACAAGTAAAAAACTCACTTAGGATAAGTAATATCATAATTATTTGAAATTTCTTTCTTAGTTTTTAAGAACCAATTACACTCAATTATCTAAATTTATCCATATTCAATTAAATAATAGTTTTTCTTCTTCTTAATATTATTCTTTTTCTTTCACTCACGTGAAACCATAAGAAAATGATACGAAGGATAAATACTAGAAACAAATTTAGGTGATTAGTTTATTTCTCTTAAAAATACGACGGATATGGATGGTATGGGGGATGGGAAGCTGAGGTGTTATATGTGTAATTTTTTTTCATTTCCTCCTAAATTTAAAATGAGATTGAAAATGGAGGATGAGATGTGAATGCTCTATGGTGCCAAAAAGATTAAAGTTGTGTATGATAAATAATTTCCGTCATTGAATATACTACAGGGTACGATTTGGTTCGGTTTGAATTCATAACCAAAACCAACTCAGGTCGGGTCATGTAACGGGTGGCATGAATAACTTTCAAAAACACCAAAAAAAAACCTTAAAGATACCAAAACATGTGTGCCAAGTAATGGATCAAAATGTTTAAACTTTTTAAATTTTCTATAACTAAGCAATGTGTTAAATGATTATTATCAAATCTTTTATATGATAGTATAGATATAGATTATTGTGTTCTTCTGACATTAAGTATTTTATACCGGCCTTTTGATTAGAATTTTATACATGAAAAATTTGTTATTTATATTTTTGTTAAAACGAAATAACTAAGTGTGTAGTATAGCACTATTTGTTAAAAAGAAATAACAAAGATATACCCTTCCTTTTGCATATCTGATTGCTACCCTTCTCAGTGTATCAACGTATATCTTTGAATTTTACTTATGTTATTGTTATTTAAGTATATGTTTTTTATAATGTTGATTTTTTGTAACCCAGACGCTAGTGGTTGGAAATACTACTTTTGGAAGACATCTCAATATTAGAGCCTATTTTGCGTGTTCTATATAAATAGTTCTCTGTTGCTTAAGGAAACTACTTGAGCTATATCAAGATAATCATGTGAAATGTGTGTGATAACGTCCTAGTAGTTCTACAACAGAGAAAAGCTTAAATGTTTCTCTCATAACCAAATTTGCATAGGGAGTTTTGGAATTAGGTTTCGTTTTGGAAGTGATGTTAGATAGTTTATATCAGTTAAATATGTGTTTTTCATTAGAGAGTTTCCGCATATTATTTTGGCAAAAAGTTTAGGATACATGTGCATGTTTTTTTTATTTAAAAAACATAGAAAATTAACATTCGAAAGGTGGTAAGTTTAAAAAAAATGCCTTCATGAAAAGGTAAATATGATGAAATAGTGAGTGCTTTCACTATTATGTCAAGTAAGTCAATCAAATTAATTTCTAAGTAAACATTACAAGTATCAGTTTTTGTTTAACATTCTAACGCTTGAGAATTGCTACCGGCTTATCTCAGATTTGAGTCTCACTTGTATCAATGATGTGGGCCCAAGTGTGGAGGAGCGGACCATCTTGTATTTGGAGGCCCAAGATCGCGTAACAAAAGGGGCTTCACTAAAATGGCTCTAACTTGGGCTACGGAGGTCCGTTTTGGGCGTGTGACCAGGCGAAACGAACGTGAGGAAAAACTCCATCTTGCTGCAAGGGTCATCGTCCGGGCCAAAAAACGCTTATTTCCATTAGTTATTTGCATTTTTATGTTTTTTTAAGAATTTTGGGCATTTTGTTTTTGGGCTTGTGTTTGGCCCGTTATTTTTTTTAGGCCCATTTTGAATTTCTGTTCTTATTTATATGTCCCTTTAGTAATTGAAACAATCAGACTTGAATTTTGAGAAAACTGAATTTTCACTTCAAATTCCGTGGCCTTTGGGTTGCAATTTGGGGGTTGGGGAAGAACTACACGGGTATTCGTAGAATCAACGTGTTTGATCTTCATTATCACACTACTCACTACATCAATCAATTTCTTTGAACCCTTAAGGGTACGTCAACATATACATAGGGAGACTTCTTGTTGTTTGTGTGACACTAATTGTGTATAACTAAGATCTAGAAATAAGTTAATACCGGTATTAGGACACAATGGTTCGAATGGCAGTATTGCTTTATGCCCAACCGTTACAGGTGTAAAAACCTACCGGCCGGTTGGAAAGGTATAAATAACCTCCTTGTATTCAGTTTAATACAAGGTTTTGCATAATCTGCAAAACACAAAACTTATCTTCTATTCTACGTTTATGAACGTCAAAGTAATCACATGAACAAAAAGAAAGCAAGCGAAAGAATAGTTACCCAAAAAATCGCCTAGTGTTTTCCCATTGGTGAATCTTCCGGTAGGTTTTCCGCCCACGAAATCCTTTCCGTAAGGGGGAAAGTTAGCTTTGGTCAGAGTCATGAGATGGTTATTGTTCCCAGGATCCAGTAAGGAGTCTCCGAACGCTATGATTGCTGGCACAGACACATTATCCGGAAGATAGGTTGCTCCGTTTCCATGTAAGTAAAGAGAAGTGACTAGCAAATGAGAATGACTTCCATAACTAAACGAGAAAATGATGATGAAAAACACGGAGAACATTAAGAACCGGTAACAAGAGATAGGTCGGTTTTCCAACAACTAGTATTATGATTAACAAACTATGAACAATTTGTTTAAAAGAATTCAGACAACTTTTGTTTAAAAGAATTCAAACACCTTTTGTTTAAAAAAATGGCTATATATTGAACCTATTTCTTAAACGTATAATGTTAGTTTATTGGTATTCATATTATGAGTTACCTATTTATTGGTATTCATATTCTTAGTTACCTATACGTTTGAAGAACTTTGATTGTTGTTGGTGTAGTTTTGTGTTTTATTTATGAAAATGTGCTTGTTACAAGAAAGTGTTTCTTCAATGTAATTTAATGAACTGATTAATCATTTAAAGTTTATTGTTAGGTGCTTGAATTAGCTATAAATTGTAATGTAGAAATTATATTAATTTGTTTGGAGTTTTGATTGTTATTTTTAACAACTATCCTATACCTTTTTAGTCGAATGTTTAGCTATATTATTAAAGTCGTTAAGTTGGTATGGACCTCCATCAATAGTTGGTTGATTTAGCAACTGATATGAAATGGCAGATAAAGATAGCATGTCTCGACACTATATATAACCACCAAGCCCCAAACATGTGGCTTTGAGACATAAATAAATTATATCAATCTCTATCTATCTATATAATAATAATAATAATAATAATAATAATAATAATAATAATAATAATAATAATAATAATAATAATAATAATAATAATAATAATAATAATAATAATAATAATAATAATAATAATATAATAAATCAGAAAAGATTTAGAGCATGTGTCATATGAATAGGTTATTAGTTTTATGGTTTTGAAGCTTCTTTTGATATCTTTGACATCATATTTCTATAATCGCTCTTTAATTGATTATCTTACTGATCAAGCTTCTTTTTTTATTAGTTAGTTGAATGGTATAACTAACATGGTATGTGATCATTTGATATATTTGACATCATATTTCACCCACCACTTGCACTTGGAATTATCGATCAACTATATGGCCCATTTTATTTAAATATCTAAATTTGTCATGTTTGATATTTTTTGCTATATTTTGACCTATTTAACCGTTTCATTGGATTCCGATACCTTGACCCTTTTAACATTTAGTAGCTATATTTTGACATATTTAACTCGAACATGACTTGGTTATTCTTTTTTTATTTTTGAACTTGACTCGTGTTAGGATCTGAGTTTACTTGTTTGCGTTGCTTTTATAAGAAATGCAAGATGAAAGAGATAAACAGAGGAATAATTGGAGCGGAATGAAAGAAAAACTTTATAAACAAGGAAAGAAAAACTTTCATCATAAATACTTTGTGTCGAACGATTAAATTACACAAAATTCAACATATGCATGAACACTTGTCACACCCTAAAAACATCGCAGCGGAATATAAAATGTACTGGTGACGGATGTTGGTGCCCATTTATACCTTGCTGAACGATGCATCGTAATGTTGGACATTTCAACTTAATTAAAACATAGATTTTAAAACATAAAGTCTTAAAGTTGTCACAACCACACCATAGTTAAGTTGTTTTGACCCTTATGGATCTTATTACATTTGTCCTAGAAAGTTTGAAGTTAGTCCAACATATTAAGTGACAAAACTTGTATCAACAACCACAAGATACGCCATGATTCCCGGAGTCGGACTCAAGTACCTGTAGAACACGTTTAAAATCAAGTGTCAACACAAAGGAATGTGAGTTCACATATTCAAATTTAAACAATTTGATCCTAAGGAAAAACTTTCTGATTATGTGTTTATTGAAAAACATCCATATACTTTTTTGAAAGTCCATTTATTTAATTAATAAAATCCATGGGTCACCTGTCGTAAGTTTAAAAACCCGACATTAAGGCATTTTCCCAAGTTTTGTATATTAAATTCATAGCATCAACTTTCAGACTCGTATGTTAGCTAGACAATACGAACTATATATTTACCATGCAGGGATAATCAATGCTAGACAATAACCAGAATTTAAATTCGTCGTTTGACATGACACGGGGCGACCGGTCACGACAGGGTTGTCAACCCGATAGATCTACCAACAATTCATTGCGTACAATCACTTAATCGATTAAACGACAACATTGGCGCAAGGTCCATGTTGAGACCATAAATGATGTCTGCGTCACGTACAATATATATATCCTATTAATATGACAAACTTAATATACGATGTTGTACGAATCCCCTGAAATCCCCACCGAAATGTAAGCCTATGGTGTTACTTACTCTCTTGAGACCAAGAAATATTTGTTCCAACCATACCATTGTTTTCCCCCAAACATATATTCATCAAGAACGTTTTATCTCGAAACGTATGATTTATCAAACTCCATATATGTTGGACCGTGTCGTGACCCTAATCGATCAGTCAAGGTAGTTCATCATCACGTATAAAGGCGGAATCAGAATACGTAACGTAACAACAGCTTATCATTTCAATTCCTACACTTTATTAGCTTTCTGAATCAAATTTGACAGAGTTCGGTTACAGCAACAATGACATGATTTCGCTCCAATGGCATGCCATATAAGCGAAATCACATGTAACTGATTTCGCTTATATGTCAAGTCCATTAAAGCGAAATCACCATGTGTCCCTAAAAGCGAAATCACCTATAAACATTGTTCATTAAAGAGAAATTAACAACTAAACCCTAATCTTGACTTTTAAGTTCCAATCTTGATATATCTTGACTTAAGACTTGATGAAGATGCAGTCAACAGACATTCTTGTGCATCAACAGACTCCCCCTTGGATGTTGACGTAGTCTTCAGCTCCTGAGTCTTCAGTCTTAGTCTTTTCTCTAACTCTCTGTCTTTACAAACTTCAGAAACACAACCTGTCTCTAACTTCCATCTTCCCTTTGACTGTTGTTCCAGACTCCCCCTTTCACAGACTCCCCCTCTCGATATGCTAGAATCTGAGAAATCTGGTTCAAGCTTTGACAATTAGCTTCCATTGGGAATTATGAAGTCCAAAACCTGTTACTCAACCAATAAACATTACAAATCTATCTTTCAAACATAACTCACAAACTATCAGCTTTAACAATCCACTCAAGTATTCAGGTCCAAGTTAATGACCCTGATCACTTGATTAATCTACCAAGTCCAAATTAATGACCTTGGTTGATCATTTGACGAATCAAACTGATTTAAAACAACAATTTCAAACATTTTCTGAAAATAACAAGTATCAAATTAATGAACTTGTGTTTTACTTTTCAAACAATTCAAACTTCATCAAAGTAAGTGTTGGGATTGAACCCTATCAGAGGAACAGATAATTAAAGGCAAAACTGGATCAGAGCAGTGGATCCAGAATAAGCAGACGACTACAATTGGTTCATGCAAATCTCTCCCCTTGAAAGTGCTTTCATATCTGCTGACCTCCTATCTGCTAATCTTACTAAGTGCTGACCTACAACTGCTGCCTTGCATCTACTGCCAAATGTCAAAGACTGATGGAAGAACAAAGCTCTGCTGAATCAATCTACTGCCTTGAGTCAAGTACTGCTGATCCGGACAAGCACTGCTGGGTTCACAGCAGTGGAAGGATGCAGCAGCTGTTTAAGTGTCTTTTGTGTAATAGTTTGTAATAGCAGTAGTTAGTACATCAGTGTTTGTATTGATCAGAGGTTAGAGTTTGTTAGGAGGTTAGATGTCACTTTCATGGTGACGTCAGCTAAAGATGCTCAGTGGTTTGCAAGTGCCTATAAATAGTTCAGTACTTTGTACTGTTCTATTAGCTCTTTCACCACATCGTCTTCTTTGCACGAACAAACTACTGAGCTCTGGCTGAGGGGGAGTTTGCATTCATTCATCAATCATTGTAATCGTTGTTGAAAGAAATTCAATCTTTCGATTCATTGTGTAAAGATGTTTGATTAAAGTATTACTCTCGTTTGATTGTATGCAAAGTTTGTTTTCATCTTAATTCCGCTGCACAACTCTTTTATTTTCATCTTAATTCCAAACGAAAATACAATAAAAAACAAACTCAGATCCAACAATTGGTATCAGAGCCTGGACAGTCAAATTTGATTTAACAATCATTTTGACGTAAATAGTTAAGCTCATAACAGTTGATACTGATCGTTTGTTCGTCCGTTGAAAAACAGAGCAAGGATTAATCACCATTAAAGTTGATTTCTCAGTGTCTGTAAAACAACAAGAGTGATGTCACAATCTCAGGATGATAAAAACAATATCGGCTCGCTTTTTAAACCACCTATGCTAAAAAGAAATGAGTACAACATCTGGCAGAGGAGGATGGGTCACATCCTCGCTCAACAAAGCACAGGTTGTTGGAGATCTGTCATTTATGGTCCCCATGTTCCTTCAGTGCCAAGCGCTGAAGATGCTAAAAAGTTCGTTCCTAAACCAGTTCAAAATTATACCGAAACCGACTTTCAAAAGATCGAACTAGATGCTAAGGCTTTTAGCATCATAGCATCAGCGCTGCCCAATGAGATATATGCTGGACTGTTACACTGTAACAGTGCCAAAGAGTTATGGGACGCACTTAAGGAACAGTTTGGGGGAACTGAAGAAGTCATAGAAAACAATAGGGAAATCCTGAACCAACAGTATGAAACATTTTGCTACGTTAAAGGTGAATCACTAACGCAACAAATTGAGCGTTTTAGTTGTCTCATCAGTGAACTGAGGCTTGTTAACACCACTTTTACAAACTCAACTCAAAATAGCAGGTTCCTCAGGTCACTGCCAGAAAAATGGGACACTATAGCTTTTGTCACCCGAAACTCACCTGAATTCAAGGATCTGACCTTGACCCAACTCCACGGTCGACTCCTGACCTACGAAAGGGAGTTGAACCAGAAAAGGAGGTTACAAGAGTCAGGAAAAGTTACCGATGATTACACTTTCGGTAATACTGCTCTTCTGGGTCAAGAAGAATCTGGGAGCAGTGGTAAGGACCAGGGTTATGATCACTTCATTGACATAACTGCTGGTGCAAATTTTAACAACCCTGATCCTCACTCTGCTAGTTATGCATTCACTGCAAATGAAAACCAGATGTCAGATAATCTAAGCTTTGAACTCAATGATTTACAACATTTTGATCCCACTGATTTAGAGGAAATGGACATCCTACACCAACTGGCTTTGCTAAGTGTTAGAACTAGCAAGTTCTACAAAAGAACAAGGAGAAAATTCCCAGGTTTGCATGCGAATCTAAGGGCTGGGTTGGATAAATCGAAAATCAAGTGCTACAAGTGTAATAGGTTGGGACATTTCGCTAGGGAATGTAGGAGTCAAACCGCTGGTCCCATAATTACTCATCCTAGCTCAAATCCTCGACCTCAAAACCAAAACACTGTGCACTATGCCTAATATGCCCCAGCAGCACAAGTGAACACTGCTCACTATGCTGCTGCCCCTGTGCCAGTACATTATGTCCAAACTACTATTCTACAAATCCAATATGTTCAAACCCCTGCTCCACAGGTACAAGTGCAACCTGTTGCACCTCAAACCACTGCTCCAGCAGCAGCACAACCAGATCAACAAAGTTTTTTCACTCAAGGGTTTGTTGACTGGAGCAGTATGCCTGAAGACCTTAATGATGAAAATTTTGCACTCTATGCTTCTAATGATTCTTCTCATGATGAGTTTTGTTTGATGACATTAGAGTCAATACAGGAGGGGGTTGAAGCTGAGGAGGAACAGCAGTGCTTTGAAACAGTGGAAGAGGTGACTGAAGCAGTGGTTACTGCTGTGGCTGGTGAACTACTGTTGGGAGAAAGTTCAGGTACCCTGATTGAACCAATGACAGATCCATGGTCCATAGAGGACAAAGAAGAAGAGAAAGAAGAAAAGGCTGGTGAAAAGAAGGTAAAAGCTGATGATGATGAAGATCATCAATGTGATTGTGCAATGATGGCAGCTGCCAAGGTATCTCCTCAAGTTCTTGAAAAACTGTGTTCTGACAATTGCATAATTGCTTTTGCTAACATCAAAGAGGTGAATGAAAACCTTCGGGATAAAATCTTGTCTGATGAGGTCAAATTTGAAAGGTCTTTAAAAGAACTTAAAAACAAATTGACTGAAAAGGAAAAAGAAATCAGCTGTCTAAAAGAAGAGCAAAGCATCACCAAAACCCAACTTCAAACTATGGTAGAAAAATACCAAAGTTGCAAAAAGGAGTTGGAATCCACCCAGATTACTTGTGAACGATGGGTAGAATCCTGCAGAGGATATGAGGTGATGCTTGCTAAACAGATTGAAAGTAATGTGAAATTTGGGGTTGGGTATAGAAAATATGATGATGAACACATTGCTTGTGAAAAATCTGTTCAAAACACTGATGTAATGTAACCACTGAGTTCATCCCCACAAACAAGAATGGCCAAGAAGTGAAAATCACTGACAAACTTGGTAACAAAATCACACTTGGCAGAACAAGGAGTTCCTCAACTTTTGAAGAACTTGAAAAATATCAGTTTAAACCTACCTGGTCTGACGAGTGTGATATTCTTGAAAATTTCAAGCCAATGGACTTTACATCAACTGACGGTGTTAAAGCTCCAAAAGCTAAAGTCATACCTCTCAAGGACATCCCAGCAGTGGTTAAAACCTCTGCTGCAAAGGAGTCTGAAAAGAGAAAGAAGAAAGAAAAAATTGACAACTTGTTTTGTGAATTCTATGAAAAAAGGAATCATCTAACAAAAGACTGTTTACACTTGAAAGCTTATGATTTAAACAAGACAAGTGTCATTGTTTTAGCAGAAAGCTGCATTGTCTATGGTAAAACAAACCACAAAACTCAAGCATGTGTGTACCTCAAAAACTTTGATGTGAAAAAGAATGAGTACATGGCTAAAACATCCTTGAGTCCATCATCATCATCCTCATCATCTGTCAAGTTAACCAAGAAACAACCACTGTTTGTGCCAGTTCAAACAGCTGTTACAAAACAGCTGAACCAAACATCTGTCAAAAGAGATGCTCAGGTTACTGATGCACCCCCTGCCAATCAGTTCAGAAAAGGCAGAGAAAAACAGTTTGACCAAAGGATTCCACACGTTTATGAGGCCTACAAAAGGCCCTCAAAACCCAAAGTGAACAAGCATCCTTTTGGTTATCAGCAGATGATTGGTCAGGACCCACAACAGTGGTTAGAGAAGAACTGTCCTAAAATAGTTCAAACCCCTGACCTAACCACTGTCCATCATTCTGCATCCATCCCAGACACTGTTGAGACCCCATCCAAAGCCTTGTTGGCTTTGGAGACCTTAATGAACTAATCCTTTTACTTCATGTGTAGGGAGCTTCTGCATGCTTTGATAGTCTTTGGTATGTAGATAGTGGAGGCTCCAGGCACATGACAGGATGTAAAGCCCTCCTCAAAGACTTTAAAATCCATGGAGGGGGTGATATATCCTTTGGGAATAATAGTAAAGGAAAAGTTCTGGGGTCGGGTACAGTGGAGTCTGGAAAAGTAAAATTTGAAAATGTCAATCTAATAGACAATCTAAAATTCAACCTTCTGAGTGTGTCCCAAATGAGTGACAAGGGTTTTGGGTCATTCTTCACAAAAGATTGTTGTAGGATTGTTGGACCAGAAATGGTCAAAAAGATTGAAGCAATAATCAAAACTGGTCAAACTAAACTTGTTGCTCAAAGAAGTGGCAATGTTTATGTTGTTGACATGTCAAAAGAGTGTCCCAGAGCTGATGCCTGTCTGTTCTCAGCTGCCTCTAACAAAGAGACAGAACTTTGGCACAGAAGGTTGGGACACACAAATCTTAAGACAATCACATAAATTTCAAAAAATGGTTTGGTGAGAGGCCTACCACAAAAATTGTTTTCATGTCCTGAACATTGCATTTTCTGTTTAAAAGGAAAACAGCATAAAAGTTCTTACAAGTCCATTGAAGTGTCCAAAACAACCCAGTGTTTGCAAATGCTACACATGGATTTGTTTGGCCCAGTTCAAGTCACGAGCCTCAAAAAGAAAAGATATTGTTTGGTTATTGTTGATGACTTTTCTAGGTTCACATGGACTTTCTTTTTGCACTCAAAAGATGAAACTGCAGGCATTTTGCAAGACTTTGTAATACAGGTTGAAAAGCAATTTGACCTTTCAGTGAAAAGCTTCAGGAGTGACAATGGCACAGAATTCAAAAATAGGGAGTTGGATGCCTTCTGTGTGAAGAAAGGGATTGTAAGGCAGTACAGCATCCCAAGAACACCAGAGCAGAATGGGGTAGTGGAAAGGAAGAACAGAACTCTGATTGAGGCTGCCAGAACCATGCTTGCAGATTCAGGTTTGCGATTAACTTTCTGGGCAGAGGCAGTAAACACTGCTTGCTATGTTCAGAACAGAGTTTTAATAAACCCCATGCACAAAAAGACTGCCTATGAAATTCTGTATAAAATTAAACCACTGATCTCATATTTCAAAGTGTTTGGCTGCCCATGTTTTATTTTGAACTTAAAAGATTCCATTTCAAAATTTGCAGCCAAAATTGATTGTGGTTATCATCTGGGATACTCAACCACTGCCAAGGCCTACAAAGTGTTCAATACACGGACCAAGGCAGTGGAGGAGACTTTGAATGTTAAGTTCAATGAACTCTCATCAATGAAAATCCCAGCAAACCCTGCAGATCTGTTTGATCTTGAAAAATTCACTTTCGAAAATACTGTTGTCAAGACTAACAGTGCAGGTCCATCAGAGGATACAACACCAGACTATGGGTATGAAATCATCATCCCTCAAAGGTCTGCCACAAAGGGAAAAGCACCAGCTGTTCAAAACAGTTGTCAAAGCTCAACCACTGCTACCTCAATAGTTGTTGACCAAAGTAGCCCATCAACCACTGCTTCCACATCCTCAAACACTGCTGACAAAAGTCCTCAAACAGTGGATAAAAGTCAGCAGTTGTCCACTTCATTACCTCCAATTCCACCACCTTTTGAAGCCACTGCTGGATCATCAAAGTCCCCAGCAGTGGTTAGCTCAGATGATACACATTTGCAGCCTTCACCAACCAATGCCATCATACCATACCAAGGAGATTTAATCTTCTTGAGATCTCATCCACCTGATCAAATCATTGGCAACATCAATGAAGGGGTGCTCACAAGAAGTCAAACCCAAAACATTTGTCTTTTTGCTGGTTTTCTATCACTCCATCAGCCAGTCAAGTACCAAGAGGCACTAAAAGACAACAGCTGGGTAGAAGCCATGCAAGAGGAGCTCCAACAGTTTAAAAGACAACAAGTATGGGAGCTTGTACCACTGCCAGAAGAGGTTAGTCCCATTGGCACAAAGTGGGTCTTCAAGAACAAAACTGATGAAAGGGGTATTGTTGTCAAGAATAAAGCCAGGCTTGTGGTTCAAGGTTACAGACAGGAAGAGGGGATTGATTATGATGAAACATTTGCCCCTGTTGCAAGATTGGAAGCCATTAGACTATTCCTGGCCTTTGCTGTCAACCACAATATGAAGGTGTTTCAAATGGATATCAAAAGTGCTTTCCTCTATGGTACAATTCAAGAAGAGGTGTATGTTTGTCAACCTCCAGGTTTTGAGGATCCATTTTATCCAGATCATGTCTACAGGCTAAACAAAGCCTTGTATGGCCTGAAACAAGCACCAAGGGCCTGGTATGAAACTCTTTCCAACTTCCTACTCTCAAATGGTTTCAAAAGAGGTACCATTGATAAAACACTGTTTTTAAAATGGAGAGGGAAGGATTTAATGATTGTCCAGATTTATGTGGATGACATTATTTTTGGAAGCACATGTAACTCAATGTGTGAAGAGTTTAGAGAACTCATGACAGCTGAGTTTGAAATGAGTGCTATGGGTGAGCTGCAATGCTTTCTTGGTCTCCAAGTACAGCAACTGCAAAATGGAACTTTCATTCATCAAAGCAAATATGCTAAAGAACTTTTAACCAAATTTGATATGAATGATTGTAAACCATGCAGCACACCCATGGCAACTAATAAGCTAGTCATGTCTGATGAAAAGGATGAGCTGATTGACCAAACACTTTATAGAAGCATGATTGGGTCTTTATTGTACCTAACTGCATCTAGACCAGACATCATGTTTGCAACATGTGTCTGTGCAAGAAGTCAATCAGCTCCCAGAAAATCAAATCTCATTGCTGTAAAAAGGATCTTCAGATACATAAAAGGTGCTCCCACACTTGGTATCTGGTATCCAGCTAATGGGAACATCAAGCTTTCAGGTTTCTCAGACAGTGACTTTGCTGGATGTCACACCACAAGGAAGTCCACATCAGGAGGGTGCCAGTTTCTAGGTGATTGCTTAGTTTCATGGCAAAGCAAAAAGCAAGCAGCTGTTTCAACATCCACTGCTGAAGCTGAATACATTGCTGCTGCAAGCTGTACAGCCCAACTCCTGTGGCTTCAAAATCAGTTACTGGATTTTGGTATCACTGCCTTAAAGACACCACTCATGTTGGACAGTCAGGCAGCAGAAAATATCATCAAAAATCCAGTTTCCCACTCAACCACCAAACACATCGACATCAGACATCACTTTGTGAGGGATTGCTATGAAAAAGGTTTGATTTCTCTGCATCATGTCCCAACTAAAGACCAGCTAGCTGATGTGCTCACGAAAGCACTTGATACAGCCACTTTTGAAAGTTTGGTCTCTAGGATTGGGATGCTGAACATGGAATAACAAGCAACATCTAGTTTTTCTATGAATAAAAGCAACAAAATGTTTTCAGAAAATCAAAATTCCATCCTTAAAAATAGCTAAAAATGAAAATGTTCATTAAAATCCTTAAAAGTCTGCCATTAACCACTGATTGTTCAAAAGTCTGCTTCTTTCAAAAGTCTGTCCACTGCTGAAAGTGAACCCCTGCTCTCTCATTACTTTGATAAACTCTGTTGTTCAAAAGCAGTGCCTTATCCACTGATATGCTATCCACTGATAGTGAAAATCATCCACTGCTTTCATACCACTGCCTTCATCTGTCCTTATCACACAAGTACTGTCCTTCACTTTCAACAGGGGTTGTCACGTGGGCAGTACATATTGGTCAGACTTTTTGTAACGGCTGCCACCTCAGCATTCACTTTCTTCCCTATAAAATCCCCCACTCACCACCAAAACAGGGTTTTACTGTCGAATTGAATTCTTAAAAATTCTCTTCTCAAAGCAGTTTTTCATCTCATTTCTTCCCAAATTTCTTCGATCAATCATCTTCAAAATGACAAAATCAAAGAAATCTGCAAAACCCTCATCCAAATCATCATCGAAAACAGCCTCTCAAAAGGCAATCTCCACTGAAATTCCACATAAACCATCTCACAATCTCCTGGGTCTTCTCACAAAACCAGGAACCACCAAAGTTTTCGATTCCATCATTGATCTCATGGCAAAATCAAAGTACAAAACTTTGTTCATTGCCGATGCACCAATCTATTTGGCAACCCAAAGGGAGTTCTGGAAAAATGCAACCCTTGAAAAACAAGGAGACACTGCAACCACCATAAACTCTTCGATAAAGGGTAAAGTTGTCCAAATCACGCCACAATCCATTTCAGAGGTCTTTCAACTCGGTGATCAGGAAGGTAAAATTTCTTTCACTAAAAACGAGTTACAAACTGACTTCATTGAGAGAGGGTATGAAGCCACAATGATGAAGAAAATTACCTTAGAAAAAGGTTATTTTCCGTCTGCAACCAGATTTTTATTTCATACCCTCCTACTATGTGTTTCAAACAAAACCACTTCTTTCAATGAAATCCCTTTAAAGATTCAAAATCTGGGATATGCAATTCTTCAAGGAGAAAATTTTAACTATTCTCGGGAAATTTTTAAAGATTTGGTAAATAATGTTGAAACAAAATCATTCTTACTGTTTCCAAGGTTTCTAAGTTACTATTTTACAAAGAAATTCAGTAAGGATGATTTAGCTATAATAAACCAAGGTGATTCTACTCAAATAAACAGTTTAACAACTGAAACTTTTTGAAGAATGTTAGCACCTTACAAAACACAAGCAGAGGTGCCTGAGCAGATTTTAGCAGTTACAACTGCTCCTCAGGTATTTGCTGCTGAGCCCACTGCTCAAGGTGATCAAAGCAGCAGCACAACTGCTCTGAAACCCACACCTACTATCTCCAAAAAGCCAAAAAGAAAAACACAAAACCCATCAAAAAGGCAACTCTGGAGGATGAGATACCAGAGCTCCTGCCAGTGACAACACAAATGTCACAAGAAACCACTGCTGCTACTTCCTCACAGCAGTTGGTACAAATATCTCAACCCATAACCACAACTCCTCCTGCTTCTTCACAAAAAGAACAGGTTGTACAAATAGGGTCTCCACATCATGATGCACTGGAAACACTCGTTTCTATCATCCACAGTCCAATGCCCGGGACACATCCTTTTTCTACACCAATCATCACATCCACAATTCCCTCACCAATAAAACCACTGTTGGATGCAATTGATTTGAACCAGGCATTAACCAGTCCTTCTCAATCACCTACTAATGAGAATATACCTCAATAACTGACTGGGTCTGATGTATCAATCTTTGCTAACCCACCAACACAACCTGAGGAGGTTACACCCCTTGAGTTACAAGTAACTCTTGGTGGTAATCCAAGTGAAGCAACCACTACAAGTGTTACACCCACTGGGTTACATTTGGACAGTGGTTACATTAATAAGACTTCCTTGGAGGCAATTCCTTTCATAGCACCTCTGCCAACCACCAGTGGATTTATTTATCCTACTGGCAACATCAAAAGGTTGTCAAGTGTTGAAGAAAGAAGACCCCAGTACCAAGAAAAAGGGGCATCAGTGGTTAATGTTTGGAGTATACTCCCTATATCTACCACTGATAAAACCACTACTAGTGGGAAATCAGATGATCCCATTAACTTGGGTGATGGTTTAAAGTACCAGAAATTGACGGATCGTATTGCAAAGCTTGATAACTCTGTTGCAGAACTCAAAGATATGCTAAAACAGGTGTTACAAGCTCCGAAGGTACAATCAACTGTTGTTCCACCTCAAGCAACTGCTCCACAAAGGGCACCTGCTACAAATGAGCTCTGGAATCTATTTCAATCTTTTCTCCAACAACAAGCACAATTAGCAGATCAGCAACATGAAAAACATGTACAACAGCTAAGAAATGCAATGGAGTCAAGGTTCAAGAACACTAAGGCGGACTTAAAGGCTCTCAAAACTCAGATCTTGCACACCACTGGCACTGCTCCTCCACAAGTACGCTACATTTATCAACTCCCAGAAGATAATGCCAAAAAGGGGGAGAAAATGAAGGAGTGGAAACAGAAGGGTATAGAGGATGGTCTTTATCTTGAACCAGAAAATTCAAACATGACCAAAAAGATCCCTTTGCCAGATGGCAGCAAGAAAATTGATGTGACAACAAATGCACTAGTAGAAGCAGTTGCAAGTGTAAAAAGGGATAGAGAGGCCAAAAGGAAAGCCAGGGTGGAGAGAATGGATCATCCAGATCAGGGTACTTCTGGGTCAAAGGATTATGAAAATTCTGTTGAGGAAAAGAAGAAGCCTACTAGAAAAGTGAGGCAACCCAAATCCATTCCAACCAGACGTTCAAAGTCTGCTAAAAAACCACCATACAAAACAGCTGATGCAACAGGAGCTACTAAAACTACTGCTTGCCAAACAGTTGTTCCATCAACACACACCACTTCAACACACACAACATCCACTGCTTTACCATCATCACCACCAAAAACAACACCTGCTGACATACAGCAGAAGACAGCAGATGTTATAACATCTGTTGTAATGACAACAGTGGTTGAAACACCAGTTGTTTCAACAGCTGTTAGTCAATCACAATCCACTGTCTCTACATCTACCACCACTGTTCCATCCAAAGCATCATCAGTCCCTCCTACAAAAAGGAGAAGACTAATTCTCAAAGATGATGACAATTCACCACCACAAACATCTTCAAAATCTTTAGCACTTGTCACAATTCCAAAACCTGTTCCTCTCTCTTCAGTTCCAATGTACAAGCCCTTACCTCCTGCAGGTGTTCAATTTCCTCTTGAACTAGCAGCTGTTAGAGATGAAATAAAATCCTTTTACTATGAGGATGATCCTGCCAAAAGGAGTTTGCCATCAATAAAGGGATATCCCTGGCCTAAAAATGTTAATGAATACTTGGAAATCAAGGCCAAGCAAGCAGAGGATATCTCAAAAAGAAACACACAAGGGAAATCTGACAAAGAAATTTCAAGAAATTTTCAATATTTGCTCACACAAGTCAGATCCCTAGAGCAATTTGCAAAAAATGTTAGTCAACAAATTTCTGAAAGAGCAGCTGAAACTCTGAAGAAAGACTACATTGAAAGCATCATGGCTCACAAGAAGTACAAAGGAGAGAGCTACATGTACAAAGAGTGGACTATTCCTGAACTTGAAAACGAAGCTGCACGAATTCAAGACATGATAAAAAGGAAAGTCACTCACACTCCACCTAACTGGGCGAAATTTAGAAAGAATGTACCTGACAAACAGGAAAAGCTGAGGAGAATGAAAGAGGAACTGGTAGCAGCCGATTATGGAAACAAAAGACAAGTTGCTAGATGGAAAGAAGATGTGGTCAGGGCTACTTACAAAAAGTTGGAACAATTAAGAAAGAAAGATCCCACAGTTCCTCAAAAGCCTGACTATTCTGAAGCAGCGGTTTCAAATAGACCACCAAAGCTGCAAGTCAAAAGAACCACTGCTCCAGCTGGTGCTGCCGTCTACAAAAGAAGGAGCAAAAACCAGTTTAGCATGGAAACAATTCAAGATCTATTAGCTGGAGATGCCATTGTAAAAGCAGGTACGGAAGTAATGATTAAAGAAGATCTTGAATTGGAACAATCTGCAAGTGCTGCTCAGCCAGCTATGAACAGGCCAGCCTCACCAAATACTTCTGCAAATAAACATCTCCCAAGAAACCCACCAGGCTAAAAAATACAAAAGTGGAAAACTGACAAACAGACCTGCGTATTGACTTTGCTCAGGCCTGGTGGAGAAGTGGAGAAAATATCAAGGGAACAAGTTCTTGGCCTGAGTCTTGAAGATTTGCAGGATCTCCTTGATCTTCCACTTAGCAGGGATGATGAAGATACAGATGCCCTAGACTTTGAATTACAATTTAAAGGTCAGATAAGGGAGCTGTTGATGAGGCAATAAAGAAATCCACAAATAATGAAGAGTTTTGGCATTATCTGTTCCAGGGGGAGATTGTTGGGATTGAACCCTATCAGAGGAACATATAATTAAAGCCAAAACTGGATCAGAGCAGTGGATCCAGAATAAGCAGACGACTACAATTGGTTCATGCAAATCTCTCCCCTTGAAAGTGCTTTCATATCTGCTGACCTCCTATCTGCTGATCTTACTAAGTGCTGACCTACAACTGCTGCCTCGCATCTACTGCCAAATGTCAAAGACTGATGGAAGAACAAAGCTCTGCTGAATCAATCTACTGCCTTGAGTCAAGTACTGCTGATCCGGACAAGCACTGCTGGGTTCACAGCAGTGGAAGGATGCAGCAGCTGTTTAAGTGTCTTTTGTGTAATAGTTTGTAATAGCAGTAGTTAGTACATCAGTGTTTGTATTGATCAGAGGTTAGAGTTTGTTAGGAGGTTAGATGTCACTTTCATGGTGACGTCAGCTAAAGATGCTCAGTGGTTTACAAGTGCCTATAAATAGTTCAGTACTTTGTACTGTTCTATTAGCTCTTTCACCACATCGTCTTCTTTGCGCGAACAAACTACTGAGCTCTGGCTGAGGGGGAGTTTGCATTCATTCATCAATCATTGTAATCGTTGTTGAAACAAATTCAATCTTTCGATTCATTGTGTAAAAATGTTTGATTAAAGTATTACTCTCGTTTTATTGTATGCAAAGTTTGTTTTCATCTTAATTCCGCTGCACAACTCTTTCATTTTCATCTTAATTCCAAACGAAAATACAATAAAAAACAAACTCAGATTTTCAGACAAATCACAAGTACCGTTAAGCTTCATTTCAGACTCAGACTTAAACAATTCACCTTGATTATCGATATACTGATCCATCTTAAATTCTCACACAAATTTCAATCTACTCAGGATACGATTTAGATGAATTATGAACTTAGCTCATTCATGTGTCCCACCTCTTGAATATACTCCCGTATCCAGAATCCCAATAATCAGTCTTACAGGTGAGTATACTACAATGATATCTGTATATAATTTAGGTATGCGAGGGCCGAGGGATCTCAGGTCGATACTTCCTTAACGCAGAGAGATATCAGCTTCGACTTTTCGGTGTGTCCCCTTTAGAGGATCTTTTTGCTTACAACAGCAGCATTTATCAATTTTATTGTTTCAGCATGCTGAGGGTTTAATGCTGTGTTTCAAGCATTGCAGCAAGTATTAGCCAAGGACTAGGTCAGAACCACCGTTCAGCAGAAGTCCCGGAATAATACCCCAGACATCATTGAGTATAAAGACCTAGTATATCAGATTAAGAGACCTTTCAAACGAGATTTCAGGGGTTACCTATATATCCAAGTAGTGTTCCCCACGAATTCACAAGTTTGAATTTAGGTTTATATCCCGAATAAATCTACTAAATGTGTGAAAACCTATCGACACATCAACAGTGAGACTGTTTAACTCTTTTATACTTTACAAATCTTTAGCATACTGTAATCGTCTAGCCGATGTACTATCATTTTCCCTATATACACAAGCTCTTTTTCAGATTTTATCATGTTTTTGTATTTTGGCATTTTTTACTGTTTTTGTATTTTCTGAAAAAATAACTATGTACAAACATCTACTCCCCCTAAATACCAAAACAAGTAAAAATTCGACAAACCATTGCAGATTGTTTCTCGTCTTCATCCGCAACAGTACTCTCATCAATGCCAATTATGCCATCCGACACCGACAGAAGCTTCATACCGTTCAGTTTTAACAAATATTTAAACCGATTTTTATCAAAAGCTTTGGTATGTAAATCAGCTTTCTGTTCGTCAGTGTGGATTTTCTCAATTCGTATCAACTTTTTCTCAAAGCAATCACGAATAAAGTGATGACGAATTTCTATGTGTTTAGTTTTAGCGTGATGTACTGGATTCTTAGTTATATTTATTGCGGCCTCATTATCAACAAAAAGAGGTGTGTTAAGAAACTGCAAACCGTAGTCGCGCATCTGTTGCTGTATCCACAAGATCTGAGAGCAGCAACTGCTAGCAGAAACATACTCCGCTTCACATGTAGATAACGCCACAGACGTTTGTTTCCTACACTGCCAGGTAACCAACCTAGGACCAAAGAACTGGCATCCTGCAGTTGTTGATTTTGAATTTACTTTGCTGCATCCGAAATCCGAATCGGAATACCCTTCGAGCGTAAAGTCGCCTTTTCTAGGATACCACAACCCCAATGAAGGAGTTCCTTTCAGGTAGCGCAATATCCTTTTCACAATGATCATATGCGATGCTCTCGGGTTAGACTGAAATCTTGCTGCGAGGCACGTTGGGTACATGATATCAGGACGTGAAGCAGTTAGGTACATTAAAGAACCTATCATGGAACGGTAAAACGTTTCATCAGCCCTGTCTCCGGTGAGATCTGGGTGAATCCCATGATTTGTTGCAAGTGGGGTAGCAGCTGGAGTAGAACTTGACATCCCAAATTTCTCTAGAATATCATGAACGTACTTTGACTGATGAATAAAAATTCCCTCAGGAAGTTGTTCAACTTGTAAACCCAGAAAGAATTTCATCTTCCCCATTGATGACATTTCAAACTTTTGCTTCATCACTGATTCAAAATCTTTGCATAGATTTTCATTTGTTGACCCAAAGATTATATCGTCCACATAAATCTGAACTATCAGAAGATGACCATCGACCTCTTTAGTGAAGAGAGTGGCATCCACTTTTCCACGAATGAACTTGTTGGCTAGTAGGTGTTGAGACAAAGTCTCATACCAGGCTCTCGGGGCCTGGTGTAAACCATACAACGCTTTGTCCAACAAGTAGACTTTGTTTTTGTGGATTGGATCGGTGAAGCCCGGCGGCTGACCGACATAAACCTCCTCTTTAACCTTCCCATAAAGAAACGCCGATTTAACATCCAACTGATAGACTTTAAAGTTCTTCCAAGACGCAAATGCTAGGAATATTCTGATTGCCTCTAGTCGTGCTACAGGAGCATAGACTTCGGTAAAATCAATCCCCTCTTGTTGACTAAATCCCTGAACAACGAGTCGAGCTTTGTTCCTTACAACAACTCCTCTATCGTCCCTCTTGCACTTGAACACCCACTTGGTGTTAATTTTCCTCTGACCATCCGGTAAATCAACTAACATCCACACTCCCAATTTCTCGAATTGACTAAGTTCCTCCTGCATTGCATTGACCCAAGAGTCTTCAGTAAGCGCCTCTTTGTAAGTTCTTGGTTCAATCTGCGAGATAAAACAACTTAATGAGAATTCAGTTTGCAAAGGAGCAACTTTTGTATAAAAACATGTAAGCCCTTTATCAATCTGATTTCGAGTGCGAACTCCAGCTTGGAATTCTCCTATGATCAACTCCTCTGGATGATATGAAAAAGTTCGCGGCATCACTTCGCTTGGAACATCTACATTTCCCTCCAGATTAGTAACATTCTGCTCTGCATCTTGTTCACCAACTTGGTATGTTTGACTTGAAATCTGAATTTGCTCCCCCTCAGAATCTGAATCACCATGATAAAAAACTGGCATGTTTTCAGTTTCTAGATTATCATTCTGAACCGACTGATTATCCTGAGCAACTTCATTCTGTTGGACATCATCATGTTCACCAGCATTACTTGGACCTGCTTCATCATCATTTATAGTTTCCCGTGGTCTCCTCGAATATTCAGCTGGGAACCTTAGCTGTGACTCATATTCACGCAAAATATCCAACTCATCAAAGAAATCTTCATCATCCTCTGATTCTTCTCTCATGTCAAACGAATCCCAAAGTTTGTCATAATGATAACGCCATGAATCTCCAGGATTCTGCGGCGGCATAGTATAACCTTGACATTCAACATTTGCAGCTTCAATAATCCGCTTCTCACTTGGAACGAAGACACGTCGCAACGGATTTGCATAACCAACAAATATTCCCTCAATGCACTTCGGACCAAACTTTCCAAAGGGCTCTATAACTGTACAGGGTGACCCGAACGGTTCTAGATACTTCAAATTCGGTTTGCGGTTATTGATTAGCTCAAAGCATGTTTTGGTGAACTTCTTGACAGTGAGAACCCTGTTGAGCGTATAGCATGCGGCGGAAACAGCTTCAGCCCAAAAATTAATCGGTAACTTTGAATCTGCGAGCATAGTTCTAGCCGTCTCGATTAGTGTCCGGTTTTTGTGTTCTGCGACTCCATTCTGTTGCGGAGTGTACGGAGCACTAAACTCATGCAAAATACCTCTTTCATCACAAAATTCTTCCATCCTGCTGTTCTTGAATTCAGTACCATTATCACTTCTAATTTTCTTGATACGCCTTTGGTACAAATTCTCAATCTTCCTCAACAGCCCCATCAAACTGTCAAATGTTTCATCTTTCGTCTTCAAGAAAGAAACCCACGAAAATCTGGAATAATCATCAGTAACGGCCAAACAATAGTAATCTCCAGTAATACTTTTGACATTCACTGGACCAAACAAATCCATGTGAAGTCTTTCCAGCGGTCTCGAAACTGAATTGACTTGCTTTGTAGGGTGTGACTTTTTCTTCTGCTTGCCTTTGATGCAGCTAATGCACTCCCCTTCCAGATGAAAACCTTTGATATTAACTCCCAATACCAAATCATTGTGCACCAAGTGATTCATCTTCCTTAGGTGAATATGCCCCATCTTGCGGTGCCACAATCTTGATTCTTTCTCAGTTGCTCTAGACACGAAACAATGTGCTTGACCAGTAGTTGTAGTTGCTATACTCATATCTAACACATATAAATCATTCACTCTAGGTGCCCTCATGATAATCCATTCTTCAGGGATAACAAAACCAGGTTTCAAAATCAAACATTCTTTATCAGTGAAGTGAGTAGTATACATGTTGTCACAAATCTGCGAGATACTAAGCAGATTGTTCTCCAGCTCAGTGATGTAGTTAACTCTCTCAAACGTTACAATTCCATTGGATAACGTTCCTTCACCAACAATTCTACCTCCTTCATGACCAGCAAATCCCACATAACCTCCATTAATGTTTCTTACATCATACAGCAACGCGGTTTTTCCTGTCATATGTCGAGATGCACCACTATCCATGATCCATCTGGATACCAGTTGTGGAAGATCCTGCACAAAAGAAACTTCAATTTAATCAACTACAATAAAGATGCCGATTCATGCTTCGCGAACAAGGAAGCTCCGGCAATTCAAACTGCTTATTCGAACATGGTGTCCACCCAGGCCTCATCAGCCTTAGGTGTAACCTTGACTCTAGCAATTTGAATTTTGAAATTTTCAGCCTTCAAAGGTGGAAAATTTGCATCATAATCAACCGAAATTGATTCTTCAGCCTTTTTCACTTCAGAAGTTGAAATTTTCATTTCAGTTTTTGGTTTCCAAACTTGTTGAGATAATGCAACCCGCTTATAAAATTTGTCATTTTTAGTTAACACTTTCATTACGGGTTCATTTTTCACTTTGATGTTGTCATTTTTCACATTCTTTTTCTCAACAACGATTGGTGCTTTACCCTTCACATCAACTTTCTTTTGTTGAATCTTCACAGTTTCAGTCTTAGGCTTCACATTGGTACACTTCCGTGCAATGTGACCAACTTGGTTACATCTGAAACATGTTCGAGTATCAACACCTCGACTTGTGCCTTCGGACTGATACTGTGAAGCTCTTTTCTCAAAGAATTCTTTATTTGATTTTGAAAAAAATTCATTTTCCTCATCAGAAAGTGAACTTGAACTGTTCACAAACACCTTCTTTTCAGCAAACCTTTTGTTTTGAAACCTTCTTTGCTGATAACTCTTACCACCCTGATAACCACCCGACCAGTTGTTTCGATTGTTATTATAAAACCTTGGTGGAACAACAGGCTTTTTGTAGCAAGCTTTATCTTTCTCAAAATTCATTTGCCTTTTTGTTTGTTTCAAACTGTTCACTTCTGACAACTCAACTTTAACCAATTTGAAAACATTTGTCAACTTTTTCACATTAACATTCTCAATTGGAAACTCAGAATCCGAATACAACTTATCATATCCAGCCATCTTGTACATCACAAGACCCGGTTCATCACTTAAGTTGTTTTTGGATTTTGATTTCTGAATGTATTTGTCCAAGAAACACCCATCATCTTCAGCTGAATTACTATTCAAAACACTTTCAGCTGTGCTCTTATCAATCTCTGTCTGAACACTATCATCAGATGATGTAAAAGTAACATCAATGTTTTCAGGAAGTTTAACTACACTTTCTTCCTCAATTTCAACCAAACCAGATTGCTTTTTCGTGTAGTTAGCCAGAACAGGTGGTGGAACTTGATGAAAACCCACCCCAGTTCCATCAGAATACACATCTTCGCCCGCTTTGTCTTTCCCAATGGGTTTGGGAATGATATGTTGCAAAACAAAGCTTGCGGAGCTATAACTGTTAAGCTTCAACTGGATTCGCTCATTTTCAGTTACAGCCTCTTGAACTTTAAGTTTCAATTTAGCGATTTCATCCAGTTGTTGGTTGATTGATTCTTCTTTGACTCTAAGCACTGCTTTCAAATGTTCATTTTCTTTAAAAGTTTTACCATTTCGATCATCACAATCTTTCATTGTGCTTTTCAGTTTTTCAAAATTTTCAGAAATCTGACGGTTTTCAAGAATCAACTTTTCACTTTCTTGTTTAATTTTGTCATGATCAATTTTATCAGTTTCAATTTGAGCAGTTAATTCTTTTATCCGTTCAGTTGAAGCTTTAACTGTTTTGTCACGACCAAGAATCTGATTCTCAACGCTTCTGACCTTTGCTGTCAGATCTTTAATTTTCTCACCGTTGAGATACGTGACAGTATTACAAAATTTGCACTCTTTGTTGCAATTTTTGCAGTCAGCATTTCCTTCGATCTTTTTACCTGACGCAATTGTTGACGAGTTTGGACTGACCTGGCCTTTTGACTCAGACACAGAGTTAGAGTCTACCTCAAGTGCTTTGGCAGCCAGCACTTTGTCAGCCATTTTTCCCAGGTTCTCTGCAGTCAACTCCTGCGTTGTATCGATAACTCCAGTATCAATCTTCTTTGATTTTTCGATCTCTTCTTTCTCTTTCTCTTTCTCTTCTTTTTCTATCTTTGCTTCCTCTTTCATTTTCTCTGTTGGAGTTCCCCACCATTTGTGTTGCCAATACTCATCATTTTCTTTCATTTCCTTGATTAAGACTTCCAGATCAAGAGTTTTGTGATCAATCGCAATATTTCCATACTCATCAAGATAACACTCCCTGTATGGATCCCATCTGTTGGCTCTCTTTGCTTCCAAATAGATACTAGAAAGTCTAGTAATTTTGTTTTCCGAAATCATTTTTCTGTATCTATACTTCTGCTCTTCAGTTCTATCATCTTTCCATGGAATAGGTTCATTTTTCACCATGAATGCGTAACCAACCGCATCTTCTTCTGGTAGAACCTCTTGACTCCAATCATACCCCTCATCATCGTAAATCACTGCAAGAGCTCTAGATTTCTCTTTGTTGTCTTCAACCTGCTTCAATCTAGGCGACTCGTATTTATTCTGGTGATAAATTGCCTTCTTGTAGTAATCATCTCTGAAAGGGTTTTCCGATTCATCAGCATAAGCGTTTCGGCATTCTCGTTTGAAATGACCCTTCTGCTTACACTTGAAGCAAGTCACCTTCGATTTATCGAATCCCAGCTTGGTAGATGCACCACCAATTGTCTTTCTTCCGGTAATTTCCATGAATCTTTGTGCACGACGAACAGCACTTGCCATAGCCCAACGAATATCGATCAGTTCCATTTCCTCCGGATCAATCTGATCGTAATCTTCTTTCGTCAGATTTGTGTTGCCTATCTTCCCAGCTACTAATCCTTCATACGATTCCAACACTGATGCTAGGAAGATCATCTGCTGCTTGGCTGATTCCTCATCAAAGTTATGAGCATTCTTCAAATCTATCGCGATGTTGCATTGAAAACGATTCTTTGCATCAGAATGACTTGCAGATGATGAAGATCCACTGTGATAACCACTATGACTTCCACTGCTTTGACCACTTTGACTTTCTTTGCCAGCTGTCGACACATTTTCAACAGAAAACGCAGTTTTTGGAGAAGTTGCTTTTGGCATCATGCTTTTTGGATAGTACAAATCCAAATTCTGCTGGTAAGATGAATGATTAACTTTGTACGTCTTCTTCAACTCCAGCTCATGACTTTCAAGTCTCTCAATCACCAAATCTGGTTTCAACATTTCAGGAACAATAGTATTCTTCAGCATCAATGCATAATATCTCCAATCCATATCTTCTGGTAATGAATCGAACAGTTTGTCAACAAGTTCTTCATCAGAATATCTGATATCATGTCTTGCTAATTCCAGCTTCAGATGACCGAACCTCTCTATCATTTTACACACTGACTCATTCTTAAGACAACCAAACATATCAAACTCTTTCCTAAGAAGTTTCTTTTTGTTTTTCACTATCTCTGTACTTCCTAAACATTTCTGTTTTAACTTTGCCCAGAGGTCTTTAGCGTTTGAATAGTCTATCAATGAGATGATATCCTCCCGAACAGATTGAAATAACAATGCTACACACTTTTGTTCGGCTACAAATGATTCAATCTCATCAGATGCTGTTAAGACTTCACCATTCTTGTTTCCTTGATCATAACCGTTCTTCAGACTTTTCCAACTTGGAAATGCGAATGCCATCATCCAATCTTCAAACTTTCTGGACCAGCGACTGTACTCCTCGATAGCCATTAGCTTTGGGGGTTTATTGAACGTTCCAAAAGCACTTTCCGATTCCCAAGCTTCCTTTTTCTTTTCTTTCGGTGGATTCTCGTTCACATTGCTTGTAGATGAAACGTCTCCCGAGTTTCCAGCAAACGCGTACATGTCACTGAACGGGTTCAAGAAAAGATCATCCATCGTGAATGTACCTGCAACAAACAATCAGCAAACACTTAGACAAATTTTCGAAAATTTTAACAAACACTGACACTGAAGCGAAATCAGTCAGATTGACTGATAAGCGAAATCACTCAATGTGACACAAAAGCGAAATCTGATTTGTGACAGATAAGCGAAATCACAACAATATCACTATGAGCGAAATAGCAGATTGTCCTTATAAGCGAAATCACTAAGTTCGTATGAGCGAAATCACAATGTCTGAATAAGCGAAATCAGACTTTGTCCTTATGAGCGAAATTACAAAGTCCACAAGAGAGAAATCACTATGTTCGTATGAGCGAAGTCACTACTTGTCCGTATGAGCGAAATTAGATTGATTAACTTTCGATGTTCACTAAAGCGGAATTACGATTTTACTCATTTTTACGCTGAATTTCAATCTGATACTTTCAAGGGTTATTCTACACTGAATTCCGATCACAATGAAATGAAATATGTTCAATTTCGACAACAAATTCGTTCCAGATCTGAGTTTGAAAATTATGTTCGTGAACCGATCGCGTTTTTGATAAAATTGATTGATTTTTACTTTGTTTTAAGGTCTGATATTATTACTGATTGATTAAAAGACAGTTTCGCTCAATATACTTGAGATTCAACTCATTTTGTCCGTAGGAACTTGTTTAATCCGAAACACTAAAAGAGAAAGTGAGTAGAAATGTGAGAATAGTGTCGAATCAGCTGATGTAATATGAACTCCTCGTCCTGAAGCTCTGATACCACTTGTTGGACCGTGTCGTGACCCTAAACGATCAGTCAAGGTAGTTCATCATCACGTATAAAGGCGGAATCAGAATACGTAACGTAACAACAACTTATCCTTTCAATTCCTTCACTTTATTAGCTTTCTGAATCAAATTTGACAGAGTTCGTTTACAACAACAATGACCTGATTTCGCTCCAATGTCCTCAACTAATGACACATGTGTGGTATTTATAGTGAGGCTGATTTCGCTCCAATGGCATGCCATATAAGCGAAATCACATGTAACTGATTTCGCTTATATGTCAAGTCCATTAAAGCGAAATCACCATGTGTCCCTAAAAGCGAAATCACCTATAAACATTGTTCATTAAAGCGAAATTAACAATTAAACCCTAATCTTGACTTTTAAGTTCCAATCTTGATATATCTTGACTTAAGACTTGATGAAGATGCAGTCAACAGACATTCTTGTGCATCAACAATATATTTTCAACGAAAATATATAATTTATATTAAAAGCTATGTTTTAATCCAAAAACATTATTAAACCACTTTTGGCGTGTTCTACCCCCAAAGCATATACAAAGCAGTAAAAGAGGGGTTTAGTGACACTCACCTTTGGGTGCGTATTTTAAATAGCGCAATCGCACAGAGCTTGGTAGCGCCTTTGTTTTGGGTCAAATCACGTTTGATTTCTACACGTCCAATTATACGTAGGGACGATTTATAAATCAATATATCATAAAAATCCTAAGTTTCTCTGTTGCTTAGAATTATCACATAACTTTGAGATTTTCTTGAAAAGTTATCGTTTTTGATTATGTTGGCACGTTAATATATATATGAGTCAATATATATATATATATATATATATATATGATTTTGCGACTTGAACGATTTTATTGGTGACCGTTATCATGTAAATCTCTTAACACACACGTTTATACGTAATATATCTATGATTTGCGCGTCGTAATGTATATACATAAACGTACACATAAATTAACACCGTAACACGCGTAATCTCGATAACTTATTTATGTTGTCATTTTTGAGGCATGCATATATAAAATAACTTATATGTATGCAATTTCATGCTCGACAAATAAGTTACACATTTAACACGATTTTACCATTTCTACCGCATAAAACGCACAAGTATACATGCATAGTCTAAATTTCCCACTATGAAGTTAACACTTAACATATTATCACATTCACATGTTTACATCACATAACATATTTTAACACATAAGATTCATCCAAAAATAACCCATACTAGTGTTCATTGAAAAACGCGTATTTTAGTGATTCGGTAACGTTTTCGGGCGTCGAAAGTCACGTATGATCAACCAACCACCAAGTAAACTTAAAATTAGTTAAAATACGTATTTTTAAACTAAAAATATCAGTTTACTTACTGATCTAAATCAGTTTCATAAAAATCGTTCGAAAAGCCGATTTTTAACCATTTTACCGCATAGTTTTGCGTTAAACGTTACTATAATCATCCCAACTCGGAATGGCTTAATATTTTAACACAATCCATTTTATTTACTGATTAAAATAATGGTTATAATCATATTAGTGCAGTTTTCATGTAAGTCACATAATCATGCGATTTCACGTATTTTACAACACTTTATGCACTAAGTACAACACGCAAAGCTACTAAACTTTATGACAAAGTTTTATACTATTTTAACACTCCAAATATTCCTATTTTTAATGTTTAGAATCTGATTAAAAATTATTTTCATCATATCATACATAAATCATCATTTCATGACCATTCATTCACATGCATGCTTAAGTACAAGCATCTAATGCATACAATTCATATCATCATCAACATGCATGAATTAAATTATATCTATCATGCATTTAGCTCATGTTTAAACATTCAATAACATCTTCATCTTTATATGATCATCATTTAATCTTTTAACATAAATACAAGACATACACATTCTTGTATGTCTAAGATATATAATCATCAAAGATTCACATGCATGTAGGTATATACATACATACATGACCATATACATATACATATACATATACACATACGAATCCAAAAATTTACTTTTCACATATTCAAGATCTCATTTCAAATCACAAAAACCCTTTTCAAATCATTCATGCATTAACTTCCAAGAATCAATCAAACATATATCAATCAAAAATCAATACTCAATCCTTATACACACATATGTATACACACACATGACCACATGCACACACATATACACCTCCATTTTTATTTTGTTCAAAACCCATTTGTTTTAGTTTTATGTTTTGTGAAATATCTCAAGAATCAAGAGAAAGTTTTCAAGATCATCAACATCACTATGAACCAAGAAAAAATTTAGAGAATGATTTTTATACCTTCAAGGTTCTTAGTGGGTTTTTGACAAAAATGATGATATGGAGCTTGTGCAAGCTTGAATCTTCTTGAAAAACACCTTTAAACCTTCAAATGGACTTGAAACCTTCTTGAAATGGATTTGAATCCTCAAGATTAAAGTTGGAAAATGAAAATATGTTGGTGTATAGGGGTGTTCGGCCTATTGTAATTGTGGGGGAAAGTATGAATTGTTTTGATTTGTAAATGGTTTAAAATGAAGTGTGAAAGTGGTAATAATCAATACTTATAATTCCAATGCACAACACTTGGCTTAAGGAAAGAAATGGTGGGCTTATAAGCCGCCACCTCTCACACAATTTTCAACACACACATATATGTATCGTATATATACACTTATAGATATATATAATCTATACTAAAAACTGGTATTTTACTAGATACCGAGTATTTTATCTAGCGTTTTAATCCCGTTTTAGTGTGTTTTAAATTATTTTATCGTTCTATTAAAATAATCACACAAAATTATTACTGAAATAATTACCAGTTGCCTTGACTGGCTGGGTTAACAGCATTTTGTCTAATACGCGCAGTATCGCTCGGTACGCGCTCAAACGCGAAAAATAGAGTTTCATAGTGTTTTAATTTATTTTTCCTCACGGGTATGGTTAAAATTACTATTCTAATCATAACGGATTATTTTTTGGATTTTAACACTGATCGGGCGGTCACCGACGTTCGTTTCGCATTTTAATCGTTACGCGATAAGCGTTTATTTTATCGTTGCCAACATAATTTTTACCAATGTTTGGATTTACCAACGCATCAAATATCACATATAAATATCAATATCAGTCAAATACAGCCTTTTTATTTATTCATGACACGTGTTACATTTGTACGGTACAACCTAAATAGCCGGGTGTCACAGTCTCCCGCTGTTTAGGGAATTTCGTCCCCGAAATTCTACTCTATAGGTTTTATTTTCTGTTGGGATTGAACTCTATCAAAGGAACAGATAATTAAAGCCAAAACTGGATCAGAGCAGTGGATCCAGAATAAGCAGATGTTGTGTATACAAGTCTCTCCCCTTGAAAGTGGTTTCAACATCTGCTGACCTCCTATCTACTGATCGATACAACTGCTGACCTACAACTGCTGATCAAGTCAAAGGCTGATGAAGACTAAAGCCTTTCTGTTCAATCTACTGCCTTGAGTCAAGCACTGCTGGGTTATATCAAGTGCTGCTGGGTTCACATCAGTGGAAGGATTCGGCAGTAGTTTAGTTTGTCTTTATGTAATGTATTGTAATAATAGTTGTTAGCATAACAGTACTTGTATAGATCAGAGGTTAGAGTTTGTTAGGAGGTTAGATGTCACTTTCATGGTGACGTCAGCAAAGATGCCACAGTGGTTTGTCCGTGCCTATAAATAGAACAATACCCTGTACTGTTCTATTAGCTCTTCACCATCTTTCTTCCTGTACGAACAAATCATTATGAGCTCAGGCTGAGGGGGAGTTTTGTTACATTCATGCAAGTGTAATCGGTGTTTGGAATAAATTTAAGCATTCGGTTCATTGTTGAAAATGTGTGTTGAAAACAATTCTCCTGTTTGATTGTGAAAAGTTTGTTTCCATTTATATTCCGCTGCACATCACTTTCATTGTTCATCTTAATTCAAACATAAAAACAATCAAAACCAAACTCAGATCCTAACAATTGGTATCAGAGCTTGGACAGTCAAATTTGATTTAACAATCATTTTGACATAAATAGTTCAGCTCACAATCGTTGATACTAATAGTTTGTTCGTTTTGTTGAAAAACAGAGCAAGGTTTAATCACCGTCAAAGTTGATTAATCAGTGCCTGTAAAACAACCAGGATGACGTCACAATCACAAGATGATAAGAATAACATTGGCTCTCTTTTCAAACCACCCATGCTGAAACGTAATGAATACAACATCTGGCAGAGAAGGATGGGTCACATCCTTGCTCAACAGAACACTGGATGTTGGAGATCTGTTGTTTTTGGGCCCCATGTTCCTATGGTGCCAAGTGCTGAGGATACAAAGAAGTTCAAACCTAAAAAACCTGAAAACTATACTGAAACTGATTTCCAAAAGTTCGAACTCGGCATACTTATAGTTTATGAAGGATTTATTGGTATCCGAACCAAAATAAAAACTCTTAGCATTTATATCACTGATAAGTGTTAAGGGATGTACCTGATGCCATTATTTATGAACTAGCTCAGGCATTTTTAGGCGCTTTCATTCTTAGACTTCCCTTCCTTAGCCGCATTTCCCTTAACAGATTTAGGGCATGTGGTCTTGATGTGGCATTTCTCATTACAGCCGAAGCAGACTGCATTCTTCATGTCCTTGCAGTCCAACGTTTTATGTTCCCTTGATTTGCAGATCCCACAAGCCCTTGGCTGCGATTGGGATTTTGGTTCGAACCTGCACTTCCCACAATGGCGCTTCTTGCAGGTCTTGCATACTGGTTTCTGGTTGGACTTTTGTTTGTTCTTCTTCTTAGAGCCCTGGGAGTTATCTTTCTCCCTTTTCCTTTTTGGCTCATCTTTTGCATTGGAGCCATGAACAAGATCCTCCTTATGAGTAAGGAAATGTGGTCCTAGATAAAATTTGGAGCGAGTAGCATGGGGCTCCTTGAACTTTTTCACAGCCTTCTTCATAGCTTTTCCAACAGCTGCGTCTATCATAGTTTGAAGAACATCTTTGGAAATTCTAAGGTTCACAATTCTAGCATCATTGGCATGTGTCGCATCATCCATAACACTATTAACGGCTGTCTTATCTGAGTTTGCCATACTCAATATTGGTTCCTAACACCAATAAAACGATTTCTTAGTTGCAATCTAACAACTGCTATTCTTCATCCTGATGGCCTTACTTATACTAACCATGGTATCAATAGTCCATATAGGCTAATATAGTACTAACATTCTTAATGAATGTCATTTAATATATATCCATTATATTTAGCCTAGGTCACAAAAGACCATCAATGGCATTTAAGGTTTGGACCTAATCCATCATCTTTTTGATAGGGGATCAAAATGTCACATCTGTCTTTATTATATTGATGAATTTGGATAGCTCGAAAGCTTGCCATAAGGGTATCAGAAAAGAGTGATTCCAATAGATATAAAATATCAATCTAAGATTTGTTGGAGCATTCTCTAAAGTATCATCGGCAAATTTCTACCTTGCATTAAATGACTGGAGTCCTAATCAGGCGGAGACAACAGTTCTCAACATTTATCATTCATTATAGAATCATATGTGCCAGCATCAAAAAAATTTCTGCATAAACTGCTTGATTAGGAAAGGTATCTGCTATATATTTATCATTCTGCACCATCTCCTGGGCGTTCCTCTGGGAGGCTCATGCGTTTGCTTTCTTGGCCTCTTCAGACTTCTTCTGATTCCTAGGGCAGTTAGTCTTGATATGCCCCTTCTCGTTGCAACCATAACAGGTTGCATCTTTCAACTTCTTGCAATCCAAGGTTTTATGTTCCTTGGACTTGCAAATCCCACAAGGTAGAGGCTGAGATTCAAATCTGCATTTCCCGAGGTGGTATTTCCGACAGGTTTTGCATCTGGTCTTCTCACCCGACTGCTGGTTGTCTTCCTTAAACCCGGAACTCTTCTTATCATCAGAGTTCCTCCTTGTCTTCCTATCGGAGCGATGAGTGTTTTCATCCTCCCTTTTACGCTTTCCATCTTTAGAGGCTTTGGCAGCCTTGTTTCTGACCACATCGAGTGTGAGAGATAGCGACAGATCTGCCGCTGACCTGAATGTAGTAGGTCTCGATGCTTTCACACTTGCCTTTATTTCTGGGGCTAGACCCCCAATAAAGCGAGCTATTCGCTTTGGTTCCGGTGTGATCAAGTAAGGAACCAATCGAGACATGGTATTGAAACTTGTAAGGTATGCTTGACAATCTAGGTTCTTCATGACTAATGTCAAGAATTTAGTCTCAATTTTCTCAACTTCATGTTGAGGCCAGTAATTTTGTTTGATAAGAGCAACGAACTGATCCCAAGTCATGTTGTACAAAGGGAGCTTCCCAGTAGCTTGGACCAGTGACCTCCACCAAGCTAGAGCTTCTCCTTTAAAAGATTGTGAAACAAACTTCACAATGTCTTGCTCTGCACATCCACTGATGTCAACAATGGTGTCCATCTCATCGAGCCATGTCATGCAATCGATGGCCCCTTTTTCTCTTGTAAAGTTTCTGGGCTTGCAGGAGACAAAATATTTATATGAGCAGGTCTTAACTGGTGCCTCTTGATGAAGCACCACTTGTCTAGACGGAACACTCCTTTGATTTGATGAGTTACGAACATCGTCTTCCCTTGACTCATGTGATTTAGAAGGGGGCTTACTGCGAGCCACAGATAGAGTCTTAGAGTGTGTATCACTTAATTCATCATACTGTCTGTCGAGTGCTCCTGTAACGACATTATCTATTAATGCCTGCAGTTCCGCACCAGTTATATTAACTCTAGGAGCATCATTATTCTCCCTCAGGTGGCTGTTAACCTCATCTGATCTAGCCATGTAGCTTGATTGCTACATACATAATGACAATTATTTATTTAGAGGTTATTATGGAATCATCATTTTTGACAATTCATCAACCATGGTAATATAAACCATATTGGTTAATTTGTTAATTATATTTAATTAGTATTTTCATTATAATTTACCCTAGTTATAAAACATTAAGGATATTAAAGTGGCGCAAAAGGCCTAGTCACAAGGACAGTTTTAAATTTATAAGCCATGACTTCAGAGAGTCGAGGCATTAAGGTTTGAACATATTTCATTACCTTTTCTTGACAGAGAGTCAAAGACATCAACTGTCTTTTGTCCCTTAGGACAACAAGTATGGCCCGTAGGCATTTCATCACTTATGGATGGTTATAATATGATCATCTTCATTTGATGATATTAGTCAGGATCGCATTGATCCTACAAACTATTATGCTTAGACGTAGTCCAACATCTTTAGACGGGGGGTCAAAGACCACCACGGTTGTTGTCTTATCGGACAACAAGTTTGGCCCGTAGGCACTTCATCACTAATGGATGTTTATAATATGATCATCTTCATTTGATGATCTAAGCCATGATTCTAAATCACTAGGCTAGATAAGGGTTTGGAATTTCCCAATATAAAGATGACAAGTGTGATTTTATCGTATCACTGTTGTCAGGAGTGTTAACATGTTTTCGGATGTTAACAAGAATCTGAATCTCTTTTAAACAGGTTTTACCATCATAGCTAGGTCTTTAATGACATTCAAGCTAGGTTTTACCCTTTAAGATTCTTTCAATATATATACTGGTAGATCAATTATGAAAAGGAATAAATATTTGATTTATTTCATATATTATATTCATATAAAATGATAAAAATATAATTTAGATAAAATATTCAAATGATTTTAAAAGGAGTATATAATTGCCCTAACGGGACTTGAAAGGAATGATGTTGTCCATGAAGGGACTAAAAGATAAACATGTCCTTATAAGGACTTATTAAAGATACGATCTTCAGCAAAAGGAGTTTTCACTTTATCTCTGAATGTTTTCTCCCTGGATGTGCGTTTCATCCTAGTCGCGGTACGAAGCTCAGCATTTCAAGGCTCTGGATGAGGAGAAATTCTAATACAGCTTCTTCGCTTGGCGATGTATCCAATATATAAAAAATTTGGAAGCAATAATTTCCAGATTAGGATTGAGAGTATTCCTTTGTTAAGTCTAGACTCAGAAGGTCAAGGAATGTGCTAATGTGTCATTGAGACTAAACACAAAAGGCTAGTATTTAATTCACTCAATGTTGGCTCTGATACCAACCTGTCACACCCCGATATTTCCACGTATGACCGGTGGGCCCGGTGGGGAGTATCGTGACGTAGTTGATATCATCATGGTCAAACAACATAATATTTAAATGCACAGCAGAAGCAAAAGATAAATATATTACAATCCGAATATAAAGTAATATCAAAGTATTACAACGGAAAGTAAAGGATCTACAGGCGGATCAAATAAAAGAAAACTGTTCAACAGACTTCTGGCATCTAGAACTTGCAAGATTCCTTATTAACGCCCTAAGCTTCTAGCCAATTACGTTCAGTACCTGTCACTTAACCTTTTTGGAAAATACGTCAGTTTACACTGGTAAATACAATTAACCGACTCATTTGAAAAGGTTTAATAAAATTGATTTGAATGCACAAGGCACAACATATCTTTTATAACTTGGGACAATTATATTATAATCTTGTATACAGATTTACATGTTCGTTGTACGTTCAGGGCCCGATGTAGAAACCGAGTCAAGATTAACAGACACGCCACAAGTATAGGCCCACAAGAGAGTGAGATACCGTTTCCCTTATGCAACTGTTAGGTGTATGCCTACACCCCGTGCTTAAGGCGTGGCTATTTTATAATACAATGATGTCAAGGATATCCGGGACATGGTCATTAACCCCTAAAGGCTTTTATTTCAAACAATACACATTAAAGCGGGTTACCTCAATAATTTAATCACAATTCGACTAAACATTCAATACCCGACCAAGCGGTATTATTATAATACCGTATCCCAAGCCCGTATAGGGAAAATAAGTTAAAAGTATTTTCCTGAGCTAGCAAATGCAATTTATACTCAGCCGTATATTCTAATCAGCAAGCACAAGTACTTCAATTGGGGCTCTCAATCTGGAACGAAGTTTTTATTAACCTATTAGATTCCTAACGGGTCTTATTTAAGTCGTGACTTAGACCGGTTAGTTTTAAGGAAAGGTTTACGGTTCAAAACGCATGATTAAGCGAAGACTGGAATAGAAGGTGATTTAGACCCGACAAGTTTGAAGACTTGCATAATATGGGTAATTCTAAACACATTCTGGATTTTGAGATACAACCGATAAGGTTTGACCCGTTTCGGCTAATTTATACAAACTAGGTACATAAACTGAACCGAACGCGTAAGAAGCGTAACGGGTAAGCATAAGAGTCCTATACAGGTTTCCAAAGTTAATATGCCTTAAATATGTTGTGATATCAGTAGGATACCTTCCATTATGCCCAAAACGAGTTTAATCTCATTATAAGCCCCGTAGGGGTATTTTGGTCATTTAAAAGATTATAAAAGTGATTAATTTTAATTCTGAGACTCCGGTCTGAAATAATCAGTAAAACAACTTAATTTAATAGGTCATATCAGTTGGTGATAAGTCTTATATGACAAAAATGGTTTTAAACCCATACTAGGTGTTTAATACGCGTAAAAAGCCATTTTAAGCGATTTCCGGGTTATACAGGAAATCTGAGTTTTCTGATCAGGTTATAAAGTTCAAAATACTTCATTTATTAAGTAAAATCAGTAGCAATTGGATTGGTGTCAAAATACTATGTAGAACTCATTTTATGGACAAAAAAGGGTAAAATCGGTATTTACCGAATCAACGCCATAACCTCAGGTTATGAGCAGGTTAAAAATAATTAAAAATCTTTAAAAATCCCAAAATATTATATTATATCAGTGGGTAAAAGGTTTGGTGTCAAAAATTGGGTTTAGATAGGCTTTATGCTAATGACGCCGTTTAATTAATAAAAAGCTTTATAATTACGTCATTGAACATAACTCCTAATCTAGACCTCCAACTGATGTGAAAATTTAGGGACATGTTTATAAATCAGTAACAAAGATTTTTGTTCTCTCATATTTCCAAAATTCTCGTTTTATGGTCAAAAGGGCATTATGGTCAACATTAAGCAATTAACGGAAACGTGTAAACGAATGGGGCAATCAACGAACCAATCACAGAGGGCTATACTATCATGTAACCTGGTCCAAAGGGAGTCCTAAGACATTTTCAAACTCTACTAAAATGGGTCAGAACTGAAGTCAAAGCAAAAGTCAAAGTTTTGCGACTTTCGGTTCCGAACCGGGTCTAAACAGAAAATTGTCGGACCAAACAAGCTTAGACCAGTTATTATACTTATTACCAAGTTGTATGAATGATAAAATAGGTTACATGCCTTCTACATTGCTAATTATATGTTAATTTGCAAATTAAGCTTCTGTTGACTTTTTATAAGCAACTTTGACCCGACATTTGATCTAGTTAGAATGGGAATCAAAGGGTGCCCTTTTAAGGGTTTATTGCCCACATAATTACCAACTTATAACTACCTTTAATTCGACTAATCACTGGACCGTTAATGATTAATCAATAAGTCAAACCTTAATTACGACGGTTTGACTTCTAGGCTAAAAACTAAGCAAAACTCAATTAAGGAAGGTTAAGGGTACTTACTAAGGTCTAATGCACGACCAGAGATGCTTAGAGAAGGCTCTTGAGCTCTAGAAATGATCAGAAAAGGAGTTGGGAAAGAATGTTCAAAGTTTGCAAACATTGGGGCTTTATATAGTGTTCTTGAATGCTTAAGATCATGACACACAAGGCTATACATGATCCCTGATGATTAACAAGTGTCCCTAAGGCCTAAGAATTAATTTAGGCAGCTCTTGGTGGTGATAAAGGGCATATATGACGTTTACATGGGCTGAACAGGCAACATAAACGAGTTTCTGCATCTGGGCATGCTCACGCGGGCCGCGTAGACTCTTAAGGAGTCTTACGCGGGCCACCTAGCCCCGGCTGACCTGAAATCCAACTTTCAATAATTACCATTTTGGTCCCTGGTCCTTCTACACTTGATCTTAACATGATTTCTTGCACTTTGAGCCCTCTAACTTGACTTTTAAGGGCCTTAAGACATAACCAAACTTTGTTAAGTCCTTGGGTAACTTTATGGTTACCCGAAAAGTCATAAATTTCAACGTTGACGCTTTTAACCCCTCGTATACGAATATTGTCATAACTTTCTCATATGATAACGAAACTTGGTGAAATTTTTATCATGTATTCTAGTGAGCATATTTAATCGTTACAAAGCTTTTGGTTTGCTAAAAGGTCACTCAGAGGTATACTTTCATATTTAGCTTCGTATGATCCATGATCTATTTGTTTGAAGGTATAAACATTATGTAGGGTTATTGTAAAGTATATTTATCCATTGTTGACAATTTGAACCCTTATATTCACATACTTTTCATGTTTGTCAAGTTTAGTCCCTCTAGAGTATTCTTTCACACGTTAAAGCTTATGACATGTGTCAATACATTTTAGGACGTGAATTTTCGAGGTGTTACACATATCGGCCACACACACATACTTTGGGTCTTGTATATGTTTTGTTTCCTAAGTTCCTGTTAGAATCCCTCGGTGTAGGTCCGTTTTTCTCGGAGGATCCGATACGAAAACCTATTCCCTGTTTATCACAAACACGATCGCGGGTGCGGAATCCCCGTGACGGTGCAAACCAAACACAATGTAAAACACACGCGTAACCAAAGATTCAATATCTATTGATTAGGGATGAGTAGAACCAGTATCAAATAAATACACACAATGTTTGAAATAAACTCTAAGTACAGGGTATGCTCTCATGGTTTGACACAGAAACTATGAGGGGTTTATATAGGCAGCTCGCACAACAGATGAAGAAACACTAAATGGGCCTGACGAATCTCCACTTGGGCCTGACGAAACCTCAAAGGTGACGAAACCCTAGAGTTTCGTCACTTTGTGCATGGGGAAACTCCACAAGATGATGAAACTTCAAGGTTTCGTCATATGCTTCCATAAACACACAGATTTCCTTCTCAACATGCAAATTATAAAGATTAGTCAACCATGTGACATCATCATGACATCATCATGATGATGTCATGGAGATGTGTCATCGGGAAATAGCTTGTGGCGCTCCGTGCTTCGCGTGTCGAACTCTGGGGCGCACGACGGAGGAATGTCGCTACGTCGGGCTTGAGCCGAGCCTAACCGAGTCGAACCGAACCAAGTCTAACCGAATCGAGTCGCGTCCACATAAAGTGTACCAACACTCTGCCAAGTGGTGAGCTAACCGAATAAGTAAGAAACGGCCCACTTGTTGGACTTTGGCCTTATAATTGTTATATACGTGATTTTCCTCATACTTCTCATTAATACAACATAACAAAAATCAAAACCCTATTTCTCAAACATACGTGCGGCAGGAGACCCCCCCCCCCCCCCCTCGTGGCATTCTCCTTTTGGATTAAGTGATTCGGTTAGTGAAACCATATTTATAATGATCCCTATTTGATGATCTTGTTTATGTACAATCTGATTTAACAAATTAGATATGTATGTTGACGTATGTCGATGTTGTGTTCTTGTTTATGTGGGTGCTAGATTAACAATGTATGTGCGTATGTATGCTATTATTATGATGATTAACTGTGGACCAGATAGCATAGTAAATGGATTTGAGTTGGTTTGTTTCAGCAGACCATTGATAAATCATCGATGATTAGGATGCTAATCATATAGCACGAATCTGATGATTAAAATCAGTCATGTTCTATTGGTTTAAGGAAATGCACAAACTTGAATGCTTGTTAGACTATAATGATAAGGAGGTCTAAATTTATATATAAAAACTTAATTCTTGAATGATGTGCATAGACTAGGTGAATGATTATAATCCTAAATGAAAGTGTTTAAAAACTGTATCATGCATGTGCTTTATGTACGTGAGAATGTGTGCATAGGTTTGCAGAACTGACTATGTAGGCGTGGCATTTGAATTGTGTATGTGGCATTAGTAATTTTGATAAATAGGGATAATGTGACAACCCTCAAATTTACATGTATTCCGTACAATTCATTAATGATAATTAAAGTGGTTGAGGACTGTGTGGAATTACTTAACTGCTTCTGATATTTGTGTTATGCTTACATGTGCTTGTTAACATACTAGTAGTATGCAGAAAAGCCACTAAATAGTCCGTTATAATTTCCTAAGTGTTAGAAATTAAAAGTGTTACAAAAATATACATAAAAGACACTTTACGGATTAATTAAACACTTTAACGGATCAGTATCCAACCGAACAACCGGACTTTACCCGGAACATAAAAAAAATATTGTCAATGACACTGTTTTTCCTTTTCTAAGCTAGTTAGGGTCCCCGAATACCCTAACACCCGTAGTAAATTATAACACACTTATACCTTATTTCAAGTTCCTAAATTCACTAACTAATACCTAACTATTAGTTGAAAACAAACTATTAACCCAACCCCCCCCCCCCCCCACATTCCAACCGAATCAGTCCCACGTAGGGGACACACTCTCACCATTTGAATATTTTATTTCTTATTGTCTTATATCTAGAAGGCACATAATCTAGTGGTTAATAAGGGTGTATGGATTATAAATTAATATGAAAGTCTAAGACTTTCATTTCACCTAAATACACAACAAACCACTACTCCCTTTCCCCTCTTTGAAGCTCAGCCGAGAGCACACACACACCCACATCACTTCCAAGTTTGATTTTTGCTAAACCACATACACACAAGGGTGAAGGATCACATACAAGGAAGCCCGGTGCTTACGGAATCACAAGGACCTCTCTACGACGCTATTAACCACCCGTTTTTCGTCTAGTTTCTTCCCTAGCCTTGAGCTAGTTGTAAGTGATTCTAAACACCCTCTTGATCTTGTTGAAAGTGGTTAATAAGTGATTTAATAGCTAAAAACCAAGAACACACAAGATCATAACTTAAAGACTTGAAAGTAAGAAGAATATGTTGGATAAAGAGTAGATGTGTGTGTAAATCATGTAGATCTTGTGTGGTTATGATTCTTGGTTGATTATCTGACGTTTTTCTGGTTAATATTGATGTTTGATGTTGTTATAATCACTAAACATGACTAACGGAATCAATCGAACACGAACTAGGAAGTTAAAGACTGAAAACAGAATATGTCCAAGATTTACAGCCAACTTCAGTTGTCTGTAAACGGGCCATAACTTAACGAAAATGTATTTTCAGAAGCCTAGATTTATGTATTATGAAATACGGTTCTAATGGAACCAGAATCATAATTTTTGGACTCTGTTTACTATTTTTAAAGCGTCATTTCGTAATAGCAGCTAGAGCTGCATTTTTCTGCTGAAAATACGAGTTTTGTTTTCTGTGATAATGTGAGTTCTGTGTAGAGTTAAATCATGAAAATTGTACTGTAGATGACAACTGAAGTATTTGTAATTACCCCACTAGAATTTCGTAAATCGGACTTATAATGAATTTTTAATAAATTGTTCCATGAACTGTGGTCAGAAAAACATAGATCTGAGTTCAGTCCGGAAAATGAATTTTTATAAAATATTTGTGATGAACCGGACCCCGATATATTTACACAATAAAATTTGGAACGTTTAAGACATTCTTTAAAAATTTGGGAATTTCTGGAATAATTTAACTATTTTATTAAAATGTTCGAAAACAGCCGGTTTTGAATATTAATGCTGAAATGACATAAGCCGTAATTTGCGTGTCTAAATGTCGAGTGTGCTATCTGTAAATGATGTAACATGTTATATGTGTTATGTGCATTATCGTATGTTTGTTTATGAGTGGGGAATGGATGGGAAACCTAGATGGGCATACACCGTCAAAGTGACGCATGTTGTGTGATAGATACGTGTAAGAACTTTGTGCTCTATTTGAAAGCCACTAAATGACTAACTGGTAAATCATACTAGGACGTGATTGACCAACCTTGACTGTTAGCTATATTTGAGAATCTAACCGAGCAAACCGATGTGAGTTCACACTTTCTACAAGGCATGGGATTCCCGGTGGGTTGGGAATGGGTGAAAGAATTTAAAACTAAATCTACATATCCCTTTGGGAAGATATGTACGGCCATCCTACATAAATAGGATGCCATTGTTAATCCTACCAATTCTCCTGGTGCAGAATACGTACGTTCGTCCTCCTGATGCAGGACAACAACCTTAAAACTAGCTAGACAAAACTCTATCATGAAGTCCCTCAATTTATATCGACTTAATCGCCGAGGACAATGGCGAGCGGGTCATTAGTTAATAGCGCTATTAGGTTTAACAAACCTCACACCCTGCCATTCTGACGGGCGTGTACTAATGGACTATGGCAAACTGTCAGTGATGATAGACACTGATGTAGGGCACAACTATTGTTCGTCAGTTGTCGATATGTATGGTCTAGTAGTTCAAACGGGGAAATCCCCCACTGATTATGGTTATGGTTTGGGTAATGAAAAAAAGGAACTGGTTAAACATACTTTCAACTACGGGGTAAACCCCACGGCAATTAAGCCAACGAAAGTCAAACCACGTTTTTCAGAAACAACTTAAAAACTAAATAACCAAACGTGAACTCACTCAACTTTGTTATTGGCTACTTGTTACATGCCTTACAGGTCGCTAAACGCTTGGAGCTTGCACGAGGAAGGAGTCGTTGTGGTGTACGGACTGTTATGTTCCGTGCTTATTATTTAAATCCATATGAACTTATTAAACTTGCGTTTTGAACTTTAACTTATAAACTATGGACTTATGCTTTTGGATTTACTTTTATGCTTCCGCTGTTTAAACTAAACATGGTTAACTAGCTTTGGTCGCCAATCGTATTGTGGTTGGTCTTATTCACTTAATTACGATGTTCAATATGATTGGTGGCTCGATCCTAGTCACGTCATGCCTCCAAGCGGTGGTACTCCGCATGGTGGATTTTGGGGGTGTGACAGATTGGTATCAGAACCATTGGTTATAGTGAACTTGGTTTTTTTAAAAGGGAAAAGTTTTTGATAAAACCAGACTATAACCAGTACAGTGCTCAACGATCCACAACGACGCTTCGCTCCACGTGCAAGACTCGACACCATAAGTGGTATGATTTATGTTTTATTGTCGGTTAGATAGTTCTCACTGTGCATTAGATAATGTGATAATTGCTATTTGAACCTTGTGTGCTTACTCTCTAATGTCGTCCCACACTTACGCACTTTCGCGACACTTTCCTCACTTACGTTGCTTTGTTATGAAGATCATGAGCGGACGCGGAGGACGTATCAACCTTACTCAAGCCCAGTTGACGGCTTTGATCATCCAACGAGTCGCTGAGGCACTCGCAGCTAACCCAGCATGAGGTCAACATGCTCAACCTCCTGTGTGCACATTCAAAACGTTCATGGACTGCCGGCCTACTACTTTCAGTGGCACCGAAGGAGCAGTGGGCCTTCTTCACTGGTTTGAAAAGCTTGAGTCTATTTTCGAGATGTGCGAATGCCCCGAAGATCGTAGGGTGAAATATGCTACCGGAACACTTGAAGGAGCTGCGTTAACCTGGTGGAAGGCACAGGTTCAACTACTAGGACTGGCAGTTGCTAATGCCACACCCTGGAATGGTTTCAAAGAGCTGATCAAGGAGGAGTACTGTAGTCGGGATGACATACACAAGCTAGAGGTGGAATTTTACAATCTGAAGATGACGGGGTTTGAGATTGAGGCGTATACTAAGAGGTCAAACGAGCTGGCCATCCTGTGTCCAACTATGGTGGACCCTCCCATCAAACGTATTGAGCTGTACCTCAAGGGCCTTGTACCAGAGATTCCAAGTCACGTAACTTCAGCCAACCTTGGTACCATTCAGCAAATTATCAAGTTGGCTCATCGTCTCACCGACCAGGCGGTGGAGCAAAACAGGCTACCCAAACGTATCAGTGCCACAGCTACTTCTGATGCACCTACCGACAACAAGCGGAAATGGGATGGGAACTCCGAAAAGGGTTCTACTTCAGTTCAGTCTTAGCAGCGAAAGACTGACGACTACCAGAGTCCTGGTCAGCAATCTTCTGGTAACCAAGGACAGGGTGGATACCGAGGGAACCACCCCAAGTGCAACCGGTGCAACAAACATCACAGCGGGTAGTGCAACAAAGGTCGTTGCCTGAGGTGTAACACGTTTGGTCATGAAGTAAAGGATTGCAGGAGCGCCCGGCCAGCAAATCAGAATCGCTAACAACAACAACAAGCTCCCCAGAACCACCAGCAACAACAACAGGGCAATAAAGGATGCTTTCAGTGTGGCGCTGAAGGCCATTTTAAGAGGAACTGCCCCCAACTGAACCAGAATCAGAACAACAACAACCAAGGAAACGGGAACCACAATGGGCACAACAATGGAGGCAACAATGGAGGCAGCAATGTGGGAAACAACAATGGTAATGGAGCAAGGGGTCGTGTGTTCGTGATTGGTCAAGGAGATGCAAGGAACGATCCCAACGTTGTGATGGGTAAGTTTCTTCTGGACGACTTCTTTGTTATTGTTTTATTCGATTCGGGTGCCGATGCTAGTTATGTGTCCTTAAAAGTTAGCCAAATGCTTAAACGCACTCCAACACCTATGAACACCAAACACACGGTAGATCTAGCTAACGGTAAAAGCCTTAAGGCCACGCACATAGTTAAAGGTTGTAACCTCGTCTTAGCTGGTCAGACTTTCTCTATCGATCTGATTCCTATCACACTGGGTAGTTTCGACGTCGTTATTGGGATGGATTGGCTATCTCATCATCAAGCGAAGATTGTTTGTAAGGAGAAAATCGTCCGCATTCCTCGTTCTGGTGAAGAACCTCTCGTGATTCGTGGCGATAAGAGTGGTGTTGTCGAAGGCATCATCTCTTTCCTTAAGGCCCAGAAGTGTTTGCGAAAGGGCCACACTGCCATTTTAGCACTCGTTACTGGCACATCAACGGAAGAGAAGAGAATCGAAGACATCCCTATTGTGCGCGATTTTCCTGAGGTATTTCCTGAGGAATTACCTGGTCTTCCGCCTCATCGCCAAGTTGAATTTCAAATCGAGTTAGCTCCTGGAGCAGCGCCCATAGCCCGAGCGCCATATCGTCTAGCTCCATCAGAACTTGAAGAACTGTCCACGCAATTACAAGAACTCTTGGAAAAGGGTTTTATACGTCCTAGCTCTTCGCCCTGGGGAGCTCCAGTCTTGTTCGTAAAGAAGAAAGATGGTACTTTCAGAATGTGTATCGACTATCGCGAACTTAACAAGGTGACTGTGAAGTTGACGACTTGTTCGACCAGTTGCAAGGGTCGAGCTATTACTCCAAGATTGATTTGAGATCGGGATACCATCAGCTGAGGTTCCGAGATGAGGACGTCTCCAAAACAGCATTCAGAACTCGTTACAGCCATTACGAGTTTCTGGTTATGCCATTCGGGCTGACGAATGCACCAGCGGTCTTCATGGATCTCATGAACCGAGTGTGCAAGCCTTACCTGGATAAGTTCGTTATTGTGTTCATCGATGATATCCTGATCTATTCTAAGAGTCAGGAGGAACACGAGCAGCATCTACGACTTATGCTGGAACTTCTTCGAAAAGAGCAGTTGTATGCCAAGTTTTCGAAATGTGACTTCTGGCTTCGCGAAGTACACTTTCTAGGCCATGTGGTAAACAAGGATGGGATTCATGTGGATCCATCTAAGGTTGAATCGATCAAGAACTGGCCTGCACCCCGTACACCAACAGAAATCCGCCAATTCTTGGGTTTGGCCGAATATTACAGAAGGTTTATCAAGGATTTCTCAAAGATTGCGCAACCTCTCACTTCACTGACTCAGAAGGGTGTCACCTATCGTTGGGGTAATGCACAGGAGTCCGCATTTCAACACCTAAAGGATAGACTTTGTAGCGCGCCTATCCTCTCATTACTCGAAGGCACCGGTGATTTCGTGGTTTATTGCGACGCTTCCATCCAAGGACTTGGTTGTGTATTGATGCAACGTGACAAGGTCATTGCCTACGCATCGCGCCAACTTAAAGTTCATGAAAGGAACTACACTACACACGACTTGGAACTGGGAGCAGTTGTTTTCGCACTTAAGATATGGAGACATTACCTGTACGGTACCAAGTGCACCATTTACACCGATCACAGGAGTCTCGAGCATATCTTCAAGAAAAAGGAGTTAAACATGCGTCAACGCCGATGGGTCAAACTCTTGAACGATTATGAATGAACTATCAAATATCATCCGGGCAAGGCCAATGTTGTGGCCGACGCCCTCAGTCGAAAGGATACCCTACCTAAGCGTGTACGTGCTTTACAACTTACCATCCAGTCTAACCTTCCCGCTCAGATTCGTCATGCTCAGGTTGAAGCATTGAAAGCAGAGAACATCAGGGCTGAATCCCTACGAGGATCGAGGCAGCGGCTAGAACAAAAGGAAGACGGCGCTTACTATGTAACAGAACGCATCTGGGTTCCACTTTATGGAAACTTACGCGAGCTTGTGATGGACGAAGCGCACAAGTCTTGTTCTTCGGTACATCCTGGTTCGGATAAGATGTACCATGACCTAAAGACTACGTATTGGAGGCCTGGCATGAAAACCCACATTGCAACCTACGTCAGTAAGTGCTTGACTTGTGCGAGAGTCAAGACTGAATATCAGAAACCATCAGGCCTACTTCAACAACCGGAGATCCCGAAATGGAAATGGGAGAAAATTTCCAAGGATTTCGTTACCGGCCTGCCCAGATCTCAACGCGGAAATGATACCATTTGGGTGATCGTAGATCGACTGACCAAGTCTGCACATTTTCTGGCTATCAAAGAAACGGATAAGTTTTCTACTCTTGCAGACATTTACCTAAAGGAAGTGGTATCAAGGCACGGAGTGCTAACCTCCATTATATCTGATCGTGACGCGCGCTTTACCTCTGAACTGTGCCAACCTCGATTTTGGTAATGGCTGGGAAAAGCACCTTCCGCTAGTGGAGTTTTCGTATAACAACAGCTACCATACCAGCATTCAGGCCACTCCATTCGAGGCATTGTACGGACGCAAATGTCGATCACCTCTCTGTTGGGCAGAAGTTGGTGACAGCCAAATCATTGGCCCAGAACTTGTGGTAGATACCATCGAGAGAATTGCTCAGATACGACAGCGAATGGTGGCAGCTCGTGACTGTCAGAAAAGCTATACTGATAAGGGAAGAAAACCACTCGAGCTCCAGGTTGGGGATCGAGTGCTACTCAAAGTCTCACCTTGGAAAGGTGTAGTCCGCTTTGGCAAACGAGGCAAACTCAATCCGCGTTATGTCGGACCATTCGAAGTCATCGAGAAAATTGGCAAAGTCGCCTACAGGTTGAATCTACCTGAAGAACTCAGCGGAGTTCACAATGTTTTCCATGTGTTGAATCTGAAGAAGTGTCTGTCAGATGAGACCCTCATAGTTTCTCTTAAGGAACTCACAATCGACGACCAGCTGTGATTCGTCGAGGAACCAGTAGAGATTACGGATCGAGATGTTAAGATCCTCAAGCGTACCAGGATACCTCTGGTCCGAGTTCGGTGGAATGCTCGTCGTGGCCCAGAGTATACCTGGGAACGAGAAGACCAAATGAAACTCAAGTACCCCCAGCTGTTTAAGAAAAACGCAACCACTACTGAGGCTGAAGCTACTGCAGAATTTCGGGATGAAATTCCAAATCAACGGGGGGATGATATGACACCCCAGGAAAATCAGGAAAACAACGCAACTTAACTAGCCTCCTCAGTAACCAGGTGCTAAATTTCGGGACGAAATTCTCTTAACAGGGGGAGAATGTGACAACCCTCAAATTTACATGTATTCCGTACAATTCATTAATGTTAATTAAAGTGCTTGACGACTGTGTGGAATTACTTAACTGCTTCTGATATCTGTGTTATGCTTACATGTGCTTGTTAACATACTAGTAGTATGCAGAAAAGCCACTAAATAGTCCGTTATAATTTCCTAAGTGTTAGAAATTAAAAGTGTTACAAAAATATACATAAAAGACACTTTACGGATTAATTAAACACTTTAACGGATCAGTATCCAACCGAACAGCCGGACTTTACCCGGAACATAAAAAAAAATATATTGTCAATGACACGGTTTTTCTTTTTCTGAGCTAGTTAGGGTCCACGAATACCCTAACACCCGTTATAAATTATAACACACTTATACCTTATTTCAAGTTCCTAAATTAACTAACTAATACCTAACTATTAGTTGAAAACAAACTATTAACCCCCCCCCCCCCCCATTCCAACCGAATCAGTCCCATGTAGGGGACACACTCTCACCATTTGAATATTTTATTTCTTATTGTCTTATATCTAGAAGGCACATAATCTAGTGGTTAATAAGGGTGTATGGATTATAAATTAATATGAAAGTCTAAGACTTTCATTTCACCTAAATACACAACAAACCACTACTCCCTTTCCCCTCTTTGAAGCTCAGCCGAGAGCACACACACACTCACATCACTTCCAAGTTTGATTCTTGCTAAACAACATACACACAAGGGTGAAGGATCACATACAAGGAAGCCCGGTGCTTACGGAATCACAAGGACCTCTCTACGACGCTATTAACCACCCGTTTTTCGTCTAGTTTCTTCCCTACCCTTGAGCTAGTTGTAAGTGATTCTAAACACCCTCTTGATCTTGTTGAAAGTGGTTAATAATGATTTAATAGCTAAAAACCAAGAACATACAGGATCATAACTTAAAGACTTGAAAGTAAGATGAATATGTTGGATAAAGAGTAGATGTGAGTGTAAATCATGTAGATCTTATGTGGTTATGATTCTTGGTTGATTATCTGACATTTTGCTGGTTAATATTGATGTTTGATGTTGTTATAATCACTAAACATGACTAACAGAATCAATCGAACATGAACTAGGAAGTTAAAGACTGAAAACAGAATCTGTCCAAGATTTACAGCCAACTTCAGTTGGCTGTAAACAGGCCATAACTTAATGAAAAATGTATTTTCTAAAGCCTAGATTTATGTATTATGAAATACGGTTCTAATGGCACCGGAATCATAATTTTTGGACTCTGTTTACTATTTTTAAAGCGTCATTTCGTAACAGCAGCTAGAGCTGCATTTTTCTGCTGAAACTACGCGTTTTGTTTATGTCATAATGTGAGTTCTGTGTAGAGTTAAATCATGAAAATTGTACCGTAGATGAAAACTGAATTATTTGTAATTACCCCACTAGAATTTCGTAAATCGGACTTACGATGAATTTTTAATAAATTGTTCCGTGGACTGTGGTCAGAAAAAGATAAATCTGAGTTCAGTCCGGAAAATGAATTTTTATAAAATATTGGTGATGAACCGGACCCCGATATTTTTACACAATAAAACTTGGAACGTTTAAGACATTCTATAAAATTTTGGGAATTTTTGGAATAATTTAACTATTTTATTAAAATGTCCGAAAATAGTCAGTTTTGAATATTAATGCTGAAATGACATAAGCTGTAATTTGCGTGTCTAAATGTCGAGTGTGCTATCTGTAAATGATGTAACATGTTATATGTGTTATGTGCATTATCGTATGTTTGTTTATGAGTGGGGAATGGATGGGAAACCTAGATGGGCATAAACCGTCAAAGTGACGCATGTTGTGTGATAGATACGTGTAGGAACTTTGTGCTCTATTTGAAAGCCACTAAATGACTAACTGGTAAATCATACTAGGACGTGATTGACCAACCTTGACTGTTAGCTATATTTGAGAATCTAACTGAGCAAACCGAGGTGAGTTCACACTTTCTACAAGGCATGGGATTCCCGGTGGTTTGGGAATGGGTGAAAGAATTTAAAACTAAATCTACATATCCCTTTAGGAAGATATGTACGGCCATCCTACATAAATAGGATGCCATTGTTAATCCTACGAATTCTCCTGGTGCAGAATACGTACGTTCGTCCTCCTGGTGCAGGACAACAACCTTAAAACTAGCTAGACAAAACTCTATCATGAAGTCCCTCAATTTATATCGACTTAATCGCCGAGGCCAATAGCGAGCGGGTCATTAGTTAATAGCGCTATTAGGTTTAACAAACCTCACACCGTGCCGTTCGGAGGGGCGTGTACTAATGGACTATGGCAAACTGTCAGTGATGATAGACACTGATGTAGGGCACAACTATTGTTCGTCAGTTGTCGATATGTATGGTCTAGTAGTTCAAACGGGGAATGCCCCCACTGATTATGGTTATGGTTTGGGTAATGAAAAAAAGGAACTGGTTAAACATACTTTCAACTACGGGGTAAACCCCACGGCAATTAAGCCAACGAAAGTCAAACCACGTTTTTCAGAAACAACTTAAAAACTAAATAACCAAACGTGAACTCACTCAACTTTGTTGTGGGCTAGTTGTTACATGCCTTACAGGTCGCTAAACGCTTGGAGCTTGCACGAGGAAGGAGCCGTTGTGGTGTACGGACTGTTATGTTCCGTGCTTATTATTTAAATCCATATGAACTTATTAAACTTGCGTTTTGAAATTTAACTTATAAACTATGGACTTATGCTTTTGGATTTATTTTTATGCTTCCGCTGTTTAAACTAAACATGGTTAACTAGCTTTGGTCGCCAATCGTATTGTGGTTGGTCTTATTCACTTAATTACGATGTTCAATATGATTGGTGGCTCGATCCTGGTCACGTCACGCCTCCAAGCGGTGGTACTCTGCATGGTGGATTTTGGGGGTGTGACAGATAACCATGAAGGAATTAATAATAATTGGTGGTGTAGGGTCTTGTAGAGTGTGAGGGTATTAAAAAAATCTTAAATTGGTTTTGCCATAATATATGATGACAAACTGACTATAGGGATTTGGAAGTTGTTGTGGTGTTCACCCATGATCCTGTAATTTCATGATGATTATGTGTTGGTACAAACTGACTATGCGATGCTTGAATCAATGTGAACATGAGCATGAGTCGCTCTTAGATGGGTTCGATCTTGACCAGATTGTAATGTTATTAATGATAAATTGTTGTTATCATGCACAAGAACTAGGAGTGGCCGATGAAGAGTATTCCATGAGTTCAAGTGTTACGACTGCTTTGATTCGAATGTTTGATGATGATGTTGTTGTTAAATAACCATATAGGTTCTTCGTCATGGCCATCCTCGACGAAGCTTAGTTCTTCTCCGTGAGGACTCTTCGCCATGCAAGTGAACAATAACAGTTGGAATGTATGTGTTATTGGGTAATTGGATTTTTAAATGCTATATTTTGCACGGTAACAAGCTATTTAAGAATGAGAGATCTAATCTGCTTCGTGTGGGTAGAAGCTCTTCTGTTTTATGTTGTAATTGGGTCATTCACATGAGTTGTGGATTCGTATGAGAATAGGATATGTGCTACGTGTTGTACGGTGATCATTGTGATAAATGCAATCTGGAATAATACGTGTTTCTTTATGAACCTAATGTTATTGGCAACTATTGTTGGAAACATGAACCCATGTCATAAACGTGCATGAGATCTAAATGCTTGCTATGTGATAAGTGACAATGGTATTATGTGTGACTTGTTGAATACGTGAATTGAATATGCATTTACAAAACTAACTATCCTTGGTAACCACAGTAGGGTTTGGTTGACCAACTTGGAGTGGGTAAAGTAACTTAACAATCCGAGCAATCTAAGGTGAGTTCACTACTTTTGAGCATGCGTCCCGGTGGTTGGGACAGTCAGTGGGTATCCCGGGGAGGGATAAGTCTTTTGGGAAAAACAGGAATATTGGATAATTATCTCATTCTATCACTCTTAAGTCCCATCTTTTGTTACCGGGGAGGTAACGGGGTATTAGTCGGTAGCGTTACTTAGGTTTGGCACCCTCACACCGTACCGAGGAGGACAGTTGTGAACTAATGACCAAGTCGAGCCCAGTGCTTTGATAGGAGCACTGGGGAATGGGCAAAACATACATCAGGAGCCGTCTTGTTCAGTATCAAGATATAATCAACATTACTTTCGGAATTAAATTCAATGGATTAACTAATCACTTGGTAACTACGTTCTCGTAAAACTATGAACTCACCAGCCTTGTCTGATACACTTGTTGCATGCTCGCAGGTCGTTAGGTATCTTGGATTTGTGAACTTGCTGTCTGGAGTAGCTGGAGTGGTCATGGGTCGACTGGGAGGATTCATGTGTTTGATTTAGTGATACTATACATTGGTTTCAAAACGGTTTAACTTTGGTTTATTAATTGCTTCCGCTGAACATGTTGGTTTTCATTTAAACTTATTGATGGCACTTTTCACTAATAATTGATGATTATATTTAACAACTTGTGATTGGTTCAATATGATTGGTGGCTCGTTATTGATTTGTGACACGCCTAGTAGGGTTTCCCTTGGGTGGTATTTTGGGGGTGTGACAGTTTGGTATCAGAGCCACTGGTTATAGTGAACTTGGTTTAAAAACGTTTTTATAAAACCAAACTATAACCGAACAGTACCGAAATCGACCATGACACTCAGCTCCAGACTGCAAGGTTCGTTTCTCATTTACTATTGCATAGTATTTCTAGTGTACACTTATGTATAACATTACACGTGAATGCACACTTGGCACAACAGTATGAGCCCTTATGTTACCAACTCCTGTTATGTGAACTGAGTTCTAACATACACCAATTAGCCGAGCGGAACCCTTTTCACACTCGTTAAGCCTCACTGGGAGTCACATGCACCTCAAGTTATTATTATGTGTGCACCCAACGCCTCTTAACTTGCGCTAAAAGGTTCCCCACATTCAAATAACAAACGAAAGGTTTTACAGGATCAAGAATCACAATAGTCTATAGAGGTCATAGTAATACTTGACTCCTACTCGAACTTTCATTTTAAATCCTTCCTCTTCTTGTATAGAAACATGAGCGGATGAGGCCATGGACGTGGCCACATTGCTATAACGCAGGCCAAATTAACCAACTTGATCAACACTCGTGTAGCTGAAGCCCTAGCGGCTTACCAGGCTGGTCAACCTGTGAATAAAAACAATCCACCTGCTCCACCTGCTTGTACGTACAGGATGTTCATGAATTGTAAGCCACAGTCCTTCAGTGGGACTGAAGGGGCTGTAGGACTCCTCCGATGGTTTGAGAAGGCAGAATCGGTATTTGAAATGTGTAACTGTCCTGCTGGGGCACACTCGAGGATGGTGCCCTGGCATGGTGGAATGCCCAGGTTCAAATGTTGGGTATTGAGATGGCGAATGCCACTACTTGGGATGATTTCAAGGAGTTGATGCGAGAGGAGTATTGTCCTCGTGATGAGGTTCAGAAACTGGAAAACGAGTACCACAATCTGAAAATGGAGGGATCTGAGATTAAAGCAATCACTAGGAGGTCTAATATTTTAGCAACTTTGTGCCCTAACATGTCTCGACGTCCACATCGGTGAATTGAGTTGTATCTAAAGGGTTTAGCACTAACTGTTAAGGGGTACGTTACTACTGCAAACCTAGACAATATGCCCTGTATCGTCCGTTTGGCACATAAGATTACTGGCCAAGAGGTCGAACGTGGCAACTTGCCGCCACGTGTTTCTGCTACTACCTCAACTGCTACAGCTACCACACCTGCTAGTGATCACAAGCGAAAATGGAACGATACTGACAAAGCAACCAGTGCCAGCCAATCTCGGAAAAAGGCAGACAACAACATCCACCGTAGTTTCAGCTAGTCGTCTTCTGTGAATCGGAATCAGAGCAACAATTCAAATCAGGGTTCTTACGCGGGAAAGTTACCAAAGTGTGATAAGTGTATGTTCCACCATCGCGGGCCATGCACCCGGGTATGTCATAGGTGCAACAAGGTGGGTCATATGGCCAAAGATTGTAGGGTCTGGCTCCCAAAGCAGCCGTAGCAGCAGCCACAGCAACAGGAGGGCAACAGCCCCAACAGAATCGGGTAAATCAAAAGGGGTGCTTTCAGTGTGGTGAAGAGGGTCATTTTTAGAGGGATTACCCTCAGCTTAATCAGAATGCTAGCAACAACAACAATATTGGGAATAACAACAATGGGAACCATCGTGGGAACGGGGCAAGTGGAAGAGTATCTACTATTGGCGCTGGGGAAGCTCGCAATGAAGGGTAATGTTGAGACCGGTACGTCTTCTTTGAATGATCTTTATGCTCCTGTTTTATTCGACTTCGTTACCAATTTGAGTTATGTGCCTCTGGGGTTCAGTCGCCAGTTAAGACTGACTCCCACCCCTCTTGTAGAATAAGCATGTAGTAGAATTAGCTGATAGTAAATCGATAAGAGCTTCTCATGTTCTTTTTGGTTACAAACTTGATCTCATGGGTCAAGTGTTCGACATTGACCTACTTCCCGATACTCTTGTAAGTTTTGACGTGGTTGTTGACATGGATTTGGTTATCCATGCATCAAGCGGAAATTCTCTGTAAAGAGAAAATCATGCGTATCCCTCTCCCTAGTGGGGAATCCTTATCAGTTCAAGATCATCGTGGTGGTGCCATGGTTGGCATCATCTCAGCCATGAAAGACCAGAAGTATTTACGGAAGGGCTACCCTGCTATACTAGCTCTCGTCACCGATTCGCAACCTGAAGAAAGGGAGATCGAGGATCTTCCAGTTGTTCGTGAAATTTTCTCACGTGTTTTCTGAAGAGTTACTTGGTTTACCTCCACATCGTCAGATGGAATTTCAGATTGACCTCAGGAAATTTCGGATTCCTTATGGGATATAGCAATCCCTTGGGTTCGCTGGATACTATCATAGATTCATCATGGGATTTTCGAAGCTTGCGCAACTTCAACCTCCCTAACGCAACGGGTAGCTGTGAATTCATGGGAAATGAAACAGGGGAACGTTCCTTCAGCTTTTGAAACCCAACCCTGCAACGCATTGTGCATCACTTCTATCCGAGGGTACTGATGAACTGGCGGTATACCATGATGGTCCGAGTCAAAGTCCCAGCTACACATCAATGCAGCACGAGAAGGAGATGGCCCACGTGGTAGACTTACAGGAAGAACTGCACGAGTCACGACCTGCGGTGGGAGCCGTAGTCTTTGGATTTAAGTTGGAGGCATTACTTGGACGGTACCAAATGCACTACCTAGACCGATCACAAGGGCCTCCCATATACCCTTGTTTCGAAGGAGCTAAACATGTAACGACATCACTGGATAGAGCTATTGGATGAATACGACCATGAAACCTGGACGTGCATGAGCTTTGCAGCCTCCTATCGACTCTAACATACCTTATCAGACTCCCCTTGTTCAAACTGAAGAACTGAAGGAAGGGGGTTCTCAGATTAACCCATGCGGGGCATGGGGAAGCAACCTTTGGCATATCGGATGATATTTGCTACTTCATGGAGCGAATATGGACCTCACGATACAGCAACCTTAGGGAACTGGTGCAGGCGAAGCGCACGGGTCTCGATATCCTATTCATCTGAGTTTTGGTAGGATGTATTGAAACCTAGAGACCATATGCGGGTGACCGGGCTTGCAGGCCCACATAGCCACGCATAGTAACGAAGTTTGACATGTGGGAAAGTCAAGGTGGGATATTAGCAACCAGAAACACATGTATGGAAATGAGAACAGACTGCCATAGATCTTGTCACTAGTCTACTTACAACTCGAAACGGAAACATTATCACCTAGGTGATCATTGATGGACTCACATTACCAACATACTCACTTGCAAACAAGGAACTGACGAGTCTTCACAAGTTGCGAATGTTCCTCTGAGAGAGGCGGCATATAGGCACAAGGTGCCAACTCCTATTACCTCCTATTTTGAGCTATACCTGATTTATGACAAGCGATACACAACGCCCTTGACTCACGTATAGACATGAGTATTACTTGTCAATGTAGGACGAACGGTTTGAGTAAACAAACCTCCCCCCATGACACTCGAAGACATGTTGCGAGCAGTTATCACCTTTGTAACCAGACAGCTCTGTTGAGGCATTAAATAGACAATAATGTCAACCTTCTTGTTAGACTGAGATAGTGGACAACTTAATTACTAGTCCAGCACTAATACTCGAAACTCTTAGGAAGGTTGTTTTAGGCCGGGAGTCGATTGACGGCAACGCGTGACCGTCAGGAAAGCTGATAAACTTTTGAAACGTTGGAAGATCGCTGTAGGCGATCGTATCGTGTTGAATGTCTCACCCTGGGAGGGTGTGGGATACTTGGGAAGCGTGGCGAGCTTAACTGACGTCTGATGAGACACGTGCGATACCTTCACTGGAGAAATTTGTCGAACACATGGACCAGGAAGTCAAGGTTCGATTAACATAGTCGTATTCCGATTGTGAGAGTTCGTTGGAACCCAAAACGTAGACCGGTGTTCACGTAGGGATGCAATGGTTGGAGTAAACTCTAAGATCCGCAGTTATCTAAACGATTGTGTCAACGCTTGTTATCATTGGCGAATTTCGGGACGAAATTCCCTTTCAAGTTGGGGATGTGTGGCACCTGAGGAAAACCTGCACCAATCCTGATTTCTCACTTCACTCCTTTATGCTTACTTGTCAAATTTTGGGAAGAAATTTCTTTCAAGTTGGGGATGATGTGACAAGCCAAACTTTCACGGTTAGTAACGTTAATCTTGTGACTCTAACTTGTCGTTAATTATTTCTAACTCGGTTAGTTGACATGTATACTTGGGCCACGCGTATTGGGCCTCATACTTACTACCCATATAGAACACACATACACATACTTTGGGTCTTGTATATGTTTGGTTTCCTAAGTTCCTGTTAGAATCCCTCGGCCTAGTGGTGAGCTAACCGAATAAGTAAGAAACGGCCCACTTGTTGGACTTTGGCCTTATAATTGTTATATACGTGATTTTCCTCATACTTCTCATTAATACAACATAACAAAAATCAAAACTCTATTTCTCAAACATACGTGCGACAGGAGACCCCCCCCCCTCGAGGCATTCTCCTTTTGGATTAAGTGATTCGGTTAGTGAAACCATATTTATACTGATCCCTATTTGATGATCTTGTTTATGTGCAATATGATTTAACAAATTAGATATGTATGTTGACGTATGTCGATGTTGTGTTCTTGTTTATGTGGGTGCTAGATTAACAATGTATGTGCGTATGTATGCTATTATTAAGATGATTAACTGTGGACCGGATAGCATGGTAATGAGTGGTAGGGTATATGTGAGTAGTAAATGGATTCGAGTTGGTTTGTTTCAGCAGACCATTGATAAATCATCGATGATTAGGATGCTAATCATATAGCACGAATCTGATGATTAAAATCAGCCATGTTCTATTGGTTTAAGGTAATGCACAAACTTGAATGCTTGTTAGACTATAATGATAAGGAGGTCTAAATTTATATATAAAAACTTAATTGCTGAATGATGATCATAGACTAGGTGAATGATTATAATCCTAAATGAAAGTGTTTGAAAACTGTATCATGCATGTGCATTATGTACGTGAGAATGTGTGCATAGGTTTGCAGAACTGACTATGTAGGCGTGGCATTTGAATTGTGTATGTGGCATTAGTAATTTTGATAAATAGGGTTAACCATGAAGGAATTAATAATAATCGGTGGTGTAGGGTCTTGTAGAGTGTGAGGGTATTAAAGAATTCTTAAATTGGTTTTGCCATAATATATGATGAAAAACTGACTATGGGGATTTGGAAGTTGTTGTGGTGTTCACCCATGATCCTGTAATTTCATGATGATTATGTGTTGGTACATGATGCTATGCGATGCTTGAATCAATGTGAACATGAACATTAGTCGCTCTTAGATGGGTTCGATCTTGACCAGATTGTAATGTTATTAATGATAAATTGTTGTTATCATGCACAAGAACTAGGAGTGGCCGATGATGAGTATTCCATGAGTTCAAGTGTTACGACTGCTTTGATTCGAATGTTTGATGATGATGTTGTTGTTAAATAACCATATAGGTTCTTCGTCATGATCATCCTCGACGAAGCTTAGTTCTTCGCCGTGAGGACTCTTCGCCATGCAGGTGAACAATAACAGTTGGAATGTATGTGTTATTGAGTAATTGGATTTTTAAATGCTATATGTTGCATGGTAACAAGCTATTTAAGAATGAGAAATCTAATCTGCTTTGTGTGGGTAGAAGCTCTTCTGTTATATGTTGTAATTGGGTCATTCACATGAGTTGTGGATTCGTATGAGAATAGGATATGTGCTACGTGTTGTACGGTGATCATTGTGATAAATGCAATCTGGAATAATACGTGTTTCTTTATGAACCTAATGTTATTGGCAACTATTGTTGGAAACATGAACCCGTGTCATAAACGTGCATGAGATCTAAATGCTTGCTATGTGTTAAGTGACAATGGTATTACGTGTGACTTGTTGAATACGTGAATTGAATATGTATTTACGAAACTAATTATCCTTGGTAACCACGGTAGGGTTTGGTTGACCAACTTGGAACGGGTAAAGTAACTTAACAATCCGATTAATCTAAGGTGAGTTCACTACTTTTGAGCATGCGTCCTTGTGGTTGGGACAGTCAGTGGGTATCCCAGGGAGGGATAAGTCTTTTGGGTAAAATAGGAATATTGGATAATTTTCTCATTCTATCACTCTTAAGTCCCATCTTTTGTTACCGGGGAGGTAACAGGGTATTAGTTGGTAGCGCTACTTAGGTTTGGCACCCTCACATCGTACCAGGGAGGACGGTTGTTAACTAATGACCCAATCGGGCCCAGTGCTTTGATAGGAGCACTGGGGAATGGGCAAAGCATACATCAGGGGTCGTCTTGTTCAGTATCGAGATATAATCAACATTACTTTCGGAATTAAATTCAATGGATTAACTAATCACTTGGTAACTACGTTCTCGTAAAACTATGAACTCACCAGCCTTGTCTGATACACTTGTTGCATGCTCACAGGTCGTTAGGTATCTTGGATTTGGGAACTTGCTGTCTGGAGTAGCTGGAGTGGTCATGGGTCGACTGGGAGGATTCATGTGTTTGATTTAGTGATACTATACATTGGTTTCGAAACGGTTTAACTTTGGTTTATTAATTGCTTCCGCTGAACATGTTGGTTTTCATTTAAACTTATTGATGGCACTTTTCACTAATAATTGATGATTATATTTAACAACTTGTGATTGGTTCAATATGATTGGTGGATCGTTATTGGTTTGTCACACGCCTAGTAGGGTTTCCCTTGGGTGGTATTTTGGAGGTGTGACATCTTCCTAACAAGCTCTTCTAGCTCATCATACCAGTCCATCTATCCCTCTAAGTCTTTCATCTTGCACTTCGTCGTCTCCAAGTCTCCACATAACGTGGCAAACTGAGGATCGTAGTGAGAACGATTGACCAAAATCCCTTTCTGCTTCTTCAAAGTGGACGTTGTCTCAGCTCTCGAAGTCGATGAGATCTCTCTAATGGGTTGAGTCTTCTTCCTACGACAAGTGTAAACTAAAAAAGGGTTAGCAAATCACGTGACTCGAATAGCAGAATAGACGATTCTGTAACGATGGGCGAAGGAATCTCAAGTGAAGGCTCGACAGTATCAGGGAGCAGGACTACTAATGACTCTATTGGCCGAGACGTGACATATCGTGACCGTACAAGGTAAGTGTGTGTTCAAATGAATAATAACACACAAGGCCCAAATAAACAGAAAATCACGTATGCACATAAACACATAATGGTTTTCATACATGATAAAATTTTCCATGTTTATTTAAAAATCTTGGCTTCGAGAATTTTTGACTTTAAATCTCAAAATTCTTCGGTTGAAGTCTAGTGTTTTCTCCCGAAAACATCTAGTTCGCTAACAAGCATTGGCTCTGATACCAACTTCTGTCACACCCCAAAAACGTCGCAGCGGAATATAAAACGTAGTGGTGATGGAAGTTGGTGCCCATTTATATCTTGTTGAACGATGCATCGTAATGTTGGACATTTCAACTTAATTAAAACATAGATTTTAAAACATAAAGTCTTAAAGTTGTCACAACCACACCATAGTTTAGTTGTTTTGACCCTTATGGATCTTATTACATTTGTCCCAGAAAGTTTGAAGTTAGTCCAACATATTAAGTGACAAAACATGCATCAACAACCACAAGATACGCCATGATTCCCGAAGCCGGACTCAAGTACCGGTAGAACAAGTTTAAAATCAAGTGTCAACACAAAGGAAGGTGAGTTCACATATTCAAATTTAAACAATTTGATCCTAAGGAAAAACTTTCTGATTATGTGTTTATTGAAAAACATCCATATAATTATTAGAAAGTCCATTTATTTCCTTAATAAAATCCATGGTTGATCCGTCGTAAGTTTAAAAACCCGACATTAAGGCATTTTCCCAAGTTCTCTATATTAAATTCATAGTGACAACTTTCAGACTTGTATGTTAGCTAGACAATACGAACTATATATTTACCATGTAGGGATAATCAATGCTAAACAATAACCAGAATTTAAATTCGTCGTTTGACTTGACACGGGGCGACCGATCACTACGGGGTTGTCAACCCGATAGATCTACCAACAATTCATCGCGTGCAATCACTTAATCGATTAAACGACATCATTGGTGCAGGGTCCATATTGAGACCATAAATGATGTCTGCCTCATGTACAATATATATATCCTACTAATATGACAAATTTAATATACGATGTTGTACGAATCCCCTGAAATCCCCACCGAAATGTAAGCCTATGTTGTAACTTACTCTCTTGAGACCAAGCAATATTCGTTCCAACCATACCATTGTTTTCCCCCAAACAGATATTCATCAAAAACGTTTTATCTCGAAACGTATGATTTATCAAACTCTATATGTGACAACCCTCATAATTACATGTATCCGTACGATTAATTAATATTAAATTGTGCTTATTGATTGTGCAGAAAATTAACTTAATGGTCCTGAATTTTTTCCTAAGTGTTGAGAATTAAAAGTATTACAAAAAGTTACATAAAAGACACTATACGGAACAACTTAGCACTTTAACGAACCAGTATCTAACCGAACAACCGGACATTACCCGGAACACCAAAACTTTGTCAGAAACATTGTTTTATTATTTTTGGACTAGTTATGGTCCCCGAATATCCCAGCACATTATATAATATGTCATACACATAATACACTAGATATTACACTTAACCTCCAAGTATTCACCTACTATCCTTCAAATTTACATATAACCCCCCTCCCCCTCATTACTTACGGCCCAAACATGGACCCACCAAGATTTTCCCTAAATCTTCCAAGATTTCACTAGATCCCATTTGATCTTCTCAATCTTAGTAAGATCACATGTAATCTCCAAATGATCTTCCTTGGATATGCTAAGATTTTGTAGTGTACTAGTTAGTTCAATGTTACACTTAGACCCCCTCCCCATATCTAGAAATCGGCCCACATGATCTAATTACTAGATTTGATCCTTTATTTTATTTAGATATGTTGCTTGAGAATATGGCCAAGATATTGTAAGAAATCTACAAGTATGGTGGCATAGATTTTTTTTAGATCACCTCATATCTTTCATCCTCTTACACTCCACAATCTTCACACCATCCCTCCCTCTCTCCCTCCCTCTCGGCTCCATAAAGAACCGCCACCACCGCCACCTTACAACCCTCATCCTTCCATTCCAATCTTGTTTCAAGGTGCACAAAGGTGAATTAGAAGATGTGGAACACTCGGATCTTGAAGGACCTCTCTAGTGTGGTTTTATTCATCACATTTTCATCTTGTTTCTTCCCTAGCTTTAAGCTAGTTGTAAGTTTCTTGTTAAACCTTGTTTACTTCATATTTTGGTGGTTAATAGATATATCATGTTGGTTTATACAAGAACACTAAAAGAACACAAACATAAATCTTGAACATAAAGATATGTAATATGATGAAATAATGCTAGTATGATGTTTTCTTGTTTATGTTGATGATGGTACTTGACATGATAAATCTGAGTTAAATAAATGATAACCTGCTGTAAGTGATGTTAAATGTCGTTGTTGATCACTAAACATGTTCACGGAAGAAATAGAACTTGCGTTAGAGTGCTATAAGCTGAAAACAGCTTCTGTCCAAACATTTACAGCCAATTTCAGTTGGCTGTAAACAGATCGATATTTATCGAAAAACTGATTTTCTTAAGTCTACAACGTGTTATTTCGAAATACGGTTCTAATGGCATTGGAATCATAATTTTTGAACTTCGTTTTCTATTTTTAAAGGGTCGTTTTTCACAGCAGCAAAAGCTGCGTTTTTACTGCAGAAAATATGTGTTATGTTTTTTGTCATAACTTGAAATCTGTGTAGAATTAGCTCATGAAATTTATACTGTAGATGACCACTGATGTGATTGTAATACTCCAACTAGAATTTCATCAATTGGACTTACGATGGATTTTTAATAGATTATCCCGTGGACTGCAGTCAAAAAGTGATGAATTTGATTGCAGTCTGGTAAATGATTTTTTGTAAAATATTGGTAATGAATTTGATCCCGATATTTTTACACAGTAATATTTGTATTGTTTAAAACATTCTGTAAAAGTTTGAGAATTTTTGGAGTAAGTTAACTATTTTATTAAAATTCCCGAAAACAGCCCTGTTTTGAATGTAAAAGCTGAAACGGCATAAGTAGTAATTTGCGTGTCTAAATGTCGGGTAGGTTATCTGAGAATGATCTAACATGTTCTATGTCAATGAAAGTGTTATGTGCAGTGTCGTATGTTTGCTTATGAATGGGAATAGATGGGAAGTTTATATGGGCATGAACTGTTAAAGTGAGTGCATGTTATGTGGTAGATGCGTGTAGGAACTTCGTGCTTACTTGAAGTCACTAATAAACTAAGTGGTAATCATACTAGGACGTGATTGGCCGACCTTGACTATTAGCTATTTTTGAGAGTCAAACCGAGCAACCAAAGGTGAGTTCACACTCTTAAGGCATGGGATTCCCAGTGCGTTAGGAATGGGATTAAATAGCTAAGACGGAACTTGTACTTTCACCACTACTAGACTACTTACCTCTGTCCTCGGATTGGGAAGGACACCAGCGCTAAACCTACGTATTCACTACGTACCTCCGTCCTCGGATTGGGAAGGACGCCAGTGCTAAAACTACGTATTCACTATGTACCACTGTCCTTGGATTGGGAAGGGCACCAGCGCTAAACCTACGTATTCTTATACGTACCTCCGTCCTCGGATTGAGAAGGGCACCTGCGCTAAATCTACGTATTCTTATATGTACCTCTGTCCTCGGATTGGGAAGGGCACCTGCGCTAAACCTACGTATTTAATACGTACCTCTGTCCTTGGATTGGGAAGGGCACCTATATATACATCTAGTCTAGTAGTTTACAACATGGGGTAGCCCCCACCGTTTATGGTTTGGGAAATAAGGAAAGTTGATTTAACCTGCAGTTGCAAACAAACTCATAGTTCTTGAAAAACTACTTTATAACGAACACCTACTGTGAACTCGCTCAACATTGTTGTTGACTCGTTGTTACATGCCTTGCAGGTAGTTAGATACTTATGGAGCTTGCGCGAGGAGGAGGTCGTTGTGGGATATGGACTGTTATGTTCCGTGCTTAACATTTGAACTTTATGAACTTATTAAACTTATGTTTTGGTTTTACGCTCCTGCTGTTAACTTAAAGTTGGTTACTTTCTTTTGGTCACCAATTGTATTGTGGTTGGTTTTATTTACTTAATTACGTTGTTCAATATGATTGGTGGCTTGATCCTGGTCATGTCACGCCTCCAAGCGGTGATACTCCGTATGGTGGATTTTGGGGGTGTGACACCATATATTTTCAATGAAAATATATAATTTATATTAAAAGGTATGTTTTAATCCAAAAACATTATTAAACCCTTTTTGGCGTGTTCTACCCCCAAAGCATATACAAAGCAGTAAAAGAGGGGTTTAGTGACACTCACCTTTGGTTGCGTATTTTAAATAGCGCAATCCAACATATTGATTTCTACACGTTCTATTATACGTAAGAACGATTTATAAATCAATATATCACAAAAATCCTAAGTTTCTCCGTTTCTTAGAATTTTCACATAACTTTGTGATTTTCTCGAAAAGTTATCGTTTTTGATTATGTTGGCATGTTAATATATATATATATATATGAGTCGATATATATATATTTTTATGATTTCGCGACTTGAACAATTTTATTGGTGACCGTTATCATGTAAATCCCTTAACACACCCGTTTATACGTATATATCTACGATTTGCGCGTCGTAATATATAAACATAAACGTACAAATAAATTAACACCGCAACACGCGTAATCTCGTTAATTTATTTATGTTGTCATTTTTAAGGCATGCATATATAAAATAACTTATATGTATCCAATTTCATGCTCGACAAATAAGTTACACATTTAACGCGATTTTACCGTTTCAACCGCATAAAACGCACAAGTATACATGCATAGTCTAAATTTCCCACTATCAAGTTAACACTTAACATATTATCACATTCACATGTTTACATCACATAACAAATTTTAACACATAAGATTCACCAAAAAATAACCCATTCTAGTGTTCATTCAAAAACGTTTATTTTAGTGATTCCGTAACGTTTTCAGGCGTCAGAAGTCACGTATGACCAACCAAAAACAAGTAAATTTAAAATTGGTTAAAATACTTGTTTTTAAACTAAATATATCAGTTTACTTACTGATCTAAATCAGTTTCATAAAAATCGTTCGAAAAGCCGATTTTTAACCGTTTTACCGCATAGTTTTGCGTTAAACGTTACTATAATCGTCCCAACTCGGAATGACTTGATATTTTAACACAATACATGTTATTTACTGATTAAAATGAAGGTTATAATCAGATTAGTGCAGTTTTCATGTAAGTCACATAAATCATGCGATTTCACGTATTTTACAACACTTTATGCTCTAAGTACAACATGCAAAGCTAGTAAACTATATGACATAGTTTTATACTATTTTAACACTCCAAATATTCCTATTTTTAATGTTTAGAATCTTATTAAAAATTATTTTCATCATATCATACATAAATCATCATTTCATGACCATTCATTCACATGCATGCGAAAGTACAAGCATCTAATGCATACAATTCATATCATCATCAACATGCATGAATTAAATTATATCTATCATCCATTTAGCTCATGTTTAAACATTCAAGAACATCTTCATATTCATATGATCATCATTTAATCTTTTAACATAAATACAAGAGATACACATTCTTGTATGTCTAAGACTTATAATCATCAAAGATTCACATGCATATAGGTATATTCATACATACACGGCCATATACATATACACATACGAATCCAAAAATTTACTTTTCACATATTCAAGATCTCATTTCAAATCACAAAAACCCTTTTCAAATTGTTCATGCATTAACTTCCAAGAATCAATCAAACATATATCAATAAAAAATCAATACTCAATCCTTATACACACACACGGCCACATGCACACACATATACACCTTCATTTTTATTTTGTTCAAAACCTATTTGTTTTTGTTTTATGTTTTGTGAAATATCTCAAGAATCAAGATAAAGTTTTCAAGATCATCAACATCACTATGAACCAAGAACAAATTTAGAGAATGATTTTTATACCTTCAAGGTTCTTAGTGGGTTTTTGAAAAAAATGATGATATGGAGCTTATGCTAGCTTGAATCTTCTTGAAAACACCTTTAAACCTTCAAAGGGACTTGAAACCTTCTTGAAATGGATTTGAATCCTCAAGATTAAAGTTGGAAAATGAAAATATATTGGTGTATAGGGCTGTTCGGCCGATTGTAATTGTGGGAAATGTGGCTAATGGTGGTCTGTTGTTTCTGAAAGATTTTCGTCTATCAGAAGTACCAATATTTTGTGCTTTGTTTTCTCTATTCATTTTTTTCTCGTGTTCATGCTTCCAAACATTTTCCTTGCTTTCTGGTGTGTCCTTTCTCTTCTGCTTTGCCAAAATCTCTTCATCTATCTGTTTATTAAGGGTCTCATCAATTCCCTTTTTCTTTTCAGCATAAGATTTTTCAAAAAATTTAGTAGAAGTGTCTTTGGCTGATTCTGGCTTTTGTTTTGGCTGACCCTTTGGTTTAGCTTTTGGCCGATATGTTGGCTTTTTAGCAGCAGCAATTCTTTTGGGAAATGTGGCTAATGGTGGTCTGTTGTTTCTGAAAGATTTTCTTCTATCAAAAGTACCAATATTTTGTGCTTTGTTTTCTCTTTTCATTTTTTTCTCCTGTTCATGCTTCCAAACATTTTCCTTGTTTTCTGGTGTGTCCTTTCTCTTCTGCTTTGCCAAAATCTCTTCATCTATCTGTTTATTAAGGGTCTCATCAATTCCCTTTTTCTTTTCAGCATAAGATTTTTCAGAAAATTTTGTAGAAGTGTCTTTGGCTGATTCTGGCTGTTGTTTTGGCTGACCCTTTGGTTTAGCTTTGGGTTCAGCATCAAGCTTTCTCATAGAGTCTTTCTCCCCATTTTTGGCATCATCTTGATCATCTTTTTCAAACACAGGTGTAGGGGAGGTGCCAGTTATTTTTGCAAGGGATTCTTTTATCCCCCTGATATCTGCCTGGATATCCTTGTACCTAGCCTCAACCATAAATCTGATCAGTTCCATGTGTGAGTTATGTTGAAGTTCAGCCAATTCCCTTTGAGCTTCTAAGATGACTTGCACAGAATTCCAAAGGTCTTGGGAGAGTTGCTGATGACTAGGCTGACTTTTGGAAGCATCCACCAACTGTTTCATCAGATCTTTCATTTCTCCAACAGTGTTTTCAATAGATGACATCCTCTCCATCAAATCCTTGTATTGTAATTCATCACCTAACTTAATAGGATCACCTAAATTCCCACCAGAGGTTGTTGTGTCTGCTTTTGTGATAGGAGTAGACTCTAAATCATCATTAGCAGTTGCCCCTTTGTCTTCGTACTTGGGACTTCCCTCTGCAACAGTGGATACCTTGGTACTCATAGCAGAGGTTGCCTTCAAGGGAGTCATAGAAATGAAACTACTGTCCAAATGTAAATTAGTGAATTTGACATTTGTAGTAGCTGTTCCACTTGAAATACCTGCAAGGATTTCGTGAAATCTAACAGGTGCAGCCTCCCCAACTGTTTGTGGGATAACTATTTGAACAGGTTTAGACACAGTTATTGTTGAAGTTATACTCTCAGTAATGTATTGGTGAGATGGGCTGCTTATTGTCTGATTGTCAATACCTTCAAACAGTGGTATGAAGGTTTGTGGAATAGGAGATGAAGGGAGTGGTGTTGAAAGAGACATTGCCCTAGGAGAAAGGCTTTTGAGCATACTCTCAAATGAGGGTATGGCATCGTATTGTAGTGTCCCTTGATTACAACATGTTCCTTTTATAAGGAATCATGAGGAGTTAGGTTTTCAGGTTGAGATCTTTCCACATGTTGTAGAATAACTCAACCATTGCATATAAATGAATGATATGCGTGACAATTGTATCATCCTCAAATCTTTTATATGATAGTATGAATAAAGATTATTGTGTTCTTCTGATATTAAGTATTTTATACCGGCTTTCTGATTTGAATTTTACTAGTAGGGTGCCCGTGCGATGCGGCGGGGGCGACACTTTCGATTGCGGCACTCGTTCCTGGTAGTTTTCTTATTCGTATAATATTTATAATAACATTATTGTGGTGGATATATGTCATTAGTGTTACACATATATAAAGTTTTTTTTTATAAAAATTAATAATCAAAAGACAAAAAATATTGTTTTTTTATAAAAAATTAATAATCAAAAGACAAAAAATAAAAGATAAGTTGTTATAATTGTAAAGTATGCTTATTTTATTGTTTAAATTATAAAATATAATTTTATTCTTTAAAGTTCATAACATTTTTTAAATATCCACGTAGTACTTATCTAGTAAACTTTAAGTTTAAAATTTTCATTTTTATAAAAATAAAAAATAGTATTTCACTCATATGTACGTTTTAGAGCTTTACTTAAATTGTTAAATTTCGAATTTTTACAGATATAAAAAATTTATATTTTTATAAAGTTTCATGAATTGTTTTTATAAAAAATAGGATGTTAAGAGTTTATATCTTTATTAACTTTATATCATACTAAGTTCAAATTTTTTGTTCCTAACTAATCTGATCTATATGAGTCTACTTTTAACTTATAATCCCTAAAAATATGCAACACAATATACTATGTATCTAGTCAAGTTGGTAAAGAATTATTTGAAACTGACTAATATTATCTATAACAATATTGTTGAATTTATAACTCTTAAAAATTTGCAACACAATTTAGTATTTATCTTCTGGAGTATTTTATTTATATTACTTGTTACAAAAAATGTTTATAAAGGAATTATTTTTTTATAAAAACAAAATGTTTTGTTTATAAATAAAGTAAAAAACTGTTTTACACATGTAAAGTTTCGTTTTTATAAAAAACAAATGATAATCAAATGACAGAAAATAAAAGATAAGTTGTTATGTTGTAAAGTAAGTTTATTTTGTTGGTTAAATGATAAAGTTTATAATTTTATTCTTTAAAGTTCATAACTTTTTTTTAAATATCCGCATTGTACTCATCCAAAAAACTTTAAGTTTAAAATTTTTGTTTTTATAAAAATAAAAAAATAGTAGTGGAATCGTAAGTACGTTTTACACCTTTAACTTTAATTGTTAAATTTCGTTTTTATATATATATAAAATAATATTTTTATAAATTTTAAAAACAGTTTTTGTAAAAAAAAAAATAGGATGTTAAGAGTTTATATCTTTGCTAACTTTATATCATACTAAGTTCAATTTTTTTGTTTAGCTTTAAAGTTTATTACTTTATAATTTTTTAATTAAGAAATTTAAATTATTAGATTAATATCCAAGAATATCTGCAATATTTTATAATTTCAGCTTGACTATATCTAACTGCAATATCTATTTATTGCAACTTTAGGATATTAACTTATATAAGTTTAGTTGACTTGTAAATTTAGGATACTAATTTTATTTTGAACTTTATTAATATGGTCAATAACTGGATTATATTAACACAAAAAATAAAGTTCAAATATAAAATAAACCTTATTCATAAGTCTAGATCAAATAACAGCTGAAAATGAAAAAAAAAAAAAACATAAAAAAACTTGATCGATTTCATATTAGACTGCATGAAATTTGTTCCGTTTCTAAATTGACACTCGAGGTATTTTTAATCGGGTTTTCTGGTTTGTGCTTGAATCGGCAGTATCTTCTAATTCCTCCTCTTTACCATTGTCCCTAGAATCGTCTAAATTAATAACCTTACTCCATTTCCATTCAGAGAGTCTCTTGGATCTCTTCCTTTGAATCTCAAATTTTTTATCCTTAAAAAGGACAAAAATTGAATACAAAAGTTAAAAAAAGATTAAATAAACCTTAAAATTACCTCTTCACTAAATTCACGTTGAAGATTACATTGGTATAGACTAAACATTGCACTATAAGAAATAATATCAACACTTTTATCACCATCGTCCTGCAATAAAACACACATATAATAACATAACAAACATGTTAATATGAAAGATATACGCAAAAATAATACTTAAAACCAGTAAAATCAATACCTTAGAAGCTTGTTCGACAAATGGGTTCTTTAAATTGGCATGTTCATCATGCAACTAAATCTGAAAAATCAAATAAGTTAACATATACATAAAAGTAAATAAAAGAAAACAATTATTCATTGCTGCGATATAACAGAACTGTCCTTAGAATTTTCAATCTCGCATGCTTGGTTTTTCGCAACAATTGAATTCAGATCGGGTTCCATTTTTTAACTTTGTTGAGCATCAGCTGATGGAGGAGGAGCTTTTTCAGAAACTTTCTCAGAATCCTGGATCCTTGACTTTTTCCTTCCAAGCAATTCCTTCAAGTATCCTTTGCTCTAAAGATAACCAATCTCCTTCCTTAATGCTATGCACTCATCTGTGAGATGACCAAAATTCTCATGGTAAGCACACCATTTCGATTTGTCTTTGGTAGAAGGCGGTTTGTCATTCTTCCTTGGCCACATAGCCTTGTCACCTAAATTCTGCATAGCAAGGATTAGTTCACTATTATCAGCAGAAAAACAATATTCAGAAATAGGAGGATAATCCTCATCATCTTCCACTTGTTCCATAGCATGCACATTCTGGTTGTCATGCTTGGAGTATTGCTTGGATCAGTTATTCTTGAAATAGGATCATTGTTTGTCTTGCTTTGAGGATCCTGACAACCTCTCTTGGATCCTTTTATCATCCTCTAAACGGATGAATCCAAGGGCCCAGTTTCTTACTTCATCAAGATTCCTGCAAGGGGTCATGACAAGATCATCATAGAATTGTGAATCCTTAAGTAAACCCATTTTAAAAGCCTCTACAGCTGTAGCCATATCTAAGTTAGGGATTTCCAAGGATTCTCTCCTGAATTTAGTTATGTAATATCTTAGTGATTCATTATGACCTAGTGTTACCCTATATAGATCACTAGTTAATCGTTCAAATCTTCTACTGCATGAAAATTGGCTATTAAACAAATTAACTAGATTAGCAAATGAAGTAATAGAGTAAGGGGAAGACTTAGCACCCATTTAAGAGTTGTTCCTGTTAGTGTGGATCCAAAACCCTTGCATAGACATGCTTCTTTTAACCTCTCAGGGATGGGGTTGATCTCCATCCTTTCTCTGTACTGAGCTACATGCTCTTCTGGATCAGTTGAGCCATCATACATCTTCATGTTTGGTGTTTGAAACCTCTTTGGTATCTCTGCATCACAAATTGGTGGTGCAAAGCGAGATATCTTGTGACTTCCATCTGGAATTTCAGGAATGGGTTTAACCACTCCTGGAACACTGGATATCATATCCTTGAGCTTTTGTAACTCTCTAGCCATAGCTTGGTTGATACATGTATCCTGCACAAAGCCATGGTTAGTATTATAAGAAGTATTTAAAGTGTTACCTCCTGATGAATTCAAGGATGGAATTCCTGATGTGAATCCATATTGATGTGATTGTGGCATGGTTGAGGGACCAGATGAAGCAATAGTTTGCATAGGAATGAAGTCTCCCACATGAATCTCTGAACTTCTATGTTGTTGGCTCCCTAAGGATCCTAGATCCTGGAAGATGTTGGATCCAGGATACATCGAAGCTGAAGGCCTTGGAGGATATTCCATGGATCCTTGAACCTGCGACGAGGATCCTTGATACTGAGGATAGGATCCTCGATCTGAAAGCGTCCCCATGTATCCTCCCGAATTAAATAAGGATCCTTGATGCTGAGATGAGGATCCTTGAGGCTGAAAAGAGGACCCTTGAGGCTGGAAGTAGAATCCTTGAGGCTGTGCTGTCTCCAGTGATCATTGCCGAAGGATAGAGGATCCTTGAATCTGGACACTAGATCCTTTGGAAAACTGGATTGTTGATGATGGAGTAGTAAAATCCAACGACCTGGGCATTAATGGGGAGTGATCCTCTGCTGATTTTTTCAATTTCTTGATTTCATCAATTTCGCGAAGGATCCTGCCATTAGTTTCGTCCGGCTGTTGCATGTATCCTCTCATCTGCAAAATCAAAGTATAAAGATCACTGTTAGTAGGTGTAGAGGAAGAAACAACCATTGGTTTTGTGAAAACGGGGGTTGTCTTCTTCGGAGCATTCTCAGCATTCTTCTGGAATGCAGGAGAAACAAGGGGCAAAGGTGGAATGCCCTGTGATGAGGTAACCGCCGACTTGGAACTTGAAGTAGTTTTTCCCTAAGAAGCCATGTGGTTGAAGATAATGATGAGAAATGAATTAAATGAATAAAATTTCTCAGAATTGAAGCATCAATTGCCCCACGGTGGGCGCCAAACTGTTTTGGTCAAAAATCACACATGGATAATGCAACCAAATCCGATTTTGTGAGGTGTGATGCTTGGTTAAATGATCAAATGTATGAACAATGAATGAACGAAATGAATGATGAACACAAGGATTTATACGAGGAAAAAGCCCTTGATCAATGAATGATCTCCGGCATAAAAAACCTCGGGTGATGGAAACTACCGATCACCAACTATATTGCATAAAAAGATTACAACTTTGGATGTTGATCAAGTGTGTTACAACTGATAACTAAGAGTGTAGAGAGCTCTGGTTTGCGAGAGTGAATGTGTGTGTTCGTGAATGTCAATGTGTCTAACACTTGATCAACCCCTCTATAAATGAGCTAACAATAAGTCCTATTTTCTAGGAAGACCATGTCTACTCCCATAACCGTTGTGAAAATAGCATATGTGGGGCATCTTGAACGAATATTCCTGAGATTCTAGCTGACATTTAGTCCACTAAGTCCATTATCTGCGTATAAACATTAAAAACGTGACAATTGTTAGAAATCATAAGTAATGTTAAGGATCCTGGATCCTCAGACTCTAGATCCTCAGACTCCCTGCATAATCCGTTAAGGATCCGTGATCCATGCCCAGTCTCAAGATAAATGATCTTTAGCATAAAATCCATGCCCTAGCTGTCACCAACTTGAAACTTTCTGATCCTGGCATTCTTGTTGTAGGCTACAGCCATTCTTTGTTGATAGAAAGCCAACCTTATCCTAGCTAAATCCCTGAGTTCTTCTATAGTATCCAGATCTTGAGTCAAGTTTCCAACATTTCCTTCAGGATCACGGATGCTTGTTCTTGCAGTAGGGACTACCATCTCTGTATGGATCACAGATTCAGCTCCAAAGACCAAAGAGAATGGAGTTTAACCAGTAGCATTTTTAGGAGTTTTCTCTATCAGCCCATAGTACATATGGTAACTCTTCTGCCCATTTCCCTTTCTTGGATCCAAGCTTCTCCTTCAAGTTGTTGATGATGATCTTGTTGGATGATTCTGCTTGACCATTAGCTTGTGGGTGGACTGGTGTTGATGTTATCATCCTAATCCCCCAGCTGTCACAAAAGTTAGTAGTTCGAGTGCCAATGAATTGGGATCCATTATTACAAACAATTTCAGAAGGTATGCCAAATCTAGTAATGATGTTTCTTTTGATAAAGGATATAACTTCTTCCTCTCTAAATTGTGCAAAGGCTTCAGCTTCTATCCACTTGGAGAAGTAATCAGTCATGGCTAACATAAATACTTTCCCTCCTGGTGCCTTAGGAAGTTTGCCAACTATGTCCATCCCCCATCTCATGAATGGCCAAGAAGAGGATATAGGATGCAGAGGCTCCGCTGGTTGATGAAGGATATTACTATGTCTCTGACAAGCATCATACTTCTTTGCATATTCCACAGCATCCTTTTTCATTATCGGCCAATAATATCATGTTCTAAGGATCCTTGAGAATAGTGCTCTGCCCCAGTGTGATTCTCACAATTTCCTTCATGAAAATCCTTTAAAACTTCTTGAATTTCTGGATCCTCAATGCATCTTAAATATGGACCTGCAAGAGACCGTTTATATAAGATGTTATTTAGTAATGTAAATTGAGATACCTTGCTCAAGGATTTTCTCCAGCAGGAATCTCTCCATCCTGTATATATCTCAGGATAGGAAGGATCCAGGATCCTGAATTTGACTGTGCACCATCACTAGGTACAATTGCAGAATCCTCAATTATCTCCATGGCCATGTTACCCTCAATAGCAGGGGTTAAGATGTGGATGATGGGTATCTTAACATCCTCTGGAATCTTCAATGATGATCCAAGGTTAGCTAGGGCATCAGCTTCTGCATTTTCTTCCCTGGGTACCTGTGTGAAACTAAAACAAGCAAAAGAATCTGCCAATTTCTTGACTATTTCTAGATACTTGATTAGCCTTTCACCTTTGACAGCATAAGAACCATTATAGTGGTTAGTAATTAATAAGGAATCCACATGTACCTCAAGATACTTGATCCTCATATGCTTGGCTAATTGCAAACCTGCTATCAAGGCCTCATACTCAGCCTCATTATTAGTGGTTTGAAACTCACAAGCAATTGATTGGGGTATAATGTCCCGCTGTGGCGATTTTAGTAGTATGCCTAGTCCAGTTCCCTTGACATTTGAAGCCCCATCTGTGAAGAGTATCCAAGGATCCTTAGCCTCTTCAACTTGTTGGACTTCCAATTCAGCTTCCCTTTGTAGTTTAGTACTGAAATCAGCCATAAAGTCAGCTAAGGCTTGGGATTTGATGGCAGTCCTAGGTTCATACTTAATGTCGTATGCACTAAGCTTGACTGCCCATTTTGCCATCCTTCCTGACATTTCAGGTTTCCTGAGAACATTCTTGATAGGAAAGTTAGTTTTAACAATAATAGAATGAGTTTCAAAATAATGACGAAGTTTAGTATATGCCATGATTAAAGCAAGAATAAGTTTCTCTAAATGAGAATACCTGGACTCAGCATAAAGTAGACTTTTACGTACATAGTATACTGGATGTTGAGAACCTTCATGATCCATAACTAGGACCGCACTTACTCCCTTAGTGGAAACAACTAGATATAAGGATAATATTTCCCCATTTTCTGGTTCCATTAGAGCTGGAGCTGAGGATAAGTAATCCTTGAGGGCCTTGAGGGCATTCTCATGCTTTTCAGTCCATTCAAAGTTTTTATTCTTTCTCAGGATGTCATAGAACTCTTTGCATTTCTCTGAAGACTTTGAGATGAATCTGTTCAAGGCTGCGATTCTTCCTGTCAATCTTTGCACATCCTTAGCATTGGTAGGAGACTTGATGTTCACGATGGCCTTAATTTGTTCTGGACTTGCCTCTATTCCCCTCTTTGTTATCATGTAACCAAAGAGTTTACCAGCTTTAACTCCAAAATGGCATTTGGAAGGATTCAGTTTCATGTTGTATCTATCAAGGATATCAAATGCTTCTTCCAAATCCTTAAGGTGATCCTCAGCTCTCTTGGACTTAACCACCATGTCATCAATGTAGACTTCCATTGTGTGTCCAATCTGCTCTTTAAACATTATATTCACTAGCTTTTGGTATGTAGCACCTGCATTTCTTAGTCCAAAAGGCATAGCAGTATAGCAATGTATACCAGTGGGAGTCATAAAAGCTGTATCCTCTTGATCAGATGGTTCCATCTGAATTTGCTGAAATCCAGATGAAGCATCCATAAAGGTTAACAACTCATGACCCGCCATAGCATCCACCATGGAGTCAATGTGGGGTAGAGGGAAAGGACCCTCGGGACATGCTTTGTTTAAGTCAGTAAAATCAACGTATACCCTCCACTTTCCATTCTTTTTCTGAACAACAACCACATTGGCTAACCATCTTGGATACTTTACCTCTCTGATCATACCTACCTTGAGCAATTTGTCTATTTCTTCTTGGATAATGGCATTTCTTTTGGGTGCAAATTTCCTCTTTTTCTAATGTATTGCCTTAAAGGACCTGTCAATACCAAGTTTGTGAGTAATAACATCCTTGGAAATACATGTCATGTCTTCATGTTTCTAAGCGAATGTAGTTTTTCTTCTTTTCAAGAAGGATATTAAATCCTGCTCAATATTGTTAAGGATTCCGGATTGTTGGATCTGAGTTTCTTTTTTATTGTATTTTCGTTTGAAATTAAGATGGAAATGAAAGAGTTGTGCAGCGGAATTAAGATGAAAACAAACTTTGCATACAATCAAACAGGAGTAATACTTTTAATCAAACATCTTTACACAATGGACCGAATGATTGAATTTGTTTCAACAACGATTACAATGATTGATGTAAGAATGCAAACTCCCCCTCAGCCAGAGCTCAGTAGTTTGTTCGTGCAAAGAAGACGATGTGGTGAAAGAGCTAATAGAAAATTACAAAGTACTGAACTATTTATAGGCACTTGCAAATCACTGAGCATCTTAGCTGACGTCACCATGAAAGTGACATCTAACCTCCTAACAAACTCTAACCTCTGATCTATACAAACACTGATGTAGTAACTACTGCTATTACAATCTATTACATGAAAGACACTTAAACAGCTGCTGCATCCTTCCACTGCTGTGAATCCAGCAGTGCTTGTCCGGATCAGCAGTACTTGACTCAAGGCAGAAGATTGAGTCAGCAGAGCTTTGGTCTTCCATCAGTCTTTAACATTTGGCAGTAGATGCAGGGCAACAGTTGTGGATCAGCACTTGGTAAGATCAGTAGATAGGAGGTCAGCAGATACAAAGCCACTTTCAAAGGGAGAGATTTGCATTAACTATCTGTAAACGTCTGCTTATTCTTGGATCCACTGCTCTGATCCAGTTTTGGCTTTAATTATCTGTTCCTCTGATAGGGTTCAATCCCAACAATCTCCCCCTGGAACAGATAATGCCAAAACTCTTCATTATTTGTGGAAATCTTTTTTGCCTCAGCAACAGCTCCCTTATCTGACCTTTAAATTGTAATTCAAAGTCTAGGGCGTCTGTATCTTCATCATCCCTGCTAAGTGGAAGATCAAGGAGATCCTGCAAATCTTCAAGACTCAGGCCAAGAGCTTGTTCCCTTGATATTTTCTCCACTACTCCACCAGACCTGAGCAAAGTTAATACGAAGGTCTGTTTGTCAGTTTCCCACTTTTGTATTTTTGAGCCTGGTGGGTTTCTTGGGAGATGTTTATTTGCAGAAGTATTTGGTGAGGCTGGCCTGTTCATAGCTGGCTGAGCAACATTTGCATATTGTTCCAATTCAAGATCTTCTTTTATCATTACTTCCGTGCCAGCTTTTACAATGGCATCTCCGGCTAAAAGATCTTGAATTGTTTCCATGCTAAACTGGTTTTTACTCCTTCTTTTGTAGATGGCAGCACCAGCTGGAGCAGTGGTTCTTTTGACTTGCAGCTTTGGTGGTCTTTTTGAAACCGCTGCTTTGGAATAGTCAGGCTTTTGTGGAACTCTTGGATCTTTCTTTCTAAGTTCCTCTAATCTTTTATAGGTTGCCCTGACTCTATCTTCTCCCCACTTTGTCACAGAGTTCTTTGACCCATAATCAGCTATAATCAGCTCCTCTTTCATTCTCTTCAACTCTAGCATCTTTTCAGCTTCAAATTGTTTGAAACTTTCAGGAGGAGTCTGCTTGACCTGGCTGCTTCTTTTTCAAGCTCAGGAATGGTCCAGTTCTTGTACATGTGTTTCTCCCCCTTGTATTTCTTGTAGGTCATGATGTTTTCAATGTAGTCTTTTCTTAAGGACTCATCTGCCCTTTCTGAAATTTTCTGACATACATTTTTAGCAAAACGCTCCATAGCATTGACCTATGAGAGTAAAAACTGATAGTTTTGTTGAAATTCTCTATCAGATTTCCCTTTTTTATTTTTGATTGCAATATCCTCTGCTTGTTTGGCTTTGAGCTTCAAGTATTCTTCAATGTTGTTAGGCCTGGGATAATTTGCAATTGATGGCAAACTCCTTTTGGCTGGGTCATCTTCATAATAAAATGATTTGATTTCTTCTCTGACTGCAATGAGTTCCAGAGGAAATGAGACACCAGCAGGAGGTAGTGGTTTTACAATTTGAGCTGAAGAGAAAGGTATGGGTTTAGGAATAGTGACAAGTGATAGGGATTTTGAAGATGTTGGTGATGGAGGTGTGTCATCATCTTTTAAAATTAGCCTTCTCCTTTTTGGTTTAGGAGAGACTGATGATGTTTTGAATGGAACAGTGGTTGTAGATGTAGTGGCAGTGGATTGTGATTGACTAACAGTTGTTGAAACAACTGGTGTTTCAACCACTGTTGTCATTACAACAGATGTTATAACATCTGCTGTCTTCTGCTGTATGTCAGCAGGTGTTATTTTTGGTGGTGATGATGGTAAAGCAGTGGATGTTGTGTGTGTTGAAGTGGTGTGTGTTGATGGAACAACTGTTTGGCAAGCAGTGGTTTTTGTAACTCCTGTTGCATCAGCTGTTTTGTATGGTGGTTTGTGAGCAGACTTTGAACGTCTGGTTGGAATGGATTTGGGTTGCCTTACTTTTCTAGTAGGCCTCTTCTTTTCCTCAACAGGATTTTCATGATCCCTTGACCCAGAAGTACCCTGATCTGGATGATCCATTCTGTCCACCCTGGCTTTCCTTTTGGCCTCTCTATCTCTTTTCACACTTGCAGCTGCTTCTGCTAGTGCATTTGTTGTCACATCAATTTTCTTGCTGCCATCTGGCAAAGGAATCTTTTTGGTCATGTTTGAATTTTCTGGTTCAAGATAGAGACCATCCTCTATACCCTTCTGTTTCCACTCCTTCATTTTCTCCCCCTTTTTGGCATTATCTTCTGGGAGTTGATAAATGTAGCGTACTTGTGGAGGAGCAGTGCCAGTGGTGTGCAAGATCTGAGTTTTGAGAGCCTTTAAGTCAGCCTTAGTGTTCTTAAACCTTGACTCCATTGCATTTCTCAGCTGTTGTACATGTTTTTCATGTTGCTGATCTGCTAATTGTGCTTGTTGTTGGAGAAAAGATTGAAATAACTTCCAGAGCTCATTTGTAGCAGGTGCCCTTTGTGGAGCAGGTGCTTGAGGTGGAACAGCAGCTGATTGTACCTTCTGAACTTGTAACACCTGTTGTAGCATATTTTTGAGTTCTGCAACAGAGTTATCAAGTTTTTCAATGTGATCCGTCAATTTCTGGTACTTTAAACCATCACCCAAGTTAATGGGATCATCTGATTTCCCACTAGCCGTGGTTTTATCAGTGGTAGATATAGGGAGTATACTCCAAACATTAACCACTGATGCCCCTTTTTCTTGGTACTGGGGTCTTCTTCCTTCAACACTTGACAACCTTTTGATGTTGCCAGTAGGATAAATAAATCCACTGGTGGTTGGCAGAGGTGCTATAAAAGGAATTGCCTCCAAGGAAGTCTTATTAATGTAACCACTGTCCAAATATAACCCAGTGGGTGTAACACTTGTAGTGGCTGCTTCACTTGGATTACCACCAAGAGTTACTTGTAACTCAAGGGGTGTAACCTCCTCAGGTGGTGTTGGTGGGTTAGCAAAGATTGATACATCAGACCAAGTCAGTTGTTGAGGTATATTCTCATTTGTAGGTGATTGAGAAGGACTGGATAATGCCTGGTTCAAATCAATTGCATCCAACAGTGGTTTTATTGGTGAGGGAATTGTGGATGTGAAGGATGGTGTAGAAAGTGGAGTTGCCCCGGGTATTGAGCTGTGGATGATAGAAACGAGTGTTTCTAGAGCATCATGATGTGGAGACCCTATTTGTACAACCTGTTCTTTTTGTGAAGAATCAGGAGAAGTTGTGGTTATGGGTTGAGATATTTGTACCAACTGCTGTGAGGAAGTAGCAGCAGTGGTTTCTTGTGACTTTTGTGTTGTCACTGGCAGAAGCTCTGGTATCTCATCCTCCAGAGATGTCGTTTTGATGGGTTTTGTGGGTTTTTGAGTTTTTCTTTTTGGCTTTTTGGAGATAGTAGGTGTGGGTTTCAAAGCAGTTGTGCTGCTGCTTTGATCACCTTGAGTAGTGGGCTCAGCAGCAGATACCTGAGGAGCATTTGTAACTGCTAAAATCTGCTCAGGCACTTCTGCTTGTGTTTTGCAAGGTGCTAACATTCTTGAAAAAGTTTCAGTTGTTAAACTGTTTATTTGAGTAGAATCACCTTGGTTTATTATAGCTAAATCATCCTTACTGAATTTCTCTGTAAAATAGTAACTTAAAAACCTTGGAAACAGTAAGAATGATTTTGTTTCAACATTATTTACCAAATCTTTAAAAATTTCCCGAGAATAGTTAAAATTTTCTCCTTGAAGAATTACATATCCCAGATTTTGAATCTTTAAAGGGATTTCATTGAAAGAAGTGGTTTTGTTTGAAACACATAGTAGGAGGGTATGAAATAAAAACCTGGTTGCAGAAGGAAAATAACCTTTTTCTAAGGTAATTTTCTTCATCATTGTGGCTTCATACCCTCTCTCAATGAAGTCAGTTTGTAACTCGTTTTTAGTGAAAGAAATTTTACCTTCCTGATCACCGAGTTGAAAGACCTCTGAAATGGATTGTGGCGTGATTTGGACAACTTTACCCTTTATCGAAGAGTTTATGGTGGTTGCAGTGTCTCCTTGTTTTTCAAGGGTTGCATTTTTCCAGAACTCCCTTTGGGTTGCCAAATAGATTGGTGCATCGGCAATGAACAAAGTTTTGTACTTTGATTTTGCCATGAGATCAATGATGGAATCGAAAACTTTGGTGGTTCCTGGTTTTGTGAGAAGACCCAGGAGATTGTGAGATGGTTTATGTGGAATTCAGTGGAGATTGCCTTTTGGGAGGCTGTTTTCGATGAAGATTTGGATGAGGGTTTTGCAGATTTCTTTGATTTAGTCATTTTGAGGATGATTGATCGAAGAAATTTGTGGAAGATGAGATGAAAACTGTTTTGAGAAGAGAATTTTTAAGAATTCAATTCGACAGTAAAATCATGTTTTGATGGTGAGTAGGGGATTTTATAGGGAAGAAAGTGAATGCTGAGGTGGCAGCCGTTACAAAAGGTCTGACCAATATGTACTGTCCACGTGACAACCCCTGATGAAAGTGAAGGACAGTACTTTTGTAAAAGTGACTGATGAAGGCAGTGGAACGAAAGCAGTGGATGATTTTTACTATCAGTGGATAGCATATCAGTGGATAAGACACTGCTTTTGAACAACAGAGTTTATCAAAATAATGAGAGAGCAGGGGTTGACTTTCAGCAGTGGACAGACTTTTGAAGTAGATCAGACTTTTGAACAATCAGTGGTTAATGGCAGACTTTTAAGGACTTTAATGAAAAATTTTCATTTTTAGCTATTTTTAAGGATGGAGTTTTCATTTTCTGAAAACATTTTGTTGCTTTTATTCATAGAAAAACAAGATGTTGCTTGTTATTCCATGTTCAGCATCCCAATTCTAGAGACCAAGCTTTCAAAAGTGGCTGTATCAAGTGCCTTTGTGAGCACATCAGCTAGCTGATCTTTAGTTGGGACATGATGCAGAGAAATCAAACCTTTTTCATAGCAATCCCTCACAAAGTGATGTCTGATGTCGATGTGTTTGGTGGTTGAATGGGAAACTGGATTTTTGATGATATTTTCTGCTGCCTGACTGTCCAACATGAGTGGTGTCTTTAAGGCAGTTATACCAAAATCCAGCAACTGATTTTTAAGCCACAGGAGTTGGGCTGTACAGCTTGCAGCAGCAATGTATTCAGCTTCAGCAGTGGATGTTGAAACAGCTGCTTGCTTTTTGCTTTGCCATTAAACTAAGCAATCACCTAGAAACTGGCACCCTCCTGATGTGGACTTCCTTGTGGTGTGACATCCAGCAAAGTCACTGTCTGAGAATCCTGAAAGCTTGATGTTCCCATTCGCTGGATACCAGATACCAAGTGTGGGAGCACCTTTTATGTATCTGAAGATCCTTTTTACAGCAATGAGATTTGATTTTCTGGGAGCTGATTGACTTCTTGCACAGACACATGTTGCAAACATGATGTCTGGTCTAGATGCAGTTAGGTACAATAAAGACGCAATCATGCATCTATAAAGTGTTTGGTCAATCAGCTCATCCTTTTCATCAGACATGACCAGCTTATTTGTTGCCATGGGTGTGCTGCATGGTTTACAATCATTCATATCAAATTTGGTTAAAAGTTCTTTAACATATTTGCTTTGATGAATGAAAGTTCCATTTTGCAATTGCTGTACTTGGAGACCAAGAAAGCATTGCAGCTCACCCATAGCACTCATTTCAAACTCAGCTGTCATGAGTTCTCTAAACTCTTCACACATTGAATTACATGTGCTTCCAAAAATAATGTCATCCACATAAATCTGGACAATCATTAAATCTGTCACACCCTGGCTTTGCGGAAGCGTGGTTACTTTGGTGTGACTTCTTAATACCATAGCTTAACCATAACAAAGCTATATGAAATAAAACCATGCAAGATCATCCATTTAATTAAGTTTTGAAAACCAAATACAACAACATTGTCTTAACAATCACAAACATCAACATGACATAAACACAGTTTAAGGATTGTGACTTGTCCAGGAAAGAGTCACATTTCCCCAAACCCGGATGACCTTGTAACTAGTGCAGCGGGAAAATGTGTCATACCGCGCCAGATCCTTTAATTCCCTGAAATACATGTAAGTTGAAAAATCAACAATAATGTTGAGCGAGTTCATGTGTTTAGTATGTGCGCGCGAATAAACCTTTGTAATCATTGCAAGTATGAATGTTTTGTAAACTCTGGTATGAAAGCAAATAAGGAAACATATCAGTTATTGTGTATCCACATGGTCCAACCTGCGGGCGCATGGGAGGGGATAGGACAAGGTCACCACATGGTCCAACCTGCGGGCGCATGGGTGGTGTTACGACAAGGTCACCACATGGTCCAACCTGCGGGCGCATGGGTGGTGTTAAGACGGGGTCACCACATGGTCCAACCTGCGGGCACATGGGTGGTGTTTGTTATGCTCAAATAGGCCTATCGCTTGAATCCCTCGATCGTACTACGAGGACTAATGTTCTTGAGGTTTCACCTACCCAATCACATAACCTAACAGTTCCTTCCTTAGCTGACCATACCATGAAAGAAACATTCGTAATCATAGTAACATGTATTTCACCCCCGAAGTTATAAAACTGAAAACAGTTAAGAGAAAAGGGGGGGGGGCATGAACTCACAGTGAAGCTTCTCTACCAAGTATCTCCTGCTCACGCAGCTGTGCGACGACCTACAGGTGCTAATTTCTATTAGACGGACGGCCGTGCCTTAGCTTTATAGTTTAAGTCTTTGGGAAATAGTTAGACAACTATTTCGTGTTTACATTCTGTATATACTTGGTAGTTAATCTCCTTCCCAAGGATGGGGGATTCAATACATGGGCATTCAAATTATATCATTAAGTCTCACTTAATATGTATATATTTCCAATTTCACATAATTTTTCTCCAATAATACGTTGTTAAAATACGCGTTCATAAATATTTTCGTAAGTGCGTAAGTTACGTTTAACAATCGAGTGGTAATATAATTACCGATGTAACTTATATATTTATGGTGAAAGCGTTCGTATTATTTTGGATCCATTAACATTCGGTAGTATTATTTTTATCCTAAAAATAATACTAGTATTTAGTTACTAGTGTGTAGTAAACTGTAACGGGGGTTAGGGTATTCGGGGACCCTAACTGGCTCAGAAAAAGAAAGACAATGTCAATGACAAAATTTTTATGTCCCGGGTTAAGTCCGGTTGTTTGGTTGGATACTGATCCGTTAAAGCGCTAAATAATTATTTAAAGTGTCGTAAATTTTATCTTTAGTGACACCATTTATTCCCGACATTTTGGAAAGTGTCTAGTAATATTTTTCCAACTTTTTGCACTTTACTAGTTTAGGTAAACGCTGAATTTTTGTACTCAGGGTACGTTTTACGCACATCCGGTCATTATAATTATCACCTAGAGACGCAGTTCAACAACCCTTGTATCCCTACACTCACCACTAGTGTAGCAAAATATCTCAGGCTCTTACAGGCCTTAGAGGCAGTGTTTGCCTGATGCTGGCTTTATCAGCATCTTTAATAGGTTATCCGTGTATTGTGCTACTGTGCTTTTTGTGCATCATGTTTGTCACTACGGTTCAGTTTGTAAATAATGTAGTGACGATAAGTAAAGTATGATGCAAGTAAGTATATGTATCAGATATCAAGTAGCAGTTCATCAGCTAGTTCAAACGAGCACAGTAATTAAGCAGTAATTAATCATTAATTAAGTCGTACGGATACCTGGTTTGGTGAGGGTTGTCACAAAATCCTTCCCTCTCCATTTTAAAAACAGTGTTTTATCAATGGTACCTCTTTTGAAACCATTTGAGAGTAGGAAGTTGGAAAGAGTTTCATACCAGGCCCTTGGTGCTTGTTTCAAGCCATAGAAGGCTTTGTTTAGCCTGTAGACATGATCTGGATAAAATGGATCCTCAAAACCTGGAGGTTGACAAACATACACCTCTTCTTGAATTGTACCATAGAGGAAAGCACTTTTGATATCCATTTGGAACACCTTCATATTGTGATTGACAGCAAAGGCCAGGAACAGTCGAATGGCTTCCAATCTTGCAACTGGGGCAAATGTTTCATCATAATCAATCCCCTCTTCCTGTCTGTAACCTTGAACCACAAGCCTGGCTTTATTCTTGACAACAATACCCCTTTCATCAGTTTTGTTCTTGAAGACCCACTTTGTGCCAATGGGACTAACCTCTTCTGGCAGTGGTACAAGCTCCCATACTTGTTGTCTTTTAAACTGTTGGAGCTCCTCTTGCATGGCTTCTACCCAGCTATTGTCTTTCAGTGCCTCTTGGTACTTGACTGGCTGATGGAGTGATAGAAAACCAGCAAAAAGACAAATGTTTTGGGTTTGGCTTCTTGTGAGCACCCCTTCATTTATGTTGCCAATGATTTGATCAGGTGGATGAGATCTCAAGAAGATTAAATCTCCTTGGTATGGTATGATGGCATTGGTTGGTGAAGGCTGCAAATGTGTATCATCTGAGCTAACCACTGCTGGGGACTTTGATGATCCAGCAGTGGCTTCAAAAGGTGGTGGTATAGGTGGTAATGAAGTGGACAACTGCTGACTTTTATCCACTGTTTGAGGACTTTTGTCAGCATTGTTTGAGGATGTGGAAGCAGTGGTTGATGGGCTACTTTGGTCAACAACTGTTGAGGTAGTAGTGGTTGAGCTTTGACAACTGTTTTGAACAGCTGGTGCTTTTCCCTTTGTGGCAGACCTTTGAGGGATGATGATTTCATACCCATAGTCTGGTGTTGTATCCTCTGATGGACCTGCACTGTTAGTCATGACAGCAGTATTTTCAAAAGTGAATTTTTCAAGATCAAACAGATCTGCAGGGTTTGCTGGGATTTTCATTGATGAGAGTTCATTGAACTTAACATTCAAAGTCTCCTCCACTGCCTTGGTCCGTGTGTTGAACACTCTGTAAGCCTTGGCAGTGGATGAGTATCCCAGATGATAACCACAATCAATTTTGGCTGCAAATTTTGAAATGGAATCTTTTAAGTTCAAAATAAAGCATGGGCAGCCAAACACTTTGAAATATGAGATCAGTGGTTTAATTTTATACAGAATTTCATAGGCAGTCTTTTTGTGCCTGGGGTTTATTAAAACTCTGTTCTGAACATAGCAAGCAGTGTTTACTGCCTCTGCCCAGAAAGTTAATGGCAAACCTGAATCTGCAAGCATGGTTCTGGCAGCCTCAATCAGAGTTCTGTTCTTCCTTTCCACTACCCCATTCTGCTCTGGTGTTCTTAGGATGCTGTACTGCCTTACAATCCCTTTCTTCACACAGAAGGCATCCAACTCCCTATTTTTGAATTCTGTGCCATTGTCACTCCTGAAGCTTTTCACTGGGAGGTCAAATTGCTTTTCAACCTGTGTTACAAAGTCTTGCAAAATGCCTGCAGTTTCATCTTTTGAGTGCAAAAAGAAAGTCCATGTGAACCTAGAAAAGTCATCAACAATAACCAAACAATATTTTTTTCTTTTTGAGGCTCATGACTTGAACTGGGCCAAACAAATCCATGTGTAGCATTTGCAAACACTGGGTTGTTTTGGACTCTTCAATGGACTTGTAAGAACTTTTATGCTGTTTTCCTTTTAAACAGGAAATGCAATGTTCAGGACATGAAAACAATTTTTGTGGTAGGCCTCTCACCAAACCATTTTTTGAAATTTCTGTGATTGTCTTAAGATTTGTGTGTCCCAGCCTTCTGTGCCAAAGTACTGTCTCTTTGTTAGAGGCAGCTGAGAACAGACAGGCATCAGCTCTGGGACACTCTTTTGACATGTCAACAACATAAACATTGCCACTTCTTTGAGCAACAAGTTTAGTTTGACCAGTTTTGATTATTGCTTCAATCTTTTTGACCATTTCTGGTCCAACAATCCTACAACAATCTTTTGTGAAGAATGACCCAAAACCCTTGTCACTCATTTGGGACACACTCAGAAGGTTGAATTTTAGATTGTCTATTAGATTGACATTTTCAAATTTTACTTTTCCAGACTCCACTGTACCCGACCCCAGAACTTTTCCTTTACTATTATTCCCAAAGGATATATCACCCCCTCCATGGATTTTAAAGTCTTTGAGGAGGGCTTTACATCCTGTCATGTGCCTGGAGCCTCCACTATCTATATACCACAGACTATCAAAGCATGCAGAAGCTCCCTGCACATGAAGTAAAAGAATTAGTTCATTAAGGTCTCCAAAGCCAACAAGGCTTTGGATGGGGTCTCAACAGTGTCTGGGATGGATGCAGAATGATGGACAGTTGTTAGGTCAGGGGTTTGAACTATTTTAGGACAGTTCCTCTTTAACCACTGTTGTGGGTCCCGACCAATCATCTGCTGATAGCCAAAAGGATGCCTGTTCACTTTGGGTTTAGAGGGCCTTTTGTAGGCCTCATAAACGTGTGGAATCCTTTGGTAAGACTGTTTTTCTCTGCCTTTTCTGAACTGATTGGCAGGTGGTGCATCAGTAACCTGAACATCTCTTTTGACAGATGTTTGGTTCAGCTGTTTTGTAACAGCTATTTGAACTGGCACAAACAGTGGTTGTTTCTTGATGAACTTGACAGATGGTGAGGATGATGATGATGGACTCAAGGATGTTTTAGCCATGTACTCGTTCTTTTTCACATCAAAGTTTTTGAGGTACACACATGCTTGAGTTTTGTGGTTTGTTTTACCATAGACAATGCAACTTTCTGCTGAAACAATGATACTTGTTTTGTTTAAATCATAAGCTTTCAAGTGGAAACAGTCTTTTGTTAGATGATTCCTTTTTTCACAGAATTCACAAAACAAGTTGTCAATTTTTTCTTTCTTCTTTCTCTTTTCAGACTCCTTTGCAGCAGAGGTTTTAACCACTGTTGGGATGTCCTTGAGAGGTATGACTTTAGCTTTTGGAGCTTTAACACCATCAGTTGATGTAAAGTCCATTGGCTTGAAATTTTCAAGAATATCACACTCATCAGACCAGGTAGGTTTAAACTGATATTTTTCAAGTTCTTTAAAAGTTGAAGAACTCCTTGTTCTGCCAAGTGTGATTTTGTTACCAAGTTTGTCAGTGATTTTCACTTCTTGGCCATTCTTGTTTGTGGGGATGAACTCAGTGGTTACATTAGTGTTTTGAACAGATTTTTCACAAGCAATGTGTTCATCATCATATTTTCTATACCCAACCCCAAATTTCACTTTACTTTCAATCTGTTTAGCAAGCATCACCTCATATCCTCTGCAGGATTCCACCCATCTTTCACAAGTAATCTGGGTGGATTCCAACTCCTTTTTGCAACTTTGGTATTTTTCTACCATAGTTTGAAGTTGGGTTTTGGTGATGCTTTGCTCTTCTTTTAGACAGCTGATTTCTTTTTCCTTTTGAGTCAATTTGTTTTTAAGTTCTTTTAAAGACCTTTCAAATTTGACCTCATCAGACAAGATTTTATCCCGAAGGTTTTCATTCACCTCTTTGATGTTAGCAAAAGCAATTATGCAATTGTCAGAACACAGTTTTTCAAGAACTTGAGGAGATACCTTGGCAGCTGCCATCATTGCACAATCACATTGATGATCTTCATCATCATCAGCTTTTACCTTCTTTTCACCAGCCTTTTCTTCTTTCTCTTCTTCTTTGTCCTCTATGGACCATGGATCTGTCATTGGTTCAATCAGGGTACCTGAACTTTCTCCCAACAGTATTTCATCAGCCACTGCAGTAACCACTGCTTCAATCACCTCTTCCACTGTTTCAAAGCACTGCTGTTCCTCCTCAGCTTCAACCCCCTCCTGTATTGACTCTAGTGCCATCAAACAAAACTCATCATGTGAAGAAACATTAGAGGCATAGAGTGCAAAATTTTCATCACAAAGATCATCAGGCATACTGCTCCAGTCAACAAACCCTTGAGTGAAAAAACTTTGTTGATCTGGTTGTGCTGCTGCTGGAGCAGTGGTTTGAGGTGCAACAGGTTGCTCTTGTACCTGTGGAGCAGGGGTTTGAACATATTGGATTTGTGGAACAGTAGTTTGGACATAATGTACTGGCACAGGGGCAGCAGCATAGTGAGCAGTGTTCACTTGTGCTGCTGGGGCATATTGGGCATAGTGCACAGTGTTTTGGTTTTGAGGTCGAGGATTTGAGCTAGGATGAGTAATTATGGGACCAGTGGTTTGACTCCTACATTCCCTAGCGAAATGTCCCAACCTATTACACTTGTAACACTTGATTTTCGATTTATCCAACCCAACCCTTAGATTTCCATGCAAACCTGGGAATTTTCTCCCTGTTCTTTTGTAGAACTTGCTAGTTCTAACACTTAGCAAAGCCAGTTGGTGCAGGATGTCCATTTCCTCTAAATCAGTGGGATCAAAATGTTGTAAATCATTGAGTTCAAAACTTAAATTGTCTAACATTTGGTTTTCGTTAGCAGTGAATGCATAACTTGCATAGTGAGGATCAGGGTTGTTAAAATTTGCACCAGCAGTTATGTCAATGAAGTGATCATAACCCTGATCCTTACCACTGCTCCCAGATTCTTCTTGACCCAGAAGAGCAGTATTACCGAAAGTGTAATCATCGGTAACTTTTCCTGACTCTTGTAACCTCCTTTTCTGGTTCAACTCCCTTTCGAAGGTCAGGAGTCGACCATGGAGTTGGGTCAAGGTCAGATCCTTGAATTCAGATGAATTTCGGGTGACAAAAGCTATAGTGTCCCATTTTTCTGGCAGTGACATGAGGAACCTGCTATTTTGAGTTGAGTTTGTAAAAGTGGTGTTAACAAGCCTCAGTTCACTGATGAGACAACTAAAACGCTCAAATTGTTGCGTTAGTGATTCACCTTTAATGTAGCAAAATGTTTCATACTGTTGGTTCAGGATTTCCCTATTGCTTTCTATGACTTCTTCAGTTCCACCAAACTGTTCCTTAAGTGCGTCCCATAATTCTTTGGCACTATTACAATGTAACTGTTCCTCTTCAACTTGTTGGACTTCCAATTCAGCTTCCCTTTGTAGTTTAGTACTGAAATCAGCCATAAAGTCAGCTAAGGCTTGGGATTTGATGGCAGTCCTAGGTTCATACTTAATGTCGTATGCACTAAGCTTGACTGCCCATTTTGCCATCCTTCCTGACATTTCAGGTTTCCTGAGAACATTCTTGATAGGAAAGTTAGTTTTAACAATAATAGAATGAGTTTCAAAATAATGACGAAGTTTAGTATATGCCATGATTAAAGCAAGAATAAGTTTCTCTAAATGAGAATACCTGGACTCAGCATAAAGTAGACTTTTACGTACATAGTATACTGGATGTTGAGAACCTTCATGATCCATAACTAGGACCGCACTTACTCCCTTAGTGGAAACAACTAGATATAAGGATAATATTTCCCCATTTTCTGGTTCCATTAGAGCTGGAGCTGAGGATAAGTAATCCTTGAGGGCCTTGAGGGCATTCTCATGCTTTTCAGTCCATTCAAAGTTTTTATTCTTTCTCAGGATGTCATAGAACTCTTTGCATTTCTCTGAAGACTTTGAGATGAATCTGTTCAAGGCTGCGATTCTTCCTGTCAATCTTTGCACATCCTTAGCATTGGTAGGAGACTTGATGTTCACGATGGCCTTAATTTGTTCTGGACTTGCCTCTATTCCCCTCTTTGTTACCATGTAACCGAAGAGTTTACCAGCTTTAACTCCAAAATGGCATTTGGAAGGATTCAGTTTCATGTTGTATCTATCAAGGATATCAAATGCTTCTTCCAAATCCTTAAGGTGATCCTCAGCTCTCTTGGACTTAACCACCATGTCATCGATGTAGACTTCCATTGTGTGTCCAATCTGCTCTTTAAACATTATATTCACTAGCTTTTGGTATGTAGCACCTGCATTTCTTAGTCCAAAAGGCATAGCAGTATAGCAATGTATACCAGTGGGAGTCATAAAAGTTGTATCCTCTTGATCAGATGGTTCCATCTGAATTTGCTGAAATCCAGATGAAGCATCCATAAAAGTTAACAACTCATGACCCGCCATAGCATCCACCTTGGAGTCAATGTGGGGTAGAGGGAAAGGACCCTCGGGACATGCTTTGTTTAAGTCAGTAAAATCAACGTATACCCTCCACTTTCCATTCTTTTTCTGAACAACAACCACATTGGCTAACCAACTTGGATACTTTACCTCTCTGATCATACCTACCTTGAGCAATTTGTCTATATCTTCTTGGATAATGGCATTTCTTTTGGGTGCAAATTTCCTCTTTTTCTAATGTATTGCCTTAAAGGACCTGTCAATACCAAGTTTGTGAGTAATAACATCCTTGGAAATACATGTCATGTCTTCATGTTTCTAATCGAATGTAGTTTTTCTTCTTTTCAAGAAGGATATTAAATCCTGCTCAATATTGTTAAGGATTCCGGATTGTTGGATCTGAGTTTCTTTTTGATTGTATTTTCGTTTGAAATTAAGATGGAAATGAAAGAGTTGTGCAGCGGAATTAAGATGAAAACAAACTTTGCATACAATCAAACAGGAGTAATACTTTTAATCAAACATCTTTACACAATGAACCGAATGATTGAATTTGTTTCAACAACGATTACAATGATTGATGTAAGAATGCAAACTCCCCCTCAGCCAGAGCTCAGTAGTTTGTTCGTGCAACGAAGACAATGTGGTGAAAGAGCTAATAGAACAGTACAAAGTACTGAACTATTTATAGGCACTTGCAAACCACTGAGCATCTTAGCTGACGTCACCATGAAAGTGACATCTAACCTCCTAACAAACTTTAACCTCTGATCTATACAAACACTGATGTAGTAACTACTGCTATTACAATCTATTACATGAAAGACACTTAAACAGCTGCTGCATCCTTCCACTGCTGTGAATCCAGCAGTACTTGTCCGGATCAGCAGTACTTGACTCAAGGCAGAAGATTGAGTCAGCAGAGCTTTGGTCTTCCATCAGTCTTTAACATTTGGCAGTAGATGCAGGGCAGCAGTTGTGGATCAGCACTTGGTAAGATCAGTAGATAGGAGGTCAGCAGATACAAAGCCACTTTCAAGGGGAGAGATTTGCATTAACTATCTGTAAACGTCTGCTTATTCTTGGATCCACTGCTCTGATCCAGTTTTGGCTTTAATTATCTGTTCCTCTGATAGGGTTCAATCCCAACACGGATCCTATAAAAATCTTCGATTCAGGATCCTCTGGGTTCAACGGTATATCTTTTACATCTTGCTCTCTTGCCTCCAGGACATTTCTTGGAGGGTACTTTAATTGCTATGCCTCCCTAGGCTTTTAGGCTGTATTAATTGATGAAGTGTAGCAATTTTTGGCTTGTTGCTATCACTTTCAATCTTCACCACACCCCATGGAGTAGGTAGCTTCACACACTGATGATATGTTGAGGGGACAGCCTTCATATCGTGTATCCATGGCCTGCCAAGGATAACATTACAGCAAGATAAGCAATTAATGACACAAAATTTTTGAACAAAATTTACTCCCTCTATATAAATAGGAAGTTTGATGTCCCCCAATGTATTCTTTGTCTCTCCACTGAATCCCACAAGGACATATGATCTTGGGACAGAATCTGATTTAAGGATGTTCATTCTTTTGAGGACCTCTAACTGGATGATGTTCACTGAGCTTCCCCCATTAATGAGAATCTTTATGGTGGGTAAGGATGGATGTTTGAATAGGTTTATCCTCATTCTCCATTTTTGTCTCCTTTGCATGTCTTTTAGCTGCCGAGAACGAAGTGCCACAGATGTCAGAGCCACCGAAGGTGAAATGGATAATTTGAGCATCGGCTGGTGGAGGAGGAGCTTTTTCAGGGACTTTCTCAGAATCCTGGATCCTTGATTTTTTCCTTCCAAACAACTCCTTCAAGTATCCTTTGCTCAAGAGGTAACCGATCTCATTCCTTAATGTTACGGCTTCGTCTGTGAGATGACCAAAGTCTTCATGATAAGCACACCATTTCGATTTGTCTTTGGTAGCAGCTGGCTTGTCACTTTTCCTCGGCCATCTAGCTTTATCACCTAAGTTCTGCATAGCAAGGATTAGTTCACTATTATCAGCAGTTAAACAATATTCAGAGATAGGAGGATAATGCTCATCATCTTCGTCTTGTTCCACAGCATGCACATTCTGGTTGTCAGACTTAGTGTATGACTTGGATCTGTTATTCCTGAAATAGGATCCTTGTTGGTCCTGCTTTGAGGATCCTTTTGTCATCCTCTAAACGGATGAACCTAAGGCCATGTTCCTTACCTCATCTAGGTTCCTGCAAGAAGTCATAACAAGATCATCATAGAATTCAGAATCCTTAAGTAAACCCATTTTAAAAGCTTCAACAGCTGTAGCAATATCTATCTTAGGGATTTCTAAGGATTCTCTACTGAATTTAGTTATGTAATCCCTTAATGATTTATTATGACCTTGGGTGACCCTATATAAATCACTAGTTAACCGTTCAAATCTCCTACTACATGAAAATTGACTATTGAACAAGTTAACTAAATTAGAAAATGAAATAATTGAATAAGGAGGAAGACTTAGCAGCCATTTCAAAGCTGATCCAGTTAATGTGGATCCAAAACCCTTGCAAAGAAAGGCTTCTTTTAACCTTTCTGGAATGGGGTTAATCTCCATTCTCTCCCTGTATTGTGCTACGTGCTCTTCTGGATCGGTGGTACCATCATAGAGCTTCATATTTGGTGTTTGAAATCGCTTTGGTATCTCAGCATCATGTATAGGTGGTGCAAAGCGAGACACCTTGTGACTCCCATCTGGAATCTCAGGAATGGGCTTAACCACTCTTGGGACACTGGATATCATATCCTTAAGTTTTTGCAACTCCCTAGCCATGGCCTGGTTGATCCCTGGTTCCTGCATAAGACCATGGTTAGTATTGTAAGATGTATTGAAAGTGTTAGCTCCTGACTGGTTCGACGCTGGGATTCCAGATGTGAATCTAAATTGAGGCAATTCTGGTGCAATTGTGGGACCAGATGAAGCAATAGTCTGCATTGGAATGAAGTCTCCCACATGAATCTCAGAACTTCTGAATTGTTGACTCCCTGAGGATCCTTGATCCTGAAAGATGTTGGATCCAGGATACATTGGAGCTGAAGGTCTTAGAGGATATTCCATGGATTCTTGAACTTGCGATGAGGATCCTTGATGCTGAGGGTAGGATCCTTGATTTGACAGCATCCCCGTGTATCCTCCCGAACTGAAGAAGGATCCTTGATGCTGGAAGGAGGATCCTTGAGGCTGAAAAGAGGATCCTAAAGGCTGGAAGTAGGATCCTTGAGCCTGTGTCATAGCCGACGATCCTTACTGCATACTTGATGATCCTCCATGATATTGGACACGTGATGAATTGGAATGCTAGATGGTTGTTGGTGGAGTCATGAAATCCAATGATCTGGGCATTAATGGAGAGTGATCCTCCGCTGATTTCTTCAATTTCTTGATTTCATCAATCTCACGAAGGATCCTGCCGTTAGTTTCATCCTACTGTTGCATGTAACCTCTCATCTACAAAATCAAAAAAAATAAAGATCACTGTTAGTAGGAGTAGAAGAAACAGGAGTAGTTGTTTTGTGAAAACGGGGGTTGTCTTCTTCACCGCATTCTCAGCATTTTTCTGGGATCCGAAAGAAACAGGAGGCAAAGGTGGAATGCCCTGTGATGAGGTGATCACCGACATGGAACTTGAAGTGTTTTTCCCTTGAGAAGCCATGTGGTTGAAAGTAATGAACAAAAATGGATGTAATCAACAGAATTTTCAAAGATGAAGCACCAATTGCCCCACGGTGGGCGCCAAACTGTTTTGGTCAAAAATCACACAAGGATAATGTAACCAAATTTGATTTTTGTGACGTTGGATGCTTGGTGAAATGAACAAATTTATGAACAAATATCAAAATGAAATGACAATGAACACAAGCATTTATACGAGGAAAAAGCCCTTGATCAATGGATGATCTCCGGCATAAAAAACCTCGGATAGTGAAAATTATCACTATCAAATATATTGATAAAAAAGGTTACAACTTGGGATGATAATCAAGCTCAATACAATGAATTCTAGTGTGAATGTGTGTAGGTTCGCCAATGTATTTCAGAGAGTTCAAGTGGGAGCAGTTGTGTTTCTAAAAAGAGCTTGTTATCCCTTTAAAATATAGAAAATATCCTAATAACAAACTATCTGAAAATCATGCAAGCTATCCACGATCACCATTAATGGTCACCAGCCTCATGCATGTGCATAAATGGAAGCATATTCCTCCGATATTCTCTCAATGACTCAGTCCACAAATGCCTACAAACGTAAACTGAAAACACAAGCAACAATTGTTAGAAACATAAACAATAGTAAGGATCCTGGATCATCAAACTCCCTGTACTATCCGTTAAGGATTCGTGATATAGGCTCAGTCTCAGGATAGATGATCCTTAATATAAAATCCATGCCCTAACAGTTAGTGTAAAAAGAGGAAATGATAGTACATCAGTAGACAATCACAACATGCTAAAGAAACGGAAAGATAAAAAGTGATAAACAGTCTCACTGATGATATGCGAGGAGGTTTTTACACACTTAGTAGTTTGATTGTGAGATATAAACATAAATCAATAACTCTCTTATTTCGTGGGGAACATCTCTCTGCTATATGGACTTAGTACTCTGAAATTTCATTTGCGAGATTTCATGATTATGAGATATTAGGTCTTTATACTTATTGATATCTGGGGTATTATACCTGGTCTTCTGATTTTGCATCAGCAATGGCCTAGATCTCGTATAATACTTTCACGCTTAAACCCCTACACTGCAAAAAAAAATTGAGAATATCGAAAGATATATATCAAGTGTAGATGTTTAGAAGATTCCTAAGTGGAACATACTTTAAGTCGAGCCTTCATTTCTTTGTGTGAACGGTAGTTCTAACCCGAGCTCTCAAGGCATCGCACTAACCCAGAGACAGATATCATTTAGGTATATTCACCTGTAAGACTGAATCCAGAGAATCATAATATGGGAGTTTATTCTAAGCTGGGACACGCGATTAAGTTAGTTCTTAAACATTAAGCTCGTATCTTGAATCAGTTGAAGTTTGTGTGAAAATTTAAGTGGATCAGTATACTAACAATCTAAGTGAATCGTTTAAATCTTAAAGTTTATATAGATCAACGGTGCATGTGATGTGTCAAAAATGATATGATCCTCTGATGTAAACTCAACAAAAATATGTCTGTAAATATTTTGTTGTTACATTTCACTACCGATAAAATCACAAAAAGATTTTAAGTGTGTTTTAGCATAAAGTTTGTAAAATACAAAAAGATTTATTTCACTTTATGTTTCGACATCCGATGTCGGAAAGATGGATTTCAAAATCTAAATATGTTGAACATGTCTTAATAAAATCACAAGTTCATTAATTTGAAACTTGAATTTTTAAAAATGAAAATTTAAAAAGTTGTTTGACATTGTCTCCAAGGTCATTAAGTTGAACTTGGTAGATAATCGGATAATCAAGGTCATTATGTTGAACTTGATTGTCTGAGAGGGGTTAATGAAGATAATTGTGCGTTAGAGTTAAATATGATAATGAGATCTAATAGAAAACTGATTGTTAGGGGGAGCTTGATAATCATTGTTAAAGCATAAAGAAAGCTCACAAGTGATCCTCATAAGTGCTTTTAAATTGTCAATTATAGATTGCTTAAAGTAAGGGGGAGATTGCTAAGAGGGAGTCTGAAGTAAGGGGGAGTATGTGATTCAGAAATGTCAAAGACTTTTGAAGAGTCGGAAGAAAATGAAGATTGGCTACGACATAGAAAAGATTGACTACAACAATATCCAATAGGGAGTCTGTGAAGGCACTATGTCTATTGCTTCCATCAATCATGTTCATAATTGTCAATGTATCGAGTCGTAGTTGATACTATAGGATAAGACGGGTTTTTAATGATAATACCAGTTCGTACGAATGGCCAGGTCATACGCACTAGACATCCCATTCGTCTCTAGGTGCCATTCGCACATAATGCTCATTCATCTCAGTCAGTTCTCGCGAATGGGACATGCTATAAATAGGGAGTCAAGTCTTGTCATTTGCAACTTTGTGTGGAACAAAGGGGAAACTCTATCCATTTGGTTTCGTAGTTCTGTAACGTCAAATATTGAATAAAAACTAGAGGTGGTTGTGGAGGCTGAGGGACATGCTTTAAAAGACAATATTCCCGACATTGTACAAGAGGTGGAGAGCCATGTAATGGAGGTAGTAGAGACTATGATGACTAGTAAGATAGATGATTTAAATGAACCTAAAAGAGAGGTTCAAAACAAGAAAAGACCCTGCCAGTGTACGTATAGAGAATTCATGGCATATAACCCATCGCTATACAATGGGGGGATAAACCCTATAGAATGCCAAAGGTGGATCTCCAACATAGAATGGGTGTGTATCTGAAGTCATTGTGAAAAGGACGACCAAGTTATGTTTGCTACGGGCCAACCCCAACGTCAAGCAAAAGATTGGTAGGATCCTTATTGTATGGAGTTGGTTGATGATAAACTCCAAACATTGATGTGGCAAGAATTCATGGAACCCTTCTTAAAGTATCGCTGCTAGAAACAGCCATAGACCGGATTTAAGAAGAATTTTTACGTCGTCAACAGAAGGGGAAACAATTGATGAGATCACTCACGTCTTCCTCGATAAAATGAAGTTCTGCCAAGAATTAACGAGAACGGAAATGATGAAGATCAGTCGTTACAGTGATACATTGAGGGCCGAGTCTAGGGAGTTTTTTACTCCATTGAAGTGTGAAACTCTGAATGAACTTATAAACCGGGCAAGCGATAGGGATATCGAGTTGAAGAGCCAGGAGGAACTAGGACATGAGAGGCCTATAGAAAGAAGTGCAACCCAAAGCCCCTCTAAAAAGCCAAGGTCGCATGACCATGCCAAGAAAGAAAGTTCGAAGGGTGGGGCCCCGGTTACAAGACTTGTGGGAAGCCCCACAAATGGGAATGCTTATTGGGCAAGAAAGGATGTTATAATTACGGACAAGAAGGACACTCGTTTTATAAACACCTAAATCTATCAAGGGTTTGCTATAATTGTTACTTGTCGGGTCATATAAAAGCATCATTTTGGAAATAAATAATCCCACCTAACTCAATTTGGCCGATAATAATCCCAAGTCGGTTATTGGCCGATAATAATCCGAACTGATCAATTTTTTTTTTTTGTAAAATAGTCCGCCATTAAAATAACTTAACAGAGTTAAGTTGTTTTCCGAATTAAAAACCGATGTTTTAGGTCTTTTATCCCAACCCACAAAAACGGTGCTTCGATTCGGGTGTTTAAACTTCCAATTAAAAAAATCAAGCCATTTTGAGCACAATTTCGAGGTAAGTTTTACATCAATCGACTCGTATCCTCGTTCTGATCAAAAGCCCTAAAACATCGGTTTGTAATTCGAAAAAAACGTAACTCCATTAAGCTATTTTAATGGCAGACTAATTTACAAAAAAAATTGACCAGTTCGGATTATTATCGGCCAATAACTGCCAATAACTGACTTAGGATTATTATCGATCTAATTTAGTTAGGTGGGGTTATTTATTTCCAACTCGCCTATTAAAGCAGAATGCCCAAAGCTTAAACAGGGAACAGGTAAGGATAGAAAGAAAGAAGAAGTTCCTATCGCTTGGGGAGGGATGATCCAGATTAAACATCGCATCCGTTCGAAAAGGTGTGATATAACTAAAACACAACTTGGGTTATTTCTCATTTGTTTAAACATCACGTCCCTTTGAAAATGTGTCATTTTACTTTAATCCATACAGTTTGAAAAGGTGTGATTTTACCAACTAGGGTCATACCTTTTCGTTTAAAAGTCGCGTCGTTTAGAAAATTATATTATAAACTTGGGCCATACCTTTTCGTTTAACAGTTGTGTTGGTTCAAAAATTATTTTATTCCTTTCATTTAAAAGTCGCGTCGCGTTAGTTATAAAATTATATTATAAACTCAGTTATACCCTTTCATTTAAAAGTCGTGTCGGTTAGAAAATTAATTATATATAACTACAAAAAGCAATTTGGGTTGCCTCTCTAGAATGAAAAGTGGTGACTTTTGAGAAAAAACCACACAAACATACCTCTTTGTAATACTACAAAAACCATCTACGGACACCACTTTAACTAAATTAATAGACACGTCTCCTCATTTTGTACCCTTTTGTTTAAAAGTCGCGTCTATTAACCGCTGGTTGACTGCTACCACTGGATTATTTGATAAAGTACAATTGGTTTTGAGATTATCAGTTCATATCATATTATCCTAATCTGAGGTTATAATATTCTGATTATTGAATATTACTAAACCAACACGTCGAAAAAGACACTATATCTCATGTTTGACGGTTACCGGTTGCCACCACTTGATTTGTTAAAAGGATAGTTTTTTTAGGCTACATGGTATGGGGATGATCCTCCACGTCATCGCCACATCACCATCCTTAGGAGGATGGTCCATCCCACAAATTTAGTGGAAATGGGAGGATGATCCTAGATGATCCTACCCCATCACTTTTTTTTAATCTTCCACTTTTTATAACATTTAACAAATAAATTAAAAAAAAATATTTTCATTAATATTAAATTTATCTACTTTTTAACATTTATTAAATAAGATATAAAAATAAAATCATAAATATTAAAAAGCAATACATAATATTATAAACCAAATATTACACTAAAACTAATATAAACTAATTCAACCCACCAAATAATACACTAAAACTAATATAAATTAATTCAACCCAGCCCAAAAGGCCCAGTAAAACTAATAAAAACTAATCATCCCCTATGGTTTAAAACTACTGCCGCTGCAAAAAAGCTCCAAATCTCTCCTCAACAATGGCAGTTACTATAACTTTATTTTGAATTTTTTTATTTTTTTTTATTCACACGGTCACAAAAGCCTCGAACCCCACCATTTTTTGTCTTTTTCTGGACAGTCTCAAACGTCTTCAACTCGATGCTCAAGACGGGGACGGAGAGGGGCGGCACGGTGTGTGGACCGTCGCCAGACCTGGACGGGGCTGGGACTAACCCCATACTATGACAACTGTGCTCTGTAATCGATGTATAATGTAAAACAATGTTGGTTATCAATAAAACAATGTGCTTTGGTGTTATTATATGTGTTTTGGTGTTATTATGTGTGTAATTGTGTTTGATGATTTAACGATTTGATTCGACTCCGATTTCAAGCTTTAAATCACTTTCAGGAAGGTTATACGCAAACTGGTGCGTAAACGCAGTTAGTTTAACGCGACAAACACTCCAGAATAGTGACATAGGCTTAACATACCTTAAATAACCTCCACATGACTTAGAAATAAGCTTTGGATGGTTTGGTGTGTTGAAATCAAGTTTGTTCGATCGCAGGGACTATTTGTGTCAAACTGTGAAACTATACCGATTTGTATAGTAACGAACATTCCTGAACTTGATCATAAGTTATACATACCCTAAATATCCTTTCAATAGGGACTAAAAGCGTCAAAAAGTGCACAAGTTTGCATTTTCGCGTATATCTTCCGTTCTGAATATATCCAGACATCCAAAAATTTATGTAATCAGTAAAATATTTTTATTTTAGTGATTGGCTTGATAAAATTCCATTCGTCGCTTAATTTGGATCATTTTTGCGTCTGTTACGACTTCCGTCGTAATTAACTGAACAACGCAATCGTACGGCCAAACGAACCGACATCCGACATATTTTTTAGCAGGTTTCATGTCCACAACATTTAGGCATCATTTTAGGACCTTAAAGTTGGCTTACGGGCCTTAAATGAGTTAAAATGAGCTTAAAACACTAATAGGGACTGAAACTGTATATATGAAAACTGTTGCTGATTTGCAGAGACGAGGCGGGCCGCGTAGCCCAAGCCTGTCTCTTACGCGGGCCGCGTGGGAACATCAGACCTGCACAGATTCATTTTCCAGCTGTTTCCAGCCATTTCCAACCCATTTTTCCACTTGCAAATGGTATTTCTGATACTATGGGCAATTCTAGGGGTGCCCATGGTTTGAGAAAACAATGGGCCCATGTGGAGGGCCTAGATCGAAGCTCGTTTCCGGATAAACGATCCTAACGGTTCTAGATTTCCTATATATACCCCCACCTTTCATTGTTTCAAAACCCGCATTTGATCTGATTTTGGCCCTCTAAGTTGGAGTATACACTTCATACATAAGGGTAAATTGGATCAAAACTTACGTGGACCCTTTGTAAGTATTCCTTCGTTCTTTTTATGCATTTTTAGCTTAAAAGTCAAACTACGTTTGACTTTCTGCATTGACCAGTTTATGGTCAATGCGAAGTTCGTTTGAACTTCATAACGTGAGCGTAATCACGATGGTTATAGTCCCTAGTGACTATACCTACTGATTACCACGTTATCTAGGCTTAGTGACGAGTCGTAGTTTCAGCCAAAATGCGTATTCTTGCGTATTTTGTAACCAAACTACTCTTGGGTATCAAAACCGAATGGGCGTAAGGTTGAATTTGCATCAACTGTGTTTGAGAAGCGTTCTCTTACGTGGTGGAATGGAGTGATGCGCGATAGGGGTGCCGAAGTGGCATTGGCACAAACATGGGAAGAGCTTCGAGCTCTCATGATGAAAGAGTTTTGTCCCCGTCATGAGATTCGAGCATTGGAACGAGAGTTTGACGATCTGAAACATGATGGGGGTGAACATCGTGCGTATACGGATCATTTTGAGGAGCTCAGTCTGTTGTGTCCCACTATGGTTACCCCATTGGAGAAAGCAATCTAGAGATATATCGATGGTTTACCCAAGTCCATACAGGATATTGTGACTGGCATTAATCCAACTACTGTTCGTCACGCGATCGAGTTGTCTGCTACCGTGACTGAGTCTCAAGTCAGGAAGGGTAAACTTACCCGCAAGGGTGATAAGAAGAAGTCGACCGATTCTGTCAAGGAAAAGGGTAAGGGTAAGAAAGGTGAGTCGTCGAAGAAGTCGAAAAAGCGAAAGGGTGCTCAGAATTTTGCAGTAACAGCTCAGAACCCTCAGAACCCACCGGCTCAACCGCCTGCGAAGAAAGTGTATGCTGGTACCGCACCTCACTGTTCTCGCTGCAACGGTCATCATATTGCACAACAAGCTTGTAAGCAATGCACAACGTGTGGTAAGCTTGGGCATCTGGCCAACATCTGTCGTTTGGGTCAGAATCAGGTTGTTCAGAATCAGGCTCCAGTTCAGGGGAATGCTGCTAGATTCCCACATGGTTCATGTTTCAATTGTGGAGAGTTTGGTCACTTCCGCAACAACTGCCCGAGGTTGGTGAATGCAAATGCGAATCCGAACGTGAATGTCAATGCGAATGTGAATCCCGCTCATGGACGAGCGTACAACCTGAATGCAAACGAAGCGAGGGCTGACAACGAGGTGGTCAATGGTACGTTTCTTGTTAACAATCGACCTGCATCTATTCTTTTTTATTCTTGTGCCGATAGAAGTTTTGTGTCGTTATCTTTTGAACCTTTGCTTGCGATACCTAGAACTAAACCGAGGAAACCCTTATCTGTCGAAGTTGCTACTAGTAAACCTCTTGTTCTCGATTCTGTTATTCGTAATTGTCAGTTAAACCTTGATAACCATCTTTTTCCCATTGACATCACACCGATGCGACTTGGGAGCTTCAATATTATCGTGGGGATGGATTGGTTAATCAAACATCATGCTGAGGTGGTTTATTTCGATAAGATTGTTCGTATTCCTCTTCCGTCTGGCGATGTTCTGGAAGTTCGTCGTGAGAAACCATCTGTGTGACAACCCTCATAATTACTTGTATCCGTATGATTTATTAATGATAATTAAAGTGCTTGATGACTGTGTTGAATTACTTAACTGCTTCTGATTACTGCGTCATATTTACATATGTTTGTTAACATACTAGCCTCGTGCAGAAAAGTTGACTAAATGGTCCTGAATATTTTCTTAAGTGTTAGGAATTAAAAGTGTTACAAAAATATATATAAAAGACACTTTACGGAATACTTAAACACTTTAACGGAACGGTATCTAACCGAATAACCGAACATTATCCGGAACACTAAATTTTGTCAAATACATTGTTTTATTATTTTTGGCTAGTCGTGATCCCCGTTTACCATAACACCCACTAAAAATCATATAACTAACATATATAATCTAGTTACTTGGAAACTAACTTATATTTACCATTTAGTTGAAAATGTTACAACCAACCCCCCCCCCCTAGAACCGAATTCGGTCCCATATGGACCCACCATATCATCAACCCAATATTCACACCATGCCTCCTTGATTACTTCCATTATTTAATTAGATGTTGCTTGATCTTCTACCCAAAATATGTAGTAGACATCTTATAAGTATGGAGTTCTAGATTCACTCATCATTCACAATCTTACACTCCCATCTTCACTCTCTCTCCCTCCCTCACGGTTACACCCACAACCGCCACCATCACCACCATTCCACTACCATCCTCTTCCATTTTCAAGTTCCATTCAAGACCTTAAGGTGGTACAAGGAAGCTTGCAACTTGTAGAGCTTCAAAAGGGTTTTGTCTTGCTTGTTCATCATCATTTCTCATCATCTTCTTCACTAGATTCTACCCTAGCCTTGTGCTAGTAGTAAGCTCTTGACAAACCCTTGTTCATCTTGTTTTTATGGCTAAAATATTGTAGTATGATACTTATGTTTAAAACACTAAAGAACAAGAACCAAGAAGATGAACATAAAGCTTTACTTGAAGTTTGTATAAAGATGAAATCAGGTTGGATTTGGGTTGGTTAAAGCATGCATGATGGTTGATTGTTGATTTCTTGATAAACCCGTTGTTAGGACATTTGTTGATACGATTTAGTAACGATTACACTATAAAGAAACATGTTGATTGACATTTTCAGCCATCTTCAACTGGCTGTAAACGGATCATAATAAATCGAAAAACTGAATTTCTAAAGCCTAAATTATGTATTTTCGAAAAACAGATCCAATGGAACTGGAATTGTAATTTTTCAAGGTAGTTTACTATTTTTAAAGTCCCGTTTTTTAACAGCAGCTAAAGCTGAGTTTTTACTGCAGTAAATGGGTGATATCTTTTTAGTCATAACTGGAAATTTATGTTGAATCAGCTCATGAAATTTGTACAGTAGATGAACACTGATGTATTTGTAATTCCCCCACTGGAAATTTGTAAATCGAACTTACAATAAATTTTTAATAAATTATTCCGTGGACTGCAGTCAGAAAATGATGAATCTGATTGCAGTCCGGTAAACGAATTTTTATAAAATATTGGTAATGAATTGTATCCCGATATTTTTACACAATAATATTTGGATCGTTTAAGACCTTCTATAAAAAGTTGGGAATTTTTGGAGTAAGTTAACTATTTTCTTAAAATCCCCGAATATAGCCCAGTTTTGAATATAAAAGCTGAAACGACATAAGTAGTAATTTGCGTGTCTAAATGTCGGGTAGGTTATCTGAGAATGATCTAACATGTCATATGTGTTATGTGCAATATCGTATGTTTGTTTATGAATGGGAATAGATGGGAAGTTTATATGGGCATTAACCGTTAAAGTGATGCATGTTATGTGATAGATGCGTGTAGGAACGTCGTGCTTATTTGAAACCACTAAATGACTAACTGGTAATCATATTAGGACGTGATTGACCGACCTTGACTGTTAGCTATTTTTGAGAGTCAAACCGAGCAACCGAGGTCAGTTCACACTCTTACTAAGCCATGGGATTCCCGGTGGTTTAGGAATGGGTTAAGAAACTAAAACGGAACCTACATATCCTCCTTGGGTAGGATATGTACGGCGATCCTCCATAGCTAGGATGCCAATATTAACCCTGCGTATTCTCCTTGGGTAGAATACATACATTTCGTCCTCCTTGGGTAGGACAACAACCTTAAAACTTACTAGACAAAACTCTATCATTCAGTCCCTCATCTTATATCGACTTAATCGCCGAGGCCAATGGCGAGCGGGTCAATAGTTAATAGCGCTATTAGGTTTAACAAACCTCACACCGTGCCAGTCGGACGGGCGTGTACTAATGGACTATGGCAAACTGTCAATGATGATAGAACATTGAGGTAGGGCACTTTATTGTTCGTCAGTTGTCGATATCAGTCTAGTGGTTCATACGGGGAAGCTGCCCACTGATTATGGATATGGTTTGGGTAATAAAGAAGGAATTGGTTAATCATACTTTCAACTACGGGGTAACCCCCATGGCAATTAAGCCAACGAAAGACAAACCATGTTTTCATAAACAACTTAAAACTAAGCAACCAAACGTGAACTCACTCAACGTTGTTGTTGACTCGTTGTTACATGCCTTACAGGTCGCTAGATGCTTATGGAGCTTGCACGAGGAGGTGGTCGTTGTGGAATATAGGTTGTTATGTCCCGTGCTAAACCTTTAATCCTTATGAACTTATTTAACCTATGTTTTGGATTTTAAACTTATGAACTATGGAACTTATGTTTTGGACTTACGTTTTATGCTTCCGCTGTTAACATTAAATCGGTTACTCTCTTTTGGTCACCAATCGTATTGTGGTTGGTTTTATTTACTTAATTATGTTGTTCAATATGATTGGTGGCTCGATCCTTGTCATGTCACGCCTCCAAGCGGTGGTACTCCGCATGGTGGATTTTGGGGGTGTGACAATCTGGTGGATTGAAGCTTATGTCGTGTACGAAAGCCCAAAGTTATTTGCGAAAAGGATATATTGCTTTCCTGGCACATGTCACCGAGGAGAAAGGCAAGAGCAAGAGTATTCAGGAAATTCCGATTGTTCGGGATTATCCAGAGGTGTTTCCTGATGAACTGCCTGGTTTGCCTCCAGTTCGTCAAGTTGAGTTTCATATTGACCTTGTACCCAATGCCAACCCAATTGCGAAAGCACCTTATCGTCTTGCACCGTCGGAGATGCAAGAATTATCGAAACAGCTTCAAGAGTTATCTGATAAAGGATTCATCCGACCGAGTTATTCACCGTGGGGCGCTCCTGTCCTCTTTGTGAAAAAGAAAGATGGATCTTTTCGAATGTATATCGATTATCGTGAGCTTAATAAGCTTACCATCAAGAATCGATATCCCCTACCTCGAATCGATGATCTCTTTGATCAGCTGCAAGGTGCTTCATGCTTTTCCAAGATCGATCTGCGTTCTAGGTATCATCAACTTCGTGTTCTTGAGGAATATATTCCCAAAACTGCTTTCCGCACGAGATATGGGCATTATGAGTTCCCTGTCATGCCTTTTGGTTTGACAAACGCCCCAGCTATCTTTATGGACTTAATGAATATGGTCTGTAAACCTTATTTAGACAAGTTCATCATTGTGTTCATCGACGATATTCTCATTTATTCAAAGTCTCGAGCCGATCACGAGCAACACCTTCGTTTGACCTTAGAACTCCTAAAGAAGGAACATTTTTTTTGCTAAATTCTCCAAATGTGAATTTTGGCTTAAAGAAGTTCAATTTTTTAGACATATAGTCAACGAGCAAGGTATTCATGTGGATCCCTGCAAAATAGCAGCTATTAAGGATTGGAACACACCGACGACACCTACAGAGATTCGATCTTTTCTTGGTCTTTGATGTGCGCAAAATGCAACATATAAATTACATCAAATGTGGCATAAAACTAACCTTTTTTTAGTACTAATGTTGGAAAAAGTGTGTTTTGTCTTCCTTTTGTATTTTCAGGATTAAAAGAGCTTAAATGAACAAAAGAAGCAAAAATGCAGCTAAATCTAACAATAATACAAGAAAAGGGAAGAAACGTCGCATGCCCGACCCCTCGACAGCATCTCCCAAAGCAAAAAACAAGAAGAAAGCTGAGCATGGGGTTGTGCCTAGCTCAACATGAGGCATGCCCAGCTCAACACGGGGCGTGCCATGCGAACACGGCCCCGTGCCAAGCGGACACGGGGGCGTGTTCAGGTGTCTGCAGAAAAGACAAAGTTGTAGAAGCTTCTATTCCCACACGGGGGCGTGCCCAGCTCAACACGGGGCCGTGGTCAACGCTAAGATTCGCAGAATCCAAGCAAATCTTGATAGTACAGATACGCTTCTGCACACGGGGCCGTGCCCAGCGGACACGGGGGCGTGGTCAACTAATGCAGACAAACTGCAATTAATGAAGGAAGAGAAAAGGGTGGACATGGGGCCGTGTCCAGGCTTCTATGCAGGCTATAAATAGGGGTGCTTTGTTCAGTTCAAAGACATCCCTTGGCACACCACCTCTCTCACACTTCACCCACCACCATAACACCATCATCCAGCACCATCATCCATTGTCCATCATAGAGTGTGTGAGTCGTCTCGGGATCCAAGATTGATCGTAAGAGTTCTTGACAATCAAAGCCATGTTTGCCTAAGTCTCTTACATCACTTAGTGACGACAAAGTGTCTAGTGTAATACTTTTTATTTTTAATCTTTTCGCACTTTTTACTTGGTTATGTATTAATGACTTTAACAACTAGTTTTTTATGTTGAAGGTGATTCTTCCTTATCGTTTGTCTATGGTGTCTTGGCATTATTTTAATGTCTATATAAAATAAAAGATTTTCACCATTCATATCTCCACGGTCCATATGGAGGTATGTTGGCTACCAGGTCGGGGGTTAAGGGAACGGTTTGGTAAGAGTCTTGCCTTGTTCAATGTATAGATCCTGCAACGACCTGGGTCAAATTTAGTAGGACCTCCTTCAATACCCACCGGTATTGGATGGCGGGGGTCCTAACTCTTTGATCCCCTCATATGTAAGCTACTATTAATACTTTAACCCGGCTACTTAGGAATGTATCCCTGCTGACTCAGACTACTTAGCCGAGGGTAACATCACCTTCAAAAGAAGGGCCTACCATAATATGCATTAATAACTTAATTAATTATCTTTCAATAATCCAACCCTTTAGGATTGTATCCTTGCTGACTCAAACTACTGGGTTGAGTGTAACGTCACCTTCAAAAGAGGGGCCTACTACAATAACTAAGGTAATCAGTTAAATAGTGCAAAAGTGCGGAAATAATCAAAGGTTACACTAAACACGAGTCGGAGCCAAGTGATTCATCTTGTCTATCTGTTTTTGTTTTTATTTTTATTTTTATTTTTATTTTTCAGCATTTTAGTTAGTTTTTATTTTTCTAGTTTAAAACATTTTTCTAAACTTTTGATTTGATTAGATGTTGAGGATAAACCGGTACTAAAAGCTCTTGTGTCCTTGGACGACCTCGATATCTTGCCAACACTATACTACGCTCACGATGGGTGCACTTGCCCATATGTGTGTTTAGTGTTAGTAAATATCGTGTTTTATAAATTTAAAACTTGGCTAAAAAGTGTTAAAAATGGCTTAATAATTACATTAAAAACTAACAACACTCACGCACATCAAGTTTTTGGCGTCGTTGCTGGGGACACAAGGATTTTAAGAAAGTTTAAAATCGACGGCCTAATCAGTTTTCCAAAACCTTTTTAAAACGCGTGCATATTTTTCTGCATTTTAGTTTAGTTTTGCATTTACAGTAAGTTGAACACGGGCCGTGCTCACTAAACACGGGGCCGTACTGCACATTTTTCATAAAACACCCAGATATAGAGCTTGAACACCGGGCCGTGCTCACTGAACACGCCCCCGTGCTCATAGAAATTAGTAACTTTAATTAAAACGCCCAGATACATATTCGAAACACGGGGTCGTGTCCACTGAACACGGGGCCATGTCCAGCCTCTCTTTTCGTTTTTATTTTTGTTTTCTGATCTCGAGACTTGGTTGTGGTCTGCTGAGTGATTCTTATGGATCAATACTCGGTAGGTTACAACTACACCTATGAGGAGGATGATTATAGGAATAACTATAGCACTAATTGTGGTGACCCGCACTCGGTTCAATATTATAACTTATATCAACCATCCACTCCATACACCTACTATGAAAAGCCCAGGTACGAGCCAACAACTTCATACACATCCTATGAAGACCAAAGGTATGAACCTTCTCCCTCATACTCATATTTTGATGAACCAAGGTATGAGCCTTCTTACTCCTACTTTGAGGAACCAAGATATGAGCCACCACCTTCATATGCTTACTATGAGGAACCATGGCGTGAACAACCCACCTCATATGGGTATTATGAAGAACAAAATTACGACCCTTATCCATCATATGCTTACAATGAAGAACAATGGTGTGAACCATCTACTTCATATGGGTATTATGAGGAACAAAGAATCGAACAACCGGATTCAAGCTTTGAAAATCCCAATCCTTTTTCTATAACCGAAGTGACCGATAGGATATTAGAACACCTTAGAGTTATCGATCGATATATAAAAGAATCTCGCGCAAGGGAAGAGGAGTCACGCGCAAGAGAAGAATTAAATAAAGAAGAGATAACTAAAAGTGTAAAAATGGAAGAACAAATAAGTGAAAAACTGACACATGAGTTAAACAACGAAAAAGGTGAGTCCGACAACACTAAAATTCAAGAAGAGTCTAATTTTGAAGAAATTAATCTCTTGTCACCTTCTTTTGAAAATCATTGTTTAGTTCCAACTCATGCTAAGTTTTTAAAAGAGTTAAACACTAACACTAAAATTGACGAAACGGTAAGTGTTAAGTTAACTAAAGATCAAACCTCGCTAATAAAAGAAGACCCATTTGAAATCAATATTACACCGGTTCCATGTTTTTTTCAAAATTCGTTTATTAGTAATGTCACAATCGATAAAGATCTTTGTGTTAACATAATACCCAACTACATTTTCGAAAAATTAAGTATTAGTGATTTTTCTCCACTTCAAATACCCATTTTTCTATCTAATCGGAAAGTAATAAAATCAATCGGTGTAGTTGAGGATGTCTTGGTTCAAACAAATCAAATGGTAATCCCAACCGACTTTGTCATCCTTGATGACGCTCCTCTAGTGTTGGGACGCCCCCTTTGTAAAAATCCACGAAGCTTTGAAAAACCGGAAGCGCAACAATCTACCTATTCAATTAGGGGCATTCAAAAAAAGTGTCGACCTTGAGCGATCAATGAAATATCCATTCGGCAATGACGACCCCCTAATTGAAGATGAGCCAGAACCACCTGATAAGGTGGGTCTAGCCAATGACCCTTATAAACGTGGCGCACCACAGAGGCATTCCGCGGAACTATCTGTAGTTTTAGTTTAGATTAACTTTTACGTTTTCTAGTTTAGTTTTAATTTTCAGGAATAAAACACACTCGGGATGATGGAGGTTACTAAGGGAAACTTGAACCCACACCCCATGCACAAAAACAGAGCCTCCCAATGATTTTTCTTCATTACAGCAAGTTCATCACGGGGCCGTGCTCACCCCAACACGCCCCGTGCCCAAGGTTCTGCAGAAAATGTCCAGTTCAGGTAACTGGACATGGGGCCGTGCTCACTGAACACCACCCCGTGTTCAGCTACCCAGTAACATAAAATCTTGTTTTTAACCCACTTTTACACATTTTAATCAACCGAAAAACTTATTTTTGGGACACATTGAGGACAATGTGTAATTTAAGTGTGGGGGGATGCTAAAACCTTGAATCTCGCAATTCCTAAAAACAATCCTTACACAAAAACTCTATTGGAACCGCTAATCACCCCAATTTTTTTCAAAAATTTTCATTTTTTTTACTTGTCTTGGTTTAATTTGGGAATAACAAGTTCTAAAAAGGTTATATTTTTACAAATTTACAAACGATCACGTCGTGATAAAAAGAACCAACATAAGAAAATTATGAAACGGCATGACAAATCTAGTTAAAATTTGATTATATATACTTGATCACATTAAAAACCCATTCCCACAAAAAGTGAGTTTTGAGCCTTTATTCAGCATACAAATACATATCTTTAAATCAAATGCTCATTTTTCGTTTCTTGTGTGAATAGCCGCTTGGTTTCTTACAACTTTAGAACTTGCCACGATGATACATTCCCGGTCCTTACCAACTTAAACCCGAGTAAGTAAATGACGGAGGCATTAGGACTAACCCTTTTTATTTCTACACCATTATTTTTCTTTTTTTTACCACCTACCCAAAATCCCCCTAGTTAACCTCTTTGAGCCTAAACCTTTTCATTTCTTAACCCAAAAACAAACACCCTTTTACCCACCAAAACCTTTTTATTTTTAACCCTTTGTTTTAGTAACAAGCTCGGTTTTTCTTATGACTTTCAAAAAAAAAAAAACAATTTTACTGTGATGATGAAGCAAAAAGAAATAAACAAACAAGTTTATCAAAAAAAACTTTGTTTGAATTATAGCTTCATCAAAAAAATTTACAAAAAATAAAAAGTCTTACGAAAACCGAAGCTTTTTACGCCTTTTGCCCTTTTCCTAACCACTAACCCAACCACCTACCTTTAACCTAAGCCTAACCCTACACCCAAATGTCCTCTTGATATTTACAAAGCTGTATAGTTAAAAGGAGGAGGATTGATCGCTTGGCAAGCCTATGGTAGGAGTAAGTTCCATGCCGCTCTCGAGTGATTCACAAAAATACATCTTCGGCCGAGTGTTGAGTGATCCCTCGTGAGGCATGTGAACTTGTATATAAATGGAATTTTTAAAAATGCATGTTATGCCTTAATAAGTAATTTATTTTATGTAATGTTGTATATAAATCATGACGAATAGGATTGTAAATAAATAAAAATAAAACCTAATAAAAAATCTTGGAAATCCCGACACTCTATGACAAGCCCTAAAACCTTCTCTTCTACCCATTCCATTTGGGACTGTAAGCCACATTATAAAGAGTTTTGCTTGAGGACAAGCAAAGATTCAAGTGTGGGGGTATTTGATGTGCGCAAAATGCAACATATAAATTACATCAAATGTGGCATAAAACTAACCCTTTTTTAGTACTAATGTTGGAAAAAGTGTGTTTTTGTCCTCCTTTTGTATTTTCAGGATTAAAAGAGCTTAAATGAACAAAAGAAGCAAAAATGCAGCTAAATCTAACAATAATACAAGAAAAGGGAAGAAACGTGGCATGCCCGACCCCTCGACAGCATCTCCTAAAGCCAAAAACAAGAAGAAAGCTGAGCATGGGGCTGTGCCCAGCTGAGCATGGGGCTGTGCCCAGCTCAACACGGGGCGTGCCCAGCTCAACGCTAAGATTCGCAGAATCCAAGCAAATCTTAATAGTACAGATACGCTTCTGCACACGAGGCCGTGCCCAGCGGACACAGGGGCGTGGTCAACTAATGCAGACAAACTGCAATTAATGAAGGAAGAGAAAAGGGTGGACACGGGGCCATGTCCAGCGGACACGGGGCCGTGTCCAGGCTTCTGTGCAGGCTATAAATATGGGTGCTTGGTTCACTTCAAAGGCATCCCTTGGCACACCACCTCTCTCACACTTCACCCACCACCCACCACCACCATAACACCATCATCCATTGTCCATCATAGAGTGTGTGAGTCGTCTCGGGATCCAAGATTGATCGTAAGAGTTCTTGACAATCAAGGCCATGTTTACCTAAGTCTCTTACATCACCTGGTGAAGACAAAGTGTCTAGTGTAATACTTTTTATTTTTAATCTTTTCGCACTTTTTACATGGTTATGTATTAATGACTTTAATAACTAGTTTCTTATGTTGAAGGTGATTCTTCCTTATCGTTTGTCTGTGGTGTCTTGGCATTATTTTACTGTCTATATAAAATAAAAGATTTTCACCATTCATATCTCCACGGTATAGATCCTACAAGGACCTGGGTCAAATTTAGTAGGACCTCCTTCAATACCCACCGGTATTGGATGGCGGGGGTCCAAACTCTTTGATCCCCTCATATGTAAGGTACTATTAATACTTTAACTCAGCTACTTAGGACTGTATCCCTGCTGACTCAGACTACTTAGCCGAGGGTAACGTCACCTTCAAAAGAGGGGCCTACCATAATATGTATTAATAACTTAATTAATTATCCTTCAATAATCTGACCCTTTAGGATTGTTTCCTTGCTGACTCAAACTATTGGGTTGAGGGTAACGTCACCTTCAAAAGAGGGGCCTACTACAATAACTAAGATAATCTCTTAAATAGTGCAAAAGTGCGGAAATAATCAAAGGTTACACTAAACACGAATCGGAGCCAAGTGATTCATCTTGTCTATCTGTTTTTATTTTTATTTTTAGTTTTCAGCATTTTAGTTAGTTTTTATTTTTCTAGTTTAAAACCTTTTTCTAAACTTTTGATTTGATTAGACGTTGAGGATAAACCGGTACTAAAAGCTCTTGTGTCCTTGGACGACCTCGGTATCTTGCAAACACTATACTACGCTCACGATAGGTGCACTTGCCCATACGTGTGTTTAGTGTTAGTAAATATCGTGTTTTATAAATTTAAAACTTGGCTAAAAAGTGTTAAAAAGGGCTTAATAAATACATTAAAAACTAACAACACTCACGCACATCAGTCTTGCTGGATATTATCGACGTTTCATTTCGAATTTCTCGAAGATCGCGGTTCCACTCACTGCTTTGACTCAGAAGAATAAGCCTTTTGAGTGGGGACCAAAGCAAGAAGAAGCGTTCCAAACGCTGAAACAGAAGCTCTGTGATGCTCCTGTTTTATCTCTACCTGAGGGAAACAATGATTTCGTTGTCTATTGTGACGCGTCGAATCTAGGACTTGGTTGCGTTCTTATGCAACGAGGTAAAGTCATAGCTTATGCGTCAAGACAGCTGAAAGTTCACGAGAACAACTATAAGACTCATGATCTTGAGTTAGGAGCTGTAGTTTTCGCGCTTAAAATCTGGAGACATTATCTTTATGGAACGAAGTGTGTGGTTTTCACAGACCACAAAAGTCTCCAGCATATTCTAAATCAGAATGAGCTAAACATGAGGCAACGACGTTGGGTTGAGCTCTTAAGTGATTATGATTGCGAGATTCGCTACCATCCTGGTAAGGCGAATGTCGTAGCTGATGCGCTTAGTCGAAAAGAGCGAGTCAAGCTTCATTCTGTTCGCACTCTATCTGATCTTCAAACTCGTGTCCATCAAGCTCAACAATTTTGTGTTACACAAAATTTTATAGTTAAGGAATTACCACATCAGCTTGAGCTTAAGCTCGAAAGGAAAGATGATGGTTTACTATATTTTAAGGATCATTTGTGGATTCCGAAACAAGACGATCTCCTCACTTTAGTGATGGACGAATCTCACAAGTCTCGAAATTCTATCCATCCTGGTGCTGATAAAATGTACAAGGATCTCCGTACTCAGTACTGGTGGCCTGGTATGAAAAAGGATGTTGCCTTGTATGTATCAAAATGCCTAACTTGTCTCAAAGTCAAGGCTGAACATCAACGACCTTCTGGTTTGCTTGTACAACCAGAGATACCGGTTTGGAAGTGGGAGAATATTGCAATGGATTTCATCACTAAGTTACCGCGTACATCTAAAGGTCATGATGCTATTTGGGTTGTTATCGATCGATTAATGAAATCAACTCATTTTATTCCAATTCGCGAGGATCTATCTGCTGATAAACTTGCAAAGATTTATGTTGATGAGATAGTATCTCAACATGGTGTTCCTTTGGATATCATTTCTGATCGTGATGCTCGATTTTCATCTCATTTCTGGAAGACCATGCAATCTGCTTTGGGAACCCAACTAAATCTAAGCACTGCTTATCATCCCCAAACAGATGGACGATCTGAGAGAACGATTCAAACTTGGAGGATATTCTTAGAGCATGTGTGATAGACTTTGGTGGTAATTGGGATTCTCATCTTCCATTGATCGAGTTCTCTTACAACAACAGTTATCATGCTAGTATTAATATGGCACCATTTGAATCTCTCTACGGTCGAAAATGTCGTTCACCTGTCTGTTGGAATGAAATCAGTGAAGCTCAGCTTACTGGACCTGAGCTCATTCTAGAAACAACAGACAAAATCAAGAAAATCCGCGATAATCTTGTGACAGCTCGAAGCCGTCAAAAGAGTTATGCGGATATGCGGCGCAAGCCCTTAGAATTTCAAGTCGGCGATCGTGTCCTACTCAAGGTGTCATCTTGGAAATGAGTGGTGAGATTTGGAAAGTAAGGAAAACTCGCACCTCGATATGTTGGACCATTTAAGATTGTGGAAAGGATTGGGAAGGTTGCCTATCGACTAAAGCTACCTCCAGAGCTTGGAAATATTCATCCGACTTTTCACGTGTCCAATTTGGGAAAGTGTTTAGCTGATGCCGATCTTCACATTCCTCTCGACGAGATTCAAATCAATGAAACGATGCACTTTGTTGAGAAACCTGTGGAGATAACGGACCGTGCATTCAAACAGTTGAAGAACAAACTGATTCGATTAGTTAAAGTTCCCTGGGAATCCAAACGTGGCCCAGAGTTCACTTGGGAACGTGAGGACCAGATGAAGACGAAGTATCTGCATTTGTTTTCATAAACTTCCTCTAGTTAAAATTTCGGGACGAAATTTCCTGAAGTAGGGGAGACTATGACAACTGTGCTCTGTAATCGATGTATAATGTAAAACAATGTTGGTTATCAATAAAACAATGTGCTTTGGTGTTATTATATGTGTTTTGGTGTTATTATGTGTGTAATTGTGTTTGATGATTTAACGATTTGATTCGACTCCGATTTCAAGCTTTAAATCACTTTCTAGAAGGTTATAAGCAAACTGGTGCGTAAACGCAGTCAGTTTAACGCGACAAACACTCCAGAATAGTGACATAGGCTTAACATACCTTAAATAACCTCCACATGACTTAGAAATAAGCTTCCGATGGTTTGGTGTGTTGAAATCAAGTTTGTTCGATCGTAGGGACTATTTGTGTCAAACTGCGAAACTATACCGATTTGTATAGTAACGAACATTCTGGAACTTGATCATAAGTTAAACATACCCTAAATATCCTTTAAATAGCTTAGAAATAGGCTTTGAGGGGTTCGGTATGCTAAAATAAACTTATTTGATCAGTAGGGACTAAAAGCGTCAAAAAGTGCACAAGTTTGCATTTTCGCTCATATCTTTCGTTCTGAATATGTTTCCGGACATCCAAAAATTTATGTAATAATAAAAATACTTTATTTTAGTGATTGGCTTGATAAAATTCCATTCGTCGCTTAATTTGGATCGTTTTTACGTCCGTTACGACTTCCGTTGTAATTAACCGAACAACGCAATCGTACGGCCAAACGAACCGACATCCGACATATTTTTGAGCATATTTCATGTCCACAATGTTTAGGCATCATTTTAGGACCTTAAAGTTGGCTTAACGGGCCTTAAATGAGTTAAAATGAGCTTAAAACACTAACAGGGACTGAAACTGTATATATGAAAACTGTTGCTGATCTTCAGAGACCAGGCGGGCCGCGTAGCCCAAGCTTGTCTCTTACATGGGCCGCGTGGGAACATTAGACCTGCACAGATTCATTTTCCAGCTGTTTCCAGCCATTTCCAACCCATTTTTCCACTTGCAAATGGTATTTCTAATACTATGGGCCATTCTAGGGGTGCCCATGGTTTTAGAAAAGAATGGGCCCAAGTGGAGGGCCTAGATCGAAGCTCGTTTCCCGATAAGCGATCCTAACGGTTTTAGATTTCCTATATATACCCCCACCTTTCATTGTTGCAAAACCCACATTTGATCTGATTTTGGCCCTCTAAGTTGGAGTATACACTTCATACCTAAGGGTAAATTGGATCAAAACTTACGCGGACCCTTTGTAAGTATTCCTTCGTTCTTTTTATGCGTTTTTAGCTTAAAAGTCAAACTGCGTTTGACTTTCTGCATTGACCAGTTTATGGTCAATGCGAAGTTCGTTTGAACTTCATAACATGAGCGTAATCACGATGGTTATAGTCCCTAGTGACTATACCTACTAATTACAACGTTATCTAGGCTTAGTGACGAGTCGTAGTTTCGGCCAAAATGCGTATTCTTGCGTATTTTGTAACCAAACTACTCTTGGGTATCAAAACCGTTTGTTTTGATACCGAACCTGTTTTCTAACTTAACTAAACATGTTTTAGCATGTTTAGCTCGTCACTTTTAGTTTAGTTCTTGTGTAGAGTCGTAAGTCAAGCGGACTAAACACCCGCTTAGACTTTCGAACTCGACCCGTTTGGTCGATCATTAGGATCCGACCAAACATGTTTAGTGACCATAGTAGCATAGGGAATAACCTTCCGAGGTTATACCTTATGGTCACTTAGGTTTAATTAGTTGTATGATAGGTAGTTTATATGCCTTAGGTAAATGACCAAAATGCCCTTTTCATGCATAATTGATAATTAAGCATATGTAACATAAACTTTTGTCACTTAATTGATTATGCAACATATTTAAACATGTTTAGGCATATAATACTTGTCATAGGGCTAGTTAAACGTCTCGAACGCGCATTTGCGCGAACGACGCGTTAAAGTAGCATAAGCTACCTTAATGGGTCGCAATGGGTCGAAAACACTTAGGTTAGGTTCCGATTTAGGATGTAGGCTTTGTTAAACCATATCACATGAGTTCCAACACTCATTTGGTTTACAAGACCTCATTCTATCCGATCTTCCGATTTAGGTGTCTATTGTTTGACTAGTGATTCGATTACTAGGTGCTGCTTGATTTCTCTGGTTTACTTGAGTTTGTTGAAGTTCTATTGATTGAGGATACTTTGCACTTCATGTGAGTACATAGTTCCCCTATTTTACTGTTTTCGATTGTTTTGGGGTGATTCATATGTGTTAAATGATTTCGATGTTTTAACGATGGTTTTCGAAAACGATTTAAAATGGTTTATATTAAATTAATTAATAACGATTTCGATAAAGTGAATAAACTTGTTGGTTGTAGTTAGATAACGAATGACATTCATTAGCATTGATCAAGCCGACCAGTATTAGGTTATGGTACCATAGGATCTGACAAATCCCGTTATCGTACTACACCCATGGTTATGTGTGGGTTAGGTGGGTAATGACTGAATCTGATTATTAACTTACCCTTTGGTGGTTAGTCAATGCAAGAAGCGAGATAGTCGAGTCATGAAGGTTTGAATGTTATTAGCGAGAAAACCAAAAATAGTTTTCACAATTAAAACGAGGATGATTTAAACGATTTAAACAAGTTAACGATTTGGAAACGATTTGAACAAGAATAAACGAGTTGGATAAACGATTGGTTTTTGGTTAAGTGTTTAGATAACGGGACGGGTGTAATGTGATGAAAACATGGTAGATACGCCGCTGGTACTTCTTATATATAAGTGTTTTCAACATGTTACATACCGTGGAGTTATTTAGTTCACTTGGGTAAACGATTTTGAAACGATGTCACATAACGATGTTTTCGAAAGGATATAAACCATACGAGATTTATTAAATGAGTTAATACGAAATGTTTTACAATTTGGTTTACTAAAACAAATGTTTTTGGGTTAAGAATCATGGCTACGAGGTTTTATAAATTATAACCCGCTTGATTTGAGTTGGTTAATTTCGTTGCAATATTATACTCTTTTCAAAACAAGGTTTTTAATAAGGTATTGCAACATGTAAACTAGCCATGAATCCGACACACTTATAAAACCTATGTGCTCGCCAGCATTTCTTTGCTGACTTTGTTTTTACATATGTTTCAGGTGATGTTGATTGCTAGGATGCATGAGTCACATAGGATCTGGACGAGGCCTTAGTGACATAATAACAGTGATAGTCTATATGTAACTTGTTTGTTTCGTGTTAAAACAATGTAAATGAATAAATGAATAAATAAAACGAAACTCTTTTTGTATCCATGGTTGTGAAACAATAATTCTGTTACAACACTCCCCGACGTTTCCGCCACGATTTGTTGTTTTACGTGGTCGGGGTGTGACACATACCGTCCAGCCTTATAAATTTATCACACATTATCATATCCTATCATTAATTATTCTTATTTGATTATCAAATCATATCACTAATTATTTTTATTTGATGAAGTATAAAGGTACACTTCCTTTGACTCTGTTCATTCGATTCAACCATCTTAAATTCCATTTTCAATCGCTTAACTTGAATCAAAACAAATCCTCTTGAATGATAGTTAGTGTAATATTTATGTCTATTACTCTTCTCATACATATGGTTATAATACGTATTTTCTTTCTACACTTTGTTTTTCTGAATCAATGATTTAGTGTTTTTCATTTTCCCCTACATTGTATTGCACTTAGGGTAAATTGGTTCATTGCCTCTCCTCGAATCACAATTAGGGTAAAAGTGCACTCTTCTCATATATATGCAATTGACGTTTAGACTAATCATAGTGCTTTACTTAATCAGGTTATGTCAAGAATGCCAAACGTTAATTGAAAATCATGACTAGATTAAGCTTCTTAGCAATGCATGGAATAACTTAAACACCACATTGAAGGTACACATCTAAAATGCCAAATCATGGAGCCCTTTCTTTTTTTATTTCTTTAACAATAAAAATAAAATTAACGTCACTATTAGGATGTAGAAGGGATGATGTCAATTTCTGTTGAAGCTGCTGGAGCGCATGATTCTTTAAGTGACGATAAAGAGCTCATCAACACATATGAGATAGGAATGGAATGTTACACAACGTTAGAAGTTATTTGAAACATGATGTCTTGATTATTCATTAGTTTTTTGTTTTCTTTTTTATAATTTTTAGAGGTTAACAACACTTGATGGAAAGAGGAGGTTTGCATTAGCGGTTGCTGGATCTCATAAAGAGGTGGTTGGCAGACTAATTTTTTTATGTATTTTTATATACCTGTTTGACGTTCGTGAAAAGTGTCGAGCAAAACTTTATGTTGAACTGGGCTTTCTTTGGTGTTGGTGGAAAAAGTGCATATTGTTGTCTTGATTTTACCATATTTGTTGGATATGGCAGCTAATGTTACTGATTATACACTATATGAGGCATTTAGAGCTCATTATTAATCTGTAAAGAGTGACAATTTATAATTGAGCAGATGGCAGGACCCACAAAAGGTCATGGATTTGTCAAGTTTGGATATTAAACTGAACAACTATGTGGTCTGAAAGGTACATGTTTCAGATGTAATTTGAATATCAAATTCATGTTCGTGTTTACTTTTTACAACTTTGTGATGTGTTTTTTATTTTTATTTCTACGTGTTAGTTCTTTTTCGCCCTCGGTTTGTTAGAATCGTGTTCTTCAGTTCGGTTCATTAGTTTTGCATTTCATTTTCGATTCTCGCGCTTGCAGCCATATTATTTAGGGCTTTGAGTAATTTTGGGCATTAGATACTCGTGATGTACCAAACATGCAAAAGTTTATAACAACTGTTTTATCAAAGTGGATAGCATTGCTTAGGTCAATTTTACATAATAAGCCATTAAATTCATTTCTTCAAGGTAATGTTATGCTTTGAGTTGATTACCTTTTTTTATTAAGTCTAATAATATTGGTTATTTCTTTTGACATCCAATTTGAAAGGAAGGCCAGCGTTTGACAGCCAATTTGAAAGGAAGGATGATGAGAGCTTAAGAAAATGGAAGGAACAACTTTTTGGCAATGTTGATATCAATAATGTTGGAGATATTTTTAATATTTCGGAATTTTTATTAATTGTTTGAATGTGTCAAATGGTGTAATTCATGTACTGGAATGTGCTAAATATAAATGCATGTACACGCATGCATAAGGCCATTTCAAAATGTGCTAAATATAAGTATTAGTTTGCATTAAAATTAAAATTAGAAAATGATAAACATGTTCATGAGCATAACACACGTACATAACTAACTACATGTTCCAAAATTGTATGAATAAAAAAAGTTAAAATGCCCAGTTCGGGTTACTTGGCAGGTTATAAGTTCCAAATCGTATGGAATCGTTAACAAGTAAGCCATCAAAACTGAACTGCTATGATCTCAAGCTGGCCAAATCGGCGAGTTGCTATGCTTTGGACCATTGCGTCGTTTTCTACTGTTTATGAACAACCCACATGTGTTCTGATTTTCATATCATTCAGAAAATGTTAGGAGACTTGCAAAATGATGAGATGATGATCATTATGTTGTGATTTGTAGGAACATCCTCCATGGTAGTGATGGTCCAGAAACCACCAAGGATGAAATCAACTTATGGTTCAAACTAGAGGAGTTGATGACTTACACAAGCAACCAAGAAAAGTAGGTCTATGGAGTTAAATAATGGCATTTATTTTCTCTTAGTTGGTAGTCTAAACAAATGTGATCAAAGTAAACAAAAACCATGAAATTTGATTTTGCTTCTCTCATGTATTTTGTATTTTGCAGGTGTTATGAGTTGTTATGATGAACGAAACATGATGCAGAGACTTTGATGTTTGATTATCACAGGCAACACGGAATAGATAACATGTTACAGTTGCATACGTATAATAATGGTTGATTTAATTAAATGTGTCTCTAATTCTTTTTATTTATTTTTTTTTTGAAATTAGAATCGCTCTTATTATGCATCGATCATGGATGAATATTGACAGTGGGCGTGTCATAAGTAATTAGAATCTTTGGTTGATGTGCGTGCTTGGATCTTACGATTAGATCATATTTCAAATATTAGCTCTTTTGACTTTTTAGCTTTGACTTTTGATATTACTATTAATACTATATATGTTTTACGTTTTATATATGTATATATAAATTATGTATGATATAAAATTACTGATATCACACCGCAGTAACCTTATATCTCAAATATCGGCCCTTGACCGCTATTTGATTTTGGACCACTATAAATATTAGACTTATTATTAACTTTTCTGCCTACTGGACAATGACTTTGAATGTCAATATATATATATATATATATATATCAAATCCCCAACAATCTAAATGAACCGATAATTACTTACTAATTAATATAATAAAACGTTACTAAAACTACCCGCGTTTTACACGGGTCCGACTACTAGTTTGTTTTATTTGACAAAGAACACATCTTTTTTCTGATTAGTTTTGATCTCCCTTAACAATAGGAAATCTTCATTTATTGATTACATTTATTATGTTCTTATTTTGAAACAGTCGGTAGACAACATATGTTTATACTTAGGCATTTTTATGTTTTCCTTTCCATGATATTCATGTAATGACAAAAAAAAAAGTTAAAACTTTATAAAAACATTATATTTAATTTATTCTTTTGTGGTTTATTACGTTAATAAAACGGACAACATTTTATACTTAGGCATTTAACATACACTTGAAGTTTGTTATGATTATCTTTGTTATAATTAAAGTTGTTTTCTTTGCAAAAATTATACAATTTGGTTGATAATCAAAATATTTTTATGTTTTCCTTTCTTTGTTGTTCAGCATGTAATAACAAAAAAAAAATTAGAGCTTTATAAGAACGATTTTTCTGAGTGTAATTGCGGAAGATGATATAGATGGACCTGATGAAATATGATATCCTTTAGAGAACATATGTGTTCTTAGATAAAATACGTGTTATTGTGTTATTTGTAAAATCAAAAAGGTTAATTGAGTTTGAAACCTCTGTTGAAAATAATTTGCACAACGAAAACATTGGTTTATGAATTTTGACTATTATCAGTCCTTTAATGAAACTCTAAGAACTCTGCCTATATTTCAAAGAAATAAATAACATTTATGTGATCGAAACCGGGATCATGATTTGTGCTGAACCTTTATGTTTGGTACAAAAAATTAACAGATATCGAAACCGGGATCATGGTATTGGTATACATCGAGTTTCTATGAATATGTCTTTTGATAACCACTTTGACTTTTACAAAATCAAATATGCTTTGTTTGGGTGTTGATTCTTTATCACCCAAAAACCTTTTGAAATGTGCATCTTAGTTATACAATTTAATGATACATAAATCTGATTAAAGAAAATATCAAAGTGGCTTACATTTATGTGACTAGAATGGAGATCCAGATTGCGCATGGATAATGGTTATTATTGTTTTCTTATGACAGGTATTCGTCTACAACCCATCGCAACGCGCGAGTTGTGTCAACTCGTATTATACTATTGGTAATTCCACCTTAGTTAACTTAGTCCAGGAGAAGACATTTACTAGCAATTTAGATTATTTCGTGTCTCACTAGGTTTATCAATCAACCAATCCCTATATACAAATCAAATATTTATATCAAGCATAGAGTTAACAAGTTGTAATCCTACTTACTTGAATGATAATTATGTTTAAGGATTTGAACGGGTGTTAGTCATATATGCATGTGATTTATAGCCGTTTTAGTATGATCAATTTTGCGTTGATTCGTTGGTTATTTATACTACGCCCAAGACCATGTCTAGTACACAATAGGTATTTAAGGTCAGACAATTGATGCTTAAGTACATGGATCACGCTCTAGGTCAGTAGTAGGATCAAGATAATTTAACTCTGCAACACAACAATAAAATCTGAAACCAAAAGTGATTGCGTGTTTCTTACTTTCGTAACGAATTCCAACTCTCTGGTTTTTTGTGTGCTTTTTGCTTTCTAATATCATTTATGTTTATTTAATTCAACCAATCCTCAATCAACTTTTGCATTTTTTCTATAGCTAAACAATACCTGAAATACTATCCCACTCTAATATGAATACGATACCTTATTTACCCAAGCATCCAAGGTTATTAATATTTTTGCATGACATGACTAGGGTATTCAGTTGATAATCCAAGATGGATCATTCAGCTTTAAGATGTGACAACACATTAACAAACAAGCTTCCCCACCAACATTTAAGAGCATAAAAACGTTTATAGTGTGGATAATTATTAACCTCTAAATAAAACTAAAAGAGAGCATCAACGTATTTTCCTAGCACTTGATTTACGAGGATGGTGTATCCTTTGTTTGTAGGGTGATAGCTATCCCAGAATAGATATTTTGAATCATCAGGACAGGTAGGGAGCAACTTGTTACACAAAATCGCAACCTCTATAGTCCCCGTGCCACAACAACCTCTGTCCACAACTTCTATTCCTGAAGTATGAAAGAATGAAATCGTTAAACCAACTAATACAAGATAGTTAAAAAAGTATGACTACCGTGATCAAAGTTATAGATATATCAAGTACCGTATTGAAGAGGGTTTTCAATAATAGCAAGCAACGGGTTGTATATGTCTATATAGACGATCCTAGATTGCGCTAGAGTGCTATTGAGGTATTGGGTCTCCGGTTGCAACTTGCTGTTATATATTTGTGCTGCTTGGTTATATTCTTCTGCACACACTCAAAGCCCACCACCAGCAAGAGTTCTTTGTGATGGCAGACACCCAACTGGGGGTGCTCCAAACACTGCTATTCTTCGTGCTCCAAGTTTGTATATATCCTTCAATGTGTAAAAACCAAAAAAAATAAAGTAAATAAATAAACAGTGTTTAGTAATCCAAAATATGGGTGGGAAAAGTGAAAACTACTACAGAAAAGAAGTTAACAATGTTACCTGTATGAAGTTGGAAGCAGAAGATACCATAAGATCAGCATAAGACGGGACGTCATATTCTAATCTCCGAATGCCAATAGTAAAATAAGTATTCGCTAGATCATCGCTACCAGCAACCACCAAGAAGAAGCTATTTTCTAATATGAATTGTGTTCTCTCTTCTCCAACCATACCCTTGAGTTTCTCAATGTATTCTTTAAACTGGTTTAGCTGGTCATCAAATGACCAAACATCCTGATACAAATGATTTAGATAAATCAAATTCAAGGACACTAACACAAGAAAAGGACCAAGTGAACATACCCCAGACACCCCTGAAAACGTCAAACCAAAAGGATCTTTTGTTTTATTTTAATATACAAAGGGCAATTTTATTAGTTATATAACGACTTTAAAATGAGGTAAAGTAAAAATGGAGTGAGGTACGCTTAACAACCCAGTAAAAATTGAATTTCATAGCGTGTAGAAATAGTTCATGCTAGCTGCATGTTTACCATTATCTTTGGTGTTTGCGGATCATATCCCGAGCCACCAGAAGCAAAGCTTACACCCGTTAGAAACTCTGTATCATCAATGGATGGATCAAGGTATGCTGGTAAAATCTCTTTTACTCCCAGTTCTTCAGCTGAAAAACCAATGAAAGTTTTCCCATTCAGTTTATTTATATTATTTCGGTTAAGAAAAATTTAACAGAATGTAAATGAAGTATAAAAATCATAAATAATTTATTTAAAATAATTAAAACGTCGCTTGTTAGGATTAAACAAAAGCTTTCCACGCCTTATTTGTGGGTAATAACGATCATGGCAGACCGCCGGTAAACCATAATGGAGACAGAAAAAATCAAGCTACAACCCTGAGATCGATTGGGAAAGATTCGACTAGGAATGACATCGTGTTCTCTTTCACTTGCATAAATAGCCTGAGTGTTGAACCTGAAATTACTGTAACGGGGGCCGAAAGATCGGATGCCGCACCGGTTGGGTTTAATCATGTGCCGTTTGTCCCCACAAATCCGATACACAATTTTAGAGGTACGATGCAAGACATGGAAGAACCGGCGGACATATATTCGGAGGTTAGGAACTGATACGATCCGACCCGGGTGTGCAACCCGACCCATGAAGACTTAGTTAAAAAATGAAACACACTTTTATTTTGCATGCATTTAGAGTCAAAGCCCACGTTTCCATTTAATGTTCGTGTAGTCATATTTCTAGTTCCATGTTCTGCATTATAGTTCCACGTTCATGTTAACAGTTAGTTCATGGCATGCATTCAGCATTCCCCTATTTATATTGTACTTGCATTTGAGAAGAAATTTAGAGAAGAAAATTGTTAGCAAAATTTAGTCTTGTTCTTTATCTTTTTTTCTTGGAGCCTAACCCACTCTACGGGTATCTATCGGGAGATTGACCATCTCGAATCGGTCTCTATCATTTGGTGCTTTCATTCCCGAATTCACCTCCAACATGACCTCAAAAATCACATTGTTGCTCGACGAAATGTGGGCTAATATCGAGAAAAACCAACAACGCCTCGTCGAGTTCTGCGCTAGCCTCGGTCTACCTCCACCACCTCCACTCGCCGCTCGTCCGCCACTCAAGGCGTTTGTTCCGCCACCCAAACCGTTTGCTCCAAAACCCCTCCTACACCAAATAAAATCATCCGCGTCCAAAAGACGCACCCATCGTCACCACAAAACTACCCCAAAAACTGCGCCCCAACGAACCTATTCTACCGCACCAACCGCACCAAAACCAACCTCAAACGGCACCCATCGACTCCCTAAACCAGCCCCCAAAACTGCACATTCACCTACCCAACTTGACACCCACAAAACCCGAGTCTCGCCATTGAACAACATAGAACCGAATGCCACCGTACGACGAGATTGGCGACCTCCATGGCACCAATCGAGCCGTTACGTTACAACGAAGCCGAATGCAGCCGGAAGATATGAATGGCGGCCACCGTGGACACGTATTCCGTCCTTGAGGACAAGGACATTTTTCAGGGTGGGAGTATTGATACGATCCGACCCGGGTGTGCAACTCGACCCATGAAGACTTAGTTAAAAAATGAAACACACTTTTATTTTGCATGCATTTAGAGTCAAAGCCCACGTTTCCATTTAATGTTCGTGTAGTCATATTTCTAGTTCCATGTTCTGCATTATAGTTCCACGTTCATGTTAACAGTTAGTTCATGGCATGCATTCAGCATTCCCCTATTTATATTGTACTTGCATTTGAGAAGAAATTTAGAGAAGAAAATTGTTAGCAAAATTTAGTCTTGTTCTTTATCTTTTTTTCTTGGAGCCTAACCCACTCTACGGGTATCTATCGGGAGATTGACCATCTCGAATCGGTCTCTATCAGGAACACGGTGGAAATTGGTGAAGCGGTGGGAATCAATCTCGAAAGTTTTGGTGCTGATATCGAAAATGCAATTTGAGAGGAAGGGGTTCAGAATTTGGCCCAATGAAGTTTCTTTACTCAATGTTAGAGGCATTAGAGAGGATGCAAAAATACTCTCTGTTGGGGAGGTGTTGAGGGCACAGAAAGCGGACTTTGTAGCAATTCAGGAGACTATGGATGGCGATGGATCAACAATTCAATACAAAAGGTTATGGGGCAGAGGGCCATTGGAATTTGATTGGGTTAATGCAGATTGGAGGTTAGGAGGGTTGGCATGGTTTTAGGACCCTGATATCTTCATAATCTCAGGAGTCATCAAAGAACGTAATTTTATGGTGGTTTCAGGTACCTTAGGCCGAACAAATGAAGTTTTGCATGTGATTAATGTTTATGCACCATAGGGTTTAGGAGCAAAAAAGGAACTGTGGGAGTCGATAACAAACATCATGGGAACTAGGGGTGGAATGTGGGTATTACTCGGTGATTTTAATGTTGTATGATCAGTAGAGGAGAGACGCAATACGGAATTCGTTCCAAGATGCGCAGAGGCCTTTAATGATTTTATAGAAGATAATGGATTATTAGAATATTCGATGGGTGGTAGAAAGTACACGAGAGTATCGGATGATGGGGAAAATGAGTAAACTAGATAGATTCTTGGTTTGTGAGAATTTTTGGAACAGATGGCCTGATGCAACTGTGTTGGCCTTGGCGCGATGTGAATTGGATCATTGTCCGATCACACTTTTTGTTTTTACAATTCATGGATTGGGCGGGACGGGTTTGGGGAGGTGGTTACGAATGCGTTGAATAACTATGTCACAACTGGCTGCCTGGATGTAGATTTAGCTTCCAAACTGAGGTCGGTTAAAAATGCAATTAAGTGGGAGATCGAAAGGGATAAGGAGAACGCGCAAAAAAATGATCTTGTAAAAAAATTGATGTGTTAGATAGGGTAATAGAAAAAAGATTACTAACTGATCTAGAAAAAGCGTCCTGAGTTGAAAGCAAATGTCTTTTGGGTGAATTGAATTCCGCTATAGCTAGCGATTTAAAAGAGTAAATACGTTTTTGGCCCCTGTGGTTATATCACTTTTACTATATTAGCTGAAAATAAGAATTTGTAACATATCTGACCCCATGGTCTCTATAACTAACTATTTTGGCCCCTAAGTCTAGAGATCATGGGGGCCAAAATGGTTAGTTATAGAGACCATGGGGGCCAAAATGATTAGACTTAGGGGCCAAAATGGTTAGTTATAGATACCATGGGGGCAGATATGTTAAAAATTCTTATTTTGGGCTAATATAGTAAAAGTGATATAACCACAGGGGCCAAAAACGTAATTTACTAGATTTAAAACAAATATATAGGATTAAATGGGCGGTAGAAGTGGATGAAGATACATCTATTTCCATGGAATGGTAAACGAAAACACACTTAATAAGAGAATAAATGGGATTAAGGTCTTTGACCCAATAAAAATAAAGCATGAGGCACGAAAATTTTTTTCCTTTAAATTCCAGGAGACTAGACACTTGTAGTGGAGTGGTGGAAAGAACTTTGGGTTTCCTTGGAGACCCGGGTTCGATCCCCACCTGTTGCATTTGGGGTAAATGGCCCCAACCTTGGTTGAGGGGTCATGGCAATGATGGATAAGAGCCTTGAGTGCGTAATAGCCCGGATTTGAGTCTTGAGCCGCACACGAGTTTTCTATTACAGTGCGGTTACTCCGGCTCTTGAGTGCGGAGGCTGCAACGGCAGTCAAGTGGCTGTCGGCTGAAAATTTTCTCGTGGAGCGCCTATGGTCAACCTCGGATGCCTCGCCCGAGGGGGACTAGGGACCCATGCAATGTGGGTGTGATCCTCTCGACTGTTGGAGTCAATCGCCGTTCAAAAAAAAATGTAGGTCGGGTTTTGTACTAGACCATGTAGGTCGGGTTTTGTTTGTCCAGATTTGAAATAGTTAATAGCTAAAGAAGTAAACGGTCTAGTGGTGTCATTCTCAATACAAGAAATAAAAGAGGCAGTGTGGGACTGTGGGAGTGACAAGGCGCCTGGACCAGATGGCTTTAATTTTGTGTTTATAAAACATTTCTGGGACCTACTCAAGGACGATTTTCTTGGAATCATGACAAAATTCTTTTCGGGTGGGGAAATAAGTATAGGTTGTGGCTCCTCCTTTCTGGCATTAATCCCAAAAGGTACGGATCTTATCTCTTTTAACGATTTTTGTCCGATTAGTCTTATTGGGTGCATATCAAAAGTAATATCTAAAGTGCTTGCAAATCGGATTAAAAAAGTTGTGGGGTCAGTCTCTAAATGCCATATAGGATTCTTATCAAATAGGAACATCTTGGACGGCCCTTTGATTTCGAATGAAATTATTTCTTGGTTAAAGAAAACAAAAAAATGTTTATTTTCAATATAGATATTGACAAAGCCTACGACACTATTTGTTGGAATTTTATTGATTTGGTATTGCAACAAATGGGTTTTCCCGGCATATGGAGAAAGTGGGTGAGGGGTATTTTGATCGAAATCATCGAGAGCCTCGGTACTAATTAATGGATCTCCTACATGGGAACTTCAATGTTATCGGGGGTAAGACAAGGGGATCCATTATCACCATTTATTTTTATAATTGCAATGGAGGCTCTCACGTCTTTTTTAAAAAAAAAAGCTACCATGATGGGATTAATAAGAGGTATATAATTACCAAACAATGGACCTTTTATTGCTCATTTTATGTATGCGGATGACGTGGTGTTCATGGGGGAGTGGAGGAAAATAGTATAAGAAACATACTCCGTTTAATGAGAAATTTTTACTTAATATCTGGGATGAAACTGAGTCACCAAAAATCAAAACTTTTTAGTATTGGGGTGGGGAATGGCGTGGTACAGAATGTGGCTAACATTATAAACTGTAAAGTGGGGGAATTTCCATGTATGTATTTTGGGCCTTTTATTCGGAGCAAATTTAAACCAAAGTCGGCACTGGAAAGGGGTAGTTGAGTGTCTAAAGTCTAGACTCTCGAAGTGGAAAGCTAAAATGTTATCCATTGGGGGATGGTAATTTTACTAAGATATGTCTTGGATATTCTGCCATTATACATCTTCTCATTATATAAAGCTCCAAGAGGTGTTTTAAATACCTTAGAGGCTTTAAGGAGAAGATTTTGTTATTTTTTTTTTTTTTGGGGGGGGGGGGGGGGTTAAAGATAAAGAAAAAATGAACTGGGTTTATTAGGAAAGGGTAATTGGGTCGATTGATAAGGATGGACTCGGTCTGGGATCGTTAAGAGACATGAACGTAAGCTTATAACTAAATTGGTGGTGGAGGTATAAAAATGAACAAAATGGGTTGTGGGGAAAGGTAATTGATGCCATACATTATTAAGAATGATCACGGTCATATTTACCGATTAAAGAAGGCATAACCGGGGTATGGAATGGAATTAACAAAATGGGTAAGGAATTGTTGGAACAAAATGTAAATGCTAACTTGTTAATCAAAGGAAAGATTGGGAGGGGTGATGAGGTCAGATTCTGCATTGAAAGGTGGCATGAAGATAATCTGTTAATGGACCGTTTTCTGGCACTTTTCAATCTAGAAAATACAAAAAATGCAACAGTTCAAATGCGATCAAGGAATTAGTACTGGAAGCGCGAGATACGGGGCTCTAGAGAACAAGGGGAACAGATGAAATTGCAACAGGTATTTGATGGTTTATCAAGGCTGGATGGACAAGACAAGTGGGTGTGGTCTCTTAACTCGAGTGGAGACTTCTCAGTTGCATCATGTCGGGAGGCTTTCAGCAAATAGGCGACCCTGTTTTTTTCCATATGAACGGGTTAGATTAGTACCGAAGAAGATTAATATCTTCGCATGGAGGGCTGAACATGTTCGTCTTGCTACACTGAAGAACTTACAAAGAAGAACATGCTATATGGGTCAATTATTTGTCGTTTGTGCGGCGACAGAGGGGCGATTTAATACCATCACAATTAGTTAATTATTTGTTTTTCTGACTATATTTACAATAATTAAGTTATACAAATGTAGTATTTATTAACTCAGGAAGGCGATTTAATACCATCACAGTTAGTTTCCATTCCAACATCTTATGTTTTTTACACTACTAATTATAAATACATTCTAGTACCTTTTCCTTTATATATTAATATGTCTCACATGTAGAAACTGAATCTAATCCATAAAGGTGTGTAGTTTACTAGACATATGTAAAGATGTATGTTTGTGGATGTGTTATGGGCATAATATTATGTCACACCATAAAGGTGTGTTTTTTTGTACATTGCTATAATTCCTTGCATTATTATTGAGGCTAAACAACCAATATATACGAACAATACAAAGGGAATTGAGGAGATAATAAAGGAAAGGATGTATCTACACCAAATCTAATAATTACGAATAATCACAATAATCACAAATTGATTTACAAAGCATATGCCAGTAATATCAACAGATATTATCGGCTAGCAGTCCCCCCGTAGTTTGAGCCGTAGAAGACCGAAGGCACAAGCTGGATCGAAAACGTTGATAGAGGTGCTTCGGCAGTCCTCTGGTGAAGATGTTGGTGTATTGGTAATTGGCTGGGACATGGAGGACTTTAATAGTGCCAAGACGAACCTTTTCTCAAACAAAGTGAACATCCATTTCGATATGTTTATGTTTAGTGCGTGGATGTTGAACTGGATTTTCAGCAAGATAGACAGCCGATATGTTGTCACAATAAATGAGTGTGGCATGTCGTACCGGTAGGTGAAGTTCGAGGATGAGATTATGAATCTAATTAATTTCAGCTACTGCATTGGGAACGCCTCGATATTCAGCTTCGGCACTGGACCGAGAAATGGTAGGTTGGCACTTGGAGGACCAAGATATTAAGTTGCCACCTAAGTAGACGTAGTAACCAGAGGTTGATCGCTGCGAGTTGGGACAACCACCCAAATCCGCATCAGAATTTGTCGTGAGGTCCGCGGATTTGGAGGGGGAAATAAACAGACCATGTGAGATAGTCCCTTGATTTAGCGTAGGATTCGTTTGAGAAATTGAAAGTGCAGTTCTCATGGGGCATGCATGAACAGACAAACTTGCTGAACCGCATAAGATATATCCAGTCTGGTAATAGTAAGGTATTGTAACGCACGAGCTAAACTTCTGTATAAAGAACCATCAGAGAAAAGTGTACCACTGTCAGTACTAAGTTTAGAATCCCTCGACTGGAGTACTGATAGATTTGCAGTTGGACATGTTCGCACTAGCCAATATATCTGGTGCGTATGTAGACTGAGATAGAAAAAGACCACCATTACGTTTTTGAAGCCGTGATGACGATGTCTTCTACATATAGTAACAAGTAGGCCATTTGATGACCTTTATGGTATATAAATAAGGAGGTGTCATAAACGTTGCTTTTGAATCCACATTTGGTGATGTAACCGGAAAACTGGTGATACCAAGCCCTAGGTGCTTGCTTAAGACCATAAAGATGTTTGTTTAGTTTGCAAACATGTTTAGGATGATCATGAGAACCAAACCTGGGGGCTAAAACATATAAACCGTTTCCTTGAGGTGTCCATGCAAAAATGTGTTTTTGACGTCGAGAACGAGTTTGCATGGGGTGAAGGTCTGTGGCTGCAATGCTTTCGGGTGGATGGTCGGGTAAAGGAGGGTTAGGAATATGTGGAGACGGGTTGAGATGTTGGGCTGTAGGGTCTTGGGCAGTTGAGTCATGGAAGAGGGGATATTATGCGGATGGCGATGTGGTATGCGGACTGTTTAATGGTGTTTGGTGGTCTTGGGCCGAGGTGTATCTGGGCTGTGTGGTGGTGATGGAGAGGATGAAATCCGAGTGTTAAAGTGCTTATCTTATGTGTTTTAGTACATTTTAGGCGATTATGTACTTTGAATGTGTTAACTACGAAAGTTTGTGGTTTTACAGGTTAATCGCGTAAATCAGTGAAGTTAGAGCCCGTGGTAAGCAGAGGAACTATCGAGGATGACAAATAATGCGAAAGATATCATCCGGTAGATGTTTCGGGTCGAAGAGCTAGCGTGAATGTGCAAGAAACACGAAACAACGATGTCTAGGGGCTTGTATGTCATCATTTGAGAGTGAAACGCATAAAATATGAAGCCAATGTTCGCGCCGTAAACTACGATTGTAAAACCTTAGCATACGGTTGATGTATGTAGATAAAAAGGTTTCCAGTGGATTCAAAACGTAACCTACTGTTCATCATGTGTAGCATACGGTAAAGAGCACATGTAATTCCAACCATTGCGGACCGTAAGCTATGATCCACAAACCGTAGCTACGACGGAAGGCAGCAGCGCACATGTGTTTCTTGGGGAAAGATTTAAAAAGATTTAAACCCTAATTCTCATAATAAAGTGAATAGTGGATACGCAGACAAGGGTTGGGTGAATTTTTGGGATATAATAATATATCTTGGACATCTTATCAGAAGACATCATCATTCTCATATACACGCACATGTTGAATGATTTTTAGGAGGGAACAAAACAATAGTGGGCACCGATATTTATGATCACCACATCATTCAGTCTGACACACTTCTTGGGACGATTGTAGGAGACACCAAACACATATTTTGGGATCTTTTTACCATCATTGATCTTATCTTTCACTACATCAATAATGAAAATGATGATTTCAACCGCATATCAAGTTTTTGACGATCAATCGAACGAGGTGAGCGAGTAATTTTTTTATGGTTTCTTTCCGGTGGAGGATTCTTGTAAGTTAACTGAATTTTATGTGTTTAAACTTATTCATGGATACAGTAATCTAAGCATTCGATACTTGTTCCCTTTGGATTTGATTGATTGATTGTAATGGATTGATTTTATTTGAACTTTATTTCCGATTCATTTAATTCCCGAGATTTCTAGTAATTCGGATATATTTTATAGGGACTAGGGTTGGTAATTTCAATTGATTGATTATATGATAACCTTCTGTTGCTTTACAATCGAAGTAAGCAATCTTTAGGTAATCACAACCAATTAATTGAATTAATAATCATGTTTATGTGATTGTCACGATTAAACACATAATTGAAGTTGGTTTTGAATCTAAAATCCAGAGGAACCAATGTTTTCTCCAATTATTTACAACTTAATTTAGTATTTCTTAGTTTAATCAAACTCTCAAACAAACAAAGTTTACATTATTGCAATTAGTTAATCACTACTTAATGCATAACAATTTCCACAAGACTCCACTGGATTCCATACCATGCTTACCCTAGCTACCTAGGTTAATTAGATTTTTGCATGACCCATTCAACAGTCATCAGGTGGTGTGGGTAGAGGTGGATTTTGGTCTGTTGGTGGAGATATTGGATGGTGAGGGCAAGAAAATTGAAAATGCATGCCATGTGTGGTTGCAAAATTCTTGAAATTTGTCTTATCAAATTCTCCGCCTATATCACACTTAAAAGTTTGGATTTTCATTTTAAATTGTGTTGCAATATAATGATGAGAATCGGTAAATCTAGCAAATGTTTCAGATTTATATTTTAGGGATAGACCCATGTGTATTGAGTGAAATCATCGATTAAAACCATATAATATTTGTACCCTGCATGACTTAAGATAGGTGAAGTCCACAAATCACAATGTATTATTACAAAAGGTAACAAAGTACGAGTCATTGAATCAGAAAAAGGTAAACGTTTATGTTTAGATAACTGACAAGACTGACAAACAAACGAGGTTTTATTTTTATTGCAAGAAATAAAATGCTTTGCTCAAAGAAAGTCCATGACATGTTGACCGGGGTGTCCAAGTTGGTTGTGTCATGAGGATGATTCTTGAATTGAGACAAAACACGCGGTTGCGGAAGCATTTGTAGTGAGCGGGTAGAGATTACTCGTAATATTGTGGCGACTCAAGATCATGCCATCCTTGAAATCCTTCACAGAGAATCCAAAAGGGTCAAATTCAATGGAAGTGTAATTATCAGTATTAAATTTTCGCATAAAAATGAGATTTTTGATGATTTTAGGATTGAACAAAACAGATTTAAGGTGTAAAAGTTTTGAAGGTGTATTGATGATGGTGGAGCCCGAACCCATAACCGGAAGTTTATTGCCATTTCCCACTAGTATTGACGCAACTGGTGAATTAGAGGAAAAAGTAGTTAATTTACCTTGATCATTAGTGACATGAGCCTCAGCATCAGTGTCAAAATTCCATGCATCATTTTCAGTAGTGTCGAGGGATAGAGCGTGGACTGCATCAGTGTGTTGGGTTGGTTGGAGAGGGTCCACTTCTGTTAAAAGGCTTGGGCTGAACGAGGCCCATACTGATTTAAATGGTTGCTTTCGGGCCGGGAGTTGGCTGCCTTGTGTCCCATGGTTGAGCCCATCCTTTGGTTGGGTAAGGATAAGGAGGGGGAGCCCAGTAGGGAGGAGGTGCAGCCTTATAAGCTGGTGGGCCATAGGAGTGCATACCGTAAGGGGATGGTTGGGCCTGATAAACCCATTGGGCCTGGTTGTTGGGAGGTGGGCCGCGGTTACTGCTTTTGTTGTTGTTGGGCCTGGTTGGTCGATTGTTATCATGGCGTGGGCCGGAGTCATGCCTTGGGCCATTGGACCTGTGTGAAGGGTAGTCACGGTTGGCAGTAGGTGGGTTGTTTGAATTGGCAGGAGGTGTGGTGAGGGCAGCGACCACTGGGGTTGGAGGACGAGATTCCTGTGCCGCAATATGGCTTGCCTCTGACTGAAGGGTTTCACAAGCGTCGTCGCATGAAAGCAGGGATTGATTCAAAATAGATGCAATGGTGTCATACTCACGTGGTAAACCGCGGACGAGATGGAGGATACGTTGGTTATTGTTTAATAGGGTCCCAACAGCGGCAAGTTAATCCAAGATTTACCGAATACGTTGACAATATGCTTCTATAGATGGTGTGACGAGTAAAGTCAGATTTGTGAGCTCGTGTTGAAGAGTTTGAGCGCGAGATCCTTTATTGTTTAGGAATAATTTCTTGACCCGTTCCCAAGCCGCATGGGCCGTAGATTCAGCATCCAAGACCCGAACCAGGAGATCATCAGAAAGAGTTCCGTAGATCCATTGCAAAAGGACTGTGTCTATCTTCTCCGATGATGCAAATTCCTCCGATGTTTTATCGGGTGCCGGTGAACCGTCAATGTGATTGAGGACTTCGTACCCTTTGGCATGAGGCAAAAAGAGTTTAACCCACGACGGATAAGAGACTTTAATACCGTCTAATACACGCACCTTGTTTTGGATGTTGGTGACGGTATAGACGGGATGAAGTGTTGTCTTGTCTGTGGGGGGTTTTGACTTCAACCTTGTCGCCCATGATGCAAACAGAACAAGGGAATGAACAGAAATGAAGCAAACAGGAAAAAAAGTGAAGGGATGGCGGCAAGATCGAGATCAGGCCAACTGACTTGATACCATGTACATTGGTATAATTCCTTGAATTATTATTGAGGCTAAACAGCCAAGATATACAAACATTTATAGAGGGAATTGAGGAGATAATAAAGGAAAGGATATATCTACACCTAATCTAATAATATCACAATAATTACAATTTGATTTACAAAGCATATACCAATAATATCAACATAATAATATCAAGAGATATTATCGGCTAACATTTTCTTAGATCATTCGTAACGGGGCTTTATAGGGGCGTGAAAAATTTTGATAACGCTCTTACACCATTCCTCATGGGCATTATAGGGCATGAAGAGGGAGGGGCATTTCTAGAATAATGTCCAATGAAGAAGAAAAACAAGGAAACTAATAAATGAATGGGCATTATGAAGTATTAACCATTACATAGAGCATTATGATGTTGATGTGGCAAAAAATGCCCCTTAAGGGGCATTAACCATTACCCATGGTCTTACCAAGATCTACAAATATTAGGTAAGCCTACGAGATTCAAATTTAATAATCTGTAGCTCGTATTAATGTTATATGAGAATGATACACATGGCTTTAGCCTTTAAAGATGTTACCACATTTGATGTTTGACAAATATGTTACATATTATTTTTTCATAGTGTTTTTGAACTTTGTTTGTATCTCAATCTACGTATTGAATATTTTAATACTGATAAATACCGAAAAAAATAGATATCACTGCTGAGTAGTCGCATTACTAAAAGACTAGTTATTTTCCCATGCAAAGTAGTTGAACTAGAATTTCCATTGTTTGCAAAATTGTATACCCAATTACATTTTTTTAATCTTATAAATGCACTATTTGCTTATATCAAAATACATAGTTACACCAATATCTTTCTTTTAACAAACACATTTAACTTTATCAACTTCATAGGTATAGATTTTGATGCTATATATAATTTTAGTTATCGTGTGTGTGTGTGTGTGTGGGGGGGGGGGGGGGGTTAATTCGACACCGGTACTTTATGTATGTGTCCCAACCCAAACTTGAAATTCGGACATTGAGTTAGAGACATCCCAAACACTGAAAGAACCCATCATAGTGGAAAAGAGTTAGGTCCGTCATTGGTGACCGGTACTAATTTAAAAGTTTTAAGCAAAACATATGTATAAAGATTGTATGAATTGCAAGTTACAAGAGAAAGAAACATAAATTTGGAAAAAATTACCAGACTTAAACAAATATATTTCAGTTTTCTTTGCCTAAACTTTTTCAAATGTACGTAGTGTTTTTATGAGGGAAGTTAAAAGAGAAATGCCCCATCACCTAAAAGGCACTTTAAGAAAATGTTATGAATTAAAGTAGAAACTAAAAGAGACATACCCATCACCTATGTGAGACAAATAGGCATAAATTTACCACGTACATTGAAAAGGTAACTGCATCCATGCAATGCTAACTCAAAAAAGATGTTTAAAAAAAGATGTTGAAAGCACATATTTACCGATCATGTCTGCAGGTGTCTTATTGTTGCTAAATCTTCCGGTTGGTATTCTAGCAGGGAAATCTTTTCCATAGGGAGGAAAATTTGCTTTAACTACAGTTTTTAGATTGTTGTTGGCCCCTTGATCCACAATGGAGTCCCCAAACGCTATAATTGCGCTCACAGTCACACCTTCGGGTAGAATAATTCGTGCTTGGCCATGATGACCGAGCAAAAGAAGAGAGGACAAGAAAATAATTGGTGAAAACGAAGAGTAAGAAAGCTTGATAGGAATAAGAGGCTGCATCATGTATGACGAGTACATGTCAAGGAAACAGTTGCCTAGAAAGAAACTTGTGTAAGTTCAAAGAAGTGGGAGTTGAGCTAGCGATCCATCTACACTAGAATATATGACATATATATACACATACACTTCCATCTTTGTCCTGTACATGTAACATTTAATGAAAACTGTTATACTAAAAAAATTGTTAAATATATAAATATTGAAAAACTTTGATAATGAATGCTGAACAAGATATAAATTATGACCAAAATTAAATATTAATTTATTACAAGACACAATAACTCACAATAACACAATTATAGAAAAGACACAATTATAAATAAAAGACACAATGATACAACAACAACCATACCCAGTAAATCCCATAAATAGCAAGCTATTTATATGGTCTGGGGAGGGTACAGATTTAGACAAACCTTGCCTCTATCCCTAGGGATGTTGCTTCCAGAGAGACACTCGGCTCCAAAAAGACACAATAATAATAAACAAAATTTCTAAAATCTACAACCAATAAATCCAAAAGTGAAACTTAAAGTCTCACATCGTAGAGTTTGATAAGATGGTTATAATGCCGCTTGAATGAAGTCAATCGGAGTCCATTTGATACCCTTTGTACGACTTCTTATTTTTAAAAACCTTTGTATTTGATCCTATACCATATTCTGATAGATAAACGGACTTGATCACTGACTTCACTCAAAGTGTGTTAATAAAAAGTGAAAATTACTAAATTGTTGGTTGACCAAGTGGGTTTTCAATTTTGTCACTCTCATGCGTCCTTGGAAGGACCACTGAGCTTGGGAAGAGTCCACATATCATGTTAAAGAGTCCATGTATCACACTCCTTCGGAAGAGTCCACCGACGCTTCGGAAGAGTCACTGATGCTTCGGAAGAGTCCGCCGACGCTTCGGAAGAGTCCGCCGATGCTTCGGAAGAGTCACCGACTCTTCCCATAAACATGTGTGACACGTGTCAGCTTCTAGGGACATGGACTCATCAACATAACATGCGGACTCTTCCCAAGCTCAGTAGTCCTTCCAAGGACGCAGGAGAATGAAAAAATTGAAAACCCTCTTGGTCAACCAACAATTTCGTAATTTTCCCCAATAAAAAGATATATTGAGTATGAAGTTATATTTCTGCTCTCTAAAGGTATTTTTATGTACCTTTAAAGAATTCATACATATGCATACTAAAACATAATTAATTTTCTATCGATTCATCACTCACAATTTTTTATTTAACCTCTGAGATATTTTTATTTCCTTCCACATATTTTCACATTTGTTGCACTACTAAACAAATTGGTATCACCAACAACGTCCATCACTCAGTACAAGTTTTTAAAGAAGGATCGTTATTAGCCTATATTTCATCAATTTTGGTGGAAACCCATGTAATCCATCGGTAAATGAGGATATGATTTCCATTGAGACAACCACCTAGGCTTTTCAAGCGTTTATCGGAGTGAGGCCACTACCAATGGGCTTTGCATCGAAAACTTGTTGGTAAACGTTGACAATCCTATTCAGGTCTTTGGGTATACTTTAACCTAACTTAACTCCACCTAAGTGACACATCAACTTTTTTTCCTGATTTCAATTTGTCTCACTCTAACGAAATGGTTTAACATGTTAACACATGACGCAATTAACACTTTAAAATTGAGTTTTTGTCTAAAAAGGAAAATAATAATTAGTCCAATCTCTTAACATTGGGTTAACACATAACTCATTTAATGCACTTTAACACAATGAGAGAGTGATTTGCAATGTTAGTTAACATGGCATGTCATTGTTAACACTATAGATGTTAGAGTAGGCAATTGTCAGTGTTGGGCCCTTAAATAAATGGTTTTTGGTTGGTAATCTTCTGTCTACGGATAGCAATTGAATCCTTGTGTTTCCATTGTTGGCTATTCCAAGCCTAAAATGGCAACCTCCATGTATTTCAAAGATCATTGTTTGGGTGTCGTTTGTGAGAATAGTTAATATCTATGTCGTGTAGATCCTTGTTAGCAGCTTTTTTGGAATTGGTGGTCTTGGAATTTAAACATTGCATCATCGGTGCATATTATGTCCTAGGCGTAGTAAATGGGCGTGAAAAAAAAAATTTAGAGGAAGACCCATACATGGAGTTGGTTTCACATGTGTGTTTATTCCCTTATGCTCACAAGTATAAAGAAATGTTTACATATATATATATATATATATATATATATATATATATATATATAGGGAGCGGTTAACATACTTCACGGCTTATCCTACTTCACGTACGCGACAATCCTGGCCGTGGATTATCACGCATAGAACACATAATCACGCATGGACCTGAATTATCACGCATGTGACATGGATTATCACGCACAGGAACATAATCACGCATGGAACATTGATCAAAAGGTAATTACGCAAGTTATCTATATTAATCACGCACGTTATGTTCTTGTCGCGTACGTTAACGTATGTTAAGGCGTAAAGTACATTATACTTTCTCTCTCTCTCTCTCTCTATATATATATATACATATATATATACACTAGGTTATCACCCGCGAATTTCACGTGTTGAACCATTTAAATTTTATCAAACACAACTGTATATACATTTTTAAAAGAGATATTGGATTTAAATAACTTGAACTTTCATCAATTGGTCGATAACACTCTAAACTTTCGATTTGTACTACATCACTCTCAACTTTTAACTTATTAGCCGATAGCACTCCAAAACTAACCTAGTTTGCTGACATCAAAAAATAACAAATATTATCCAATAGCACTCCCAAACACAGCAATAATAATCCATATAAAGTAAATATATATGAGTGTATAAATAAAATAAATACAATAAATAAAAAATCGACATTACAATTACACAAATATACAATATGTCACAAAGTAAATATATCTTTAGCCATGTTTACAAAATGCGGCACATTTTTTTCTATAACTTATTTTATAGAGTTTGGAATTTTGGTTTCTTTGATTGGTCTTGATTTTGATCCGTGAACAAAATACAAAAGATTAGTATAGCAGCAGCAGCAAGTTAAGTAAAATCATTGTATTGTCATAAAAAGGCAACATCATAATGTGCATTGAATAAGTAAAACCAATGTATTGTCATAAAAAGGCAACATCATAATGGGCATTGAGTAATGAACTATTAAATAATTGTATGTCTACTATGAAGAGGAACTATTGAATTTAGGATATACTATACAATTAGTAGTCATAGGCATAGTTAAAGCCAACTTAGAGTATTAGAATCAAATAGCCCGAACAAAAAAAGTCATCTTTATTTTTCTTTATAATAGATAGGTTATCACACATGAATACTCATGGATTCATGTATTTAAAATTTGTTAAACACAACTGTATATATAATTTAAAAGACGAATAATGTTTGCAAAAAATAAAAAAATCAAAAAATGTGTATGAATTTTATTTACATCAAAAAAGATGAATCCTCAATCAACGTTGACCGCCTTCCAAACCGCAATCCATTATGTCAAGAGTGTTATCCGTCATCTCAACATTGACCATCAATCAACATTAACAGCCTTCCAAACCACCACCCATTATGTCGGTACTATGATACGTAATCTCAGCATCGACCTATTGAGGCTCAGAAAAGGTCAAAGCCAAAATTTGTTCAAATTGATTGAAGTCAACGGATAGTGGTGTTTCAATGTACATATTTAGCGGGATATTTTTAGTAATAATAAACATATTAAATTTATTAAATTTTTGCCATCTATTGCGTGAAGGGGTCACCAAGCTGTCCAGAAGTGCAAAAAATAAAACAATAATTACCTAACCTTAATCTTCTTCAGATGCCTAATTCAACCACGAAATAATCTTCTCTGATTGTTTAACAAAAATTTTATCAGATTCAATGATCTCTGGACCTTTTTTATCAGCCCAAATGCCCACTTGAGAATAGCTTCATTTTAAATGAAAGTCTTTATCATATAAAATACAAATAGATAAACTAATGTACACCACTTCTTGCATCATTTAATGTAAGGTTTATATAACTTCTATGAGTCGTTTTGACCCAAACCTTTCTATTTGTCCATTTTGCCAGCTTTAGCTTATACTTTATACTATAGCTTCAAAACATGGTTTGCGTCGAATCCCACCTTGGCTCTATAAGTAGTGGGAATATCCTAAAGAAAAGCAGCCTTTAGTATTATTGCATTTTAGAAAAGCTACCCAAGTACATTAGATGGTTGGAAATATGTTTTATTAATCATGTATATTTTTTAAAGATAACGGCTTATTTAAAAAAAAATTGTGAGTACATTCACTTATAATCCTATATAAATTATGACACATGATTATTGGTATACTGTTTGAGGATATAATCTTTGATTTTAAATAAATAATATGTGGCTATTGAAACAACTGGTATAATTAATTAGCATACCAAGTTCAACATAATAAAGTAGTCAATCCAAGACATAAAGTAGTCAAAATTTATTTCAAACCAAAAAGCATACCAAGTTCAACATAATAAAGTAGTCTATCCAAGACACAATAAAGTAGTCAATACAATTTACGAAAATTTATTTCAAACAAAAATAACTTAATGGAAAACTTCAAATACATCAAACTGAAAGTGAAAATTACATCATGAGTTACCAAATACTCCAATAAATTGTGCCACCAGTAATGATATCCACAGCTGCAAGAAAGTACCACCACAAAACACTATTAAACGTACTCATATAGCAATAAACCGAAGGGAATAATAAAATGAGTTTGTGCCCATCCCTAAAATGATAAAAGTAGGAAGAGCACTATTAAGACGCACAAGAATTAACTGGACAACATGACGCTTCACCGCATTTCTAAGTTTGTAACCCTTAGTGAGTAAGTGGTACCAACTACCAAGCGACACAATTGCTCGTTTGCTAACTGCTTATGGTCATAAGTAGGAGTGCTAAACGGGTCGTGTTCACGGTTTGGCAGGTTCAACCCGACCCAAACACGGAAATTGTACACGAACCCGAACCCGAAAATCGTATCATACATATGAACCCGTTCAACCCGAATTTTTTTTTCTGAAATTAATATATATTAAAATTAAGATTTACTTAAAAAACAGAAATAACAAAATTATATAAAATGATAAAATCTTATGATAATTTCTCTTTTTAAGTTGTAATTATGACACAAAACACACACCCCATTTATTTTATGACGTAAAATAAGTTGTAAAAAATTAAAATATAATATAAATGTGTTAAACGGGTCAACCCGCCAACCTAATCAGGTTGACCCGAACCCGACCCGTTAACCTAAACGGGTTCGCGGGTTCAGCATGAAACTGACCCGAACCCATCTAGACTAAACCTATACCCGCGAATTTCGTGTTAGGTTCGTGTCGTGTTTTCGGGTCGTGTTGAAATTCACACCCTTAGTCTTGAGTGATTGGATTTACATGATGATCTTGGTCAAAATGATGTTCTATGTTGGTTTTAGCAGTATATACTAATATCCGTTTCGAAGAAACTAATATGATCTTATAAGGTGCTAGTTACCACTTTAAATATTATTATAACTCTCAAATCGTGAAACCAAACCTACCAAACCGTTAGTAACGGTTTAGTTTGGTTTCAAATTGTAAAAGTTCGATTTCAGTGTTGGAAGATCAAAAACCGTTACTAACGGTTTAGCTCACGATTTGACATAAAAATCGTCCAAACCGTACCATAAACACCCCTACCTCCAACTACTACATTGAGAATAACCATCTGACCTGTCTTTAGCATCTAAAGTGCGAGAAGTGATGTTTGTGAACCAAATTAAAATTGTTTCGATCGACATTAATCAAGGCTCTGCATTATTTTCAGTTTTTATTGTACAAAGTAACATAGGTCTAGATGATGACAGTGATCAACCTAAAAATAACACTGACATTAAACCTAGGATTGACACCCAATATCGTAGACTTAATGTTTATGTGAGATGCATATGTTAAAAATGAGATGGTAACCATTTGATTACCGAATACTACCTTTCAACTTTGAAAGAAATTGGGCGTGTGCTGAAGTTGTACGCAGTACGTGTGTCTGCTTGGAGGAGAACAGCAACATCGCCCAAGCAACCCTATTACATTAAACAATCACTCAAGTAAACCTATCATGTGTACAAAATCAACAACAAACGTACAACAGTTAATGCACAAATGTACAGCATAAAAGATCAGTTCTCATGAACTAAATTACTTTTAGGATCAGAAAAAAGGATATATTACAATACAATAACTAACCTCGTCCTTGTCCTTAGTTTCTAAAGTAGCAACAACATATAAGCATTTCTTGATATCTTCGCCGGGTAAGCGGAAAGCAAAGATGTAAATCGTGAGGGTCAGATGCAAGAAGAAGTGAAATAATAATGTGGAATCAAGCACATATACCACTCTTCCTTTCAGTGTCATACACGACCCATTCAACCCGATTTTTTTCTGAAATAAATATATTAAAATTAAGATTTACTTAAAAAACACAAATGTAAATAACAAAATTATATTAAATTATAAAATCTTATGCTAATTTTTCTTTTTAGGTTGTAATTATGGCACAAAATGCACACCCCATTCATTTTATGACATAAAATAAGTTGTAAAAAAATAAAATATAATATAAATGTGTTAAACGGGTCAACCCACAAACCTGATCGGGTTGTCCCGAACCCGACCCGTTAACCTAAACAGGTCCGCGGGTTCAACATGAAACTGACACGAACCCATCTAGACTAAACATATACCCGTGAATTTCGTGTTTGGTTCGTGTCGAGTTTTCGGGTAGTGTCCGAAATTCACACCCTTAGTCTTAAGTAATTGAGTTTACATGATGATCTTGGTCAAAATGATGTTCTAAGTTGGTTTTAACAGTGTATACTAATATCCATTTCGAATAAACTGATATGATCTTATAAGGTGCTAGTTACCACTTTAGTTATTATTATAACTACCAAATCGTGAAGCCAAACCGAAACCAAACCGTTAGTAACGGTTTAGTTTGGTTTCAAATTGTAAAAGTTCGATTTTGGTTTTTGAATATCAAAAACCGTTACTAACGGTTTAGCTCACGGTTTGACATAAAAATCATCCAAACCGTAACATAAACACCCCTACCTCCAGCTACTACATTGAGAATAACCATCTGACCTGTCTTTAGCATCTAAAGTGGGAGAAGTGATGTTTGTGAACCAAATAAAAATTGTTTCGATCGATATTAATCAAGGCTCTACGTTATTTTCAGTTTTTATTGTACAAAGTAACATAGGTCTAGATGATGACAACAATCAACCTAAAAATAACACTGACATTAAACCTAGGATTGACACCCAATATAGTAGACTTAATATTTATTCAACTGTGAGATGCATATGTTAAAAATTAGATGGTAACCATTTGATTACAGAATACTACCTTTTAACTTTGAATGAAATTGGAAGTTGTACGCAGTACGTGTGTCTGCTTGGAAGAGAACAGCAACATCGCCCAAGCAACCCTATTACATTAAACAATCACTCAAGTAAACCTATCATGCGTACAATATCAACAACAAACGTACAATAGTTAATGCACAAATGTACAACATAAAAGATCAGTTCTCAAGAACTAAATTACTTCTAGGATTAGAAAAGCGGATAATATTACAATAAAATAACTAACCTCGTCCTTGTACTTAGTTTGTAAAGTAGCAACAACATATAAGCATTTCTCGATATCTTCGCCTGGTAAGTAGAAAGCAAAGATGTAAATCATGAGGGTCAGATGCAAGAGTATTAGACAGAACAATCATACTATATATTAGGCATGATTACAGAACAATCATACTATATATTAGGCCGGATTATGTTTCCTTGATTATGTTATATTAGCTGTCTATGATTAGGTCTAGCATGTCTATATATATCTCAGTTTCCATTGTATTCAATTGTACAATCACAATCACAATTCAATACACAAAACTTATGTTTCTTATGGTATCAGAGCCTAGGGTTTCTCCTAGCTCTACTGCCGCCAATTCTATTGCTGCCCCACTCATCATCGGAAAACAAGTCCGACCTCACCAGCAGAAAACAACTGCCGACAAACCCTAGCCTCTCATCCTTATGTTCGATCATAATTCTGTTTGATCAGTCCTATTCTGTTCAATATAATTCTGCTTTGATAAACCCTAAACACAAATGGCAACGATAGAGCCTTTCTCCTCCACTGAAAAAACCACACACAACTCTCACAAGTTTGGCTTCACCCTTCCCCAAACCAACTATGGCTATTGGAAGGCCATGATACAACCGTTTCTAACTACAAACAGCCTGTTCGGCTATGTTGATGGAACTATATCATGTCCAGATTCACAGATCCAACCGCCTGTTATCACTGGGAAAGAAACAACAAAAGTTGCTTCTATTGTTAACCCTAGTTACACGGCTTGGGTGTCCAATGATGCCCACGTACGTATGCTACTAATGTCAACTATTTCTGAAGCATCGTTTCAGCACGTACAAGGTACTACATCTCGTGATCTTTGGCTAGCCCTTGAACGTGCATATGCACCGCACACTTTTTCACGAGAATTTACTCTTAAAACTCAACTGTTGAAAATACAAATGAAGGGAGATGAAACATCTGTTGCATATCTTGCTAGGGCACAAGAATATGCCACTGCTCTAGCAAATATTGGAGCACCAATGTTGGACAAAGATATTGTCATGCTTGTGGTTGCAGGCCTTCGTGATGAATACAACGGACTTAAACAAAGTTTGCTTGCAAGAGAATTTACAACTGTTTTTTTCTGAACTCTCCGGCCTTCTGGCCGACCATGAGTTTCTGATCAGAAAAACCGCTCCTGATGTTGGACCAGCTCAAGCCTTTACAGCCTCCACTAACCAAGGTGCATCCCTTCCACTTGACACAATGCAGGCCTTACAATAGCTTGTCTCCAAATTAGGGCTGCAACTCCAGCCGGCCAGAACCTCCTTTCCTTCATCCACTACGAGTTCCTCGGCTTTTTACACAAATCGAGGACGCGGACGTGGAAACAATTACAATAGGGGCCGTGGAGGTCGTGGACCTAACTACAATCGTAACCGGAATAACCCAGGTCAGTTTAGTTGGGCTTCTAACCAAAATACTGTTTATGGCACTTGCAACAGATGCGGCATTGGTCATGTTCCTTCTCAATGCCCGAACCGTGACCCATCTACCTTCCAGTCTAGGCAGCGCTCAGCCAATTATGCTGACACTCGATCACAAGCTTCTTCACAATGGCTTCCTGACACTGGCTCAAGCGACCATGTTGCACCGGATATGACAAGTTTTGACTCTGCCGAACCCTACTACGGTGATGATAATCTGCATGTTGGTAATGGTACTCCTCTTCCCATCTTACATATTGGCTCCAAACGATTTTACTCACCTAACAAAACTTTCCAATTAACCAACATCTTACATGTCCCCAAAATCAAGAAAACCCTTCTTTCGGTTCAAAAATTTTGTCATGACAATCATGTCTATTTTGAATTTCACTCTTCCTTTTTTGTTGTGAAGGACAAGTCTACACGCACTACCCTCCTCATGGGTCCAAGTGATGGTGGGCTCTACACAATCCATCTTCCCGCAAATCAACAAATTCCTAAAGTTGCTTTTTCAACGACTCGTGCAACGGCTGCTACATGGCATCAAAGATTGGGGCATCCACATTCCCAACTTTTTCACTCGATGATTTCTAAATATTGTTTACCTGTTTCTAATAAAACTTATGTTTTGCATTGTGACTCTTGTTCTATTAGGAAATCTACGAAATTACATTTATTATCTTCGGAATACAAAAGTTCACATGTTCTTGATTTAGTGTTTTGTGATGTTTGGGGACCCGCACCTGTCACCTCTTTTGATGGTCACAACTACTTCTTATTATGTGTTGATCATTTCTCAAAATTTATATGGTTGTTTCCATTAAAACGTAAATATGATGTCTTTGAAACCTTTAAACAATTCATCACAATGGCCGAAAGACAGTTTTCAACCAAACTAAAAACCGTCCAAACAGATTGGGGTGGGGAGTTTAGGAACCTCTCTACCTTCTTCTCCTCCATTGGCATCATCCATCGCCTATCATGCCCCCATACAAGTGAACAAAATGGTGTTGTTGAACGACGACACGGTCATGTTGTTGAAACAAGACTCACTCTCATAGCACAATCAAATGTACCTCAACGTTTTTGGCATTTTGCATTCGAGACTACTGTGTACCTCATAAACCGTATGCCTTCATGATCCAATTACACAGTCTCACCTTTTGAACATCTTTTCAACCGGAAACCAATCTTCTCCTTCCTTCGTGTTTTCGGTTGCCAATGTTGCCCCTATCTACGTCCCTACAATCCACACAAGAAGAATTTTCGTTCCATTCCATGTATCTTTCTTGGATACAGCACATCTCATCATGGGTATCGTTGCTTTGACCCTGTCTCCGAACGCATCTACATTGCCCGTCATGTTCGTTTTAATGAGATTTCTTTCCCCTTCTCAGTCCAACCTTCTGATCCTTCTACAACATCACAACCTGATCCCAGCCCGTATATATCTTCCTACCCTACCGTCCCATCCACCTATCTTGACTCTACTACACAACAACCTCCATCTCCTCCTGTCGAACACCACCCTACATCTCCCATTTTTTGAACATCCTCCACCTCCGTCCCAAACTTACTCTCGCCAACCCACCACACGTTCTTCCACTTCTGCCTATGAGAAGTACTCTCAAACCCATACCTTACAACCAGACATCGATACACAAACAACACCTTTACAACCCGAGCCCATAACCACTCCTAACCAACCGCACCCTCCACTAGCCCACACCACGGCTCAACCACCCTACCGTCCACACCCATCCCATTTGAGACAAAACCTAAAGCAATCCAAACCATACATTCCTTCCTCCTTTCATACTACTCCAGCCCCATCTACCACCGAACCTACAACCTTCGCCATTGCCAACACAGACTCTCACTGGCATAGGGCTATGGCAGATGAATACTCGGCTCTACTCCGGAATGGCACTTGGACGCTTGTTCCTCCTCCACCCAATGCTAATGTTGTTGACTGTAAATGGGTATACAAAGTTAAGCGAGACCAACATGAGGAAATTACGCGTTACAAAGTGCGTCTAGTTGCAAAGGGCTTTAATCAGCAACCTGGTATCGACTATACGGAAACCTTTAGTCCCGTGGTTAAATCTACCACTATTCGGGTTGTCCTATCACTAGCGGTTACCAAACAATGGCCCCTACGACAGCTCGATGTGCAAAACGCCTTTTTACATGGAGACTTGAAAGAAACAGTATATTTAAAACAGCCCCAAGGGTTTATTGACCTTCATAAGCCAAACCATGTGTGCCTCCTCCATAAGTCTCTGTATGGCCTGAAACAAGCACCCCGAGCCTGGTTTGAACGGCTCTCTTCTGCCTTGATGTCCCTTGGCTTCAAGGGGTATAAAACGGATCCCTCCTTGTTTATTTACTCAACTCACGGGACTCTAATGTATATGCTTGTGTATGTTGATGACATTATCTTGACAGGGAATAACAATAACGCCATTACTCAAGTGATACGTCGTCTAGGCCAAACATTTGCAATACAAGATATGGGGTCCTTATCCTACTTTTTGGGTATTGAAGTGGCTCGCCGAGGATCTGATATTGTTTTGTCCCAATGCAAGTACGTCAATGATCTATTAGTCCGGGCAGCTCTTTCTAAGGCCAAACCAGTCACATCGCCATGCACCACCACTGCTCACCTTTCACTTGGTGATAGTTCTCCTTTTCCGATCCCGTCAAATATAGACAGATGGTGGGTGCACTGCAGTATGTTACTCTGTCACTTCCTGATATCACATTTGCAGTTAACAAGGTCTGCCAGTTTATGCATGCTTCCACTGAAAATCAATGGTCTGTGGTCAAACGTATCTTGAGGTACTTACATGGGACTACTGATCAAGGCCTTGTCATTACCCGCTCAACCTCCTCTATTTTGCATGCTTACACGGATGCTCATATCAACACATTAAGTGCCTACTCAGATGCCGATTGGGCAGGGTGTCCTGATGATCGTCGTTCCACGGGGGGTATGCTATCTATCTTGGATCGAATCTTATTTCTTGGTCTGCAAGAAAACAAAAGACTGTTTCGAGGTCATCCACAGAATCAGAGTACAAAGCCTTGGCTGATACAGTGGCTGAATTAACCTGGCTTGAAACATTATTGACAGAACTTCGAGTTCCGATGCATTCAGCTCCAACCTTATGGTGTGACAATTTGGGGGTAACAAACCTATCCGCGAATCATGTCTTTCATGCTAGAACAAAACATTTTGAAGTTGACTTCCACTTCGTACGTGAAAAGGTTGCACAAGGAAAACTATGTGTGCAACATATCTCTACAAATGATCAAATTGTTGACGTCTTCACGAAGCCGCTATCATCAGACCGCTTTCTCTTTTTGAAGTCCAAGCTAAGAGTCGGTCCCGGCCATAGCTTGCGGGGGAATATTAGACAGAACAATCATACTATATATTAGGCCTGATTACAGAACAATCATACTATATATTAGGCCTGATTATGTTTCCTTGAGTATGTTATATTAGTTGTCTATGATTAGGTCTAGCATGTCTATATATATCTCAGTTTCCATTGTATTCAGTTGTACAATCACAATCACAATTCAATACACATATACCACTCTTCATTTCAGTGTCATACACGACCCGTTCAACCCGATTTCTTTTTTTCCTGAAATAATTTTTTTTAAATTAATATTTACTTAAAAAACACAAATGTAAATAACAAAATAATATTAAATTATAAAATTCTATGCTAATTTTTTCTTTTTAGGTTGTAATTATGGCACAAAATACACACCCCGTTTATTTTATGACATAAAGTAAGTTGTAAAAAATAAAATAAAATAAAATATAACATAAATGTGTTAAACGGGTCAACCCGCCAACCTGATCGGGTTGACCTGAACCCGACCCGTTAACCTAAACGGGTTCGCGGGTTCAGCATGAAACTGACACGAAACCATCTAGACTAAGCTTATACCCGTGAATTTCGTGTTTGATTCGTGTCGAGTTTCCGGGTCGTGTCCGAAATTCACACCCTTAGTCTTAAGTAATTGGTTTTACATGATGATCTTGGTCAAAATGATGTTCTAAGTTGGTTTTAACAGTGTGTACTAATATCCGTTTCGAACAAACTAATATGATCTTTTAAGGTGCTAGTTACCACTTTAGTTATTATTATAACTCCCAAATCGTGAAGCCAAACCGAAACCAAACCGTTAGTACCGGTTCAGTTTGGTTTCAAATTGTAAAAGGTCGATATCGATTTTCGAATATCAAAAACCGTTACTAACAGTTTAGCTCACAGTTTGACATAACAATCAATCAAACCGTACCATAAACACCCCTACCTCCAGCTACTACATTTAGAATAACCATCTGACCTGTCTTTAGCATCTAAAGTGGGAGAAATGATGTTTGTGAACCAAATAAAAATTGTTTTGATCGATATTAATCAAGGCTCTACATTATTTTAAGTTTTTATTCTACAAAGTAACATATGTGTCACACCCCGATATTTCCACGTATTACCGGTGGGCCCGGTAGGGGAGTATCGTGACGTAGTTGATATCGTTATAGTCAAACAACACAATATTTAAATGCACAGCGGAAGCAAAAGATAGATTCATTTCAACCGAATAAGATTTGTAATATTAAGCATCACAAAATAGTTGAAAATAATCCACAGGTGGATCAAATAAAAAGAAACATTGTTCAACAGACTGAAATGCATCCAAGCTTGCAAGACTCTTATTGATGCTAAGGAGAAAGCCAGCCTATTTCGAGTAGTACCTGCACTTAATCTTTTGGGAAAATACGTCAGTTTACACTGGTAAATACAATACACTAGTAAATACAATCAACTGACTCATTTTGAAAAGGATTAGAAAGTTGATTTAAATGCATGAGGCACAAACATTTTATAACTTGGGATAATTATTTGAATATAATATTTGTAAATGAATTACATGTTTATTCTGCGTTCAGTACCCCGGTTCGTGCCGGGTTAAAGATCAATAGACACACCACATTATTTATTTAGGCACTGACGGATGTACGCCTACACCCCGTGCTTAGGTCGTGGCCATTTCGTAAAATGATGCCAAGGATATCCAGGACATGGTCATTAACCCCCCAAAGGCTTTAAGCAAACAAAACAGTTTAAACGGGTCATCTCAATAAATTAACCTTATCATGATTAACAATTCAATGCCCGACCAAGTGGTATTTTATATACCGTACCCCAAGCCCATATAAGGGAAAATAAGTTAAAAGTATTTACCTTTGCAAGTAATAATCACAACACGCAAGTGCACGTAGCTTTTACCGGATCTCCTATTCTGGAATGAAGGTTTACAATAACCTATTAGAATCCTAACGGGTCTTTAATTAAGCCTAAACTTAGACCGGTTAGTTTTAAAGGAAGATACGGTTCGTACGCATGAATAAGCGAAGACCGGAATAGAATGTGATTTAGACCCGACAAGTTTGAAGACTTGTATAATTTGGGTAAACTAAACACGTTCTGGATTTTGAGTTAAAAATGATAAGGTTCGACCCGTTTCGGCTAATTTATGCAAACTAGTTACATAAACCGATCCGAACGCGAATAACGCATAAAGAGTAACCGAATGAATCACGAATAGGTTCCCTAAGTTAATATGCTTTAAATATGTTATGATATCAGTAGGATACCTTCCATTATGCCCAAAACGAGTTTAATCTCAATTTAAGCCCCGTAGGGGTATTTTGGTCATTTTAAAGATTATAAAAGAGATTAAATATATACTTCTGAGATACGGGTCTGAAATAATCAGTAAAAAAACTTAATTTAATAGGTTGTATCAGTTGGTGATAAGTCTTATATGACAAAATGGTTTTAAACCCACACTATGTGTTAAATACGCGTAAAAAGCCATTTAAAGCGATTTCCGGGTTATAACAGAAATCTTAGTTTTCTGATCAGGTTATAAAGTTTAAAATACTCCATTTATCATATAAAATAAATAGCTAAAGGTTTGGTGTCTAAATGTTATGTAAAACTCATTTTATAAGCAAAAAGAGTATAATCGGTATTTACCGAATCAAGGCAATAACCTTAGGTTATCATCAGTTTAAAAATAATTAAAAACCTTTAAAAATCCCAAAATATTATGTTACATCAGTGGGTAGAAGGTTTGGTGTCAAAATTGGGTTTAGATAGGCTTTATGCTAATTACGCCGTTTAATTAATAAAAAGCTTTCTAATTACGCTATTGAGCATAACTCCTAATCTAGACCTCCAATTGATGTAAAATTTTAGAGACATGTTTATAAATCAGTAGCAAAGATTATTGTCCTCTCACATTTCCAAAATTCTCGTTTTAAGGTCAAATAGGCATATTGGTCAACATTAGGCATTTAACGGAAACGTCGGACAATCAACGAGTCGAGTAGTATAATCGCAGAGGGTTATACTATCGTACAAGCTGGTCCTAATGAAGCTCTAAGGCATTTCTAAATCCATCTAAATCGGGTCAGAACTGAAGTCAAAACAAAAGTCAAAGTTTTGCGACTTTCGGTTCCGAACCGAACCAAAACAAAAAATTGTCGTGTCGGACATGCATAGACATGTTCTTGCATTGATTACCAAGTTATATGAGTGGTAAAACAGGTTACACGTCTCCTACATTGCTAATTATGCGTTAAATTGAAAATTAAGCTTCTGTTGACTTTTTCGGATTAAGTTTGACCCGACATTTGACCTAGTTAGAGCGGGAATCAGAGGGTGCCCTTTTAAGGGTTTAATACCCAAATAAATACCAACTTATAACTATTTTCAATTTGGCTAAACACCAGACCATTAGTGATTAATCGATAAGTCAAACCTTAATTACGATGGTTTGACTTTAAGCTAATTAACTAAGTAAAACACGATTAAGGAAGGTCAAGGAAGCTTACCAAGGTCCAATGTATGACTAATGATGCTTAGGGAATGGCCTTGAGCTCCAGAAATCTTCAGAAGTTGAGTTGGGAATGGATGATCAAAAATGAAATAATGTGGGTCTTTATATAGTGATCTTGATTGATCAAGATCATGCCAAACAACTCTAGGATTGATCCCTAATCAATCACAAGTATCCCTAGTGCCTAAGAACTAGTTTGTGCTGCACATGGTATTGAAAATTTATGTTTTAAGTCGGTTAACATGTTATAACAGTCACATGTCATGTTTCTGCTGCTGGAACTGCCTTACGGACCGTAAGGCTAAGGCCTTGCGGTCCGTATCCGCTTTTCAAAAAGACATCGCCTAGGTGACTGTCTTACGGACCGTAAGGCTAAGCCCATACGGTCCGTAACCGATGACCAGAAGGCAAAAATGAGAATCTCTTGGGTTTGATCATGCAACTTTTGATACTACGAATTATGGCCTCTATTATCAGTATGGGGCCACTTGATCATGTCCAACAGTTAAGACCACCTTACCATGTTTTAAAGTTGCCTTGGATTCTTTTGAAAGGACCATAAACGAAGGTTTGTCAAACACATTCTCATAGGATCCTATCTTTACAATTTGAATGAATTATTACTTAGTAATTACCGGATTTGAATGTATGTCAGATGCTTATAATATAGATTAGGGTCTTGGGATTCATAACTAGGTCGTTCAGAGGTATTTAATTAACAAGTCGACGCTTTTAAATCCTACCATACATCTTTAACTTGATCCGGGTTTATAATACTTTTTGTCTTACATGACACGTGTCGACATAATATTGGACATGAAATTTCGAGGTGTTACATTCTCACCCCCTTAAAAGAAATCTCAACCTCGAGATTTACTGAAATAAATGAGGGTACTTTTCTTTCATTGTGGACTCTACCTCCCACGTGTTTTCGGGACCTCTGTGGGCATCCCATTTAACCTTTACAATAGGGACATGCTTCCTCCGAAGCTTCTTAACCCGTCGATCTTCAATCAACAAAGGTTTTTCCACAAATTTTAAGCTCTCGTCTATATGCACATCCGTATGTGGTATGACTAGTGACTCATCTGCTAGACATTTCTTTAGATTGCAGATGTTGAATACATTGTGAATACCACTGAGCTCTTCAAGTAAGTTTAACTTATAAGCTACCGATCCAACACATTCGATGATCTCGAATGGTCCTATGTATCTCGGGCTTAACTTGCCTTTCTTACCAAATCGCATTACCCCTTTCCAGGGTGATACTTTCAGTAGAACTTATCACCAACCTCACACTTTAGAGGTTTACGCCTTAAGTCCGCGTAGCTTTTCTGCCTATCCCTGGCAGCTTTGAGACGATCTCGTATTTGCACAATCTTATCCGTCGTCTCCAGGACTATTTCAGCTCCTGTCAGTTGGACATCTCCAACTTCTGCCCAACAAACGGGCGTTCTGCACTTCCTACCGTACAAGGCCTCGAAAGGCGCAGCCTTAATGCTTGTATGATAGCTATTGTTATACGAGAACTCGATTAATGGCAGGTGGTTATCCCAACTACCACCTAAGTCAATCACACATGCACGAAGCATGTCTTCCAAAGTTTGGATGGTACGCTCACTCTGTCCGTCCGTCTGAGGATGGTAAGTCGTACTAAAATTTAAGCGCGTGCCCAAAGATTGTTGGAAACTTTTCCAAAAATGTGACGTGTATCTAGTATCTCTGTCAGAGATAATAGACACCGGTACACCATGCAGAGATACAATCTTATCTACGTACAATTGGGCTATCATGTCGGAGCTATAGGTCTCCTTAATGGGTAGGAAATGTGCTGACTTAGTCAATCTATCCACTATCACCCATATAGTATCATTTCCTTTCTTTGTCTTAGGCAACTTGGTGATGAAGTCCATTGTCACCATTTCCCACTTCCACGTGGGAAGTTCAGGCTGTTGTAGCAAACCTGACGGTTTCTGATGTTCAGCTTTGACTTGCGCACACGTCAAACATTTAGCTACATAGTTAGCTATAGACTTCTTCAAGCCTATCCACTAGAAATTTGCTTTCAGATCCTGGTACATCTTGTCAGCTCCAGGATGAATGGAGTATTTAGAGCTGTGGGCTTCCTGGAGGATAACATCTCGAAGTCCTCCATTAACTGGAACCCATATTCATCCATTTAACCTCAGAATTCCGTCCTTGCCACATGATAACTGTTCTTCGGTTACTCCTAGCTTTTCATTACGATAGTTAGCTTCCAATACAGCTTCCTTCTGTGCAGCTAACAACCTTTCATTCAAACTATTCTTTATCTCAATGCTTTTGGCATTGATTCTTATAGGCTTCACTATTTCCTTTCGACTTAAGGCATCAGCGACTACATTCGCCTTGCCAGGATGGTATCTTATCTCACAATCATAATCATTCAAAGTTTCCATCCAACGTCGTTGCCTCATGTTCAAATCCTTTTGGTTAAACAGGTGCTGGAGGCTCTTGTGGTCAGAATAGATCACACACTTGATACCATATAAATAGTGCCTCCATAGCTTCAGTGCAAATACAACGGCACCCAACTCCAAGTCATGGGTGGTGTAATTCTTTTCATGCACCTTTAACTGACGTGAAGCATAGGCAATAACTTTGCCTTTCTGCATAAGCACACATCCCATCCCTGTGTGTGATGTATCACAATATACCACAAACTCTTCTATTCCATCAGGCAATGTCAACATAGGTGCATTGCTTAGCTTCTGCTTAAGGATATCAAAGGATTCTTGTTGCTTTGGTCCCCAGTTGAACTTAATATTCTTCCTAGTCAAAGAAGTTAGGGGTGCAGCAATCCTTGAAAAATTCTCAATAAAACGCCTGTAATATCCTGCCAATCCCAAGAAACTTCGAATCTCTGTGGGCGTCTTCGGCTCTTGCCAATTCATGACAGCTTCAACCTTAGCGGGAACTACCTGGATTCCACATTCACTAACCACATGTCCAAGAAATTGGACTTCACGAAGCCAAAATTCGCACTTAGAGAATTTGGCGTAGAGCTTTTCTCGATGAAGCAGTTTCAGAATGCATTGGAGGTGCTTCTCATCGTCAGCTTGATTCTTGGAGTAAATAAGAATATCATCGATGAAGACGATGACAAATTTATCCATGTAGGGCTTGCAGATGCGGTTCATGAGATCCATGAACGCGGCTGGTGCATTAGTGAGTCCAAAAGGCATCACTAAGAACTCGTAATGACCATAACGAGTCCTAAATGCAGTCTTATGTATATCTTCATCCTTGACTTTCAGTTGATGATATCCTGACCTTAAGTCAATCTTGGAAAAGTAACTCGCTCCTTGAAGCTGATCGAACAAGACGTCGATCCTGGGTAATGGATACCGATTCTTGATAGTAACTTTGTTAAGTTCTCGATAATCGATGCACAGACGCATCGATCCATCCTTTTTCTTCACAAACAGGATTGGTGCTCCCCAAGGAGATGAGCTAGGTCTAATAAATCCTTTGCTTAACAAATCATCCAGTTGAGTTCTTAACTCTTTCATCTTCGTTGGTGCCAATCTGTAAGGCGCTCTTGCAACAGGTGTTGCTCCAGGAATAATGTCAATCCTGAACTCCACTTGCCTATCTGGGGGTAAACTAGGTAGTTCTTCAAGGAATACCTCTGAATATTCAGAGATAATAGGTATGTCTTCGATCTTAGGCTTTGGTTCATCAAGGATTACTTGTGCCATGTAGATAACACAACCCTTCGTCAAACACCTTGATGCCTTGAGCATGGACACTTGCTCAGGCATTCCGTACTTAGTATCTCCTTGGATTGTCAAAGGCTCGCCATGAGGAGTTCTGACAACCACTTGCTTCTTAGCACAAACGATCTGGGCTTGGTAGCGAGACAACCAATCCATGCCTATTACTATATCGAAACCGGCTAATTTCAAAGGAAGTAGAGACAATGGAAAAGAGTGGTTCCTAATGGATATAATACATCCATCTAACACGGTTGACGCTGTTTCTATGGTTCCATCGGCTAATTCCACCTCATATTTCACACTTAGGGTTTTAACAGGTAAATTCAGTAACTTACAAAACTTATTATCTACAAATGATTTATCAGCTCCTGAATCGAATAGCACCCTTGCATAAACATCATTTATGAGGAAGGTACCTGTGATCACATTGTCGTCCTGAATAGCTTCCTTTGCATCCATCCGGAAGACCCTTGCATTGGTCTTTTTCCCATCCTCAGTCTTCTTTGCAAGCTTTGGGCAGTTGGACTTGATATGCCCTTTTCATTGCAACTTGATTTTCTTACAGTCTAGGGTCTTGTACTCAGAAGACTTGCAAATCCCACATGCCCTTGGCTGTGACTGAGATTTCGACTCATATCTGCACTTCCCGAAGTGTTGTTTCTTACAGATCTTACAATTGGGTTTATCACCCGATTGACGACCATGTTTCTTAGATCCAGAACCCTTTTTGTGGTCATTGTTTCCCTTATGTCTCTTATCCGATCGTCGTGAGCTATCATCCTCACGCTTCCTTTTCTCAGCATCAGTGTTTCTCAACGATCTCTGCCTGTCTGCGTCCAGAGTAAGAGATAATGCTATATCAGCTGCAGACCGGAATGTAGCTGGTCTAGAGGCTTTTACACTGGCCTTAACTTCTGGGGCTAAACCCCCGATGAATCGAGCTATCCTCTTGGGTTCCGGTGTCACAAGATAAGGGACCAACCTTGACATGGTGTTGAAGCTTGTAAGGTAGGCTTGACAATCCAGGTTCTTCATAACTAGAGACAAGAAATCAGCTTCAATCTTTTCAACCTCATGCTGAGGGCAGTTGTTCTCCTTGATCAATGACACAAACTGTTCCCAAGTCATATTGTACAATGGGACTTTCCCTGTAGCTTGGATCAAAGACCTCCACCGAGCTAATGCCTCACCCTTGAAAGACTGAGACACGAATTTCACCACATCTTTATTAGCGTAACCACTGATATCTACTACAGTGTCCATCTCATCCAACCATGTCATGCAGTCTATAGCTCCTTTTTCCCCAGTGAAATCCCTGGGTTTGCATGAAACAAAATATTTATAGGAGCAACCCTTATCACTGGGTTCCTGATTCGGTACGATCCTTTGAGATGGAACACTCCTTTGGTTTGATGAGTGATGGGAATTACTGTTGTGAGCAGTGTGAGTTTTAGAGGGTGGTTTAGACTGTGGTACAGATTGGGTCCTTTCATGGGTACCACTGGATTCATGGAACTGTCTATCCAGAGCTCAAGTAATGGCATTGTCTATCATTGCCTGCAGTTCTGCACCTGCTACGTTAATTCGGGTATTATCATGGTTCTCCCTTGGGTGACTGTTGATCTCATCCGAGTCAGCCATATAGTTTGAACTGTTACATAAGATATTGACAATAATTTATTTGGGAGTTTATTATGGAATTGTCTTTTACGGCAATTCATTAACCATGGGAAACATAGACCATATTTGGTTAATTTCTTAATCATATTTATTTAGGATTTTTATTATAATTTATCCTAATTATAAAACAATAATAGTATTATTAGTGGCACGAAAGGCCTAGTCACAGGGACATTCTAAATCATAAGCCATGATTTCAGATAATCAAGGTATTAAGGTTTGAACATAGTTCTTTACCTTTTTCTGACAGGGAGTCGTAGACTACTACTGTCTTTTGTCTTATATGACAATGAGTATGGCCCGTAGGCACTACAATACCTATGGATGTTTAATATATAATCATCTTAACTGATGGTTTAAACCCATGATTTATAGATCATCAGGTTAGGATAGGAATCTTTTGAAGAATCCTATTATATGAATGACGTGTGTGATTTTAACGAATCACGTCTGCCAGGAGCGTTAACATGTTTTCAGATGTTAACAGGGATTTGAATCTTTTTAAACAGGTCTTACCATTTTGGCCAATTCTTTTAATGACATGTAGGCTAGGTTACACCTTTAAGATTCTTATTCAATATTTAATAGGCAGATTATTTTTAAAAGGAAATGATTTTTTATTTATTTATTTCATGTCTAATATATTATGCATATAATAATAAAAATGAAAATTTTAAAACTTAACATTCCATTAAACATTAAAAGGAGTACACATTGCCCTAAACGGGACTTTTAACAGAAATAACTTGCCCACACAGGAGCTAAACTGATAATACAAGTCCTCACAGGGACTGATTACTAAGATAGGTGTCCACGCAGGGACTAAAAAGATAAGTCCACGCAGGGACTAAGTACATAGATAAATGTCCACGCAGGGACTTAATTAAAATAAGGAAATACAACAATACATACAGAGATTTAATGATCCATCTTCTTCTTTCCTTTTAACAAGCTTGCTAGGCCCTTGAGAAATCCCCGGTTGTTCCTACGTTCTTCTTGAAATTCTCGCTCCACCCTGTTTAGCCTGTGGAGGATTTCCTCCTGTTTCGGTGGGGAAAACCGTGGTGGCTGCGGCTGGTGCTGAACCGGAGGTTGAGCAGGTATTTGATACCCATGAGTTGGGTATCCCACTCCCCAAGGGGCTCCATATGGTCCTTCAGGATGAAGGGCGTTGTAGTTTGCTGCTACACGGTAAGGCTCGGCTTCAGCATAGTTGTAATGAGTGTGAGCCAGCTGCTCAAATGGATCGTACGCCGTTGAACCGCCGTATGTAGGGATCAGGTTACCAAATCCCAATGGTGGCGGTGGTGGTGCAACTGGTGCAGAATTCACCTCTGAAACTGGGTTTGAAGGCCCACCCATTTGTGGGTCTTCATGCAGTGGCGGATAGTGACTGCCACTTGAGTGATGGGGGTGCTAAAGTGAAAACCCCCTTCTCGCGCGGATATTCATGCGCCTGTTCTTCTACGCCTTGGTGGTTCGGAAGGCGCTTGTTGTACTGGTGGCGGTGGTGGCGGTGGCGTAACTGCCACGAAACGCGAATCCTCGGAGGGATCCTGCTGTTGCTGCTCATGAGGCGATGAATGGTGAGAGGGTGTAAAATACCACTCATACTGGTTGAATAGGGTAAGGTGATCCCTGGAAAGATGATCCATCAGAGACTTCAATAGGGTGCGTGGGGGTTCCAGTCGGTGGTTCAACAGGGTCGGTGTCCTCATCCATATCCATGGCGTGATCGCCGAAAAAATGATCCTCTGGTCCCAATGGGTTACCCACTGGTTCTTAAATATAGTTTGCCGGGTTAAACCGCCCCTGAAAGACAGGAGTGGGGTCGCCAATGGAATGATGCGAAAGGGATCGCTACAATGGCAAGAAGGAGTGGCATGAGTCATCGGGCTCGTTCTCTGATTGCGGCCAAAAGGAATGGTGGTAAGGAGGCATTGAGCTAAACGAAGTAGATCGCCTAGCGGGCTCTGAATGGATCCTCCATTCTCCTTGAGGACCGGTACTCATAGTTGCAGAAGGAGTTCGCCGGTGTGAAGGCCCGTCCTCGCGATCATTGGGGGCGTGGATTGGCCCCTTGCCTCGTCCTCCTCTTCGGAACCTCGGTGGCATATTTCCTGTCAAACAATTAAAAGATACAACAAAGAAATATAAAGAACAAAGTTAAAATTAAAAACAATTTGGATTAGTCCTAAGTTCTTTGTCTATACTCGAAAATTTATGAATGTGCAATTGTGTAACTGAGATTAAACACAAAAGGCTAGTGTTTAATTCACTCAGTGTTGGCTCTGATACCAACCTGTCACACCCTGATATTTCCACGTATTACCGGTGGGGGAGTATCGTGACGTAGTTGATATCGTTATAGTCAAACAACACAATATTTAAATGCACAGCGGAACCAAAAGATAGATTTATTTCAACCGAATAAGATTTGTAATATTAAGTATCACAAAATAGTTGAAAATAATCCACAGGTGGATCAAATAAAAAGAAACATTGTTCAACAGACTGAAATGCATCCAAGCTTGCGAGATGCTTATTGATGCTAAGGAGAAAGCCAGCCTATTTCGAGTAGTACCTGCACTTAATCTTTTGGGAAAATACGTCAGTTTACACTGTTAAATACAATCAACTGACTCATTTTGAAAAGGTTTAGAAAGTTGATTTAAATGCATGAGGCACAAACATTTTATAACTTGGGATAATTATTTGAATATAATACTTGTAAAAGAATTACATGTTTCTTATGCGTTCAATAGCCCGGTTCGTGCCGGGTTAAAGATCAATAGACACACCACATTATTTATTTAGGCACTGACGGGTGTACGCCTACACCCCGTGCTTAGGTCGTGGCCATTTCGTAAAATGATGCCAAGGATATCCGGGACATGGTCATTAACCCCCCAAAGGCTTTAAGCAAACAAAACAGTTTAAACAGGTCATCTCAATAAATTAACCTTATCATGATTAACAATTCAATGCCCGACCAAGTGGTATTTTATATACCGTACCCCAAGCCCATATAAGGGAAAATAAGTTAAAAGTATTTATTTTTGCAAGTAATAATCACAACACGCAAGTGCACGTAGCTTTTACCGGATCTCCTATTCTGGAATGAAGGTTTATAATAACCTATTAGAATCCTAACGGGTCTTTAATTAAGCCTAAACTTAGACCGTTTAGTTTTAAAGGAAGATACGGTTCGAACGCATGATTAAGCGAAGACCGGAATAGAATGTGATTTAGACCCAAGAAGTTTGAAGACTTGTATAATATGGGTAAACTAAACACATTCTGGATTTTGAGCTAAAAATGATAAGGTTCGACCCGTTTCGGCTAATTTATGCAAACTAGTTACATAAACCGATCCGTACGCGAATAACGCATAAAGGGTAACCGAATGAGTCACGAACAGGTTCCCTAAGTTAATATGCTTTAAATATGTTGTGATATCAGTAGGATACATTCCATTATGCCCAAAACGAGTTTAATCTCAATTTAAGCCCCGTAGGGGTATTTTGGTTATTTTAAAGATTATAAAAGAGATTAAATATACTTCTGAGATACGAGTCTGAAATATTCAGTAAAACAACTTAATTTAATAGGTTTTATCAGTTGGTGATAAGTCTTATATGACAAAATGGTTTTAAACCCATACTATGTGTAAAATACGCGTAAAAAGCCGTTTAAAGCGATTTCCGGGTTATAACAGAAATCTTAGTTTTCTGATTAGGTTATAAAGTTCAAAATACTTCATTTATCATATAAAACCAGTAGCCAAAGGTTTGGTGTCTAAATGTTATGTAAAACTCATTTTATAAGAAAAAAGGGTATAATCGGTATTTACCGAATCAAGGCAATAACCTTAGGTTATGATCAGTTTAAAAATCTTCAAAAATCCCAAAATATTATGTTACATCAGTGGGTAGAAGGTTTGGTGTCAAAATTGGGTTTAGATAGGATTTATGCTAATTACGCCGTTTAATTAATAAAAAGCTTTCTAATTACGTTATTGAGTATAACTCCTAATCTAGACCTCCAACTGATGTGAAATTTTAGGGACATGTTTATAAATCAGTAACAAAGATTATTGTCCTCTCACATTTCCAAAATTCTCGTTTTAAGGTCAAATGGGCATATTGGTCAACATTAGGCATTTAACGAAAACGTCGGACAATCAACGAGTCGAGTAGTATAATCGCAGAGGGTCCTAATGAAGCTCTAAGGAATTTCTAAATCCATCTAAATTGGGCCAGAACTGAAGTCAAAACAAAAGTCAAAGTTTTGCGACTTTCGGTTCCGAACCGAGCCAAAACAGAAAATTGTCGGGTCGGACATGCCTAGACATGTTCTTGCATTGATTACCAAGTTATATGAGTGCTAAAACAGGTTACACATCTCCTACATTGCTAATTATGCATTAAATTGAAAATTAAGCTTCTGTTGACTTTTTCGGATTAAGTTTGACCCGACATTTGACCTAGTTAGAGCGGGAATCAAAGGGTGCCCTTTTAAGGGTTTAATACCCACATAAATACCAACTTATAACTACTTTCAATTTGGCTAAACACCAGACCATTAGTGATTAATCGATAAGTCAAACCTTAATTATGACGGTTTGACTTTAAGCTAATTAACTAAGTAAAACACGATTAAGGCCAAGGAAGCTTATCAAGGTCCAATGCACGACTAATGATGCTTAGGGAATGGCCTTGAGCTCCAAAAATCTTCAGAAGTTGAGTTGGGAATGGATGATCAAAAATGAAATAATGTGGGTCTTTATATAGTGATCTTGATTGATCAAGATCATGCCAAACAACTCTAGGATTGATCCCTGATCAATTACAATTGTCCCTAGTGCCTAAGAACTAGTTTGTGCTGCACATGGTATTGAAAATTTATGTTTTAAGTCGGTTAACATGTTATAACAGGCACCTGTCATGTTTCTACTGCTGGGACTGCCTTACGGACCGTAAGGCTAAGGCCTTGCGGTCCGTATCCACTTTTCAAAAAGACATCGCCCAGGTGACTGCCTTACGGACCGTAAGGCTAAGCCCATACGGTCCGTAACCGATGACCAGAAGACAAAAATGAGAATCTCTTGGGTTTGATCATGCAACTTTTGATACTACGAATTAGGTCCTCTATTATCAGTATGGGGCCACTTGATCATGTCCAACAGTTAAGACCACCTTACCATGTTTTAAAGTTGCCTTGGATTCTTTTGAAAGGACCATAAACGAAGGTTTGTCAAACACATTCTCATAGGATCCTGTATTTACAATTTGAATCAATTATTACTTAGTAATTACCGGATTTGAATGTATATCAGATGCTTATAATATAGATTAGGGTCTTGGGATTCATAACTAGGTGGTTCAGAGGTATTTAATTAACATGTCGACGCTTTTAAATCCTACCATACATCTTTAACTTGATCCGGGTTTATAACACTTTTGTCTTACATGACACGTGTCGACATAATATTGGACATGAAATTTCGAGGTGTTACAATAGGTCTAGATGATCACAGTGATCAACCTAAAAATAACACTCACATTAAACCTAAGATTGACACCCAATATCGTAGACTTAATGTGTATTCATCTATCTTACCTCCGGCTCTTGGCTAATTTCAAGAGAATTCTCACAACCAAATTGTGTCTTAGACCTGCAATGCACGCATGGCATCCCTATTAAAACAAATAGATGAGATCACGTTCATATAGCTTGTAAATTGTAATTGCAAACAAAATGATAAAAAGAAGGTTTAAATGCCCAAAATTACAAACCATTGAAACTTCTAAATTACCACAATTTCACCAAATAAAGTAGCTACATTTAAGATGACTTTCTACTCGTTTGACTCACTTCATTTTCAAATAGAATTTATAAACTCACCCCAGTGATCAGTGATGAATAAAAAAAATAACCAAATTCAACCGACTTATAGTTAAATGGGTCGAGTAAAGATGATGAAACCTTAAGTCTTCCTTCCTGCTAAAGAGCTGAAGTAGTTAAAAATGTTGAGTACCTGCAGTGAAATGCAAAACCGAATCTTAAATATAACACCAAAAATAACCATCAAGTAGAAAATGAAAACTCGCCATAATTAAGCCTTGAATCGACGATTAGCCTCGAAACCCTAAGATCCAACAAACTTGATTTATGTAATCGTGTATAATAAGTTAACAACCCTAGAACTGACAATTGCATAAACCAAACTGAAATCGATAGTCTCCCTAAAAATTTAAACTTAAAAAAATACTAAAACTTATGTACCTTTGAGGAGGTTACCGTCCGACGGGGACTTTAGCCCTTGCCACAATAGCCAAAACATCTTCTCCCTTGCTACCCTAAGACCTACAAAAGGTGAACTTCACGCCTTATCGACGCTCGTTTCGCCTATAAAAAACAAAATAATATCTATAAGAATCAAGAAATAGGACATCCCGCATCAAATGAAATATGTAACACTCCCCATTTCAAAATGTTCTGCAGGTTTCACATACCTTGAAATCAAGAAGATGATAGCCATAATCTCAAACGTAAATAAAACATTCTTGATTAAATTTGAATGATTGATCGTCGGTCTCACGTATTGATGGAAGACCGATGACCCGATTTCATCTGGGACCGATACCCGACTTCATTCAAATGGTCCATAATTGGTTCTCGGAGAATGCTCACCCCTACATACAAAATCTCATTAAATTATTATTCGGGTATCACAAATTTCAACCCACTAAAATCATGATCAAGATTATGTTTTAAACAAAATCTCATTAGATTATGCTTTGATTTGCAGAATTCTTAATTGTAAAAGAGGTATGGTTGATTGTAAAAGAAAAAAAAAGTCATTCCACATGTATGGCTAAAGGCTAATGTGATTTTTAGCCTGCTTTTATCAGATACTTAAAAAAATGAAATAGTAGGAACAACCTTGTCAAAAACTCTTCAAGGTGCTTCACAGCCTCAGCTATGGTTTCCTCATTCAACTCGTCCCACGTTTGTACAGACGACCTCCATTTATACCATAAAATCGAGACCTAACAGAAGGAAATTGAGACTGTTATGCGTTTTTTAGTTATGAAAGTTGGATATCGAATGAAAACAATAGCTTATCTATACCTTGCTTCGAATGAAATGAACTCTTGTGTAGTCACCAGAGTTAAACTTGTTTTGTCCAAAAATAAGGTATTGTCAAGAAAATATATATTTTTCTCAAAATCATATATCTTCTGAATTTTCTAAGAAAATATATTTTTACTTGAAAAAATAATATATTTTCTCTTTGTCGAAAATATGATATAATTTGGTAATATGTACAAAGATCATATTTTCATTCCTTGTATCCAAAATAATATATTTACCAAAAATATATTGTAACGGTGTTCTTCGGAATATTTCATAAGTTATGTGTTTGCGTTCGGTTTCTCAATATCAAGTGTGTAACTTAAATATTTATTCCGTGAGATTTTTTGTATTATTTTGGAGTTGTAATATCATGGTATTCGTTAAGTTATATTGTTTTACCTTAAAATAATATAACTATTCCACGAAGTATACAAATATTCACACAAGTGTCTTAATGTAAAATATATATTCTAAATATATATTTATCCATTTTTATTTACAAAAACCAACCTCCAATACTTGTATTTTTGTTACAAAAATTTATGGCAAAATTTATGTTATAAATCATAATTTAAAACACACTTGTGAACACTTGTTTAGAAAATATTTTCTAAGTGTTGGAATTTTTAGAAAAATTCGTCATAGTTTCCATTGTAAATAGAGATATCCATGCTATTTAGCATATCATTTTCTTTTCAACAATCATCCAAACAATCAACAACACATCACTAATCATCTTACACTTACCATGTGCAAAAACTATATATTTTACATAATAACATGAACTTGATTTTTCACAAAAATGTGTAGTAACTTGGTAAAGTATTTAGTAGCCTTTGTTACCCTCCAAAATATATTTACTTCTTGGTAAACTTTATTCTTGAAGGTTTTAGTTGTTTACAACTTGTAAACATATTTTACAAAAATGCTTATTTATCACATCTTCTTGTTTCAAAAGTATTTCTATACTTATTTTGTCACTAAAATAGTGTAGGTTTAATAAAAATCATGATCTTTCGAAAATCATCTTTTTAAACTTGGTTTTCTTGGAAAATCATTCACAAGTCTTAGATTCCCAAGTTTACTTGTTCACTTTGTTTGTCATTTTACAAGAAATCATTTTATATTCAAGTTCATGTCTTTACTAGAAGATGATTATCTTATGTAAACACATAATCATCTCCTAACTTGCTAAATCCTGTTTTTAATCATAATCTAGCAAGTTCCATGTAATGATCAACATCAATATCTCTAGTAATCAACAAGCAAACATCATCCATACACTAAACAACATCATTTTATCAAAATATCAACATATTTCATCTTATGTTAGCTTTATGTTTCAAGATTCAAGTGTATGTTCTTTAGTGTTCTTGTATAATATATCTTTTATCCACTAAAACTATGAAGTAACAAGAGTGAAAAAGGATCTTACGACTAGCTTCAAGCTAGGGAAGAACTATGATGAAGATTGAGTGGATAAAAGCAAACAAAGGTGGTCCTTCAGGTTCCGAGAGTTCCACACTTCCTTAAACACCTTCTTACACCAAGAAATGAGCTTGGAATGGATGGTCTTGAATTGAAGATGGTGGTGGTGCTATGGTGGCTCACGGTCATGACTTAGGAGGAGGGAGAAAGAAAGTTATGTGTTGTGTGAAGATGAGATGAGTTCTTGTGTTTTTATAATCCAATTTTAGAGTTTTGTCCAAAGGGTATGATGTCTCCATTAGTACGAACATAATCTTACTAAATCCAAGAAATATCCATAGAAGATTAAGGTAATCTTACAAGATTTTGGGAGGTGGGGCCATGCTTTGGGCCGATTACTTACATGGGGGGGGGGGTTAAATGTAATTTTAAATGGTAAATGTAAGTAAATAGTTGGAGGTTAAGTGTAATGTCTAGTGTTTTAATTGTATGATGCATTATACATTGTGTTAAGGTGTTCGGGGATCATAACTAGCCAAGAAATAATAAAACAATGCTTCTAGCAATATTTTGGTGTTCCGGGTAAAGTCCGGTTGCTCGGTTAGATACCGGTTCGTTAAAGTGTCAATTTATTCCGTTTAATGTTCTTTAAGTACCCTTTTTGTGACACTTTCAATTCCCGACACTTAGGAAAGCATACAGGACCATTTTGTCATTTTTTTGCACATTACTAGCTTGTTAAAAAGCTAATTTTTGTTGAATTATGCAGAATTCTACACTTTATGTGGGTTTTAGGCACTTTCCGGCACTTTGTCTATCACTTAGGCATGCAGTTTTGTGGTCCTTGCTTCCCTACACACTATGCTAGTGTAATACGTCATCTCTGGCTCATACTGGGCCTCAAAATACTGTCTATTTATGCACTGAACTTCGTCAGCATTTTTAGTTTGTCTGGTAACGGTGCCAATTATATTTTGTGTATCATTAGAACTATCTCGTGTTGCATGTAGCAACGAATAAAGTCTTGTATCATGAAATGCCATTGTATGTATATAGCAGTAATCAAAAATTCATTTGTCTTGTAAACTAGATCATGCACAATTATTAAAGCACATATTACTGTTCAATTAGTGTACGGAATGTACGGAAAAGTGACGGTTACCACATAACGAACGGCATGGCCAATGTTAATGAACGTATTTTGTCCCATTTAAACAAACCAAATGTCATACCAAAATGTAAGCATGTGATGTAAAACAAATGTACTAAGTATGCAACAATGTACATACATAGCATAAAATGTAATGTAAAACAATGCACTAGGTATGCACTAAATGAACATACATAGCGTAAACATAATGAAATCATGTACTATAATTGTACTAATGAACCTAACAAGCATTTAATATGAAAACATGGAAAGCACAAAAGTAACAAGTAGGCACATGTGTTTCACCCCAAAACATTTGGAAAACAGTAAAAGAGGGGTCTATGTACTCACTTGAGATTGCTTAATAGTCTTTAGATAACCACCAAGCAATGCTAGAAAGATCACGGAATCAAACGGCACCTAATATGGGTAACTACGTTAATAAATGGACCTAAATCGGAGGATCGGGTAAAATGTGGTTTCATAAACCAAATGAGTGTAAGAACTCAAGTAATATGGTTTAACAAAGCCTACATTCTAAAACGGAACCTATCCTAAGTGCTTACGACCCATTACGACTCGTTTAGGTAGCTTACGCTACTTTAACGTGTCGTTCACGTAAAACGCGTTCGGACCGCCTAACTAGTCCTATGAAAAGTAATACATGCCTTAACATGTCTAATAATGTTTCCTAATCAGTTTAGATGTCAAAATTCAGGTTACTTACGCTTAAAATGAATTTTATGCGCAAAAAGGGCATTTTGGTCATTTACCTAGGGCATAAAACTACCTATCATACAACTACTTAAATGAAGTGACCATAAGGTATAACCTCGGAAGGTTATTCCCTATGCAACTATGGTTACCTAATGTGTTTGGTCGGATCCTAATGATCGACAAAACGGGTCGGGTTCGAAAGTATAAGCGGTTGTTTAGACCGCTTACCTTTACGACCCTATATAAGCACTAAACCTAAAGTGACGAGCTAAACATGTTAAAACATGTTTAACGAGGTTTGAAAACAGATTTGGTATCAAAACAAAGGGTCTTGATACCTAAAAGTAGTTTGGTTACAAAATACGCAAGAATATGCATTTTGGCCGAAACTACGACTCGTCACTATGCCTAGATAACGTGGTAATCAGTAGGTATAGTCATGAGAGACTAAAACCATCGTGATTACGCTCACGTTATGAAGTTCAAACGAACTTCATGTTGACCATAAACTGGTCAAAGTCAAACGCAGTTTGACTTTCGTGCTTAGAATGCGTAAAAGTACGAAAGAATACTTACAACGGGTCCAAGAATGGAAGTTTTGATCTAATAATTTTCAGGTATGAAGGTTTTAACCTTCAACATAGAGAAAAATCTGATCAAATGTGAGTTTGAAGCAAATGGGGGTGGGGTTTATATATAGTTCGGAGAGCCATTAAGATCATTCATAAAAAACCGTGCCTTGATCTCAACCGTACACATGTACCCATGGTTTTGTAACACCATGGGCACCTCAAAAATGGCCCATACAATCGAAAATACCATGTGCAAGTGCCTAAAACAGCTGGAACCGCTGGAAACAGCTGGAAAAAGGATTCTGTCCTGATCTGCTGCTAGTACGTGCCCCGCATAAGACCCAAGGAGGGTCTACGCGGCCCGCCTGGGCTGCACAGTTTAGCAAAAACTTTCTGTTTTTACAGTTTTAGTCCCTGCAGTGGTTTAAGCTCATTTCCGACACATCTTAGGCCCGTTAAGCGAACTTTAAGGCCCTACAATGATGCATAAACATAGTGGACATGAAACATGCTCAAAAATGTGCTTGATGTCGGTTCGTTTGGTCGTACGAATGCGTTATTTGCTTAATTACGACGAAATACGCACGAACGCGAAAAACGTTCCAAATTACGCGACGAATGGATTTTTCTCAAGCCAATCACTAAAATAAAATATTTTAATGATTACATAAATTTTTGGATGTCCGGATGTATTCAGAACGTAAGTTATGCGCGAAAATGCAAACTTATGCACTTTTTGATGCTTTTAGTCCCTGAATGACCAAAAAGTTTATTTTAGCATACCGAACCCCTCAAAGCCTATTTCTAAGCTATGTAAAGGATATTTATGGTATATTTAACTTATGATCAAGTTCTGGATTGTCCGTTACAGTACGAATCAGCATTCTTTCGTAGTTTGTCGAATATAGTCCCTGTAAGCGAATAAATTTGATTTTGCCATACCAAAGCCTTCAAAACTTATTTCTAAGTTATGTAAAGGTTATTTAAGGTATGTTAAGCATATGTTGATGCTTCGAAGTGTTTGTCGCATTAAACTGATTACGTTAGCGCATCGGTTTGCGTATAACTATCAAGAAAGCGATATAGAGTTTGAAATTGAATGAAAACCAAAACATGAAAAATGTCAAACATAAACAAACAAACATTAGGGTCAAATAACATTATTTTATTGATAACTGAACTGATTACAATGATTACAGGCACAGGTGTGACAGTCTCCCCTACTTGTGGAAATCTCGTCCCGAAATTTGTTTAGAGGAAACTCTTCAGAATAGATGTGGATACTTCGCCTTCATTTGATCTTCATGTTCCCAAGTAAATTCTGGTCCACATTTAGATTCCCAGTGAACTTTAAAAAGAGGAATGGGCTTGCGTTTAAGCCACTTGACTTCACGATCCATAATTTCCACAGGTTTCCCGACAAAGTGCATCGTGTTATCGACACGAGTTTCGTCAAGTGGTATGTGGAGGTTCTCATCAGCTAAACACTTCTTGAGATTGGACACGTGAAAGGTTGGGTGGACGTTTCCAAGTTCAGGAGGTAACTCAAGTCTGTAGGCTACCTTACCGATTCTTTCGACGATCTTGAATGGTCCAACGTATCTAGGAGCAAGTTTTCCTATCTTTCCAAATCTGATCACACCTTTCCAAGGTGAGACCCTAAGTAATACATGATCACCGACTTGAAATTCCAAGGGCTTGCATTGTCAGTCCGCATAACTCTTTTGATGGCTTCTAGCTATCTGGAGGTTATCACGAACTTTCTTAACCTTATATGTCGTCTCTGGAATGAGGTCAGGTCCAGTAAGCTGAGCCTCACCGATCTCATTCCAGCAGACTGGTGAACGACATTGTCGACCATAGAGAGCCTCAAAAGGAGCCATGTTGATGTTGGAATGATAACTGTTGTTGTAGGAGAATTCAATCAATGGAAGATACGAATCCCAACAACCACCAAAATTGATCAAAAAAGCTCTAAGCATATCCTCCAAAGTATGGATTGTTCTTTCAGTTTAGCCATCTGATTGCAGATGATAAGCTGTGCTCATATAAAGTTGGGTCCCCATAGCAGATTGCATGGTTCTCCAAAAACGAGATGAGAATCAAGCATCTCTGTCAGAAATAATGTTCAAGGGAACACCATGTCGAGATACAATTTCATCCACATAGATTTTAGCCATCTTGTCGGCATATAAATCCTCACGGATTGGCAAGAAATGCGCTGACTTTGTAAGACGGTCAACAACTACCCAGATGGCATCATGACCTTTCTTAGTGCTCGGAAGTTTAGTAATAAGATCCATGGCAATGTTTTCCCATTTCCAAACTGGAATCTCTGGTTGCTCCAATAAACCAGAAGGATGTTGATGCTCAGCCTTTACCTTAAAACAAGTAAGGCATTTTGATACGTACAAGGCAATGTCTTTCTTCATACCAGGCCACCAATACTGAGTACGAAGATCTTTATACATTTTATCTGCACCAGGATGAATAGAATAACGAGACTTATGAGCTTCATCCATAAGCAAGGTGCGAAGGTTGTCTTGATTTGGGACCCACAAACGGTCCATGAAATAAAACGAACCATTGTCCTTCAGTTCGAGATCAGGCTTGATATGAAATGGTAATTCCTTACCCATCTTGTGAAACACAAGTATGTTGAGCCTTAGAAATGCGGGTTTGATTATCAGATAGAACTTTGACACAGTGAAGCTTGACACGTTCCTTACGACTCAATGCGTCAGCCACGACATTCGCCTTAACAGGATGGTAGCGAATTTCGCAGTCATAGTCATTTAGAAGTTCAACCCAACGTCGTTGCCTCATGTTGAGTTCTTTCTGATTAAAGATGTGCTGAAGACTTTTGTGGTAAGTGAAAACCATGCATTTTGTACCGTACAAATAGTGTCTCCAGATTTTGAGAGCGAAAACAACTGCACCTAACTCAAGATCATGAGTGATGTAGTTCTTCTCATGTATCTTCAACTGCCTCAATGCATATGCTATGACTTTGTTCCTTTGCATGAGAACATAGCCAAGACCCAAGTTTGATGCATCACAATACACGACGAAATCATCATTGCCCTCAGGCAAAGATAGAATAGGCGCATCACAAAGCTTCTTCTTCAAGGTCTGAAACGCTTCTTCTTGTTTGGTTCCCAATTCAAAGGGTTTGTTCTTCTGGGTTAGAGCAGTTAGGGGAACTGCAATCGTTGAGAAGTTCTCGATGAAGCGGCTGTAATATCCCGCGAGACCAAGAAAAGAACAAACTTCAGTAGGAGTAGTAGGCGTATCCCAATCCTTAATCGCACTGATCTTGGAGGGATCTACATGAATACCTTGTTCGTTGACAATATGTCCTAAAAATTGAACTTCCTTAAGCCAAAATTCGCACTTGGTGAATTTTGCGAAAAGTTGCTCTTTCTTTAGGAGCTCCAGAGTAAGACGAAGATGTTGCTTATGATCAGCTTGCGTCTTAGAATATATCAAAATGTCATCAATGAAAACGATGATGAACTTATCTAAATAAGGCTTGCAGACCCTATTCATCAAGTCCATGAAAACAGCAGGAGCATTAGTCAAACCGAATGGCATAACTGTGAACTCATAATGCCCATAACGAGTGCGGAAAGCTGTCTTGGGAATATCTTCTTCATGTACACGAAGTTGATGATACCCAGAACGCAGATCAATCTTTGAAAAATAAGAAGCACCTTGTAACTAATCAAAGAGATCATCATTGCGAGGTAGGGGATATCGATTCTTGATGGTAAGCTTGTTAAGTTCACGGTAATCGATGCACATTCTGAAAGATCCATCCTTCTTCTTGACAAAAAGAACGGGAGCACCCCAAGGTGAAAAGCTAGGACGAATAAAACCTTTGTCAGAAAGCTCCTGAAGCTGCTTAGACAATTCTTGCATCTCAGACGGTGCAAGATGATATGGAGATCTGGAAATAGGATTTGCACCAGGTACAAGATCAATACGGAACTCGACTTGGCGTGCTGGGGGTAAACCAGGTAACTCTTCAGGAAACAATTCAGGATAATCCCGAACAACAGGGATATCTTGAACAGACTTACCTTTGCCTTTAACTGCTACGACATGCGCCAAGAAGACCACATAATTATTTCGCGGATACTTCTGGGCTTGAGTACAAGACATGAGCTTGAAGCTACTAGCAGGTTTCTCCCCACGAACCTGTAAGATCTCACCTGATGAAAGCGGCACACGAACGATTTTCTCAAAACAAACTACCTCTGCGTGATGCTTGGCTAACCAATCCATACCCACAATAATGTCGAAACTCCCAAGTTGCATCGGTGTGAGGTCGATAGGAAAAAGATGGTTATTATGGTTCAACTGGCAGTTACGAAGAACAGAATCAAGAACAACGGGATCACCACTAGCAACTTCTACTGTCAAAGGCTTTCCTAGTTTCGTTCTAGACACGCAAAGCAATGGCTCAAAAGATAACGACACAAAACTCTTATCGGCACCTGAATCGAAAAGAACAGAAGCAGACTGATTGTTAACAAGGAACGTACCGTTCACCACCTCGTTGTCTGCTCGTGCCTCATTAGCATTCATATTGAAGACTCGACCTCGAGCCTGAGCCTGATTCTGATTTGTGTTGACTAGCCTTGGACACTGGTTTCTATAATGAGTCAGGTCCCCATAATTGTAGCACGAACCAGGAGGAAAGTGAGGTCGTGCAGCTTGTGCTTGTTGTTGAGCAGGCGGTGGAGCAACCTGCTAAGCTGGGTTACGAGTTGCTTGATTGGGAGCAAAGCGACAAACATCAGAAAGATGACCTGACTTCCCACAGTTTGTACAGATACGGAAAGGAACTTGCGGTTGATGGTTCATTGCATCTGTTGCACAACGGTGCATTCCCTGCATACCGTTTCTTAGCTGGTGGTTGTGCGGGTTGATCGGGAGCTGCCTGGTTAACTTGGGCAGTGACAGCAAAATTATGGGAAGCCTTACGCTTCCTAGACCCCTTCGAAGAACCAGAATCCTTACCCTTATTGTTCTTACCTTTCTTGTTCTCACCCTTGTCAGACAACTGTTTCTTACCCTTGTCGCCCTTCCTGTGTAGCTTACCCTTTTGAACTTGCGACTCAGTCAATGTCGCAGCTAACTCAATTGCCTGACGAACTGTGGTAGGGTTACTACCAGTGACGATGTCTTGCACAGAGTCAGGTAAGCCATCTATATACCTCTCGATAGCCTTCTCGAGTGGGGTAACCATTGTAGGGCAAAGTAAACTCAACTCTTCATACCTATCAGTGTATGCCCGGTGCTCACCACTATCCTGCTTCAAATCATCAAACTCCCTTTCTAAAGCCCTTAGTTCATGGCGAGGACAAAACTCCCTCATCATAAGAGCCCTAAGTTCAGCCCATGTCTGTGCTAACGCAACCTCAGCACCATGGTCTCTCATAACCCCATTCCACCAAGTAAGAGCCCTCTTCTGAAACACACTTGAAGCAAACTCGACTTTTCAATTTTCAGGGCACTGAACGTGACAAAACGTACTCTCAATGAACTCGAACCATTGAAGGAGCCCAGTTGCCCCTTCAGAACCACTGAACTTGAGTGGTTTAGCCGAATTGAAACTCTTGAAATTGCATGGAGCATTTTGGTTATTGTTGGCTTGGTTCACTTGAGCAATAATGTCTGGGAGTACGGCAGCCATATGCTGCGCTATGATATCTGCCATTTCGGCATTAGATAGCGGATTTTCACGTCGAGGAGACATTCTAAAAGAGGAAACATGAGAGAAAACGAGTGAGATGATTAGATGAAAATAATGATATGAAACAAAAATCGACGAAAGCAAAGATGGTGGTCATTCGTTTGTTACCACAAAGCAAACAAACGACACATAGTGACTAATCAAAGTAAATGGGTCAAAAATAATGTATTGCGAAGACATGCTCGCCTTTAAGTGAACACTCACCCCAAGAGTTCCCAGGTAAGAGTGACTGGTCCGATTATGTGGATTTGTACGAACACTCTAGCCTTAGACAGAAAACCCAGGGTACAGGCATTCACTCTTCCAGTTTGCACGTGTTCACACTATTTAAAACCCAAAACTTTCACGAGATTTTGAAAAATTGGAAGGCACAAGGCCAAAAGGATCATTCAAAAACGGATGATTAAATTTTCAAAATCATTCTGAAAAATTGAAGGGTTCAAAACCTTATAATAAATCATTTAAAAACAGAAGATTGATTTTCAAAAATCGTTTCGGAAAATTGGGTTCTTGTTTTGGCAATCACCTAAGGATAGGTGAAGTGCATGTTTTAAGATCTAAATACAAGATAACTTGTGTTGGGGTTCTAGAAAGGTTATAGTCTAGGTCAAAGCAGTACTAATAACCTAATTCCCTATAACCATTGGCTCTGATACCAACTCTTCTCTCACACCCTGACCGCGTATAACATGCAACCGCGGCGAAAACGTTGGGGAGTGCTGTAACAGAATTATTGTTTCATAACCATGGTAATTAAAGTTCTGTTTTATTTATTAACAAAGAGGGGAAACATTGTTTTTAATCAAAAGAAACAAGTACATAACATTATATAAACTAATCTTGCTTCTTTTATGTTACTAAGGTAGAAGTCCACCCTAGTGTATCCTGATCGAACCTATGCATCAGCTCCTGAAACACATGTGAAAATCAATGGTTAGGATTTGATGATGAAATACACTTGTGTATTTTATGACTTGATGATAAATCCTAGCCATACATGTGTGTAAATTAATGGCCAAGATTTGTTTACTCAGTTTGCAAATACATTAGCGTTCACTCTAGAACCTCACCTATATATATATATATATAGTGAGAGGATCATGAGAAAACTGCATCTAAATGAGAAAACTAGAAAACTAATAAAAAAGCCTAAAAAAGCTAAAAAAACATACAAAATTTTTTTTTTACATTTTTTTATAAAAAAATCGCTAGTTTTTACGGATATAGTGCACATGTGTAGTACACATATAATGCACATGTGCAGTACAACAAAAAAAAATTTGAAATTTTTTTTCCATGGATAAAAACTAGCGATTTTTTTATAAAAAATTAAAAAAAAAATTGGTATGTTTTTTAGGCTTTTTTTAGTTAGTTTTTTGGTTTTCTCATTTAAATTAGTTTTCTCATGATCCATCCCATATATATATATATATATATATATATATAGGGGATGGTTCAAATGAAAACCACTTTTATCACGAAAACTCGAAAAACTAACTAAAAAAGCCTAAAAAACAAAAAAAAATCAATTTTTTTATTAAAAATCGCTAGTTTTTTTATATAAAAAACTTTTTAAAAAAAAATTATAGGGCACATGTGTACTATTACACATGAGTACTACAAAAAAAAATTTTTAAAAAAGTTTTTGTTATATACCTAAAATAGCGAAAATTGGTATGCAAAAGAAAATTGATATGTTTTTTAGGCTTTTTTAGTTGGGTTTCGAGATAAATATTGGTTTTCATTTGAACCGTCCCCTATATATATATATATGTATGTATACGTATATATATATGTATGTATACGTATATGTATATATGTATGTATGTATACGTATATATATATATATATATATATGAGATGATTTGGGTCATGTGGCATGTGATGGTGGAGCCATTTTGCTTATGTGGCATCCTACGGTGGAGTAGATGGTGATTTTGGGAGGGAATCCCTTCTAAATAACCTATTTTCTTCTTGGACGCGGGATCCATTTTATTTCGAGTCATACCACACCCATGATATAAATACGTATAACAACTCTCCTAAAAATCTGTAAAATACCCATATATGTCTTAAAATACACCCCGTATACGAAAAAATAGGCCTGAAATACAATTATATTAATAAAAATCAAATAAAAACAATATTTTAAGCCGCTCGCGGGCCGCGACCATGATGGTCGTGTGTTTCGCGGGGCGCGATAGCTCAACACTAGGCAAGCACCCGATGCTGCCACATGTCATCAACGTGTTGGGTCTAGTCGCCGACTCACCTAAGCTAGGGCCTACCCTAGACAGCCTCGCGGGCCGCGAAAGATCAAGTATAGGGGGTCGCGGGTCCCGAGCCGCCCTCTGATATGCGCTATAAATAGGAAGTTCGAGCTTCAGTTGGAAATCGTTCATTATCGCAATCTCTCTCAAATTCTGAATAACTAAAATAATTCCCGGGCATAATACCCACTAAAAAGCGAAGCTCTACCTCGATGTAAGTATTATAACCCCCGGTTACGTATTAGTTACGCTGCCCGATTGATTTAACGCTCCGTAACGCATGTCAAGGCTCTACCTGTCTCAATCGTTGGAGTTCTGTCTTGGAGATATAACTAATGTAAATTGGGTTATTATATTAACACATGTGCATTGTTTAAATTAATAGATTATAACCAGGAAGTCACCAGGAAATACCTAAAATAGTAATGTGAGTAAATCCTTCTTTTTGTGTAAACCTTTTAGTGAGTTAATCCTTCTTTTTATATAAATTGTTTTTACAAAACCTCAATTATTTAAATTACAATTCATAGTGATTGAGTATTTGTAAATCTACAATTATCGTCGGTATGTTAGGGTTTTGTATACATAACTTATTAGTACACTGTGAGTAGTAGCATGACCACAACTCAGGATTGACAGTACCGTGGAGGGTAATTAAACTCGATGTAAACAAATGTAATTGCGGGTTGCCCTCAATGCTGTAAAATGACAACTTGTTTTGATTAAACTGGGATTCACTCACCAGTATTTCCCACTGACAAAAATGTTTTAAACGCATTTCAGTTAACAAAATGTGAAAGCCAAAAATAGAAGCCAGCTGGAGAGCACTGAAGGCTTGGAAAAGTGGCTATAAAAGTTACATAAACAAGAAAGAAGTTTTGTTTCAATAAATTAGGGTTTATCCGTATAAACATGTTGTAATGGAAACTTGGGTTTTTTTCCCATGTATTTATTATTATAAAAAAATATGGTGTTTAACTCTGATAAACTATTTCCTAACTCGGTCCTGATTAAAATTTCCGCTGCCAAATTAATAAACACCGATACCACCAGCTCTGCGAGCTCTCAGCCGCCCGCATTCCGGGGCAGGGGTCGGGGTTGCGACAGAAGGTGGTATCAGAGCTACAACCACTTATTTCAGCCACAGAAGTGTTCTGCTGACACCAAAATTTTATCCATTATGTTAGGAAATAATCTATGTGCTTACGTGCATATCTGTATATTATTTTTTTTTTGTTATTTGACAATTTGTTAGTTTACAGTATGAGTGATCAAGGACCATCTGACGCCTATCGTCACCTATCTAGTTCTCCTAGAGATGAAGGAACTTCCTCCCAGCCTACTCCTTCGGGGTATTCAGCTGACACGGAAGAGGGGATCTTCATATTTAAGGCGCAATCCGAAGAACCATTCCCTACGAAAAAGAGAGGATGGTTCAGTCGGGGAGAACATGAGCGTAGGAAGAGAATGAGGAAGTTACAGCAACAAAGGGCTTTAGCAGCAGCAAATAAGGAGATGAACGCCCAGACCCAAGACATAGTCAATAGGCGATTGGCCAACTTTCACATACTAGCAAAAACTGTGGCAGACCCAAACCTAGACCAAATCATTTCACCACAGCCACTGCCACTGTTCCCAACCCAACCCATGGAAATAGAACCTAACCCAGGAGACCAGGTTCCCATACCCGCATTCGACCCAAACGAAATCCCTAGAATCCGAGCACCCAATCCTCTAGCTTATGACCCATGGGAGGATGAACATAGGGATTATCGAGAACTCTACCCACAGGAGGAACCCATGCCAAACCCTATAGCACAATATACCAACCTCAACCCTCTAGATCCATACTGGGATAACGATCAGTATGTTGGGGAAAACTAGAAAACCCATACCCATATGGAGAACCGATACCCCAGTACCCTAACCCAATACCCGCACGACCACCACCCATGAGTGTCGAAAATGTGCAGGAACTCCGCACCTTTGGTGAGGAGTTAGTGGATGAAGGAGAGAGAATAAGGCAAATAGGGGAAAAACTCGTATGGAAATACGACGAGCGAAATATGCAATACTGGATGAACCCTTAGTCATAATAATGATAATAATATAAATATATATAAATGCGTGTAGTTAAAAAAATTTTAAAATAGATGATCTAATACCTACTGATGCATAACTAGTAATGTATTTTAAATTCCAGTTGTAGCTTGTAATAGATGCATATATATATATGAAATAGAGTACATGTCGCAATGCTCGACGGTTTTGACCAATGTGTTTGTTTGTGTAATTGTTGACATTAAATCTTGTTCTGTGATATTAACACCTGAAAAAATGTTTATAATTCAGATGGACAACGAAGTGAATCAGGAAAACCAGAATAACGATAATAATGGAAACCAAATAGATAACAGTGCCATCCAACATATAGTGGCACAAGTGATTATAAATACTATGCCATATATTATCAAAATTGTTAAAGAAGCAGAAAATAATAAAACTAACAGTGGAAGTAAACGACCACCTACTGAGCCCAGACACAGCATAAACAATGGACTATTACTTCAATTGCCTATTCCAAAAAGAAGAAGAACCATGTCTTATGGTTATTCTTACAAAGAATTCTGGTCTTGCAAACCAATAGAATTCTCTGGTAATGAAGGAGCCATTGTAGCTCTACGTTGGATAAAAAAGACTAAGACAGTCTTAAAAATAAGCAAATGTGCAGAAGAAGATAAAATTATGTTTGCTTCCAATCTTTTTAAGAATGCAGCCATAGAATGGTGGAACACTATTCTCCAGTCTAGGGGAAGTGACAGAGTCTATAATATGGAGTGGACTGAGTTTAAGAACATGGTTGAAGAAAATTTTGTCCTCCCAATGAAAAAGAACAAATAGCTAATAAGTTTTTAAACCTTAGAATGACTGGAGTAGACTGCAAGGGTTACACTACTGTATTCTTCGAATATGCTAGGATAGTCAACCCTAGCCTCACCAAAACCAGTATTAATCTCCCGTTACATCTGGGGATTAATTAGTGAGATTAAACATGTAGTCAAGGCAGCTAGACCACGAACTATAGAAGAAGTTGTAGAACTAGCCAATACCTTGACTGATGAATTGGTACGTACGCAAGAAGAAAACCAGAGGAAGAACCTATTCCAAAAACTTACCCAGGAATTTCGCTATGGCAATTCCAACCGTGGGAAAAATATAGGTTCTACTTCTGCACCTTACTGTAGGTCCTGCAAGACGAAGCATTCATGGAAATGTTCCATATATTGCAACTTCTGCAAAATACCTGGACACAAAGAAGAAGACTGCAGGAAGAAACCCAGCAATGGAATGTGCTTCAATTGTGGAGAAAAGGGGCATATCAAACCAAACTGTCTGAAACTAGCTCCAGCCATGAACAACAAGACTACTAAGAATGCTAGAGCATTTGTTTTGACAGCTGAAGAAGCCAAGATGATTCCGGATGTGATTACCAGTACGTTTTTAGTTAATGATGTTTTTGCTAAAGTATTATTTGACTTTGGTGCGAACCAAAGTTTTATTAATACTTCATTCTGCAAACTTCTCAATCAACCATTAACTAAACTTCAACAAGAATGTCTGGTAGAAACGGCAAATGGAGAATCCATTAAGATCACTGAAATCTTGCAGGAAGCAAGAATATTAATTTTAAACCATAATTTTATTGCTAACCTTTACCCAATGAATCTGGCTGGATTTGATATTGTATTAGGAATGGATTGGTTAGTAACCAATAAAGCCAACACTTTATGAGATTAAAAGTCAATACAAGTATATTCAACAAAGGGTGTAAAGATCACAATTAAAGGAGTTAAGCCAACTAGATCTACAAAATTCATCTCTGTGATGAAAACAGCAAGTTATGCAAGGAAGGGATCGCTAGTGTATATGATTTCTATAATCATTAACACTAAAGAAAAACAATTGAAAGATATTCACGTAGTGTCTCAGTTCTCAGATGTTTTCTTAGAAGAGCTACCCGGACTACCGCCAGATAGAGAGGTTGAATTCAGAATTCACCTACTACTAGGGACAGCACCGATTGCCAAGGCACCTTACCGTTTGGCACCAGCAGAAATGCAAGAATTAAAGAAACAGTTGGACGAACTTCTGGAGAAAGGTTTCATACAACCAAGTTCATCACCATGGGGACCAATCTTGTTTGTCAAGAAGAAAGACGGATCAATGCGTATGTGCATTGATTACCGGGAACTGAACAAGGTCACGATTAAAAATCGGTACCCATTACCGAGAATCGATGATCTGTTTGACCAATTGCAAGGAGCTCGATTCTTTTCTAAGATCCATTTACGTTCAGGATATCATCAGTTAAAAGTACGGGAAGAGGACATTCCTAAAACTACCTTCAGAACAAGGTATGGCCATTATGAATTTACAATCAGGCCATTTGGTTTAACCAATGCCCCAGCTGCATTTATGGACATGATGAACAGAATATGTAAGCCATATCTGGATAAATTCAAAATTGTATTTATAGATGATATTCTCATTTACTCTAAGAGTAAAGATGAGCATGCAACGCATTTGCATACACTCCTTACATTATTAAGAAAAGAAAAGCTTTATGCTAAATTTTTGAAATGCGAATTTTGGTTACAAGAAGTACAATTCCGTGGACATTTAGTCAATAATAAAGGAATTCATGTGGACCCCACAAAATTCGAGGCAATTACTAAATGGAAAGTCTCTGAATCACCAACGGAGGTGAGAAGTTTTCTTGGACTGGCAGGTTATTATAGACGGTTTATCCGAGATTATTCTAGAATAGCCATTTCATTAACAAAACTGACCTGCAAATCAGTTAAGTTTGAATGGGGACCAAAACAGGAGGAAGCCTTTAAGATTCTTAAGCAAAGGTTAACCAACACACCCATACTAGCGTTACCGGAAGGAACTGAAGACTTTGTAGTCTATTGTGACGCATCTAAGTTAGGTTATGGATGTGTGTTGATGCAACGTCAAAAGGTTATAGCCTACTTGTCTAGACAACTTAAGAATAATGAAGAGAATTATACAACCCATGATCTAGAGTTAGGAGCTATAATTTTTTTCCCTTAAAATTTGGAGACACTATCTTTATGGCAGTAAGTTTACCGTTTTCACCGATCATAAGAGTTTAAGATATGTTTTCGGGAAAAATGAGTTAAATATGGGACAGAGACGCTGAATGGAAATTCTTAGTGATTATGATTGTAATATCCAATATCATGCAGGAAAAGCTAATGTAGTAGCTGATGCTTTAAGTCGAAAGTATCATGAAAAGCAAAGAAGAGTACCTTCTCTTAAATTAATTCTGCAAGTAGATTTAAATGAACAAATTAGAAAAGTACAGGAATCAGTAATCAAGGACGACACTGAAAAATTAAAGGAAATGATTAAGGAATTAGAACAGGGAACAGATGGAATTTGGAGATTTCATAAGAAAAGAATTTGGATACCTAAACGAGGAAACCTACGCCACCAAATATTAGAAGAAGCCCATAAGTCTAAGTATACGATACATCCTGGAAGTGATAAAATGTATAAAGACTTAAGAAAGAATTTCTGGTGGATAGGAATGAAAACCGATATAGCAGCCTATGTTGCCAAGTGTTTAACCTGTTCACAGGTTAAAGCTGAACATCAGAAACCCTTAAGTTTATTGCAGCAATTAGAAATGCCAATATGTAAATGGGAATTGATAACAATGGACTTTGTTACCAAATTACCTAAGACACGAAAAGGTAATGATACAATCTGGGTGATTGTAGAGAGATTAACCAAGTCTGCTCATTTCTTACCAATGAAGGAAACTTTCAGTATGGATCAGTTAGCCAAATTATATGTAAATGAAATAGTTTCATTACATGGAATTCCTTTATTTATTGTGTCTGATACAGATAGCCGTTTTCCTTCTCATTTTTGGACTAGTTTCCAAAAAGCAATGGGAACCAAGTTACATCTAAGCACATCTTATCATCCTCAAACAGATGGACAATGCGAAAGGACAATTCAGACAATGTAAGATATGCTTAGAGGTTGTGTAATTGATTTCGGAGGAAATTGGGAAGATCATTTACCATTAATAGAATTTTCCTACAATAACAGCTATCATACCAGTATCAATGCTACACCATTTGAAGCACTTTATGGACGAAAGTGTCGAACTCCAGTCTGTTGGGCGGAAATCGGAGAAAAGCAACTGACTGGACAAGAAATAGTACAAGAAACAACAGACAAGATTATTCAAGTCAAGGAAAGACTAAAAGCAGCATGTGATTGACAAAAGAGTTATGCTGATAACAGGCAAAAACCTTTGGAATTCCAAGTAGGAGATAAAGTGTTATTAAAGGTTTCTCCATGGAAAGGAGTGGTTGGATTCATCAAAAGGGGAAAGCTAAGCCCCAGGTGTGACACCTGTGCCTCTTCAACCATTAAACAAATACCAAACCAATGAAATATTGTATTTTATACTTGGGATTTGTATAAATATGTGTATCGTTTGCACATATCAATTCTTGTTCGATTTCGAGCTTTAAATCGCTTTCTAGAAGGTTATATGCGATCTGATGCGTAAATATAACCAGTTTAATGCAACAAACACTCCGGAACAGTGAAATAAGCTTAACATACCTTAAATAACCTTTACATAACTTAGAAATAAGTTTTGAAGGCTTTGGTATGGCAAAATCAAGTTTATTCGCTTACAGGGACTAATTTCAACAAACTGCGAAAGTATGCCGATTCCTACTGTAACGAACATTCCAGAACTTGATCATAAGTTAAATATGCCCTAAATATCCTTTACATAGCTTAGAAATAAGCTTTGAGGTGTTTGGTGCGCAAAAATAAACTTTCTTGATCAATAGGGACTAAAAGCGTCAAAAAGTGCACAAGTTTGCATTTTCGCGCATATCTTACGTTCTGAATATATCCGGACTCCCAAAAATTTATGTAGTCATTAAAATATTTTATTTTAGTGATTGGCATGATAAAATTTCATTCGTCGCTTAATTTGGATCGTTTTTGCTTTCTTTACGACTTCCGTCGTAATTAACCGAACAACGCAACCGTACGACCAAACGAACCGACATCCGAGATAATTTTGAGCATATTTTAAGTTCCCTATACTTTTACTTCATTTTAGAGCCTTGAAATGAGTTTATCGGGGCTTAAACGTGCCAAAAATGCATGTTTTTCAAGTGAAGGGACATGTTTTGACATTTCTGCCAAAGTTTGCTAGGCCTGGGGCGTAAGGCTTGATCAATTCTTACGCGGCCGGTGAGAGCTCATCAGACAGAAACTTCATTTTTAGCATTCTGGTCATATTTCAGGGGTTTTAATGCAAAATTCTCAATACCTTTGGCTGAAAATTGATGGTTTTTAGCATCCCATTGTATTCTAATACCTTGGGCCCAAGTGTAAGGCCAAGATTCAAGCTCGTTTTTCGATGAACGATCCTAACGGTTCTTGGTTTTCTATAAATACCCACCTCTACTCATTCCATTCTTCACACCTTGATCTGATTTGTTCTCTAAGTTGGGGTTCTAACACTCCATACCTGAGAATAATTGGATCAAACTTCCATTCGTGGACCTTTTGTAAGTATTCTTTCGTTCTTTTTCGCGTTTATAGCGTGAAAGTCAAACTTTGTTTGACTTTCTGCATTGACCAGTTTATGGTCAACACGAAGTTCATTTGAACTTTGCAACGTGAGCGTAATCACGATGCTTATAGTCCCAAGTGACTATACCTACTGATTACCACGTTGATTAGGTGTAGTGACGAGTCGTAGTTTCGGCCAAAATGCGTATTCATGCGTATTTTGTAACCAAACTACTCTTGGGTATCAAAACAGTTTGTTTTGATATCAAACATGTTTTCTAACTTCGTTAAACATGTTTTAACATGTTTAGCTCGTCACTTTAGGTTTAGTGCTTATGTAGAGTCGTAAGTCAAGCGGTCTAAACAATCGCTTAGACTTTCGAACTAGACCCGTTTGGTCGATCATTAGGATCCAACCAAACATATTTAGTGACCATAGTTGTATAGGGAATAACCTTCCGAGGTTATACCTTATGGTCACTTCGTTTAAGTAGTTGTATGATAAGTAGTTTATATGCCTTAGGAAAATGACCAAAATGCCCTTTTTACGCATAAACTCATTTTAAGCATATGAAACCTAAATTTTCACATCTAAACTGATTAGGTAACATTATTAGACATGTTAAGGCATATAATACTTGTCATAGGACTAGTTAGGCGATCTGATTGCTTTGCTTGGTTGTTATTCAAGACTTCTAAGCACCCTCAAGTGAGTACATAGCCCCCCCCCCCCTCTTTTACTGTTTTCAAACTGTTTTGGGGTGGAACACAAGTGCCTACTTGTTACTTTCGTGTTTTCCATGTTTTCATATCATATACTTGCTATGTTCATTAGTACACTATTAGTACATGATTTCATTATGTTTTGCTATGTATGTTCACTTAACATACTAGCGCAATTGTTTTACGGATTGAACCATTTGTAATCGTTGGATGTATGTGAACCATTTGTAACCATTTGATGTATGTGAACCATTTGTAACCGTTTGATTTATGAGAACCATTTGTAACCATTTGATTTATGTGAACCATTTGTAACTGTTTGAACCATTGGGTTAGCTGTAACGCCCAACGTCCCTAAACCTTATACACTTGGCAGGACCAGTCCCTGAACTCCTATAAATTGTTGATCTTAGTCCTTGTGGTTATGTAATACTAATACTTTGAAAGTTTTGTTGTGAAACCTATTGATAATTGATGCTGGACACTATGATACTTGAATCTTTATTCTAGATGCTTGATTCTTGAAACTTAAACTATGAGACTTGATACAGATACTAGACCCTTGATGCTTAATCTAGACACTTGAGTCTCTATGATTAAACTAGATACCTGATTCTTTATACTATGGAAGCTAGATTCTTATTGTTGATACTTGATACTTGATACCTGGACTCTTGATACTTAGACACTTGATTCTTGAGCAACGCTGACTCTTGACCCTTGAAACTTAAACTAGTGCTTGACCCCTTAGACTCGTGAAGCTTGATTCTTGGTTAAACGAGAGACTGGAGCCTTGGCACTGGCGGAATCTACGAAACCGTGATACTTCGGTGCTTATGATGTAATCTAGTTAATAAAATACCTTACATAATCTATACTCAACGCGACTCCTATCTTTACGCGAAAAACGAATCAGAAACGGAACGCGAAAGGATGAGTTGGCCAGAGTGGCCGACCGATCGGATGACCAGCCGATCGGATGACCAGCTGATCGGATGACCAGCCGATTGGATGGCCAGCCGATCGGACGGCACCCCAGCCGAACCACCTTCCTTCCTTCTCTCCTTCACCTATAAATAGGCTGTCACATCACCATTCCAAGTGATGTGACAGCTCTGACTGAACCTGACGCACGCGCACACTATTCCTTCATTTTCTCATCGATTTCGGTATGCTTTAAGCTCAATCTCTGTACTTCCTTGATCTACACATCATTCTCTACGTGATTCACCTTTGAAATCACACTTTTCACCGTGAAATCTCTTAGATATGAGATCTTAAGGATGACATCAGCACTATGGTTTGTACAAACTGCTATATAAGGTCATTCTTGGTAAGATCTAGCTGAGATCCAAGGGATTCCATGTAATTATCACCTAATCTAAGCTAAATCTAAGTATTTTCATAATAAAAACTTAGGTTCTTCGCCTTTTCTTCAAATTTCTGATTTACTTCGGTGATAAACGTGACTGAACGGACTGTAGACTTGATTAATGGTCTAGAGTTAGTTTAAGAACGGATTGCTCACTGATTTAGACGATCACGGGATGGATTCCGGCATAAAACCGTCACCAACGGACAAACGGGTCGGATTGGGGTGATTCTCGACCGACCAGAATGTCGGTGAAATGATGTGTAACTGTTGTCTCAATACGTGCCGTGACGTCACTATTAAATTCCAAACTTAACAATTTTACAAAAATTGGTGAACAAAGAAACAATAGGCCAGCCAATCGGACTGCCAGCCGATCGGACAGCCTTACTCCACAATAGGCCAGCCGATCGGACAGCCGTCCGATCGGACAGCCTTCTTCAAACACAAGGCCAGCCGATCGGACATCCATCCAATCGGACAGCCTTTTCATCCCTAGGGGTTAGCCGATCGGACAGCCATCCGATCGGACAGCCTCCCCTAATAACACTAAGTGGCAACCCGATCGGATGGTCACCCGATCGGGCAGCCACTGATATCTTACTTGTATGCGTTATCCGGTCGACTGGACATCCGATTGAACAGCCATCTGATCGGACAACCATCTGACCCAGTGACCTGTTAGACACCTTATTCTATCTCGATACTTCGCCCGACGCTTATCTTATTGTAATCTAATCAGGCTAATCTCAAAAGAGCTCCCTATGATCCAATAACAGTTGTGACTGTTAAACAATCACTGTGAGTATACTCGATCCCCTTTTACTTTAAACTTTTGGGGTGTAACATGTATTCTATGAAACTTAAACTTGAATCTTTGGAAACTTATACTCTATCCTATGTGAAACTTGTGATTCTTGATTCTTTGTGCTATGTGACGTTTAATCCAGAGTGTGTAGTTCCGCCTTAACAATAGTAGTGCTATAGGAGATGCACCTCCCCCATTACTCTCGGGGGGTATTGTTAAGAGGATTCTAGTTTACCTTGAGTCTTGGGTAAACAACAAAGCATCGGGATACTTGGGCTATCACTGCGTGGACTGCGACACTAGCACGGCTGAAACTATATTTTATTGTTTACACTATGGATATGAGTTGTTTTAACCTATTATGCAATTACCAAACTGGTATACTCGCCAATACTTCTGTACTGATATTTTAATACATGTTGCAGGCTGATAGGACGCTTGGAATGCATGGAATTCAGCTAGGAGATGCTTAGAAACGTCGCCTAGATAATATTAGTCTTTTGAACAAATTGAACAATTTATGATTTGGTTTGTAATGTGATACTTATGACGATGTTTGTTAGACATTTGCATGAAATCAATTAATCTTTATCGAAACAATAGTGTTATGAAATTCTCATGAGCAATCTGAACGCTTAGTGCTCGCACCCCGATGTTTCCGCCATCGGTTGGGGTGTGACAGATTGGTATCAGAGCCATAACTATAGGGAATTAGGATGAGTAGGAATACTTGCCCTAGTCTATAGTTCTAGGAACTTGATTCTTATTTGTTGTTTAAGACTATGCACTCTACCGTATCTGCTTCCTAGCAGCACTTGTTCCTATTAAACTTACATGCCTTTCCTAAGGCTGGTCTAGTATACACTTTATACTATGAGAACACTGTCACACAGTGTTTATTTTAGCACGAGATTTGCCCACAGGATAGGAGTGACATCCGAACCTTGAGGGAAATCCCCATATTATTCTTGGTTGATTTTATCTGCAGGTGAAAGCCGACAACGCTTAGGGTACGATGTTGTCAAGATAGAGGTGAAACTCAGACCTTGATAACTAGTCCCACTCCTTGATGATTTTATGTCTCGCCAAAGCCTCGTAACTGCCAATCAATTGAGTGCGTGAAATGACTAAAAGGACGAATATCGTAGGCCTAACATCAATCACGTATTTGTCTAAGTCAAGACGCGTTACCTCAATTCAATAGGAGTTCGAATCACTTTGGTTGGTCGCCGTTCCTCTACCCGGAACAATCTTATGTTTTAAAAGCCTATCTCGTTTTTATGTTACCTTGATTTTATAAATGTGGTTTTATCCATAAGGTTTTGAACATTAATCTTTATTCATCTCTAAAATGCTTTACACAAGATCTGCACGTTGTCCGCAATCTCAAACGTTAATTCTTAATCTCATATCAAACTAAATTTACGAAGCTTTATTCTATGTTTAATCTATGTGGTAAACATTGATCGTCTGTGGTATGATGTGTTGTGGTGGTGTGAAACACTAAGATGACATGGAAGTACGGGACAGAAGTGGTGTGTCTGAAGCATGGTGGATACGCCGCTGGTACTTCCTATATATAAGTGCTTCTGGCATATTACCAACTTCCGTACCAAGTGCCATGCGAGATTTAGTGTTTGCAGACCGTTGTGGAACGTACATGAATCTATGGAACGTCTCTGAAATCCATGGAACATTTGTATAAGCAATGGAACGTCTACACAATCTATGGTTAATCTATTCGTGCTACTCTATAATAATCTACCGCGATGATCTATTTTGAGCTAAACTATGTTAAACTACCTTGAATTGTTGGTTTAATCTATGATCATTTACTTGGTTAGTCTATGTTAAACTACCTACTTGAGCAAGCTATGATAATCTATCAATGTAATCTATGTCAGTTACGAGATGATTTGTGTTAATCTATCTGTGCATTCGACGATTATTTATTCGGAGCATTCTATGTGATATAATTGAGTGATCTATGAGTAATCTACGGTAATCTATTAACATATGTGAACGTATGATGATAATGATGACGATGTGTGATGAATGTGACACGTAGCATGACACCGAGTACGAGGCCAGGCGACATATCCGAAGCGTGGTGGATACGCCGCTAGTACTTCCTATATATAAGTGTTTTTGGCATGTTGACCAAACTTCGTACAACGTGCCATGTGAAGGATGTGAATTTTGGAGATGGTTCAATCTAGATTCTTAAGTCTATCGTGTGAGTAATCTATGTTGTGAGGAATTCATAATTTGGACTCATACGATCCCGTTCGTTGGATCTGTAGATGTCTGCTCGTAGGACATCTGACGCTCTCAGAAGATCCAGAGAGAAGTCTCAGAAAAAGATGATGTCGTTCATGGCTGACCAGTTTGCTCGCGTCATGCCAAAGATCTTCACCGAGCTTCAAGGATCAAACACTCCGCCATCCTCTGCGGACTCCAAGGCTGAAAAGCAGAAGCCTGCTAAGTTCAACTACAAACATTTCATCTCTTGCAACCCTAAGTCTTTCACGGGCAGTGATGGGGTGACTGCTATGCTCGAGTGGTTCGACAGCATCGAAGTTACCTTCATTAACAACGAGTGCCCAGATCATCTGAAAACTAGGAGTGCGACTGGAATGTTTCAGGGCAGAGCACTGGAGTGGTGGTCAAATGAGAAAAACATCCATTCAAATGAAGAAGCCTATTCTCTCCCATGGGCTGAGGTGCGTGAACTAATGATGCTTGAGTTCTGCCCTCCCCATGAACAGTTGAAGCTTGAAGAAGAATTTTGGCATCTGAAGCAAATTGGTGATGACAACCTGGCATATACTACTCGTTTTAAGCAGCTAAGTCTTATCGTCCCTCACTTGGTTTCGACTCCTAAGCGGATGATAACCAAGTACATCGACGGCCTACCATCTGCAATGCGTGATTCTATCGAAGCAGCTCAGTTAGAAACTATCGAAGAAGTCTATCGTTTGGCAGCAAGTTTGAACAACAACCGCGTGCATGATAAACATTTTGCTACCCCTGCCCCATCAAAGTCTGCTAATCAAGTCACTCAGCAGCCTAGTGGCAGAAAGAACAAGAAACGGAAAGCTCAGGGTTCGGGTTGTAATGCCATTACTCCTGCTGCAAACCCTATGGCTAAACCTGCTCCTACTACTGCTGTTGCTAACCCTGCTGCTCCCGAAGCTAAGAAGCAATACACTGGGCCGCATCCCAAGTGTGCAACTTGCAACTACCATCATCCTGCTACTTCTGCATGTCGCCTGTGCACCAACTGTAATCGCTATGGCCACACGACTCCCTACTGTCGTCAAGCTAACCCTGCACTGCAAGCTCAGCAAGCCCCAGCTCAGGCAGCGCTACCTGCCCCTCCAGCACCTCTGAAGAACCCAAGGCCAGTCAATGCAGTTCGTGCATGCTACAAGTGTGGAGATACTACCAACCTCCGTAACCAGTGTCCTCAACTGAACCAGGACCAGCAGCCAGCCGCTCGTGGACGGGCGTTCAACCTTAACGCAAATCAGGCTCGAAATGACAATGACGTTGTCAATGGTATGTTCCTTGTTAATAACCTTTATGCTTCGATTCTATTTGATACTGGCGCCGATAAAAGCTTTGTGTCCATGGAATTTGAGTCTTTGATAAATTGTACACGCTCCAAGTTACTAGAGTCGTTCTCTGTCGAGGTCGCCAATGGTAAGTCGATTCTTGTGAATTCTATCGTGCATGATTGTTCATTGATTCTTAACAATCATGTATTCGCTATTGATCTTATACCCATGCGGTTGGGTAGTTTTGATGTCATTATCGGCCTGGATTGGTTGCGTAAGAATCATGCCGAAATCGTGTGCCACGAAAAACTTGTCCGTCTTCCCCTTCCGTCTGGTGATCTTCTACACATCTATAGAGACCGACCTTTGAAAGGACTGAGATTGATGTCATGCACACAAGCGAGCAGAAGCTTACGTAAGCAGAACCCTGCATTCTTGGCCCACGTGGTGGAACAAAAAGGCAAGGGGAAGAACATAAGCGACGTTCCAGTGGTGTGTGACTTCACTAATGTCTTTCCTGAAGATCTTCCTGGTCTTCCCCCTCCCAGATCTGTTGATTTTCATATTGATCTCGTACCTGGTGCGACTCCTGTCGCCAGGGCTCCTTACCGTCTTGCGCCTTCCGAGATGCAAGAGTTATCCAGTCAGCTACAAGAATTGCTCGACAAAGGTTTTATTCGTCCAAGTACCTCCTCATGGGGTGCTCCTGTCCTATTTGTCAAGAAGAAGGATGGGTTATTTCGTATGTGTATCGATTACCGAGAACTTAATAAGCTTACCGTGAAGAATCGTTATCCGTTACCCCATATTGATGACCTGTTTGATCAACTACAAGGCGCTTCCTGTTTCTCGAAGATTGACCTACGTTCTGGATATCATCAACTACGTGTCCTCGAAGATGATATTCCTAAAACGGCATTCCGTAATCGATATGGGCACTACGAGTTCGTAGTCATGCCTTTTGGCTTGACCAACGCACCTGCAGTGTTCATGGATCTTATGAACCGTGTGTGTAAACCCTATTTGGATCGTTTTGTGATAGTCTTTATCGATGATATTATCATTTACTCGAAGTCTAAAGCCGATCATGCTCGCCATCTACGTCTTATGCTTGAACTATTATGTGGTGAACGTTTGTATGCTAAACTTTCTAAGTGTGAGTTTTGGATCGACGAAGTGCAATTTCTTGGTCATATTGTGTTAGTAGACAGGGTATTCATGTTGATCCTTCGAAGATTGAGGCAGTGAAGAATTGGTGTACGCCTAAACCCGTGTCTGAGATTCGTTCTTTCCTAGGATTGGCGGGCTATTACCGCCGATTCATTGCAGATTTTTCAAAAATCGTTGTTCCTCTCACTACGCTAACCCAAAAGGAGAGGCCTTTTTTTTGGGGTCCCGAGCAAGAAAACTCCTTCCAAACCCTTAAGAATCTTTTGTGTAATGCCCCTGTGTTGACTCTACCTGATGGCAACGACGATTTTATGGTATATTGTGATGCCTCGAACCGTGGGCTGAGCTGTGTGCTCATGCAACGGGAAAAGGTTATTGCTTATGCTTCTCGTCAGCTTAAGGTACATGAGAAAAACTACACTACCCACGACCTGGAGCTTGGCGCAGTCATTTTTGCGTTAAAGATCTGGCGACACTACCTGTATGGTACAAAGTGTGTGGTCTTCACCGACCATAGGAGCCTTCAGCATATCTTTGACCAAAAAGAGCTGAACATGCGACAGAGACGTTGGGTGGAATTACTTAACGACTACGACTGCGAAATTCACTATCATCCAGGCAAGGCGAACGTAGTGGCCGACGCTCTTAGTCGTAAAACTCATGTTAAGTCTATCCGTATCTCCAATGACCTCCATGCTTGTATCCAAGAAGCCCAGTATTCATCAGCCAACGAACGTAGTATAATCGAGGAAGTCCACGGTACCCATATTGACCAATTGGTAACAAAACCCGATGGACTCCAATACTACCTCAATCACATCTGGGTGCCAGATCGCGATAATCTCCGCGAGCTCATTTTGACTGAGGCTCACAAATCCCGTTACTCTATCCATCCAGGTGCCGACAAGATGTACCAGGATCTGCGTACAACTTATTGGTGGCCTGGCATGAAGAGGGAGATTGTTGTCTATGTACCTAAGTGCCTTACCTGCTCGAAGGTAAAGGCTGAACATCAGCGTCCTTCGGGACTCTTGGAGCAACCGAAAATCCCTGTTTGGAAATGGGATAGCATTGTTATGGATTTTATTACCAAACTACCCCGTACCTCTAAAGGTCACGATAGTATCTGGGTGATTATTGATCGTCTGACCAAATCTGCTCATTTTCTGCCTATTCGTGAAGATTTCAGAGTGAAGACACTTGCTCGAATCTATACCGATGAGATTATAAGCCGTCATGGTGTACCTCTTGACATAATCTCGGACCGTGATGGTCGTTTTACTTCACGTCTTTGGAAAACGTTTCAATCCACTATGGGTACACACTTAAATCTTAGCACGGCCTTTCATCCTCAGACGGATGGTCAGACCGAGTGTACTATTCAGACCCTCGAGGATATGCTTCGTTCTTGTGTCAATGACTTTAGTGGTAACTGGGATGTACATTTACCATTGATAGAATTCTCCTACAATAATAGCTACCATTCCAGTATTCAGATGGCTCCTTTCGAAACTTTATATGGGCGAAAATGCCGATCTCCTCTCAGCTGGCATGAGGTTGGGGAAAAGCAGTTCACCGGCCCAGAGATTGTTCAAGAGGCAACGGATAAAATTCTTCAGATCCGGGATAACTTGATCAAGGCTAGGAACAGACAAAAGAGCTATGCTGATAATAGGCGGAAGCCTCTGGAATTTGCTATTGGTGAGCGAGTTCTACTCAAGGTATCTCCCTGGAAGGGAGTAGTTCATTTTGGGAAGAATGGAAAGCTTGCGCCTCGCTATATGGGTCCTTTCGTGATACTTGAAAGGATCGGCAAGGTAGCATACCAACTCGTCTTGCCACAAGAGCTAAACAACGTGCATCCAGTGTTCCACGTGTCCAATCTGTGAAAATGTCTAGCCGATGAAGGACTGCAAGTTCCTCTGGAAGACTTGCAAATAAACGAAATTGTTCAGTTTATGGAGAAACCGGTCGAAATCATGGATCAGACTGTCAAGCTTTTGAGGTGCAGCAAAATCCCCATTGTTAAGGTTCGATGGGAAGGAAAGCGTGGCGCTGAATTTACTTGGGAGTTGAAAAGTGATATGAAGGCCAAGTATCCGCATCTCTTTGAACAGCCTTTTTCTAAGATTTTGGGGACGAAATCTCCTAAAGGAGGGGAGACTGTAATGCCCAGCGTCCCTAAACCTTAGACACTTGGCAGGCTCAGTCCCTGAACTCCTATAAATTGTTGATCTTAGTCCTTGTGGTTATGTAATATTGATACTTTGAAAGTTTTGGTGTGAAACCTATTGATAATTGATGCTGGACACTATGATACTTGATTCTTTATTTTAGATGCTTGATTCTTGAAACTTAAACTATGAGACTTGATACAGATACTAGACCATTGATGCTTAATCTAGACACTTGAGTCTCTATGATTAAACTAGATACCTGATTCTTTATACTATGGAAGCTAGATTCTTATTGTTGATACTTGATACTTGATACTTGGACTCTTGATACTTAGACACTTGATTCTTGAGCAACGCTGACTCTTGACCCTTGAAACTTAAACTGGTGCTTGACCCCTTAGACTCGTGAAGCTTGAATTTTGGTTAAACGAGAGACTGGAGCCTTGGTACTGGCGGAATCTACGAAACCGTGATACTTCGGTGCTTATGATGTAATCTAGTTAATAAAATACCTTACATAATCTATACTCAACGCGACGCCTATCTTTACGTATAAAACGAATCAGAAACGGAACGCGAAAGGATGATTTGGCTAGAGTGGCCGACCGATCGGATGACCAGCCGATCGGATGGCCAGCCGATCGGACGGCACCCCAGCCGAACCACCTTCCTTCCTTCTCTCCTTCACCTATAAATAGGCTGTCACATCACCATTCCAAGTGATGTGACAGCTCTGACCGAACCTGACGCACGCGCATGCTATTCCTTCATTTTCTCATCGATTTCGGTATGTTTTAAGCTCAATCTCTATACTTCCTTGATCTACACATCATTCTCTACGTGATTCACCTTTGAAATCACACTTTTCACCATGAAATCTCTTAGATCTGAGATCTTAAGGATGACATCAGCGCTATGGTTTGTACAAACTACTATATGAGGTCATTCTTGGTAAGATCTAGCTGAGATCAAAGGGATTCCATGTAATTATCACCTAATCTAAGCTAAATCTAAGTATTTTCATAATAAAAACTTAGGTTCTTCGCCTTTTCTTCAAATTTATGATTTACTTCGGTGATAAACGTGACTGAACGGACTGTAGACTTGATTGGTGGTCTAGAGTTAGTTTAAGAACGGATTGCTCACTGATTTAGACGATCATTGGATGGATTCTGGCATAAAACCGTCACCAACAGACAAACGGGTCGGATTGGGGTGATTCCCGACCGACCAGAATGTCGGTGAAATGATGTGTAACTGTTGTCTCAATACATGTCGTGACATCACTATTAAATTCCAAACTTAACAATTTTACAAAAACTGGTGAACAAAGAAACAATAGGCCAGCCGATCGGACAGCCTTACTCCACACAAGGCCAGCCGATCGGACAGCCTTTTCATCCCTAGGGTTCAGCCGATCGGACAGCCATCCGATCGGACAGCCTCCCCTAATAACACTAAGTGGCAACCCGATCGGATGGTCACCCGATCGGGCAGCCATTGCTATCTTACTTGTATACGTTATCCGGTCGACTGGACATCCGATCGGACAGCCGTCCGATCGGACAACCATCCGGCCCAGTGACCTGTTAGACACCTTATTCTATCTCGATACTCCGCCCGACGCTTATCTTATTGTAATCTAATCAGGCTAATCTCAAAAGAGCTCCCTTTGATCCAATAACAGTTGTGACTGTTAAACAATCACTGTGAGTATACTCGATCCCCTTTTACTTTAAACTTTTGGGGTGTAACATGTATTCTATGAAACTTAAACTTGAATCTTTGGAAACTTGTACTCTATCCTATGTGAAACTTGTGATTCTTGATTCTTGATTCTTGATTCTTTGTGCTATGTGACGTTTAATCTAGAGTGTGTAGTTCCGCCTTAACAATAGTAGTGCTATAGGAGATGCACCTCCCCCATTACTCTCGGGGGGTATTGTTAAGAGGATTCTAGTTTACCTTGAGTCTTGGGTAAACAACAAAGCATCGGGATACTTGGGCTATCACTGCGTGGACTGCGACACTAGCACGGCTGAAACTATTTTATTGTTTACACTGTGGATATGAGTTGTTTTAACCTATTATGCAATTACCAAACTGGTATACTCGCTAATACTTCTGTATTGATATTTTAATACATGTTGCAGACTGATAGGACGCTTGGAATGCATGGAATTCAGCTAGGAGATGCTTAGAAACGTCGCCTAGATAATATTAGTCTTTTGAACAAATTGAACAATTTATGATTTGGTTTGTAATGTGATACTTGTGACGACGTTTGTTAGACATTTGCATGAAATCAATTAATCTTTATCGAAACAATAGTGTTATGGAATTCTCATGAGCAATCTGAATGCTTAGTGCTCGCACCCCGATGTTTCCGCCATCGGTTGGGGTGTGACATTAGGGAAGTGATTAGGTAACACGGCAGGTGTAATGTGTTAAAAGCATGGTGGATTCTGTCACACCCCCAAAATCCACCTGCGGAGTATCACCGCTTGGGAGCGTGACTGACCAGGATCAAGCCACCAATCATATAGAACAATGTATAAAGTAAAAGTAATTGCAATTTAATTCCAAACAATCCATATGAAAGGTGTTCCAAAACATAAGTATGTTATCACTGTATAGCGGAAGCGTATAATTAAACCCAACATAATAAAGTATGAAATATCATAAAGTCTAAACAAGTATTCAAGATCCTTGCCCACAACGACTACGCCTCCCGTGCAAGCTCCATAAGTACCTAAGGTCCTGCAAGGCATGTAACAGAGGATCAACAACTAGTTGAGCGAGTTCACAGAAAGTAAATGCGTAATAGTAAGTTCGGATGTAACACGTGGCTCTACAGGGCCGATAGTACGTTCTATTGGTGGGGGCTTCCCATGTTATATATCCCCTAGACTATTCGTAATCATAAGTATCCTTCCCAATCCGAGGATAGTAGTAAGTATAGGTTTACGCAGGTTTTATGTAAGTGCCCTTCCCAACCGAGGACAGTACGTAGCGAGTACGTAGATTTAGCGCTGGCGTCCTTCCCAATCCGAGGACGGTAGTACGTAGGTTTAGCACTGGCGTCCTTCCCAATCCGAGGACGGTAGTACGTAGGTTTTACGTAGGTTTAGTGCTGGTGTCCTTCCCAATCCGAGGACAGTACGTAGGCTTTGCGTAGAATTTAGCACAGGCATCCTTCCCAATCCGAGGACCGTGGTAAATAGTCTAGTGTTAATGTAAGTACAGGTAATCATTCAATCCCATTCCCAACCCAACTGGGGAATCCCATGCCTTGGTAAGAGTGTGAACTCACCTTGGTTTGCTCGGTATGCTAAGTATGTGCTCAAGTAAATCAATCACGTCCGATTAGAGATGAACAAACACGGATTCAAGAGCTAGGAATGATGGTAAACGATGGTTGTTGTCGTCGCACAAAAGGGAGAGTGTTCTAGGGTTTCCTGATTGCCTAACTTGTGAAACTAAACCCGTTTCACGTAAATATTCACGAAATAACGTTCTGGGCCGTACTGGGCTTTTGGCGAAACTGGGCCGGCGAAACAGTCTGTTTCGTCGAGATGAGTTTGGCGAAACAGCCTTGTTTCGTCGGGTGTGTTCATGGCGAATCACAACCCTGTTTCGTCGAGTTGTTTCATATGTTCAGTAGTTTATGTTATTTCAAATACACTAAGTCTCATGCTATAATATCAACACATAACCAAGCAAACATAATACTTTTATTATCACACAAAGTGTATCGTTACAAATCAGACGAGTCAAACAACTAGACAGTCAAAATCAACGTGCAATAAATGCGAATAAAGAATGTCGGAAACTCGAGTTGTCACATTATCCCCAACTTGAAAGAAATTTCGTCCCGAAATTTAGCATGCGGTTACTGAGGAAGCTAGGTAAGTTGTATCGTTTACTGGTTTTCCTGGGGTGTCACATCATCCCCCCGTTGGTTTGGAATTTCGTCCCGAAATTCTGCAGTAGTAGCTTCAGCCTCAGTAGTAGTTGCATTGGTTCCGAATAACTGGGGATATTTGAGTTCCATTTGATCTTCTCGTTCCCAGGTATACTCTGGGCCACGACGGGAGTTCCAACGAACTCGTACAAGAGGGATTCTCGTGTTCTTGAGGACCTTAACATCCCGGTCCGTGATTTCAACAGGTTCCTCGACGAAGTGCAACCGCTCGTCGATAGTGAGTTCCTTTAAGGGAACTATGTGGGTCTCATCTGACGTACACTTCTTCAGATTCGACACGTGAAAGACGTTGTGAACTGCACTGAGTTCAGGTGGTAAGTTCAATCTGTAGGCCACTTTGCCTATTTTCTCAATAACTTCGAAAGGTCCGACGTATCGTGGATTAAGTTTGCCGCGTTTACCAAAATGAACCACACCCTTCCAGGGTGAAACTTTAAGTAGCGCTCGATCCCCAACCTGGAATTCGAGTAGTTTCCTGTCTTTATCAGCGTATACTTTCTGACGGTCACGAGCTGCCGCCATGCGTTGTCGTATTTGTGCAATCTTTTCAGTAGTATCAACTACCATTTCTGGACCTATGATTTGACTTTCTCCCACCTCTGCCCAACAGAGAGGTGACCGGCATTTACGCCCGTACAATGCCTCGAATGGAGCAGCTTTAATGCTGGTGTGGTAGCTGTTATTGTATGAAAATTCCACAAGTGGCAGATGCTTTTCCCAACCGTTGCCAAAGTCTATTACGCACGCCCGAAGCATGTCTTCTAGAGTTTGAATCGTGCGCTCAGACTGTCCATCCGTCTGAGGATGATACGCCGTGCTCATGTCTAAACGAGAGCCAAAAGATTTATGCATTGCTTGCCACAGTTCTGAAGTAAAACGAGCGTCGCGATCAGAGATAATAGAGGTGGGCACACCGTGCCTCGAAACAACTTCCCTAAGATATACGTCTGCTAGTGTGGAGAACTTATCCGTTTCTTTGATTGCCAGGAAGTGAGCAGACTTAGTGAGTCGATCCACGATCACCCAAATAGTGTCATTTCCGCGCTGGGATCTAGGTAAACCGGTAACAAAATCCATGGAAATTTGCTCCCATTTCCATTGTGGTATCTCAGGTTGTTGGAGTGGTCCTGACGGTTTCTGATATTCTGCCTTGACTCTCGCACAAGTCAAGCATTTGCTAACGTATGTGGCTATGTGGGCCTTCATGCTAGGCCACCAGTATGTAGTCTTAATATCGTGGTACATTTTATCCGAACCAGGGTGTACCGAGTAGCGAGACTTGTGAGCTTCATCCATTACCAGCTCGCGTAATTTGCCGTACAGTGGGACCCAAATGCGTCCTGTGACGTAGTAAGCACCATCTTCCTTCTGTTCTAAACGTTGTCTTGAGCCACGTAGGGCTTCAGCCCTGACATTTTCTGGTTTCAATGCTTCCACCTGAGCATTTCGTATCTGGGAAGGAAGACTAGACTGTATAGTGAGTTGTAAGGCTCGTACGCGCTTAGGCGCGGTGTCCTTCCGACTGAGGGCGTCAGCCACAACATTGGCTTTGCCTGGGTGGTACCTGATTGAGCATTCGTAGTCGTTTAGCAGTTCGACCCATCGTCGTTGTCGCATATTCAGTTCCTTCTGTTTGAAGATATGTTCGAGGCTTCTGTGATCAGTGTAGATTGCGCACTTGGTACCATACAAATAGTGTCGCCATATCTTAAGTGCAAAAACAACCGCTCCCAGCTCTAGGTCGTGTGTCGTGTAATTCCGTTCGTGAATCTTAAGTTGGCGCGAAGCATAAGCAATAACTTTATCCCTTTGCATCAATACACATCCAAGACCTTGGATAGATGCGTCGCAGTAGACTACAAAATCGTCCGTGCCTTCAGGCAGTGAGAGGATAGGCGCGCTACAAAGTCTATCCTTTAAGTGTTGGAACGCTGTATCCTGTGCATTACCCCAACGGTAGACAACACCTTTCTGCGTCAGTAGTGTAAGCGGCTGAGAAATCTTTGAAAAGTCCTTGATGAAACGTCTGTAATAACCCGCCAAACCCAAGAATTGGCGTATTTCTGTTGGTGTACGAGGCGCAGGCCAGTTCTTAATCGAATCTACCTTGGATGGATCTACATGGATCCCATCTTTGTTCACCACGTGGCCTAAAAAGTGGACTTCACGAAGCCAGAAGTCACATTTAGAAAACTTAGCGTATAGCTGTTCCGTTCGTAGAAGTTCCAGTATGAGTCGTAGGTGCTGCTCGTGTTCCTCCTGACTCTTCGAATAAATCAGGATGTCGTCTATGAAAACAATGACGAACTTGTCGAGATAGGGTTTGCACACCCTGTTCATAAGATCCATAAATACGGCAGACGCGTTCGTTAGCCCAAATGGCATGACCATAAACTCGTAGTGGCCGTAGCGAGTTCTAAATGCTGTTTTGGAGACGTCCTCATCCCGGACTCTCAGCTGGTGATATCCTGACCTTAAGTCTATTTTGGAGTAGTAGCTCGACCCTTGCAGCTGGTCGAATAAATCATCTATGCGCGGAGGAGGATAACGATTCTTGATCGTCACCTTGTTGAGTTCACGGTAGTCTATACACATCCTGAACGTACCGTCTTTCTTCTTTACGAATAACACTGGAGCTCCCCAGGGCGAAGAGCTAGGACGTATAAAACCCTTTTCCAAGAGTTCTTGTAGTTGCTTCGACAATTCCTCCAATTCAGTTGGAGCTAAACGATAAGGTGCTCGAGCTATGGGTGCTGATCCTGGAGCGAGCTCGATCTGAAATTCAACCTGACGATGAGGCGGTAACCCAGGTAATTCCTCAGGGAACACTTGAGGAAAGTCACGTACTACAGGAATATCTTCAATCTTTTTCTCTTTCTTCGAGGTATCTGTAACGAGTGCCAAAATAGCAGTGTGACCCTTGCGCAAACACTTCTGAGCCTTCAAAAAGGAGATGATGCCACTCACGACACCACTCTTGTCGCCTTGAACTTCGAGAGGTTCCCTACCAGAACGAGGAATGCGAATGATCTTTTCCTTGCATAGGATCTCTGCTTGTTGTTGCTGATTCTTAAAGATCTTGTGTCTGTTGTTATTGGTTCTGGTTTGCAGAACGTGAGTTTCTACCATCTTTGGCTCCATGACCAAGCTTGTCGCATTAATGACCATGATTTCGGTTGCACGGCCCGCTGTGGTGCAAGTTACATCGTTTGCACTTAGGGTGGTTTCCCCTGTATCCCCCCTGCCCTTGAATACTAAGTGTTGCTGATCAGGTCTTTAGCTGTCATCGACCTTTCACTGCTGTGACTGGGACGAAATCGTAGTCGAACCCTTGCTAGAGGTTCCATCCCACTTTCATCCGTTGTCACTGAGGGTAGCAGAAGTAGTTGAAGTAGTAGTGGTAGTAGTATCGCTGATACGTTCAGGCAGCTTGTTCTGTTCCACTGCCTGGTCTATGAGACGATGAGCAAGATGAGTAACATCTTAAATAGTAGCAAGTTTAGCCGTCTTCACATGGTTTTGAATTCCTGGTACTAAGCCTTTGAGGTACAGCTCAAAGCTCTTTATGGGAGGATCCACCATAGTTGGACACAAAATTGCCAGTTTGTTGGATCGTTTCGTGTACGCTTCTATCTCTGACCCCGTCATCTTCATGTTAAAGGACTCCACTTCCAGCTTGTGGATGTCATCACGACTGTAATATTCACGTTTGATCAGTTCCTTAAAGTCATCCCACGGGGTGGCATTAGCAGCCGTCAGCCCCAGTATCTGAACTTGCACGTTCTACCAAGTTAACGCAGTGCCTTCGAGAATATCAGTGGCATATTTCACCTTACGAGCCTCGGGTCATTCTCACACTCGATGACCGATTCGAGTTCCTCGAACTAATGGAGGAGTCCAACAGCTCCTTCAATGTCGCTGAAAGTAGTAGGACGACAGTCCATAAAAGTCTTGTATGTGCATACCGGTGGCTGAGCGTGTTGACTTGTCGTGTGCGTAAAAGTAAACAAAATTAAGCACAAGTGTTGAATTACGAGAGTAGGATCTAAATATCCTAGAGTAAGTGGTGATGGCAGGTTACACCTCCTGCCTCGGCAGCTGCGAGTGCTGCAGTAACTTGTTCAGTGATCGAAGCCGCCAACTGGGCTTGAGTTAGGTTAACGCGTCCACTCATGATCTTGACATCAAGGAGAACATGTGGGTGAGAGGTTCGCGAATTAGTGCGAAGAGAGTGAGCACACAAGTATTCTCAAGTAATAGCATATAGTGGGTTCTGTACTCTAGGCATACCACGAGCATAGTTCTATGTAGTTCTAGCATGTAGGTAATGTAACATGAATAGTAATACCTATGGTGTTGAGCCTTGCACGTGGAGCGAAGCGTCGTTGTGGATCGTTGAGAGCACTGTTCTGGTTATAGTCTGGTTTTAACAAAATCGTTTTCCCTTTATTAAAACCAAGTTCTCTATAACCAATGGCTCTGATACTAATCTGTCACACCCCCAAAATCCACCTGCGGAGTATCACCGCTTGGGAGCGTGACTGACCAGGATCAAGCCACCAATCATATAGAACAATGTATAAAGTAAAAGTAATTGCAATTTAATTCCAAACAATCCATATGAAAGGTGTTCCAAAACATAAGTATGTTATCACTGTATAGCGGAAGCGTATAATTAAACCCAACATAATAAAGTATGAAATATCATAAAGTCTAAACAAGTATTCAAGATCCTTGCCCACAACGACTACGCCTCCCGTGCAAGCTCCATAAGTACCTAAGGTCCTGCAAGGCATGTAACAAAGGATCAACAACTAGTTGAGCGAGTTCACAGAAAGTAAATGCGTAATAGTAAGTTCGGATGTAACACGTGGCTCTACAGGGCCGATAGTACGTTCTATTGGTGGGGGCTTCCCATGTTATATATCCCCTAGACTATTCGTAATCATAAGTATCCTTCCCAATCCGAGGATAGTAGTAAGTATAGGTTTACGCAGGTTTTATGTAAGTGCCCTTCCCAACCGAGGACAGTACGTAGCGAGTACGTAGATTTAGCGCTGGCGTCCTTCCCAATCCGAGGACGGTAGTACGTAGGTTTAGCACTGGCGTCCTTCCCAATCCGAGGACGGTAGTACGTAGGTTTTACGTAGGTTTAGTGCTGGTGTCCTTCCCAATCCAAGGACAGTACGTAGGCTTTGCGTAGAATTTAGCACAGGCATCCTTCCCAATCCGAGGACCGTGGTAAATAGTCTAGTGTTAATGTAAGTACAGGTAATCATTCAATCCCATTCCCAACCCAACTGGGGAATCCCATGCCTTGGTAAGAGTGTGAACTCACCTTGGTTTGCTCGGTATGCTAAGTATGTGCTCAAGTAAATCAATCACGTCCGATTAGAGATGAACAAACACGGATTCAAGAGCTAGGAATGATGGTAAACGATGGTTGTTGTCGTCGCACAAAAGGGAGAGTGTTCTAGGGTTTCCTGATTGCCTAACTTGTGAAACTAAACCCGTTTCACGTAAATATTCACGAAATAACGTTCTGGGCCGTACTGGGCTTTTGGCGAAACTGGGCCGGCGAAACAGTCTGTTTCGTCGAGATGAGTTTGGCGAAACAGCCTTGTTTCGTCGGGTGTGTTCATGGCGAATCACAACCCTGTTTCGTCGAGTTGTTTCATATGTTCAGTAGTTTATGTTATTTCAAATACACTAAGTCTCATGCTATAATATCAACACATAACCAAGCAAACATAATACTTTTATTATCACACAAAGTGTATCGTTACAAATCAGACGAGTCAAACAACTAGACAGTCAAAATCAACGTGCAATAAATGCGAATAAAGAATGTCGGAAACTCGAGTTGTCACAGATTCGCCGCTGGTACTTCCTATATATAAGTGCTTTTAACACATTATATATCATTGCGTTATCTAGATCACTTGGGTAAACGATTTTGAAACGATGTCACACAATGATATTTTCTGAATAATATAAACCATACGAGTTTTATTAACAAGATTCTACCAGATATTTTACGATTTGATTTAATAAAACAAAATGTTTTGGAGTTAAGAATCATGGCTACGAAATTTTATAAATTATAACCAACTTGATTTGAGTTGGTTAATTATGTCGCAATACTATACTTTTCAAAACAAGGTTTTAAAATAAGTATTGCAACATGTAAAACGAGCCATGAATCTGACACTCATATAAAACCTATGTACTCGCCGGCATTTTTATGCTGACGTATTTTCACATGTGTTTCAGGTACCATAGTTGATGATGGTTGATGATGATATTTGTGTACGCTCACATAGAAATGGACGAGGCCTTAGTGACTTAATAACAATGAAAGTCTATTTGTTCATGTTTTGTTTCTAATTCCAATGTAATGTAATACATTTAATTCAGTAAAACGAAACTGTTTAATCCATGGTTGTGAAACAATGATTCTATTACAACACTCCCCGACGTTTCCGCCATGTTTTGTTGTTGTTACGTGGTCTGGGTGTGACATAAAAGTTGGTATCAGAGCCAATGGTTATAGGGAATTAGATTATTAGTAATGCTTTGACCTAGACTATAACCTTCCTAGGACCCTAACACAAGTTATCTTGTGTTTAGTTTTAAAACAATACCGTCACTTATCCTTAGGTGACAACCACAACAAGAACATAAATTTTGAATCTGCTTTGAAAACTAATCATCTGTTCTAGGATGATTTATTATAAGGTTTTGAACCTTCAAAGTTTCCAAAATCCCGACAAAGTCTGGTCTAAATAATGTGAACACGTGCAAACTGGAAGGGTGGATGCATGTACCCTGAGCTTTCTGTCTAAGGCTAGAGTGTTCGTACAAATCCACAGTATCGGACCAGTCACTCTTACCTAGGAACTCTTGGGGTGAGTGTCCACTTATAGGCGAGCATGTCTTCGCGATACATAATGAGGACCTATTTACTTTGATTCAGCCTTTGAGTGTCGTTTGTTTGCTTCGTGGTTCAAACAAATGACCATCACCCATGCTTTTGGTCGGTAATTGTAACATCCTATTCTTACCCAATGCCATTTCATTTGTTTTCTCTCTTGTTTTCCCTTTTAGAATGCCTCCACGACGCGACAATCAAGTACCTAATGAAGAACTGGCAGCTATCATTACGCAGCAGATGACTGCTGCAATCCCGAACATCGTTGCTCAATGTAACCAAGCTCTCAACAACAATAATGCCCCCTGCAACTTCAAGACGTTCAACTCAGCTAAGCCATCAAAGTTTTCTGGGACTCAAGCAGTGACTGCACTTATGCAATGGTTCGAGAGTCTAGAGAGCACCTTCAGACATGTTCAATGTCCAAACGAGCGAAATGTAGAATTCGCATCTAGTGTCTTTGAGAAACGAGCTTTGACGCGGTGAAATGGTGTGATGAGAGATAGGGGTGCCGATGTGGCACTGGCTCAAAGATGGGAAGAGCTTCGAGCTCTGATGATGAAGGAATTCTATCCTCTTCATGAGATCAGGGCCTTGGAAAGGGAATTCGATGATCTTAAGCAAGATAGCGGTGAGCATCGAGCCTACACGGACCGTTATGAGGAGTTAAGTCTGTTATGCCCGAATATGGTTACGCCTTTGGATAAGGCAATCGAAAAGTACATTGATGGCCTCCCTGACCCAGTACAAGACATTGTGACTGGTAGTAACCCCACTACAGTTAGGCAGGCCATTGAGCTATCTGCTACCTTGACTAAATCTCAAATCAGGAAAGGTAAACTTTTCCGAAAAGGTGATAAGAAACAATCGAGGAATCGAAACCCAAAGATGAACAACTGGATCCTCTAAGAAGTCAAAGAAGCGAAAGGCTTCCCAGAACTTCTGCGTAGTTGCTCACAATGATCAAGCTGCCCCCAACCAACAAGCTCAACCCCCTGCTAGGAAGCCATACAACGGAAATGCACACTTGTGCAACCAATGTAGCCTTCATCATCATGCTAGTGTGAAGAGCCGCAAATGCAAAATTTGTGGACTTATAGGTCATACAGCAAGAGTTTTCCGAGTTGCAGTTGCACCAAATCAAGCTGAAAACAATCCTGCTCAAGCTCGTTTTCCACCAGGTTCTTGCTACAACTGTGGCGAGATGGGTCATTTCCAAAGAAATTGCCCAAAACTTGCTAATGCAAATCCAGCATAGGGATGAGCATCTAACCAACTAGAAGACAACACCGTTTAGAAATAATCATGTCTTATGTATTATTTTCTTTTGTTGTCAAGGTCCATGAAACAGTTGTTATCGTTGTTTATAAATAAATCTTATATTTACATTCCAATGTATTTATGTGGTTGCATGTATAAACAACATATCCCCTACAATACCGACAATCAGGGAATCGTATTCCTTGAAGAAAAGACTACCCCCAAAATTCTTCCATTTTATGATCTCTTGCGTTTTCCACGAGAATCCTAAGTACCCGTTTCTTCCAAGGAAACGAAGTACAAGGCGCAAGTTACAACTCTGGACGTATACCCAAAATACCACTATAAATCCTTAATAGGGTACCTAAGGGTATTTCCGTAAGTCCTAAATTGTTGTGTACATTAATTCGAATGTTATGATTCCTTGTAATAAAAAAAACGAATTTTTGGAAGATCGTCCTATCTTTTCACATTGATTCTTGAGGACGTTGAAGTCCATCGACTGGGTTCCTGGTATACCTTGATTACCCATGATCAAATCAGCGTCAAGTTAACAGAATAATAACAAAATTAATAACCAAGAAAACAATAATATCTTTATATGTTATGTGTTGACCTAATTAAAGTTATCTCAAGATTGATCCATAAATTCTATCCCCTTCACATTACAAAACAAACTGTTCGGACTGTGCAAGGAATTACGTAATTATGGATGCATACATAATTATGGAATTTAGTGCACATAAACCACAGCAAGTCTTGTCATGTGTCTAAGAGTTGACTCAATTCATTTCCGTTTCTGAAGAATACCCATTGAGGAAAAAGACTCATTCTGTTCATTTTTGTTTCTGAAGAATACCCATCGAGGGAAATGAATATCCTTTTGTTTATTCCTTCATTTCCATTTCTGAAGAATACTCATTGAGGAAAATGACTCATTCCTTTCATTTTCGTTTCTGAAGAATATCCATCGAGGGAAATGAATATCCTTGATTATTCCTTCATTTCCATTTCTGAAGAATACCCATTGAGGAAAATGATTCATTCCGTTCATTTTCGGTTCTGAAGAATATCCATCGAGGGATATGAATATCCTTGATTATTCCTTCATTTCCATTTCTGAAGAATACCCATTGAGGAAAATGACTCATTCCGTTCATTTTCGTTTCTGAAGAATATCCATCGAGGGAAATGAATATCCTTTTGTTTATTCCTTCATTTCCATTTCTGAAGAATACCCATTGAGGAAAATGACTCATTCCGTTTATTTTCGTTTCTTAAGAATATCCATCGAGGGAAATGAATATCCTTGATTATTCCTTCATTTCCATTTCTGAAGAATACCCATTGAGGAAAATGACTCATTCTGTTCATTTTCGTTTCTGAAGAATATCCATCGAGGGAAATGAATATCCTTGATTATTCCTTCATTTCCATTTCTGAAGAATACCCATTGGGGAAAATGACTCATTCCGTTCATTTTCATTTCTGAAGAATACCCATCGAGGGAAATGAATATCCTTTTGTTTATTCCTTCATTTTCCATTTTCTGAAGAATGCCTGTTGAAAATAACTCCGTTCATTTTCGTTTCTGAAGAATGTTCGTTGAGAGAAATGACAGGATTATGCCTTGCATATCTTTGATGGGTTATTCTACACAAATATATAAACACCCTAGATTCCATGCAAGATAATTATTTAACACAACGTCACAGACGTCTCCTACGAATAAATTTCGGGACGAAATTTCCTAAAGTAGGGGAGACTGTGACACATGTGCCTCTTCAACCATCAAACAAATACCAAACCAATGAAATATTGTATTTCATACTTGGGATTTGTATAAATATGTGTATTGTTTGCACATATCAATTCTTGTTCGATTTCGAGCTTTAAATCGCTTTCTGGAAGGTTATATGCGATCTAATGCGTAAATATAACCATTTTAATGCAACAAACACTCCAGAATAGTTACATAGGCTTAACATACCTTAAATAACCGTTACATAACTTAGAAATAAGTTTTGAAGGCTTTGGTATGGCAAAATCAAGTTTATTCGCTTACAGGGACTAATTTGACAAACTGCAAAAATATGCCGATTCGTACTGTAACGAACATTCCAACTCTTGATCATAAGTTAAATATGCCCTAAATACCCTTTACATAGCTTAGAAATTGGCTTTGAGGTGTTTGGTGCGCAAAAATAAACTTTGTTGATCAATAGGGACTAAAAGCGTCAAAAAGTGCACAAGTTTGCATTTTCGCGCATATCTTACGTTCTGAATATATCCGGACTCCCAAAAATTTATGTAATCATTAAAATATTTTATTTTAGTGATTGGCATGATAAAATTTCATTCATCGCTTAATTTGGATCGTTTTTGCATTCGTTACGACTTCCGTCGTAATTAACCGAATAACGCAACTGTACGACCAAACAAACCGACATCCGAGATATTTTTGAGCATATTTTAAGTTCCCTATACTTTAACTTCATTTTAGAGCCTTGAAATGAGGTTAACGGGGCTTAAACATGCCAAAAATGCATCAAAATGCATGTTTTTCAAGTGCAGGGACCTGTTTTGACATTTCTGCCAAAGTTTGCTAGGCCTGGGGCGTAAGCCTTGATCAATTCTTATGCGGCCGGCGAGAGCTCATCAGACAGAAACTTCATTTTCAGCATTCTGGTCATATTTCAGGGGTTTTAATGCAAAATTCTCAATACCTTGGGCTGAAAATTGATGGTTTTTAGCATCCCATTGTATTCTAATACCTTGGGCCCAAGTGTAAGGCCAAGATTCAAGCTCGTTTTTCGATGAACGATCCTAACGGTTCTTGGTTTTCTATAAATACCCACCTCCACTCATTCCATTCTTCACACCTTGATCTGATTTGTTCTCTAAGTTGGGGTTCAAACACTCTATACCTGAGAATAATTGCAACAAACTTCCATTCTTGGACCTTTTGTAAGTATTCTTTCGTTCATTTGTTTTCTATCTTGTTTTCCCTTTTAGAATGCCTCCATGACGCGACAATCAAGTACCTAATGAAGAGCTGGTAGCTATCATTACGCAGCAGATGACTGCTACAATCCCGAACATCGTTGCTCAGTGTAACCAAGCTCTCAACGACAATAATGCCCCCTACAACTTCAAGACGTTCAACTCAGCTAAGCCATCAAAGTTTTATGGGACTCAAGGAGCGACTACACTTCTACAATGGTTCGAGAGTCTAGAGAGCACCTTCAGACACGTTCAATGTCCAAATGAGCGAAAGGTAGAATTCGCATCTAGTGTCTTTGAGAAACGAGCTTTGACGTGGTGGAATGGTGTGATGAGAGATAGGGGTGCCGATGTGGCACTGTCTCAAACATGGGAAGAGCTTCGAGCTTTGATGATGAAGGAATTTTGTCCTCGTCATGAGATCAGGGCCTTGGAAAGGGAATTCGACGATCTTAAGCAAGATAGCGGTGAGCATCGAGCCTACACGGACAGTTATGAGGAGTTAAGTCTGTTATGCCCGAATATGGTTATGCCTTTGGATAAGGCAATCGAAAAGTACATTGGTGGCCTCCCTAACCCAGTACAAGACATTGTGACTGGTAGTAACCCCACTACAGTTAGGCAGGCCATTGAGTTATCTGCTACCTTGACTGAATCTCAAATCAGGAAAGGTAAACTTTTCCGAAAAGGTGATAAGAAACCAATCGAGGAATCGAAACCCAAAGATGAACAGACTGGATCCTCCAAGAAGTCAAAGAAGCGAAAGGCTTCCCAGAACTTCACCGTAGTTGCTCACAATGATCAAGCTGCCCCCAACCAACCAGCTCAACCCCCTACTAGGAAGCCATACAACGGAACTGCACCCTTGTGCAACCAATGTAGCCTTCATCATCACGCTAGTGTGAAGTGCCGCAAATGCCAAATTTGTGGACTTATAGGTCATACAGCAAGAGTTTGCCAAGCTGCAGTTGCACCAAATCAAGCTAACAACAATCCTGCTTAAGCTCGTTTTCCACCAGGTTCTTGCTAAAACTATGGCGAGATGGGTGATTTCCGGAAAAATTGCCCAAAGATTGCTAATGCAAATCCAGCATAGGGATGAGCATCTGACCGACTAGAAGACAACACAGTTTAGAAATAATCACGTCTTATGAATTATTTTCTTTTTTTTTCAAGGTCCATGAAACAGTTGTTATCGTTGTTTATAAATAAATCTTTTATTTACATTGCAATGTATTTATGTGGTTGCATGTATAAACAACATATCCCCTACAATACCGACAATCAGGGAATCGTATTCCTTGAAGAAAAGACTACCCCCAAAATTCTTCCATTTTATGATCTCTTGCGTTTTCCACGAGAATCCTAATTACCCGTTTCTTCCATGGAAACGAAGTACAAGGCGCAAGTTACAACTCTGGACGTATACCCAAAATACCACTATAAATCCTTAATAGGGTACCTAAGGGTATTTCCGTAAGTCCTAAATTGTTGTGTACATTAATTCGAATGTTATGATTCCTTGTAATAAAAAAAATCGAATTTTTGGAAGATCGTCCTATCTTTTCAGATTAATTCTTGAGGACGTTGAAGTCCATCGACTGGGTTCCTGGTATACCTTGATTACCCTTGATCAAATCAGCGTCAAGTTAACAGAATAATAACAAAATTAATAACCAAGAAAACAATAATATCTTTAAATGTTATGTGTTGACCTAATTAATGTTATCTCAAGATTGTTCCATAAATTCTATCCCCTACACATTACAAAACAAACTGTGCGGACTGTGCAAGGAATTACGTAATTATGGATGCATACAGAATTATGGAATTTAGTGCACATAAACCACAGCAAGTTTTTTCATGTGTCTAAGAGTTAACTCAATTCATTTCCGTTTCTGAAGAATACCCATTGAGGAAAATGACTCATTCCGTTCATTTTCGTTTCTGAAGAATACCCATCGAGGGAAATTAATATCCTTTTGTTTATTCCTTCATTTCCATTTCTGAAGAATACCCATTGAGGAAAATGGCACATTCCTTTCATTTTCGTTTCTGAAGAATACCCATCGAGGGAAATGAATATCCTTGATTATTCCTTCATTTCCATTTCTGAAGAATACCCATTGAGGAAAATGACTCATTCTGTTCATTTTCGTTTCTGAAGAATATCCATCGAGGGAAATCAATATCCTTGATTATTCCTTCATTTCCATTTCTGAAGAATACCCATTGAGGAAAATGACTCATTCCGTTCATTTTCGTTTCTGAAGAATATCCATCAAGGGAAACGAATATCCTTGATTATTCCTTCATTTCCATTTCTGAAGAATACCCATTGAGGAAAATGACTCATTCCGTTAATTTTCGTTTCTGAAGAATATCCATCGAGGGAAATGAATATCCTTGATTATTCCTTCATTTCCATTTTTGAAGAATACCCATTGAGGAAAATGACTCATTCCGTTCATTTTCGTTTCTGAAGAATATCCATCGAGGGAAATGAATATCCTTTTGTTTATTCCTTCATTTCCATTTCTGAAGAATACCCATTGAGGAAAATGAATCATGCCGTTCATTTTCGTTTCTGAAGAATATCCATTGAGGGAAATTAATATCCTTGATAATTCCTTCATTTCCATTTCTGAAGAATACCCATTGAGGAAAATGACTCATTCCGTTCATTGTCGTTTCTGAAGAATATCCATCGACGGAAATGAATATCCTTGATTATTCCTTCATTTCCATTTCTGAAGAATACTCATTGGGGAAAATGACTCATTCCGTTCATTTTCGTTTCTGAAGAATACCCATCGAGGGAATTGAATATCCTTTTGTTTATTCCTTCATTTTCCATTTTCTGAAGAATGCCTATTGAAAATAACTCCGTTCATTTTTGTTTCTAAAGAATGTCTGTTGAAAGAAATGACAGGATTATGCCTTGCATATCTTTGATGGGTTATTCTATGCAAATAGATAAACACCCTAGATTCCATGCAAGATAATTATTTAACACAACGTCATTGACAGATTCCTACGAATAAATTTCGGGACGAAATTTCCTAAAGTAGGGGAGACTGTGACACCTGTGCCTCTTCAACCATCAAACAAATACCAAACCAATGAAATATTGAATTTCATACTTGGGATTTGTATAAATATGTGTATCGTTTGCACATATCAATTCTTGTTCGATTTCGAGCTTTAAATCGCTTTCTGGAAGGTTATATGCGATCTGATGCGTAAATATAACCAGTTTAATGCAACAAACACTCCAGAACAGTGAGATAGGCTTAACATACCATAAATAACCTTTACATAACTTAGAAATAAGTTTTGAACGCTTTGGTATGGCAAAATCAAGTTTATTCGCTTACAGGGACTAAATTCGTCAAACTGCGAAAGTATGCCGATTCGTACTGTAATGAACATTTCGGAACTTGATCATAAGTTAAATATGCCCTAAATATCCTTTACATAGCTTAGAAATAGGCTTTGAGGTGTTTGGTGCGCAAAAATAAACTTTCTTGATCAATAGGGACTAAAAGCGTCAAAAAGTGCACAAGTTTGCATTTTCGCGCATATCTTACGTTCTGAATATATCCGGACTCCCAAAAATTTATGTAATCATTGAAATATTTTATTTTAGTGATTGGCATGATAAAATTTCATTCGTCGCTTAATTTGGATCGTTTTGCGTTCGTTACGACTTCCGTCGTAATTAACCAAACAACGCAATCGTACGACCAAACGAACCGACATTCGAGATATTTTTGAGCATATTTTAAGTTCCCTATACTTTAACTTCATTTTAGAGCCTTGAAATGAGGTTATCGGGGCTTAAACAAGCCAAAAATGCATCAAAATGCATGTTTTTCAAGTGAAGGGACCTGTTTTGACATTTCTGCCAAAGTTTGCTAGGCCTGGGGCATAAGGCTTGATCAATTCTTATGCGGCCAGTGAGAGTTCATCAGACAGAAACTTCATTTTCAGCATTCTGGTCATATTTCAGGGGTTTTAATGCAAAATTCTCAATACCTTGGGCTGAAAATTGATGGTTTTTAGCATCCCATTGTATTCTAATACCTTGGGCCCAAGTGTAAGGCCAAGATTCAAGCTCGTTTTTCGATGAACGATCCTAACGGTTCTTGGTTTTCCATAAATTCCCACCTCCACTCATTCCATTCTTCACACCTTGATCTGATTTGTTCTCTAAGTTGGGGTTCAAACACTCCATACCTGAGAATAATTGGATCAAACTTCCATTCTTGGACCTTTTGTATGTATTCTTTCGTTCTTTTTCGCGTTTTTAGCGTGAAAGTCAAACTTTGTTTGACTTTCTGCATTGACTAGTTTATGGTCAACACGAAGTTCATTTGAACTTCGCAACGTGAGTGTAATCACGATGGTTATAGTCCCAAGTGACTATACCTACTGATTACCACGTTGATTTGGTATAGTGACGACTCGTAGTTTCGGCCAAAATGCGTATTCATGCGTATTTTGTAACCAAACTACTCTTGGGTATCACCATTTGTTTTGATATCAAACCTGTTTTCTAACTTCGCTAAACATGTTTTAACATGTTTAGCTCGTCACTTTAGGTTTAGTGCTTATGTAGAGTCGTAAGTCAAGCGGTCTAAACAACCGCTTATACTTTCGAACTAGACCCGTTTGGTCAATCATTAGGATCCAACCAAACATATTTAGTGACCATAGTTGTATAGGGAATTACCTTCCGAGGTTATACCTTATGGTCACTTCGTTTAAGTAGTTGTTTGATAGGTAGTTTATATGCCTTAGGAAAATGACCAAAATGCCCTTTTTACGCATAAACTCATTTTAAGCATATGAAACCTAAATTTTCACATCTAAACTGATTAGGTAACATTATTAGACATGTTAAGGCACATAATACTTATCATAGGACTAGTTAGGCGATCCGAACGCGTTTTACGCGAACGACGCGTTAAAGTGGCGTACGCTCACTTAGGTTAGGTTTCGTTTTAGTATGTAGGCTTTGTTAAACCATGTCATATGAGTTCTAATACTCATTTGGTTTACGAAACCTCATCCTATCCGATCTTCCGATTTAGGTCCGGTTTATTTACATAGTTACCTATATTAGGTGTCGTCTGATTCCGTGATCCCTCTAGCTTTGCTTGGTTGTTATTCAAGACTTCTAAGCACCCTCAAGTGAGTACATAACCCCCCCCCCCCTCTTTTACTGTTTTCAAACTGTTTTGGGGTGGAACACATGTGCCTACTTGTTACTTTCATGTTTTCCATGTTTTCATTTCATATACTTGCTATGTTCATTAGTACACTATTAGTACATGATTTCATTATGTTTTGCTATGTATGTTCACTTAACATGCTAGCACAATTGTTTTACATATTGAACCATTTGTAATCGTTGGATGTATGTGAACCATTTGTAACCATTTGATGTATGTGAACCATTTGTAACCGTATGATTTATGTGAACCATTTGTAACCATTTGATTTATGTGAACCGTTTGCAACTGTTTGAATCATTGGGTTAGGGAAGTGATTAGGTAACGGAGCGGGTGTAATGTGTTAAAATCATGGTGGATACGCCGCTAGTACTTCCTATATATAAGTGCTTTTAACACATTATATATCGTTGCGTTATCTAGATCACTTGGGTAAACGATTTTGAAACGATGTCACACAATGATATTTTCTGAATAATATAAACCATACGAGTTTTATTAACGAGTTTCTACGAGATGTTTTACGATTTGATTTAATAAAACAAAATGTTTTGGAGTTAAGAATCATGGCTACGAGATTTTATAAATTATAACTAACATGATTTGAGCTGGTTAATTATGTCGCAATACTATACTTTTCAAAAGAAGGTTTTTAAATAAGTGTTGCAACATGTAAAACGAGCCATAAATCTGACACTCATATAAAACCTATGTACTCGCCGGCATTTTTATGCTGACGTATTTTCACATGTGTTTCAGGTACCATAGTTAATGATGGTTGATGATGATATTTGTGTACGCTCACATAGGAATGGACGAGGCCTTAGTGACTTAATAACAATGAAAGTCTATTTGTTCATGTTTTGTTTCTAATTCCAATGTAATGTAATACATTTAATTCAATAAAACGAAACTGTTTAATCCATGGTTGTGAAACAATGATTCTGTTACAACACTCCCCGATGTTTCCGCCACGTTTTGTTGTTGTTACGTGGTCAGGGTGTGACACCATGTATGTTGGACCCTTTAAGATTATTAGAAGAAAAGGACCCGTAGCTTACCAGCTACAACTGCTAGAGGAAATGGCAGGAATACATGATGTATTTCATGTATGTAATCTCAAGAAGTGCTTAGCAGATGAATCGTTAATGGTACCTCTTAAGGACATAGAGGTAAATGAGAAACTTAAGTTTGTAGAGAAACCCCGACAGATTAAAGACAGAAATATCAAGAATCTCAAACATAAGAGATTAGCTCTAGTCAAAGTGAAATGGGATTCCAAGAGAGGACCAGAATACACTTGGGAGCTCGAATCAGAAATGCAGAAGAAATATCCACACCTGTTCCAATAGACCTCGAGGACGAGTTCTAAAACAAGGTGGGGAGGATATAACAACTCTGCTAAAAATCTTTAAAACACCCCTATATGTCTTAACATACACCCCGTATACGAAAAATAGGCCCGAAATACAATTATATTAATAACAATCAAATAAAAACAATATTTTAAGCCGCTCGCGGGCCACGACCGTGATGGTCGTGTGCTTCGCGGGTCGCGAGAGTTCAACACTAGGCAAGCACCCGGTGCTGCCACGTGTCATCAACGTGTTGGGTCTAGTCGTCGACTCAGCTAACCCTAGACAGCCTCGCGGGCCGCGAAAGATCAAGCATAGGGGGTCGTAGGCCGCGAGCCGCCCTCTGATCTGCGCTATAAATAGGAAGTTCGAGCTTTAGTTGGAAATTATTCATTCTCACAATCTCTCTCAAATTCTAAATAACAAAAATAATTCCCGGGCATAATACCCACTAAAATGTGAAGCTCTGCCTTGATGTAAGTACTATAACCCCCAGTGACGTATTAGTTACGCTACCCGATTGATTTAGTGCTCGGTAACGCATGTCAAGCCTCTGCCTGACTCAGTCGTTGGAGTTTTGTCTCGGGGATATAACTAATGTAAATTGGGTTATTATACTAACACGTGTGCATTGTTTAAATTAATAGATTATAACCAGAAAGTCGCCAGGAAATACCTAAAATAGCAATGTGAGTTAGTCCTTGTTTTTGTGTAAACCTTTTTATGAGTTAATCCTTCTTTTTGTATAAACTGTTTTTACCAAACCTCAATTATTTAAATTACAATTCACAGTGATTGAGTATTTGTAAATCTACAATTATCGTCGGTATGTTGGGGTTTTGTATACATAACTTGTTACTACACTGTGAGTAGTAGCATGACCACAAGTCAGGATTGACAGTACCATGGGTGGTAATTAAAGTAGATGTAAACAAATGTAATTGCAGGTTGCCCTCAATGCTGTAAAATGATAAAACTTCTTTTGATTAAACTGTGATTCACTCACCAGTATTTCCCACTAACAAAAATGTTTTAAACGCGTTTCAGGTAACAAAATGTGAAAGCCAAAAATAGAAGCCAGCTGGAAAGCACTGAAGACTTGGAAAAGTGGCTATAAAAGATACCTAAACAAGAAAGAAGTTTTATTTCAATAAATTAGGGTTTATCCCTATAAACATGTTGTAATGGAAACTTGGGTTTTTGCTATGTATTTATTATTATAAAAAAATGTGGTGTTTTAATCTGATAAACTATTTCCTAACTACGGTCCTGATGAAATTTCCGCTGCCAAATTAATAAACACCGATACTACCAGCTCTGCGAGCTCGCGGCCACTCGCCTCCCAGGGTTTGCGACAATAGGCTTATTCTCTTCCTGCACCTTAAAGCAAATTTTGATATCCTATCATTCTGGCCGTTTCACTTGGTTTCGCAAAGAAGATAACAATCGTGCATCCCCACAAACCCAAATCGCATCAACAATCATCAAGCATGAGCATAATCTGGTGTAAATCGTTGATTCTTGCTTCCAATTTATGATTTTCTGTATGTTTCTTGCTTCCAATTTATCGATCAATTGTAAGTGCTAATCTTAACCCTTTTCCTTTTCATATTTTTATTCTCGGTATATTGGATCCTTGATTTTTGATGTTATTAATGTATTCTTTGTTGGATTTTTGTTTCTGATTTCACAAGATTTCAGATCCTTTGTCCATTGAAGCTTGATGTCCTCATTTCTTCCATTTGTTTCAGGAAATATTGCCAATTATCTACAGATCTTAGAAGTTGAACACATGTATCTTCCAAAACCTGTGAATTTCATCTATTTAGGATTTGAAGGTAGTGGGAACCAAGGTATATGACACATGTTTCAAGATTATCTGCTTTTGACCACATACCTCTTATGTTCTTGAACTAATATAAAGTTGGGTGTTGAAGAATATACTTTTGTGGTATTAATATACTTTTATTAGTTTTCTTTCTTTGGGAATATTTACTTCCGCAGCTTCTCTGTCCATGCTATCCAGACAAGTAAGAAAGTTAATTCCATTTGTTTTTGTTTTGGCAGACTATCTTTTAGGTAGTACTTTTTTTGTGGTCGAAATGGATATAGATTTTGATCCCTAAAAAGTGTCAGCCGTATACCTCTCATTCAATCTATGTTTCAGTTTGGAATTACTAGCGACTCACCACCGCCGTAAGACATTTTTCTTTCACTTTTGAGTTAGAAGTAACTCCCTGTTTTGTATAAGTGGACTTGGGGCAATTCCAAGCAATGTGTCCAACTTCTTGACATTTAAAACATGTTCTTTTTTCAACTCTTTGTTCAGATTTCACCATCATATTCTTTTTCTTCTCAGCAAGAAACTCTTTGTTTGACTGTCTCCGGAATGGTTTCTTTTGCTCTTCTTCAGAACTTCCTCCTGAAACAAATTTAGTTTTTATTTTATAAGTTTTCTCATTTTTATAATTTTCAGGTGGAATAAAACCCAATCCCTTCTTTTTTAAATTACCGTTATGGTTTGGTTTCTTTTGAAAACCTGAACCAGAACTGTAACCTTTCTTCTTGTTCAATCTCTGTTGAACTCTTGAAGTGTACTTTTTAGGTTTTTCAGAAAGATTTACATCTTTTATTTTAGAAATATTAATTTCTGTTAATTTGAAAACCTGTTTGATCTGTTCAGTTTTAACACTTCTTATTGGAAATTCTTCATCAGAAAATAATTTGTCAGAATCATTCAAAGTATAAGCTACTATGAATGTTTCGTCATTCAAATTGTTTTTCGACATCAGAAATTCTTTATTGTAAACCCTTTTGACCGGTGAACTCGGACTCATGTCTGATGAACTTGAACTTTCAGATTTAGACTCCGACTTTGACTCTTCATCCATATCCAACACCTGATCAACCACTTTCTTTAATAACTCAGACTCATGATCAGTGTCAGACCCTGTGAATGTGACGTCAATGTTGTCTGGTAACTCATCAATGGTTTCAGACTTTAACTTTATGTTGACTGCCTTTTTTAATTTCTCTTCATTTGGTTTTCTGGGAGAATAACTTTCCCAGATCGGAGGCGGACACTTGTTATACTTGACACTTTGTTTCTTACCAGTATCCTCTTCCGTCTTTTTATCTTGAAAAGCTTCAAGACCTGCAACAGTAGGATAAACTCTATCAATCAAATAATCAGAAGATGTATAACTCATCAGCAATCGTCTGATTCTTTCATTCTCAATCCTTTCAGTCTCCAACTCCTGTTTCAGCTTTGCACAATCTTCAATATACTCATTGATGACCTTCTGCTTAGTCATTAATGTTGAACTCATCATCGTTTCAGCAGCTCCCATTTCTAGGTTTGTTTTGTTCAAACTATCAACCGTTCTGTTCAGCACATCATATGATTCTTTTACATACTTCACATCAAACAACAATTTCTCTTTCAACTCTTCTAGTTCATGACACTTCTTGTCTTTCTCCTCACACTCTCACAGTCTTTGCATGGTTTCAAACATTTCAGACAAGGTTTCGTGATCTCAACGATCTTTTCAACTTCGATAATTTTTTCAACTTCAACTATTTTTTCAACTTCAACTATTTTTTCAACTTCGACGATTTTTTTGACTTCAACAATTTTCTCAATTATTTTCTCAATCACCTTTTCACTCATCGATTCTTCATCAAATTCTATTTTCACTTCTCTTTCTTCAACTCTGGCTTTTTCTGTTGATATTTCTTCAACTTTTTCCTTTTCAGTTTCCATCTGAACTTGAATCTGTTCTTCAGCAATCCTTTTTGCTTCCAACTCTCTCTTCATTCTAGCAGCCTTCTTCACATTCAACATCTCGATCTTATCTACAAAAAACAAATTAAAACTGAATGAGTCTAAACTTTCTCTAGCATTATTAATGTACTCTTCCTCATCATCAGTGTCTTCATCACTTTCTGATGATCTGAAAATCTTCGTTCTTTTTGGCTTAGATTTGACTGCTTCTTCTTCCAAGATTTGAGCAACAAATGCTGAATCAGCCGGAACATATTTATCCCAGCTAAAACCCTCTGGCAATCTTTCATCATCTTGATTAACAAGATAAGCTTTCTTCTTTTCATTTTCAATAGCATGAGATGATGAAGGTTGTTGAGCAACCTGATGATAAATCGCTTTTCGATGATAATCGTTGTTTCCAAACGGATCTTGTCTTCCGGTTGCTTCTTTGTTTGTACACTCTCCTTTAAAATGCCCCTTTTCTCGGCAACAAAAACAAGTAACCTTTGATTTATCAAACCCTAACGGAGATGTAGCAGCATCACGAAGATCATCTCTACCGGTGATTTGTTTGAATTTTTCTGCTCTTCTTACCACACTGGCTAAACACCACTTGAGGTCCATCAAATCAAGTTCCTCAGGATCAATCTGGTCATAATCCTCCTTAGTGAGCATCGGATTTCCAATTCTTCCAGAAAATAAGCTTTCATAAGATTCTAACATAGTAACAAGTGATGCCATGTGTTGCTTAGCAATTTCTGGAGAGAGATTTTGACCATTTTGTACGTTTAATGTCACATTGCATTGCAAATTTGTTGAACTCTGTCGTTGAGAACTTGGTGTTGAAAAAATCGGATCAAAACTTGAATACGATGACGAATATCCAGCACTTTGAGTTGTAGTGCTAACATTTGTTCTGGAAGTACCATCAGCACTGAACGCAGTCTGAATCTTCGGACTCGGAGTAGTCTCAACACTGCTTCCTCTATAGTATAAACTATCATCTTGTTGAGCATTTGGATTATTCATGATAGCAGTTTTCTGAACATCTAATTCATGTTCTTCAATCTTCTTAATGAACTTACACAAATTCATGCTTTCAGATTTTCTCATGTGTTTTAAAATCAATAGATATGTTCCCCATTTATCTTGTGGTAACGCATCAGATAGCTTATCAACCCATTCATCATCTTCTTTTGTTATCTCCAATCTTTTCATTTCCTGGACAAGATGACAATATCTATCAATAGTCTTCTTGGTCGTTTCACCTTTACCAGCTGTAAACATATCAAAAGATTTCTTTAGTAAAGCACGTTTATTTTTTATCATATCAGCACTTTCCTTAAAGTTTTGAAGCAATGCCAACCAAATTGATCTAGCAGTGTTTTCATGTTGAAGCAAAACAAAGATATCTTCTTTTACCGCTTGTTGGAGAATGCTTATCATCATTTTCTCACTGGTGTATTTTAACTTCTCAGCCGCTGAATAATCACTTAAAGATTTTTCATTTCCACGGTCATCTGTCGGTTTAACGTAATCTTTGTCCAACGAAACCCATGCATCAAACTTATAAGCTTGCACCCAAGTTTCAAAACGGTTTTGCCATCCTTTATAATCCTCGATGTACATAAGCTTTGGAGGCTTTTGAGATGTTCCTGTTTCATTTTTGATTTCAAGAGTTTCGGAAACTATAATTAGAGCAGTTGGAGCGGTAGTAAACGCGTTGTAAAACTCTTCTTCCATGTTTCGGTAACAAGTTTCACAAGTTTACAAAGTTCAAGCGAAATGGAATCTCAAACGAACTAACTTTGGTGCGAAATGGCACTTTTCAAACGAACTGGATCTTTGATGTGAAATGACCTTGGGCGCGAAAAGAATCTTTGGTGCGAAATGGAACAAATTCAAGCGAAATGGCAACTTTCAAGCGAAGTGGAGATCCATTTCGTGCGAAATGATGTTTCTATGCTCCAATTCGTGCGAAATGAATGAAAGATAACCCAATCCATGCGAAATGAAAGTCTGATTCAAACGAAATGGACCATTTCGTACGGAATGATGTTGATGTCACCTTAAACGGTCAGATTTTTGTCAAATTGATCAGGTTTTAGTTCGATTTTAGGTCTAATTCTTTCAAGGATTGATTAGAACAGTGTTTCGTACGTTGTATGTGAAATTCAATCCATTTTAACTGTAAAATCTTGTTTAATTTTGAAAAATGTTGTAAAAGAAGGTGTAGAAGTCAGAATTTTGATGAAATCAAGCTGAATCGGTAAGAACTCTTCCTCCTGAGCTCTGATACCACATGTAGGATTGTTACACGACCAAAACGAGTCGTTCAGAAGAGTTCTAATCAATACGACAGGCGGAAACAAACGTATCAACTTTGAATCAGCTTGATATACACTCTAATTGTCTTGTATATTGATTTGACACGATTACAGATCAAATGACACGTTAGCAGCACTTCGGCTCTGGAATCACGAACTGTTACAAATGAAATGACAGCTCAGGTATATATAGGAATGGCATTTCCCATGGAATGGACTATGACTTCTTGCCATTTCGTGCGGAATGGTCCATCAACATTAGAACCCAATTATCTAGCCTACCAATCTTCATTCTATCCAGTCTAGACACAAGACTTGATACAAGACGAAGTCAACAGACATATGCACCAACACTTGTAATTAGTCTATTTTGTTATCGCTTTAGTTGTATTATGTGGAGTATCTATTAATGATCGCATAGTAATCGTTATTTATCGCTTGTTTAATCGCTTTATCGCAATCGCAACTCGAAATTATGAATTTTGGTTATGGTTATACGTGTGTGTGTGCCTTATGTGTTACTTATGCTGTTTATTTATGTTATGTTGTGGTGATCAATCAAAATGCAATCGAAACTCAATCGCAATCGAATCGCAAACGCTAAACGAATATGAAGTAAGGATGCTTGTATGTTGATATAGTAGTTGGGATTAAAAGTAATTTGACTAGGAAATTCTCCCGCATCGCAACGCTCGCAATCGCATCAAAACGGCAAAATTCATCGCACCGAGCACTCGAACCAAGCGACTGATCGATCAGGTGACCAACCGATCGACCAGCCGTTCGATCGAGCTACCGCTCGATCGGCCAGCTGTTCGACCGGGCTGCCACCCGATCGGCCAGCCCCTTTCCTCTTTGGGAAACCCTATAAATACCCCCTGTCACCATCATACTTTGCACTTTTGGCAACTCTCCTCCGACCAGCTCATCTTCCCCACTTTTCTTCATATTTCTCACGATTCCGGTAAGATCTCATCCTAAATCTTGTACTTCCTTAACCTACACGCACTCCTACACCTTTTTATCTTTTGAATCTTAAATTTTAACCGCGAAATCATCAAGATTCAAGGTGTTTTAGGATGACGTCATCATGTGTTCTTGAGAACTTCATGTTTTGGCCTCAATCCACCAAGAACAACTTAGATCTAACCGATTCCACATAAACAAACAAAGATCTTTCATAGATCTAAACATATTCACGATGAAAAGGATTGAAAGATGGTTTTCCAACTTTCTTTCAACTCTTTTACACTCAATGCATTCAAAACCGATAGAATCGGGGCTTGTGCCGACTTACTACTCATTCTTGTGGTTATGTTGATTCAAGATCTGGATTCTATCCACGAGACTACCGATTTCAGGTTAAACATGGAACACCGTCTCGAACAGTTAACTGGCCGGATTTGGGTGATTCCTGTCCGATCAGGGGTACCAAGTATTGACAAGGTTTCTGTTGCTTAATACGTTATCAAAACGTCTCGATAAAATGACAAACAATCAAAACAAACAAGTGTAAGACGATCAGGACGGAGTGTCGTCCGATCGGACTGCTGCCCGATCGGACAGCCATCCGAACGATCGGTCATCCGATCGAGTTGCACCTTGGCCCCACAATTAAATCTCATATCAACCCTCAAGAGTTTTGGGAACACCGAACAGATTGTCGTTCGATCGAGTTACCACTCGATCGACCGACCATCCGACTATGTGATGTTTCGAAACTTCATCACTTAAACAATTTTCAACATGTTCAATGCACAAAGGATGCCACCCGATCGAACAACTGTCCGATCGAATGACAACCTTCTGAGAACTTGTTCTCGCTGAAGTGTCCAACCTATCGGACTGTCGCCCGATCGAACGGTTGTTCGATCGATCGACCTGAAAGGTAGAGATACTTCAAGGTTTTCAAAATACTACAACGAAAACTTCAAAAGTCAAGCCATCATACACAAACACATCCTTCCCAAAGGAAGTAACAATCCACTCGAACGACGTGCTGTCCGATCGGACTACCATCCGATCGAACTGCTGTCCTACCCACTTGCACTCTGTATCGTTTTACGCGTCGCTTATCGTTATGCTATCAATCTGTTCAGGCTAACCCTACTCTCTAGCGCTCCCTTCAATCCATCAATCGCTATGAGTATACTCGATCCCTTTTTGCTTTACGCACTTTTGGGTGTTACATACGTTACTTATACTAAATCACATCGAACACACTACGCAATACTTTAAATCGCTAACCAGTTACCGCATGTTATACGTGACTTAATGAATGCTTGTTTGTTATGTTTACACATGGAATGTTGTCTACCTGCCTTAACAACGATAGTACTATTAGTTTGGACTCAGCACCTGTTCACTCAGGGGTTGTTAAGGACAATTACCTACATGGCTCACAGTGGTGAGTGTGTATCGCGAACTGCCTTGGGCAGTCAACCCGCAGTCATTGGTATCGATAGGTTCATGTCGATAACTAACATGCCTCATTTTACACTGTGTACGTGCTGGTTATGCGTAACGATTTCGAACTCTATATGCTATTATCAAACTTGTATGCTCACCTTTACACTATGTGTATTGACTTTTACTTTAACGTATGTGACAGGTGCTTAGGATGCTTATTTGCTTTCTTTGTTGTGAAATCGAGGCTAGGAAAGACCTAGGTCAACAATAAACAATTGTCTGTAATGAAAATTTGAGTTGTCGGAACAGAACAATTTGACTAGATCTTTTCTGTAATAATTGTATTATCATTTATGACATGGTATGGGACGTGTTGCTTTAAATATTTGGTAAATATAGTTGTTATGGAAACTTCTGGACAATCTGTTTCGCTCAGTGCCACGTCCCAATGTTTCTGCCATCGGTTGGGGTGTGACAGTTTTCTTAGTAAGGTTTTTAATGAGGCAGCATAGCTGATCCAGTAGTATCAGTTTATTTATTCAGGTCCTGAAGTACGTTGTTAAACTGTGTATAATTCTAAATGTCTGAGGGGAGTGTTATAAACCAGACATTTTAGGCCCAACCCATTACTTATGGGCTTTAGGGTTTATAGCTATGTTCATCTATATATTGTAATGTTGAATAACAGTGAATTCAGTTTTATCTGTATTACTCTTTGGTTTTTATCATATCTATAAAAATTAAAACAAAAATATTAACGTTTTATCATTTGAGCATCTACAACCTAGAAGGCACATGGACTCCATGTCTCCATGCGACACTTTCCAAAAAAACCACAACCAGTTTGTAGTCTTTGCATATAGACTTTTATATTGGGGAACAACGATGAGTCGATGACTCTGCCGCTAGAGCGTTAAGTATGCCACGAATGCCGACAAATATGTTAAATCGATTGTGAACGCTCTCATTAGCTTATAAACTGTATAAGTGTTGAGTTATATAAATTCAATTTGTATTTCTCAACCGTTTGACATGTGATTGTAACACCCCAACCCGGAAGGGCTGACGTGTCACAATAACAATGATATCATAAACAAAAGTCATAATTCCATTTATTTATTTGACAAGGATACAACTATATAACAACGAAACTTAGGATTAATATACAAGCAGACACATTCAATTTTATTAACTAACATCTTCAGATTTATTCCTAAGCTTTATTCTTCTCTCTTTCCCCCGCCCAAGCTAACCTGTTGACCTGTAAATACAAAATTTATACGGAATGAGACGAATGCTCAGTACGGAATTATAGGCTCAAAGAACAAATAACGCTTTATGCAAAACTTATACAATGCAAGAACATAATTTCATAATCATATCTTACGGATGTACCCATGAGCAAACTGAAAACGTGATAATACACAGGTAGCTACTCCTGCATACTTATCACACGAGATGGCCAGTTGGCATACCTGTTATCCATCTCCTTATACTTAAATTCTAGGATCGATCCATACGCCTCCTAGTAGCTTTGTACCACACTTGTACCTAGGGACGCTGTGAACTAATCTCTCCGTCACAGATGGAGCACATGTTGTTGATGCCGCAACAACATGCTCGTGGGACACTCCACGAGAAGCGATACTCAGGGTAACAGAGTACAAATGGTCTTATTCACATAACTTATAAAACTTATTTTCATAACAGAACGGAACTTATATTGGAACATGCGATAATGAGTACAACTAACATAATACTATCGCATGATATGAAAGCTTAAATCAAATGATTAGAATAGAATTTGAACGGACTGTCAAATGAATCGATACTCAAAGACGTGAGGAGTGTTTTAAAATATATATAGTAATTTAGTGGGTTATAACAATTTGAATATGAAGCAATAAGGAGTGGGGTAGGATCCGTACCTTAATAACTCCAAAGTGAAGCTACCTTGTGCTAATATTTTAGATTTATACGGGCAGAGTTTAGACTACTGATTAGTCTATTAACCTAATTTAAATAACATGCATACAAACTAGGTTAGTAACTTAATACAGCCTTTACGATAACTCACGAGATCAAATTCTCACAATGAATGTCAAAATGCAATACTTTGTCCATCGAATGAACGATGATCCGTTGAATTAACAACGAATGACAAGGTATAATACTTTACCCATCGAATTAACGACAATCCGTCAAATTAATGACGAACGATAAAGTATAATACTTTACCTATCGAATTAACGACAATCCGTCAAATTAATGACGAACGATAAAGTATAACCCTAATATGGGCAGCATTAAAACATCAATTGGATATATTGATTGATCGGACAATGAATCGTAATAGCGATCGAGTTATTACCCTGTTCTGCAGCACCCCGCTACTCTTAATTTGTGTTTAGTGTGTGTTAGGAGAGTAATCAGACAATAACTCGACGAAATTTTGGAGTTTCTTCGTCGTTGGAGCACCAGAAATCGAATGCCAAGGTCCTGTATTTATAGCTGATTTTTGGGAAGCCCTACGCATCGTAGCACAATAACCCCTACGATGCGTATGGGATTTTAAAACGCCTGCGCATCGTATGCCTAAAACCGCTACGATGCGTAAGGGTTGAAAGTCGGTTATAGGGTAGCCACGTGTGGAACTAGCCTAGCTGAGTCGATAATTTCTTAAAATTCAGTTTTGACAATGAGATCTTAAAGATAATTATCAAGTAGGTAATACCCCCCCCCCCCTGAGTTTTAGGGGCCCTAATCCTGATTCTGAAAATTCTGAAATTTCTAGGGTTTATACGGAATCACTTGGGTGTCTCAATTAGGGTTTCCTATGGGTTAATTAATAAAATAATTAAGTCTTTTAATATTATTAGTTTATTATGATTTTAAATTTTCGGTTATTACAACTATTACCCCCTTAAAAGAAATTTCGTCCTCGAAATTTTTCAAACATAAGAATATAACATATCGCATAAATAACGGAAACGAAACTTTTATAGCAGAGTTACTAACTTATATAACAAGAATCTCCTACTTAAATATACTTAATCATAACTAAGATATATTCACATAAGGTAAAACATAAATGACCGTAAACAGAAACAATTGAACATATATCAAAGAGCAAGTTTTACCGTTACTCGACTAAAATTCTATTGCGAGAATAGATTAGGGTATAGAGAACGAATTGATTCTTCAGATTCCCATGTTGCTTCGCGTTCAGAGTGATTTTTCCAAAGGATTTTAACAAACGGAATTATTTTCCTACGCAAAACCCTTTCTTGTCGATCTAAGATGGCTTCTGGCTCTTCTTCGTAGGACAAATCCTCGTGAATTGTAAGTAACGGATAACTAATGACATGGAGTGGATGATAATTATATCCTCTTAACGAGGAGATATGAAAAACGTTATGAACGTGAGAGAGTTGAGGCGGTAAAGCCAGTCGATATGACACTTCTCCAACTCTTTCAAGGATTTCAAACGGACCTATGAAACGAGGACTAAGCTTCCCTTTAATTCCAAATCTACGAATGCCACGCCAAGGTGATACTTTTAAGAATACGTGGTCGCCAATTTTAAATTCGACTGGTCGTCTATCTTGATCTGCATAGCTCTTTTGTCTGCTCTGAGCTTCTTTCAGTTTTTCTCGTGCCAGAGTGACTTTTTCATTTGTAATCTGAACTAGTTCTGGCCCTTCAATAATCTTTTCTCCAACTTCATCCCAGCATATCGGTGCACGACATTTCCGACCATACAAAAGCTCAAAAGGTGCCATGCCAATACTTGCTTGCCAACTATTGTTGTAAGCGAACTCAACAAGGCATAGATATTCATCCCAGTTTCCAGACCATTCAAGTGCACATGCTCGGAGCATGTCTTCTAAGGTCTGAATCGTACGTTCTGACTGTCCATCTGTTTGTGGATGGAAAGCCGTACTAAACTTCAGACGTGTACCCCAAGCTGCCTGAAAACCTTTCCAAAATCGTGAGGTAAAACGTGGGTCTCTATCGGAAACAATGGAAGATGGTGTGCCATGGAGTCGAATAATTTCTTGAAGAAATATTTCGGATAACTTATTAACCGAAAATCCTTGCTGAATCGGTAGAAAATGTGCTGACTTCGACAATCTATCGACAACAACCCATACAACATCATTCTTCTTGAATGTCTTAGGCAAACCGGTAACAAAATCCATTGTGATCTCATCCCATTTCCATATGGGAATATCCAATGGCTGCAATAGACCGCTTGCTCGTTTGTGTTCAATTTTCACTTGTTGGCAAGTGAGGCATTTACTTACATATCGAGCAACGTCTTTCTTCATGCCACTCCACCAAAAGTTCTGTCTTAAATCTCTATACATCTTAGTAGATCCTGGGTGAATTGAAAATGGTGAGCTGTGAGCTTCGGCTAATAATGACTCACGAAGGCTGGAGTCATCGGGTACACAAAGTTTTTTACCGCACCAAATCACCCCATGATGGTCTATACTAAATTCAGATTGCTTACCCACCTCAAGATTTTGCACAATTGCCCAAAGTTCTCCATCTTGCTTTTGTGCATCTTTGATCCGAGATATGAGGTTGGGTTCAATCTGCATTCTAGCTAGATATCCATCCGATTTACCAACCTGGAGCCAAATGTTCATCCTTTCGAGATCTCTCCTAATACGAGGCTGAATTTGTAAGCAAGATATAGTCCCGGAATTCTTTCGGCTCAATGCGTCAGCTACAACATTGGCTTTACCTGGATGGTATTGAATATTGATATCGTAATCTTTTAAAAGTTCTAACCACCTTCTTTGCCTCATATTTAGCTCCTTCTGAGTAAATATGTACTTGAGGCTCTTGTGGTCGGTAAAGATGTCACAACTTTCACCATACAGATAGTGTCGCCAAATCTTAAGTGCAAAGACGACTGCGGCTAATTCTAAATCATGTGTAGGGTAGTTAACTTCATAAGGCTTTAACTGACGGGAGGCATAAGCGATAACCTTCCCATGTTGCATTAGCACACAACCTAATCCTTTCTTTGAGGCATCACTATATACTTGGTAACCTCCTGATCCAGAAGGGAGAGCGAGTATCGGAGAGGATACGAGTCGCTTCTTCAATTCTTCAAAACTTTTCTCTTGTTCCTCATTCCATGAGTACTTCACCCCTTTCCTTAGGAGTTTTGTAAGTGGTAAAGCGATTACCGAGAATCTTTCAACGAATCTTCGGTAATAGCCAGCAAGACCCAAGAAACTTCGTATTTCGGTAACAGAAGTGGGTCTTGGCCATTTTGTAATAGCTTCAACCTTTGTTGGGTCTACCATAATTCCCTCTGCTGATATGATATGACCTAAAAATGCCACTTGGCTAAGCCAAAAGTCACATTTGGAAAACTTCGCGTATAACTTCTCATGCCTCAAGGTTCCAAGTACTGCATGTAGATGTGCTTCATGCTCTTCGTGACTCTTAGAATACACCAGAATGTCATCGATAAAGACAATAACGAATTTGTCTAGGAATTTGTGAAACACGCGATTCATCAAATCCATGAAGACTGCGGGTGCATTAGTTAGCCCAAAGGGCATAACCAAAAATTCGTAATGACCATATCGAGTACGAAAGGCGGTCTTGGGAACATCATCATTCTTGATCTTTAGCTGATGATACCCGGACCTCAGGTCAATTTTCGAGAAGAACTGAGCCCCCTGAAGTTGATCAAAGAGATCATCAATGCGAGGCAGAGGATACTGATTACGAATAGTAATCTTGTTCAGTTCTCGGTAGTCAATACATAAACGCATACTACCGTCTTTCTTCTTCACAAATAAGACCGGAGCACCCCAAGGTGAAACACTAGGTCTTATGAATCCTAGTTCTAACAATTCTTGCAATTGTTCCTTCAACTCCTTCAGTTCCATCGGGGCCATACGGTATGGAGCTTTAGAAATAGGTTCGGCACCAGGGGTCAATTCGATGGTGAATTCTACCTGACGGTCGGGTGGTAATCCTGGTAGTTCATCCGGAAATACATCAGGATATTCACGAACAATGGAATGGCTATCGATACTCTTAACACTAGCAGAAGTATCCCTAATCGATGCGAGGAATCCAGCACAACCGCTTGATATGAATTTTCGAGCCTTAAGCGCAGAGATAATTTTAAGGGATTTATGAGCTTGAGATCCCTGATATATAATATCAGGATGATGAAGATCACCGAAAATAACACGGCGAGAATGACAATCTATAGTTACACGATGTCTAGACAACCAATCTATTCCTAGAATAACATCAAAGTCACACATATGTATCGGAAATAGATTGGCCTTACACACAATAGATTCAATACGGATCGGACAATCTTTATATACGGAAGTGATTACGGATGAATTTTCCATGGGAGTGGAAATGGTAAAAGTATGATTTAAGAGAGTTGGTCTTATCGGAAGATACTTAGTAAACGAATGGGATACTAAAGAATGAGTTGCTCCTGTATCGAACAACACATAGATACTACGTTTACCAAGCTGAAGGGTTCCAGATACAGTACCTGGAGTATTAGCAGCGTCAGTAGCAGAAAGTGCAAAAACTCTTCCTCCAACATTGGGTTGGTTATTCTTCCTAGTTTCTTTCTTAGGACATTCCTTGATCATGTGTCCAGTTTGGCCACACCTAAAGCAAGCTCCTGTACTTCGGTGACATACCCCCTGATGTCTCTTACCACAAATATTACATAAAGGATATGTAATCTGATTTGGGTTTACATATTGATTCAGTGGTTGAGCTCTAATAGGTTCTGCATTCAACTGAATCTGGTTTTGAGCAGGCCTCTGGTTTTGTGGTCTAGGCTGCCATGGACGTGCCTGATTTCCGGAGTTTTGATTTCCTTGCACTTTGCGATCTTGATGTTGTGGTGTAGTGGATGATTGGCCGATTTCCTGCTTAAATTGTCCTTCCCTATTTCTCTTCTTATTATCCCCAGTTCGAGATAAGAATTCTTTCCTTTCGAATTCAAAAGTTTTGATTGCATCGGTAACTTCGGTGATATCCTTAAATTTCATGTACATGATCGACTTCCGAATTCGATCATTGACTGCCCACTTGCATTTTTCTGCCTGGACTTCTGCTGATCCTGCAACGTCTCCTATAATACTAGCCAACCTTGAAAATCGAGTAATGAACTCAGAGGCTGGTTCATCACTCCCCTGTCGAATCACTGCATACTCCCTGATATAAGCTTCTTTATCAGCGGTCGAAAAATACTTGTCGTAAAAGATATTACGAAAGTCGACCCATGAAAGATTAGCGTCAAAATCATTCCCTCCTTTGACTTGCTTATATCCTTCCCACCAAGTTTGTGCGTCATCTTCAAGTTTGTAGGTAGCCAGTCTAACTTTGTATTGCTCCGGAACTCCAAGAACTCCGAAGATCTTTTCAACATGAGCTATCCAGTTCCTTGCTTCGACTGGATTATTAGCGTGACTAAAGGATTTCGGCTTTTGTTTTTGGAATTTACTAATCCAGATGTCTATACTATAAGTAGTATTATTTGTGGTATTCTCTCGAGTTTCACCACCAGAGATTGGATTAGTGTTAGTGCCTTCTGGATGACGAGTTTGTTGAATAACGGCCTCAGCTGTTTGAGCAACCAGGTTTGGAAGCAACCCGACAACAGCCTGGTTGATAGCATTAATTACGCTTGGATCGACTGGAGTCTCATTCGAAGAAGTGTTGTTACGTATAGGGTTAGTACGAGTATTCCTACGTAGCGGACGACGAGGAGGCATATCTATACGAATAAACATAGGAATTAAACCAAATAAGAGATCAAATTGGATCCTATAATAGATATCTACCCATTCCTCACAGGTTTTAATTACTATCTTCAAGTTTTCTATAGGAAAGAGCCTTTGCTCTGATACCATAGCTGTAACACCCCAACCCGGAAGGGCTGACGTGTCACAATAACAATGATATCATAAACAAAAGTCATAATTCCATTTATTTATTTGACAAGGATACAACTATATAACAACGAAACTTAAGATTAATATACAAGCAGACACATTCAATTTTATTAACTAACATCTTCAGATTTATTCCTAAGCTTTATTCTTCTCTCTTTCCCCCGCCCAAGCTAACCTGTTGACCTGTAAATACAAAATTTATACGGAATGAGCCGAATGCTCAGTACGGAATTATAGGCTCAAAGAACAAATAACGCTTTATGCAAAACTTATACAATGCAAGAACATAATTTCATAATCATATCTTACGGATGTACCCATGAGCAAACTGAAAACGTGATAATACACAGGTAGCTACTCCTGCATACTTATCACACGAGATGGCCAGTTGGCATACCTGTTATCCATCTCCTTATACTTAAATTCTAGGATCGATCCATACGCCTCCTAGTAGCTTTGTACCACACTTGTACCTAGGGACGCTGTGAACTAATCTCTCCGTCACAGATGGAGCACATGCTGTTGATGCCGCAACAACATGCTCGTGGGACACTCCACGAGAAGCGATACTCAGGGTAACAGAGTACAAATGGTCTTATTCACATAACTTATAAAACTTATTTTCATAACAGAACGGAACTTATATTGGAACATGCGATAATGAGTACAACTAACATAATACTATCGCATGATATGAAAGCTTAAATCAAATGATTAGAATAGAATTTGAACGGACTGTCAAATGAATCGATACTCAAAGACGTGATGAGTGTTTTAAAATATATATAGTAATTTAGTGGGTTATAACAATTTGAATATGAAGCAATAAGGAGTGGGGTAGGATCCGTACCTTAATAACTCCAAAGTGAAGCTACCTTGTGCTAATATTTTAGATTTATACGGGCAGAGTTTAGACTACTGATTAGTCTATTAACCTAATTTAAATAACATGCATACAAACTAGGTTAGTAACTTAATACAGCCTTTACGATAACTCACGAGATCAAATTCTCACAATGAATGTCAAAATGCAATACTTTGTCCATCGAATGAACGATGATCCGTTGAATTAACAACGAATGACAAGGTATAATACTTTACCCATCGAATTAACGACAATCCGTCAAATTAATGACGAACGATAAAGTATAATACTTTACCTATCGAATTAACGACAATCCGTCAAATTAATGACGAACGATAAAGTATAACCCTAATATGGGCAGCATTAAAACATCAATTGGATATATTGATTGATCGGACAATGAATCGTAATAGCGATCGAGTTATTACCCTGTTCTGCAGCACCCCGCTACTCTTAATTTGTGTTTAGTGTGTGTTAGGAGAGTAATCAGACAATAACTCGACGAAATTTTGGAGTTTCTTCGTCGTTGGAGCACCAGAAATCGAATGCCAAGGTCCTGTATTTATAGCTGATTTTTGGGAAGCCCTACGCATCGTAGCACAATAACCCCTACGATGCGTATGGGATTTTAAAACGCCTGCGCATCGTATGCCTAAAACCGCTACGATGCGTAAGGGTTGAAAGTCGGTTATAGGGTAGCCACGTGTGGAACTAGCCTAGCTGAGTCGATAATTTCTTAAAATTCAGTTTTGACAACGAGATCTTTAAGATAATTATCAAGTAGGTAATACCCCCCCCCCCCCCTGAGTTTTAGGGGCCCTAATCCTGATTCTGAAAATTCTGAAATTTCTAGGGTTTATACGGAATCACTTGGGTGTCTCAATTAGGGTTTCCTATGGGTTAATTAATAAAATAATTAAGTCTTTTAATATTATTAGTTTATTATGATTTTAAATTTTCGGTTATTACAGTGATACTATTTTTAGGTTTGTCTTTAGTTTGTACTTACACTGTTATCTCATTTTTTAAATACTATGTATGAAACCAATTCTAATAATTTACTTGTTTTTTTCATAATTACTAATATTCAAAAACTATAATACGAGATGACCCTCCACTTCCACTCCATTCTTCTAGGTTTTTGTAATCATTTATAAAATTCATTATTTTGATCAAATATCCAAACCAAGAATTAATATATCGAAGAAGAGTATGGAAGACACCAAGATTCAATTGTTCTCCTAGTTGTCCAATTCCAATATATCCAAACATCGCAACTTTTGTTGTCTAAATGGTGTTGCTCTCCACTTCTTTGTTTCTCACATCTATGGTTATTGGATGGTGTTTTGTTATGGGTGTATTCATTGCATCTTTGATCTCCACTTCCTTGTTTCTCACAACTATGGTCATTGGATGGTGTTTTGTTAAGGGTGTGTTTGTTTCATCTTTGATCTCCACTTCTTTGTTTCTCACATCTATGGTCATTGGATGGTGTTTTATTAAGGGTGTGTTCATTTCATCTTTGAATTAGCATGTATCATGTCTTGATGACTATTAGTGCCTAACTTGCTGTTGAAGTATGTTAGTTTTGGTGTGTTAATGTTTTTTCTTTAACGACGAAGAGATGTGTATAAAATAAAAGAGCTAGCAAGAAGCAACACAAAAGTAAGCCCCTAAAGGTTGAACAACATAAAAAAAAAATCAAAGGTACATCATGCATTCAAATCCAAGATTTCCATTCTCGTTTTATTGCTTAGCCATAAAAACGAGATAGCCTTGATATCCTCCGTCACTTTATCCGTCTTTAAGAGGATTCAAATCTCTTCCATCTTTTTTACCCTATAATTTCACTAAAAACAACTACATTTTCTCTTCTCTTTCAATTAAGTAATATTCTTTTGTAGTTTTATCATTACATTTTCTTCTCTCCCTCACTCACAACCACTTTCAAAATATATTAAAAAATTATAGAGGGTAAACATTGTCCTCTCAAATTTACAAATAAACAGTAGCATTTTCTCTCTCATCTACTCACAACCACTTACAATCACTTTTCATAATATATAAAACTTTCTCACAGATTTGGGGGAACGGGCTGTGAATGCATAGGGGGGATCATTTGAGAAGATAAAGAACAAAATTTACAATTGTAAAACATTAAATAGTTTTTCTCTCATCTTATTTATTATCATCTTTGACTAATTAATTAGTCATAAAGATTATCATCCTCCAAACATCAAAATTTATCCTGCACTTTATCTTACACGTGTCGTAATTTATCATACACAACTCGTAATTTATTAACCTTCTAAATTATATATATATATATATATATATATATATATATATATATATATATACAGAGTAGGAGTTGGGTGGAAAGTCTAATTTTCCTAGAAAGTCTAGGAATGAATAAGAATTGGACATGTGTCATTGAGTGATTTTAAGTAGAAGGGCTATCATGTAATTTCACTTTTTAATTTTATTTTTGGAATGTATCTTCATTAACTAAAATTCCATGATTTTCGGAATTTTTATTATTTTCGAATTCAAATCTGGAAGTCAATGTGTTTATCTGAAAACTATCAGCATGTTCTTAGTGATGTGTGTTACCAGTCAGAGAGGTTGAAGTCAGTGTGTTTTAACACTCTGAAGTCAATATATAATCAGGTTGTGTTTTAACAGTTCTTTTGCATTTTAACAATCTGAATGTGTTTTATGTTATTGTCTATGTCACATTACATCGCATATTCCATTGTTCAGAAGATTACTGGAATTTATCAGCATGTTCTTGATGCTGTGTTTTAACAGTTTACAGGGCTAAAGTCAATTTTTTTATAGATCCCACAATATAAAGATGGTAAAACACAAGGTATGGATCTGATTGATGTTAAAACACAACTGTATGAATCTGAATGCTAAAACACAACTGTATGAATCTGATTGCTGTTAAAACACAACTGTATGAATCTGAATGCTAAAACACAAGTGTATGAATCTGCTTGCTGTTAAAACACAACTATATGAATCTGTTTGCTGTTAAAACACAACTGTATGAATCTGAATGCTAAAACACAACTGTATGAATCTGCTTGCTGTTAAAACACATCTGTATGAATCTGGATGCTAAAACACAACTGTATGAATCTGAATACTAAAACACAACTGTATGAATCGCCTTGCTGTTAAAACACATCTGTATGAATCTGCTTGATGTTAAAACACAACTGTATGAATCTGTTTGCTGTTAAAACACATCTGTATGAATCTGAACGCTAAAACACAACTGTATGAATCTGCTTGCTGTTAAAACACATTTGTATGAATCTGGATGCTAAACCACAACTGTATGAATCTGCTTGCTGCTAAAACACAACTGTATTAATTTGCTTGCTGTTAAAAACACATCGTCAAGAAAACGGAGATGATAAGAACAAGATTTGAATGGTGATGATGAACTCGGAGATGGTGGAGATGGAGAAGTGTTTTAATTTGATCCGGTGCTCTCCATCGTTTCTAAAGTTATCTTCTTCCATGATTGTAGTTATTTTTGGTAGGGATTGGGGTTTCCAAGATGGGTTTGGAGAGAGAGAGAGGGAGAGGGAGGGAAAATCGCTTAAAATTAGGAACTGGGCGGTTATCTAATTGATTTAAAACACGGCCATTGACAAAATTGCCCCTACTCATTTAAAAAAATCAATTAATTAAACTCAAATATTACAAGATTGCCATTGATTTAATCTCAACCCTTAAACACACCAATCAGATGGACCAGATCGCTTCCTAGACTTTCTAGGAAAAACACACTTTCCGTGCGAACCCTACTCTATATATATATATAGTGTGTGGTTCATTGAGAAACACTAAAAAAGCGGGGAACCGGGGAACACTCTTAAAAATTTAACTTAACATGTTAAAAATAAATTTTTTAAACATCTTTTTCGGCGCTTCTCCTTATATATACTTGTAGAAGCATTTTTAATAAAAAAAATCAAAAGCTAAAAATATTAAAAAAAAAATTAAAAAAGGCTAAAAAAATTATTTTAGAAATTTTTTTTTTACTCGACTAGTTTCTCCTCCTTTTTATAAAGAAAAGCGCTGAAAAAGTTTTTAAAAAAAAATATTTTTAACATGTTAAGTTAGTTCTATAAGTTATAACTGTTTTTTAAACATTTTTTTATATTTTTAGTTTTTGGTTTTTTTTATCAAAAATGTTTCTACTTGTATTTATAAGAAAAAGCGCCGAAAAAAATTTAGAAAAATATTTTTTTTAAATGTTAAGTATAATTTTTAAAAGTGTTCCCCCGTTCCCCACTTTTTTAGTGTTCCCCAATGAACAATCCCCTATATATATATAGGGGACCGCTACAATGAGAACCACCTCCAGTTGTAAGAACCGCGAGAACCACTTTCTAACCATTAGATCAAGTAGATGGATGGATGAGATTAAAAATATTTAAAAATAATATTAAGTATTTTTTGTCTTATTATATCTTTAATATTTTAATCCAAAAGGGTATTTAAGTAAAATTAGTCTATTTTGTCTTTTTGAGTTTATTGTTTTTTATTACTTTATTGTATTATTATATTAGATTTTTATTTTTTAAACAAAGTTTTTTTATTAAACATTTTTAAATTCAGATTTATTTACAGTTTTTTACGTTTAACGTTTTACGTTTTTACGCCGGGCCTTTTCACGCCCCGTTTTTTGACGCTCCGTTTTTACGCCCGGCTTTTTCACGCGTCGTTTTTCCAACGCGCCATTTTTACGTTAATGTTATTTACGTTCTACGCGCCGGTTTTTTACATTAACGTTTTTTTACGTTTTACGCGCCGGTTATTTACGTTAACGTTTTTTACATTTTTACGTTTTTACGTTTTACGCGCCGGTTTTTTACGTTTTACACGCCGGTTTTTTACGTTAACGTTTTTTTACGTTTTACGCACCGGATTTTTACGTTTACTAAAAAAAATTACGTTTTACGAAAAACTTTTTACGTTTTACGTAAAACTTTTTACGTTTTACGTTTTACGTTAACAAGTTTACGGTTTAATTTTTTTTTTACAAAAACTTTTTTACACAAAAACGAACGCACCCAGAAAATCGTTACTAGGTAGGTGTCTCAGATAGTTTGCTATCATCATCGACGCCTCAAAAAAAAATATAAAAACCTAACAAACAAAAATAAAAAAGAACGAGTGGATTCTTGAAAAAAAAACGAAGTTTTGGCTCAGATTTTTCGATAATCAGATGCTGCAAAGTGGGGTTGCGGGTTCAATAACCTATCCTCCACCATCCTTGTCGCGCCATCGTCCGTTTGTTTTTCATCATCACCGCCCGATTCAATAAGGCACCAGATTCAACCGATTTAAACATTCAAAAGGAACATGAACATCATTCAAACCCAGAAGGAACATGAACATCATTCAAACCTAGAAGGAACATGAACATCATACAAACCGATTTAAAATATTCAAAAGGAACATGAACATCATTCAACAGATTCAAAAAGCCCCAGATTCAACAAAATCAACCCCAGCAAAAACACTTACCAAACAAACACATGAACATCATCGTAAAACAAACCATCAAGAAAAGTCAAAACCACAAAGATTCAAGAAAAACAAACCATGAACATCATCGTAAAACAAACCATCGACAAAAACACTTACCAAACCCACTGGTCACCCCACAAACCACCACCGCCCGACATCGGCACTCCACCACCGTCATCGAGCACCCACCATGTAACACCCCGAAAAATATAAAACTTTATATTAGAATTATAAAGTATAATAAATGAGAATTTACTAACTAGGAATTTTAACATAGTTAGTTACAAGTCTAGAAATAACTTATAATTAGAGTTAAAAGCAACTAAACTATAAGTTGAACAAAGTGGAAGGGCCAAAGTTGTAAGAATTGAAACTATATTGTTAATTTTAATAAAAATCAAAACCAAACACCCATTTGAAGGTGTCTGGTCGCACAGGAGAAGGTCAGGGGCGATCCCCACTCTCCAAAACCCTAAAACTTCACTAAACTTGCAAATTGAATCTCTATCCAAGTTGAAATAGAAATTAAAGCATAGATTATTGATTCTCATCACAAGAGGATTACAAGGTATGTAAAATTTGATGAAAACTCTCAACTTGAAATTCTCATGAAATTGGGAAAATCTGAAATTATGGTTGCATGTGTGTGTTATGATGATTTAGGAACAACTATAGTGTCTAGGGACAAACCCTAGACAAACACAAGTTGAAATCATGTGAAATTTTAGTGGAAACTATGAACACCATTGTAGGTGATTAGTGGGTTATGTGTCAATTGATGAACACTAGGAAATTGGGTGTTGTCCTAGTGTAATTGGACAATCTTGAAGTGATTTCAGAAATGTAGAAGCTAACAATCATGTAAAATGTTGATTGATGTGAAATTAGGGCTAAGTGATAAGCTAGAAACTTGTTATATAATCATGTAAAAATATGCCCTTAAAGTGCTTGTGAAAATGCCTCAAAGAAGGCTTAAAATTGAAATTTAAAGTTCAAACGCATAATTATGATGTTTCGGTGCATTATGCGATATAAGGTTTAAAGAGAGTTCTAAACATGTCTTAAATTGAACTCTATAGGAAAGGATACCGGAACGTCGAGTGGACAAGTCGGTGGTGATTTGCGGTTGAAGGGCGTACACTAAGGTATGTAACTTGACCCGTTACATCCAATGAATTGTTATTAAATTATGCATAGTTGCGTGGTCGATTAATAGATGGATTGCTTTTAGTAATCATGATCGTTATTGGAATCAATAGAGTAGCTTTAAGAGAGAACCATTTGGTAGTCATCATAGTGGGGGATTTTCCACAAGATGAGCCAACGGGTCGAATAAGTGTGTTAATTGTAGTGATAGTGTCTTGAAGAAACACTAGATAAATGGTCGGAACCGAGATATCTAGGGGGTTTGAATCCGCATAAAAAAGGTTAGTTCTCTCTCGATTGATTCAGTTGTGACCGATCTTCTTCTCCGAAAGCTCTGCAAAAAAGAGCACCGTTAGCCTCGCCAAGGGGAGAAAGGGGTTCTCTCCTTGACCCGACTCCGGTGTGAGAATAAGTATTGGTAATGAAGAAGAGAATGTATTTGAGAAGTGTGTATAACTTGAATTCATACCTCGGTTGTTTCTCATATTTATAGCCGGGAGTCGTTTAGGCGGGAAAACCCGTTAGTGAAAAGTTAACGGAAGATGCTAACCCCGTAAGCGGTTACATTTCCTTCCGTTTAAGTTCTTTGATCCGACGTGAGAGCACACGGATCATGGTTTAGATCAAAGGCTGGGGATTTCCACGTGTAATGTGATCAAGTGGAGATTACTCTCTTAATTGCATGCCTTCGTTGTGATTTCAGGGGTGCCTGTGGTACTGACACGTGTCCAGACGGTTATAACCGTCTGGGTGGTGCACGATTGTATTTCTTCTAGAAGATTACTGCTGTAATCTAGTGTGGTATTTTATCGTGTGGAGACCACTGAATAAACAAATCCAAATCTGGGTAGAATAATATCCAAGTCTGGATATTTAGGTGGAAGTACTGATCTCAGGATTTTTATCCTTTGCTAATGGGAGAAGGCGCAAGGATTTATGATTTCCTTTGGGCGCGCGACTATAGATTGCTGATTACTTTCTTCCTTTTGTAAGACCAGTGCGCGGCCGCGCAAGGTTAAAAGGTTAAAAAGCCAGGTTGTGGTATGGTCCTAAATACTTATTATGAGGTTTTTGGGACCTTACCCCTTCAAGTCCCCCCAGTCTAGTGTTGTACTTATGCAAATAAGTGGAGCACTGGACTTATGAGAGGGAAATGCTTTTTTGGGCGCGAGAAATAAGAAATCTTCTATGAGAAGATTGAATTTTGTTAAAGAGGAGGGAAAATGTGAATTTTGTAATCATGCCTTGACGTATGATGACGTCTGTTGGCAGTAAAAGTTAGTATCTTCTGAGAGTTTGTCTTCTTATATTGGGATGGGTGATGGCGCTTTGTCAGACTTCATTAATGAGGATATGACCCTGGTTCCTGTAGCACCGTTTGGATGTGATGTAGTTCTGACAGTTAATGATGAGTAGGTTTCCCTTTTTCCCGAGGTTGAGTGCTTTTATATATATGCATATTCGAGATACCTTGTCTTCTGGTTGGTTTTTAGCAAAGAAGATGAAGCGTTCTTACCAAACTCGTCTTTTGTTGGATGTTTTCAGGGTTTACGAGGCTGCTGAAGGCCTCATGCTTCTCTCTCGTTCTCCATCTTTAGTTACAGCAAAGAGTCCGGTCGAAACTGTTATTCAGGCAGTTGTTAATTCTGACTGTAAAGTTCTTCAGTATACGGATACTGATGATGCTGGTGTTGTGTTGGATGCTGATAGCTTGACAGCTCGATTTCCGATGTTTCAGAAAGGAGAATGCCGGCTGGTATATCAACGCCGGAAAACTCGTCGGTGTGAGCAGGTGCCTGTTGTTGATGATGATTCCGATGTTGGTTAGGTTTTTAACCTTAGGACTAGTTCTTCGTCCTTTGTTAATGTTTTTTGTAAATTTGGTACTGAACAATTTTTGAAGATCATTGCTATGATCTTGCTAAGTGTTTATGTTACACTTTTTTGATGATATGTATATTGTGGTATACTACTACTTCCATTTGGTTCTTGTATGTTTGGATTACAATATGTTGCATGTGTTTAATTGCTTTTGGATAGGTAGTGCGAATGAGAGATGGTATTGTGCTCATGTGTGAACGTTTGTCCAAAAGGCGTGATAGCTTGCCTGATTTAGACTGTTCATGAGGTGTACAATGTTTGACCATATTGTTTTCGTGCGTACCAAAGAAATTACATGCAATTTGTAATAAACAGTGACATAAGTAAAGATGATATTTGTATTGATAAGAGCGCAAAGCTCGTAATACAAAGGATAATAAAGAAATACATTGCTTGTATGTTCTTCCGCTTTTTATATGTAGCACCTGCGCAGCTGTTGTGCGTTCCAGGTGCGGGGAACTAGGGTCCCGTCGATCCTTTTTAGGGTATATGCTCCCTTGCCCAGGACCTCATTGATGATGTATGGCCCTTCCCATTTTGGCGCTAATTTGCCCGGTTTTTCAGCGTTTGAAGCTTCATTGTCGCGTAAGACAAAATCACCGGGGACAAAGGTACATACGCGGACGCGCGTGTTGTAATATTTTTCGAGTTTGGATTTGTACCTTGCTTCTGCTATGGCGGCGTTCTCGCGCCTTTCTTCCAGAAGGTCTAAATCCATTCTTCGCTCTCGTTCATTGTTCTGTTTTTCCATAGCTATCATGCGCGGTGACGGTAGGCCGATCTCGGCTGGGATGACGGCCTCAAACCCATAGACTAGACTGAACGGAGTTTCACCTGTGCTAGTCTTTGGCATTGTTCGATGCGCCCAGAGGATGCTGGGGAGTTCGTCGACCCACCCTCTGCGTGTTGTCCCTAGCCGCGCTTTTATGCCGTCGACGATCTGTTTGTTTATACGTTCTACTTGACCGTTCGCTTGTGGATGCGCGACGGAGGCGAAATTATGCTCGATCTTCATTTCTTTGAACCATTTTTGAAGATCTTCTGAGGCGAAGTTTGTGCCGTTGTCAGAAATAATGCGCAATGGTAATCCAAACCTGCAAATGATATGTTCCCAAATGAATTTGCGGATTACCATTGCTGTGGTTGAAGCCAAGGCTTTGGCTTCTACCCATTTGGTGAAATAATCGACCGCCACAATGATGAATTTTACTGCGCCTGGCGCGTCAGGAAATGGGCCAACAAGATCGATGCCCCATTGTTGGAATGGCCAAGCAGATGTGACGGGTATTAGTGGATTCTTTGGTCGGAGCGTCTTTGGTGCATGGCGCTGACAAGCTGCGCATCTCCTTAATAAATCAACTGCATCCATATGCATTCCTGGCTAGTAGTATCCGGCGTTCATTATTTTTGCCACGACCATGCGCGGTCCTGCGTGTATTCCACATAAACCTTCATGGATCTCTCTGACCAAGTATTGGGCGTCTGTTTTATCGACACAGCGTAATAACGGTCCCATAAATGACTTTCGGTAAAGGACGCCATCCGCCATTTCGTAATTTTTCGCTTTGTGTTGTATTTTTCGAGCTTCTGCCTTTCCTTTCGGAAGTTTTCCGTGTTGGAGGTATGAGATAATTGGGGACATCCAGGATGGATTTCCCATTTCTATGATGTTTACTTGTTTGAGATGAACATAAGGGTTGGACAGTACCTCTATGCGTACTTCCTTTGCTAGGTGCTTGAAGCTGGTAGCGGCTAACTTGCTCAGCGCATCTGCGTACTTGTTCTCGCTTCTGTTTATGTGGTTAACTTTGAACGTTTGGAATTGGATGATCAGTATCCGCGCTTGTTCAAGGTATAATGCCATAGCTTCTCCTTTTTCATCATAGTGACCATTAACTTGCTCGGCCACTAGTTTTGAATCGACGTTAGCTTCAAGATTTCTTGCCCCCATTTTTAGCGCTAAACGAAGGCCTGCTAAAAACGCTTCGTATTCTGCTTCGTTGTTGGTGCTTCGGAAATCTAAGCGTATGGCATATGTGAGTTCGTGATTGTCTGGGCTGACTAGTCGGAGACCTGCCCCTGCTCCGTCGTCATTGGAAGCGCCATCTGTGTGTAAGGTCCAGACTCTATCGTCGAAAACGGGTATAGGGTTCTGGATTGCTTCGCACTCTTGAACTTTGTCGATGGGAACTTCGGTGGCAAAATCTGCTAGAACTTGCCCTTTGATTGCTGGTCTTGGCCTATAGAAGATATTGTATCCTCCCAGTTCAATGGCCCATTTAGCCAACCTTCCTGCTACGTCGGGTTTGGATAAGATCTGGCCCAAATGATAATTGGTGAGAACTGTGATGACGTGGCCCGAAAAATATCTGCGCAGGCACCGTGATGCGTGTACTAGTGCAAGGACTAGTTTTTCTATCATCGAGTAACGAGTTTCTGGACCAGTGAGCATTTTGCTTATTTAGTAGATTGGAGTCTGAATGTTTTCGCGTTCTACCATCAACACATCACCGACCGCTACTTCCGCAGCAGATAGATATAAAATCAGTGGTTCTTTTTCTTTTGGCGCGGTCAGCGTTGGTAGCTGGATTAAACATTCTTTCATTTGCTTGAATGCTACTTCTGCTTCAGATGTCCATTGAAAGTCGGTTTTCTTTGCGCAGTTTCGCAGCGTGCTGATGAATGGATAAGACTTTGCTGCGTGATTAGCCAAGAATCTGTTCAAGGCTGCTAAACGCCCGGCGAGCCTTTGCATTTCTTTAACTGTTGCAGGCGATGGCATTAGTTGGATGGCCTGCACTTTTTCTGGATTAACTTTAAAACCGTCTCTTGTGACTATAAAACCCAAAAATTTCCCTTCTTCCATGCCGAAGGAGCAGTTTGTCGGGTTAAGTTTTAAGTTCACGTTGCGCAAAGAGTCGAACGTGCGCTGAATATTATTGAGCATTGTGTCTTCCTCATGGCTCATGATGACGAAGTCATCCATATATACTTCGACAATTTTGCCAATATCCCCGCTGAAGACTGTGTCCATTAATCGTTGGTAAGTTGCGCCTGCATTGCGCAGGCAGAAGGGCATTTTGGTGTAGCAGAAGATGCCTTTATCTGTACGGAATGCGGTTTTGTCTTCGTCTTCTTCTTTCATCTGGACCTGATGATAACCCTTATAACAGTCGAGAAAACACTTCCATCTGAATGATGCTAGGGAATCGACTTTCTTGTCTATCTCTGGAAGCGCGTAGCAATCTTTTGGGCATGCTTTATTCAGGTCTTTAAAGTCGACGCACATTCTCCATCCGCCACTATGTTTTTGTACCATTACTGGATTGGCAACCCATGTATGGTATTTTACTTCGCGCAAGATTCCCGCATTAAGTAGCTCTGTCACTTGCTCGTCCATAGCTTTTGCTTTCTCTTCACTAAAACTGCGCCTTCCCTGAGCAACAGGTTCTGCTGTTGCCTTGATATTCAAGCAATGTTGCGCTACGTCGCGTGGAACCCCGGTCATGTCTGCTGGGCACCATGCGAATATATCTTTGTTGTTGGTCAACAATTCTTTTAGTTGTATTCGTGTTGCTGATGAAATGGCGTGTCCTAGCAGAATGGTCTGCTCTGGGTATTCGTTGTTCAGGACCCATTTCTCTGGCTCGTTTGATGCTGAAGGTTTGACTACCTTTGTCGGTGGCTCGTCGTCCACGTACATGACTTCTTTGCTTGAGTATAAAATTGCAACTCCGGTTTCTGTTGGAAATCCACAAGCAGCATGTGGGATGGAAGTGATCATGCTGAATTCTCTTTGTGACCTTCTTCCGAGCAGGACATCATGACGTGACGTTGCCGGCATGACCATGAAATTGACTGTAACTGTTCGTGAATGTTCGCCATCCGACAAAGTCACAGGGAAAGCTATTTGCCCCAATGGGAATACAGCTTCATTGCAGAATCCGGTGAGGGGAAAATCAACCGGTTCTAGACGTGCTTTATCCTCTGGGTCAAGTTGTTTAAAACACTGCTCGTATATGATGTCCATCGAGCTTCCCGGATCTATAAACATATAGTCCGTCCGGTAATGACCGAAGATACCAGTAATAATCACTGGTCGTTCTTCCTGAGGGCCCCCAGGAACAACAGGAAACACAACTTGCTGTTCTCTCCAATGTTGATCATAGTTTCGTTTATTTGGTCTTCATGACGGACCTCCTTGAACCATGTGTATTTGTTTAGGTTTCTGATAACTGCTATATCTGGATTGACTAGATTGGATGTCCCCCCGACGTGGTGTTGGTGGGTCCAATACTGTAGTGTTGATTTCTTCTCCAGATCTGATGTTTGGGAAATCAGATCTGGCGATTTGTATAACGATTGTGTCTAAAGCAGCTTGGCATCTGTTAAACCAATGTTCTGGGGATCCTTCTATTTGGAAATTGTTTCCGACGTTTGGTCGAGGACCAGGTTGCCGGTGAGATGACGAATTTTCTGCCATGTGTAAAACAGAAAATGAAACGAACTGAATCGAAACGAGATAAAAACTAGAAAAAAGGGGAATCGGTGGGCGCCAATGAAGAAACACTAGATAAATGGTCGGAACCAAGATATCTAGGGGGTTTGAATCCACATAAAAAAGGTTAGTTATCTCTCGATTGATTCAGTTGTGACCGATCTTCTTCTCCGAAAGCTCTGCAAAAGAGAGCACCGTTAGCCTCGCCAAGGGGAGAAAGGGGTTCTCTCCTTGACCCGACTCCGGTGTGAGAATAAGTATTGGTAATGAAGAAGAGAATATATTTGAGAAGTGTGTATAACTTGAATTCATACCTGGGTTGTTTCTAATATTTATAGCCGGGAGTCGTTTAGGCGGGAAAACCCGTTAGTGAAAAGTTAACGGAAGATGCTAACCCCGTAAGCGGTTACATTTCCTTCCGTTTAAGTTCTTTGATCCGACGTGAGAGCACACGTATCGTGGTTTAGATCAAAGGCTGGGGATTTGCCACGTGTAATGTGATCAAGTGGAGATTACTCTCCTAATTGCATGCCTTCGTTGTGATTTCAGGGGTGCCTGTGGTACTGACACGTGTCCAGATGGTTATAACCGTCTGGGTGGTGCACGATTGTATTTCTTCTAGAAGATTACTGCTGTAATCTAGTGTGGTATTTTATCGTGTGGAGACCACTGAATAAACAAATCCAAATCTGGGTAGAATAATATCCAAGTCTGGATATTTAGGCGGAAGTACTGATCTCAGGATTTTTATCCTTTGCTAATGGGAGAAGGCGCAAGGATTTATGATTTCCTTTGGCGCGCGACTATAGATTGCTGATTACTTTCTTCCTTTTCTAAGACCAGTGCGCGGCCGCGCAAGGTTCAAAGGTTAAAAAGCCAGGTTGTGGTATGGTCCTAAATACTTATTATGAGGTTTTTGGGACCTTACCCCTTCATGTCTTAACTAATAGCATTGGCAATGTAGATCACAAAAGCATTAAACCATGGAAATTGGGTAAGGTAATGCAAGTGATGTTAAGCCCCGGATGATGGGCATAAGACGCCAAAGGCTTGATAGTTAAACGGTAATTAAGTAAGTAAAGTTAGAATGGGTAAATTAGCACATAAACGAATTTTATTTATTCAGTCCAAAAATCAAACTTTTTATATCAAAAGTATTGTAGTTACGTTGGTATTGAATTTACAGACGCATAGGAACAAGAATCACCTAAAACGGACTTACGGGTCAAAAGATATGCACATTTGAAGTTAAAATCTGAGTTTTCCGGAGCTGGCAGAAAATGCAGCTCACAAAACATAAGCTGCTGGAAAACCGGATCCCCCGCGCCACGCGGAAGGGGACCCGACATGCGCCGCGACACGCGAGGGGTTCTCGCGGCCCGCGTAACATCTCTCGCGGGGCGCGAGCGACCCTGATCCGAGAATTTTAATTGTTTTGATGCTAGATTTCGATTATACGTGTTTTATTATTGTCAAAATTAACCCTTGATGTGGTTTTGACATTAGGTGATGTTGGTGAACTTACGGATGGGGATCAAGCTAATGACGAAGAACCGAACACTGTTTTTGAAGCTTCCGCAATGTTTTAAATCCTTAATACACTATGTTTGTGAATTGTAATCAACTTTGAATGTTTGATTTAGTCGTTAGTCGACTAAATGTTGTTACTTTTGAACCCTACTTATGGAATATTATGTCATAACTTAGAAATTTTCATATAATATGGTATGAACAACTATTAAATCCATGTAAAATTAGACGGGTGTTACAAGTTGGTAATCACAGCTTAAGGTTGTCAACAAAGTGTTCGGTTCAAGCTTGATCGATCGTCCGGTAAGAATTAACTTATTATGTTAATAAATTATGTCTTATGTAAGGAATGAGAAACAAATTGATATGCATGGGGAGAGCGTGTTAACACACTCAAACCCGGAAAGTGCATTAAATGTGAACGGTTAAAGCAAGTTAGGAACTTGGCTAAACCGAAACAAACGAAGCAATGTCATGAATGAAATATTTAACATTTGATGTAAACATTTCAGTTTCAAGATGCCGAAAGGGAGCAATAATGATCCGGTGCCGACAAGCACCGAACAAATGAAAGAAATAATTTCCGAGGAAGTAGGAAAGGCAATTGAAGGCAGTCTATCCGAGTTTATAGACAAGATTCAAAGCACGGTGTTGTCGCTCATAGAAGAACGAGTTAAAAGGTTGGAGGATACTGTCAACCTTATGAAAGACAAAACTGGAGAACGTAAAGGGTGCTCATATAAGGAATTCATGGCGTGTAAACCGCCAATCTATAACGGGGAAGTCGACCCGATAATTTGCCAAAGATGGTTGGGTGACATTGAAGGGGTGTTTGAAAGGACCCATTGCGACGGAAGCGATTTCGTTGCTTACGAAACGGGTCAGTTAAGAGGACAAGCCAAGGATTGGTGGGATAACAAAAAGAATGAATTAGGGGCCGAAGCGGCAAGGGCCATGGCATGGAAGAGTTTAAGACACCATTTCTTAAACATCATAGTCCCAAAGCGGTCATTAACAAAATCAAGGAAGAGTTCATGCAACTTAGGCATAAGGGTGAAACCATAGACAAGATCACGGCGATGTTTATGGATAAAATGAAGTTTAGTAGTGAATTGGTGACGAACGAAGAACAGAAAATATACTACTACTACAATATGTTGACCGCTGAATATAGGGAGTTTATGACTCCTTCAAAATACGAGACCCTTACCGAAATCATAAACGTTGCTCGGGAACGGGAAATCGAGTTGAAGAAACAAGTCGAAAGAGGTGAGTGAAGGGCACATGATGTGAATCCAAGCCCTACAAAGAAAGCCCGAACTGGAGAATCGGGAAAGAAGGTGGATGCTAAAGGTGGGTCGCCAAGTTGTAAAGTGTGCGGGAAGGGACACAAGGGGGAATGTCGGTTCAAAGACAAGCCATGCCCCATATGTAATAAGACGGGGCACACGGCCTCGCTATGCCCGGGAAAAGTCTCTGTTTGCTACAAATGTTATCAACCCGGCCACAAAAAGTCCGAATGCCCGGACTTAGTTGGAAAGAGAGATGTTAAAGAATCTCCAACAGAAGCTCCTAAAGCGAAGGCTAGGTCCTTTCAACTTAATGCGGCTGAAGCGAAAACAGAGCCCGATGTGGTCTCAGGTATATTCACAATTAACTCAAATCCAGCACGTGTATTGTTTGATACGGGTGCGAATAAATCCTTCATTTCGCATGGATTTATTCGACATCCTTCATTTGTATTGACGAAATTATCTATGCCCTTAGAAGTTGAAATAGGGGACAACAAAAGTTTTATAGTTTGTGATGTTTGTCGAAGCTGCAAATTAAGCATCGCCAATGAGGAATACTTGATAGACCTAATCCCGATGTCAATGGGGGAATTTCAAGTAGTCGTTGGGATGGATTGGCTATCCCAGCACCATGCAAAAGTCGTGTGTTTTCGTAAAGAGATAAAACTAACATCTCCGAGCGGGAAACACGTCACCATTTATGGCAAAAAAAGGAGGTAACCCCATAGTGTGCTCAATGTTGAAAGCTCACAAGCTTATGAAGCGAGGATGCAAGGCATTCATGATATACGCAAATGGGCCCGAGAAAGAATCACAAAAGATTGAAGATGTACCGGTAGTACGAGATTATGAAGAGGTGTTTCCGGAGGATTTACTGGGGATATCGCCTGAACGGGAAGTAGAGTTCGGGATCGAATTGATTCCGGGCGCAAAACCCGTAGCTAAAGCACCGTGCCGACTCGCGTCGTCGGAATTACAAGAGTTGATGTCCCAAATTCAAGACCTGCTTGACAAAGGATTTATAAGGCCGAGTGTGTCTCCTTGGGGCGCACCGATACTGTTCGTGAAAAAGAAAGACGGGAGCATGCGGATGTATATCGATTATCGGGAGTTAAACAAACCCACGGTAAAGAACCGATACCCGCTTCCGAGGATAGATGATTTATTCGACCAATTACAAGGTGTGAACTGGTTTTCAAAAATTGACCTTAGATCTAGGTATCACCAACTAAAGGTCAAGGAAGAAGATGTGCCGAAGACGGCTTTCCGCACGAGATACGGACATTACGAATTCCTCGTGATGTCATTTGGGCTAACAAATGCACCCGCGGCTTTCATGGACCTCATGAACCGGGTTTGCAAGCCAATGTTGGATAAGTCGGTCATCGTGTTTATCGATGATATTTTGGTGTATTCGAAAAGTGAAGCTGAACACGCACACCACTTACAAGAAGTGTTAGAGACACTTAGACGAGAAAGGCTGTATGCGAAATTCTCTAAGTGTGCCTTTTGGTTACGAGAGGTACAATTTCTTGGCCACGTCATAAGTGCCGACGGAGTATTGGTGGATCCGTCCAAGATCGAGGCTGTGTCAAAATGGAATCCCCCGAAGAACCCTTCAGAAATTAGAAGCTTTTTGGGGCTTGCGGGATACTATAGGAGATTCATTCAAGATTTCTCCAAGATTGCACCACTGCTAACAAAGCTAACCCAAAAGAAAGAAAAGTTCATTTGGGGTGTCGATCAAGAAAAAGCGTTTCAACCGCTAAAAGAAAAGTTAACTCAAGCTCCGGTACTGACGTTGCCGGACGGTCGAGGATATGGTGGTTTATTCGGATGCTTCACTATCGGGGCTCGGATGTGTTTTGATGCAACGGGGCAAATTTATAGCTTATGCCTCGAGGCAATTGAAGATACACGAGAAGAAATATCCCACGCACGATCTTGAGTTGGCTGCGGTGGTATTTGCCTTAAAAATATGGAGGCACTACCTATATGGGGTAAAGTGCACCATATTCACCAATCACAAGAGCTTAAAATACTTCTTCGATCAGAAGGAGTTAAATATGCGACAAAGGCGATGGTTAGAAACGGTGAAAGATTTCGACTGTGAAATACATTACCACCCCGGAAAGGCAAATGTGGTAGCGGATGGTCTGAGCAGAAAAGCGGACTATGACCCAATACGAGTAAGGTCGATGCAGCTCGTGGTGACCTCGGGTATACTTGAACGTATTCGAGATGCGCAATTAGAAGCAGTAAAAGAGGAGAATTGGAAGAAGGAAAGAATAATCGGTCAGTTGAAAGATTTGACGGATGGGAATAACGGGTTGAAGACTCGATCCGGGAGGATATGGGTTCCAAATACTTGTGGGGTGAAGGCACTTCTACTTGATGAAGCTCATAAATCCCGATATTCAATTCATCCGGGAGCGACCAAAATGTACAATGATTTAAAGCAAAACTATTGGTGGCCCGGGATGAAAAGAGATGTGGTGAAGTACGTAGAAAAATGCTTGACATGTTTACAAGTCAAGGCGGAGCACCAAAAACCATACGATAAACTTCAACCGTTGGAAATTCCGGTTTGGAAATGGGAACAAATCACCATGGATTTGTTGACCAAATTGCCCAAAACTAACCGCGGGTTTGATGCTATATGGGTAGTTGTAGATAGATTGACGAAAAGCGCTCACTTCATTCCAATTCGTGAGACTTATACATCCGAGAAGATGTCGGAGGTGTAGACCAATGAAATCATAGCACGGCATGGGGTACCGATATCCATTGTGTCAGACAGAGATACTCGTTTACTTCGAATTTTTGGCGTGAATTCCAAGAACAAATGGGAACTAAATTGTTCATTAGCACTGCTTACTATCCACAAACGGATGGGCAGAGTGAAAGAACAATACAAACGTTGGGAGATATGCTGCGGGCTTGCATTATTGACTTCGGGGGTAGTTGGGATGTCTATCTACCCTTGGTCGAATTTTCATATAACAATAGCTATCATGCGAGCATTAAGATGGCCCCGTATGAATTGTTATATGGCAGAAAATGTCGAACTCTGGTATGTTGGGGAGAAGTGGGTCCACGAGGGCTAGCACCTACTGATATAATCCGAACTACGAATGAGAAAATCGACATGGTTCGGGCACACTTGAAAGCGGCCCAAGATAGGCAAAAGGCGTATGCTGGCAAAAGGAACAGGCCAATCGAATTCCAGGTTGGCGACAAAGTTATGTTAAAAGTATCGCCGTGGAAGGGAATAATACGATTCAGAAAAAGAGGAAAGTTTAGCCCAAGATTTATTGGGCCATTCAGAATCACCGAACGGGTGGGTAAGGTAGCTTATCGTCTCGAATTACCCGAGGAGTTGAGTGGGATTCATAGCACATTTCACGTGTCACATCTCCGAAAATGTTTGGCAGACGAAACTGCTCGTATCCACTACTATGATATCGAGGTGGATAACAGCCTCAACTATGCAGTAAAACCAATTGCGATTTTAGATCGTAAAGAGAAGAGTTTGAGGAACAAAGTGATTAATCAAGTCAAGGTCAAATGGGAGCATAGAAAAGGTTCGGACACTACGTGGGAGTCCGAAGAGGAGATGCGACGTCTCCACCCTACATTATTTGGTACGTACTTCGGTTTCGGGGACGAAACCCTTTTTAAGGGGGGTGGACTTGTAACACCCCGAAAAATATAAAACTTTATATTAGAATTATAAAGTATAATAAATGAGAATTTACTAACTAGGAATTTTAACCTAGCTAGTTACAAGTCTAGAAATAACTTATAATAGAGTTAAAAGCAACTAAACTATAAGTTGAACAAAGTGGAAGGGCCAAAGTTGTAAGAATTGAAACTATATTGTTAATTTTAATAAAAATCAAAACCAAACACCCATTTGAAGGTGTCTGGTCGCACAGGAGAAGGTCAGGGGCGATCCCCACTCTCCAAAACCCTAAAACTTCACTAAACCTGCAAATTGAAGGCTCAATCCAAGTTGAAATCGAAATTAAAGCATAGATTATTGATCCTCATCACAAGAGGATCACAAGGTATGTAAAATTTGATGAAAACTCTCAACTTGAAATTCTCATGAAATTGGGAAAATATGAAATTATGGTTGCATGTGTGTGTTATGATGATTTAGGTACAACTATAGTGTCTAGGGACAAACCCTAGACAAACACAAGTTGAAATCATGTGAAATTTTAGTGGAAACTATGAACACCATTGTAGGTGATTAGTGGGTTATGTGTCAATTGATGAACACTAGGAAATTGGGTGTTGTCCTAGTGTAATTTGACAATTTTGAAGTGATTTCAGAAATGCAGAAGCTAACAATCATGTAAAATGTTGATTGATGTGAAATTAGGGCTAAGTGATAAGCTAGAAGCTTGTCATATAATCATGTGAAAATCTGCCCTTAAAGTGTTTGTGAAAATGCCTCAAAGAAGGCTTAAAATTGAAATTTAAAGTTCAAACGCATAATTATGATGTTTCGGTGTATTATGCGATATAAGGTTTAAAGAGAGTTCTAAACATGTCTTAAATTGAACTCTATAGGAAAGGATACCGGAACGTCGAGTGGACAAGTCGGTGGTGATTTGCGGTTGAAGGGCGTACACTAAGGTATGTAACTTGACCCGTTACATCCAATGAATTGTTATTAAATTATGCATAGTTGCGTGGTCGATTAATAGATGGATTGATTTTAGTAATCATGATCGTTATTGGAATCAATAGAGTAGCTTTAAGAGAGAACCATTTGGTAGTCATCATAGTGGAGGATTTTCCACAAGATGAGCCAACGGGTCGACTAAGTGTGTTAATTGTAGTGATAGTGTCTTAACTAATAGCATTGGCAATGTAGATCACAAAAGCATTAAACCATGGAAATTGGGTAAGGTAATGCAAGTGATGTTAAGCCCCGGATGATGGGCATAAGACGCTAAAGGCTTGATAGTTAAACGGTAATTAAGTAAGTAAAGTTAGAATGGGTCAATTAGCACATAAACGACTTTTATTTATTCGGTCCAAAAATCAAACTTTTTATATCAAAAGTATTGTAGTTACGTTGGTATTGAATTTACAGACGCATAGGAACAAGAATCACCTAAAACGGACTTACGAGTCAAAAGATATGCACATTTGAAGTTAAAATCTGAGTTTTCTGGAGCTGGCAGAAAAATGCAGCTCACAAAACATAAGCTGCTGGAAAACCGGATCCCCCGCGCCACGCCGAAGGGGACCCGACATGCGCCACGACACGCGAGGGGTTCTCGCGACCAGCGTAATATCTCTCGCGGGGCGCGAGCGACCCTGATCCGAGAATTTTAATTGTTTTCAATTGTTTTGATGCTAGATTTCGATTATACGTGTTTTATTATTGTCAAAATTAATCCTTGATGTGGTTTTGACATTAGGTGATGTTGGTGAACTTACGGATGGTGATCAAGCTAATGACGAAGAACCGAACACTGTTTTTGAAGCTTCCGCAATGTTTTAAATCCTTAATAGACTATGTTTGTGAATTGTAATCAACTTTGAATGTTTGATTTAGTCGTTAGTCGACTAAATGTTGTTACTTTTGAACCCTACTTATGGAATATTATGTCATAACTTAGAAATTTTCATATAATATGGTATAAACAACTATTAAATCCATGTAAAATTAGACGGGTGTTACACACCACCTCCGACATCGGCACTCCACCTCCGCCGGAGATAACAACACAGGTCATCAACGTCAAACCACCGCCGGAGATAACAACACATGTCCCATCGTTCACCGTCAAACCACCACCATCTAACCCTAAACTCTAAATCGGAGTTCACTACCCCAAATCGGAGTTCACTACCCCAAATCGGAGCTTTTGGGCGGTGGTTTTGTGACTGTTGCCCACGCAAATCTTCAAAAAATCCAGAATTGGGCGGTGGTTGGGTGGTGAACGGGTGGGTGGCAGTGAACAGTGGTGTGTCGAGGGGGGAGGGGGCGGAGATGAGGGTGTGTGGTGGTTGTTTTGAGTTTTGATTTGGGTTTTTCCAAATGAAGAAACTTTCGAAGCATTTTCAAGAGAGAGAAATGAGAGATAAATGGAAGAGAAATGAAGATGAAACTGATAAATAATGAAAGAGGAGAGAGAAAGAACTATAAATGAAGAGAGATAAGGGGATTTGACATTTGGGGTAAATGACCAAAATAACCTTATTGTTGGCATAATCTAATTTGTTGAGAGTGGTTCTCGCAGTTCTTACAACTGGAGGTGGTTCTCATTTTAGCGGCTCCCTATATATATATATATATATATATATAGAAAGTATAATGTACTTCACGCCTTAACCTACATTAACGTACGCGGCCAGATACATAACGTGCGTGATTATTTTTTAACCATCTCAACGTGCGTGATTATACTTTCCATGCGTGATTATCACTTCTCATGTGTGATTATCACCAAAAATCTGATCCCATGCGTTATTTTGTGTCCCATGCGTGATTATTGCCTGATCCGACAGTTTACAGCATCGCGTACGTGAAGTACGATAACGCGTAATGTATGTTAACCGCACTATATATATATATATATATATATATATATATATATATATATATATATATATATATTTGTACGATGCTTACGAGATTGAGTTACAACATGTGACTTTTTTTATAACATGCGATTGAAGTTTATAACGTGCGAACACCAAATCTCGTGCGCTTGTACGATAAGACATATTGTACAATACACTTTCACTATATATATATATATACTGAAAAGATATATATTTTGAAAATAAGTTACAAATTTAATTTGGTTAGTTAGTAAAGAGAAATACTACAAATTAATAATCTATGTAAGCTTTTTTACAAAGATTTTTTTTATTTAACTCTCCATTTTCGACATATTGCTTATAATCTTCTTCAACACCGACCTCCACAATTATTACCGATAGTTTTTGTTACAAGTAAAAAAAATTCGCTTAGTGTTTAAACAATAGCATTATTGTATTTTATCACTCTCAACTATTGGGTATTGACCGTTGCCACCCCAATCCATCACTTTGACTCCCACCACTCCCAACTTAACACTTTGTGTGTTGTGTCACCTCGCAGGTGAACATTTCTTAGTGTTTGACTAGTGTTATTGGTGATGTTGGGCTAACATTTTGTGAATTACTAAAGGGGAGCCAAAAACCACTCAACCAGAGTGACAAAATACCCAAATTATTAAGTTAGGAGTTGTGCGAGCCGAAGTGATAGTTGAGAGTGACAACAATCAATACCTAATAGTTAAGGATGATAAAATCCGATAACCCTAAACAATATATTAAAGTGAAATGAAATGATCTTTATACTTTTTAAAAAAACAAAATACCAAGTAAAATAAATACTGAAGCGGTCTCAGTGCCGCCAACCAAAGCCGCCTCTTTCAAACCCTAATCCCCTGTTTCCTTTCAATCCAATATCATGGTCATTGTTTCTGGTCCTGTATGTATGTAAGTATGCACTTCATTCTTAATTAATGAACTTTCATTTTAATCATCAGAATATATGATTTTGCTACTTATTAAGTCACCATAATATATGCTCTTGTTAGTTTTTTGTTTCTTATAATGGTTAATTTGCCACACAACACAGGCCACCTGTTTGATTCACCATTATTTAAATTAATTCCATTTACAGCCTGTTTGCACGATTCATCATCTAATTTGTACTTCAAATTCTTCTGCAGATACACTTTCATGAGGAGGTTAAGAAAATAACACTTTCAGTTTTGTTTAGTAAACCTTTATGTCACAAACTTAGGGTTGCAAACGAACCGAACTGAGCTCTGAGCATTGAACTTGTTCATGAACATCGAAAAAACAGATATCGAACTAAAATTCTTGTTCGTGTTTGTTCATTGAGGAGTTGAACTTGTTCACGAACACTAGCAAACACATAATATTATAAAAAAAAAAAACAACAACATTCTTAATCCCAAATATTAGACGCAATCACCTTGTTAAGCACTTGATGTAATAATCATAAACACAATTATCCGAAAACAATGTTTCAAGGATCTAAGTTTCTATACGTGCAATGGAGTATATGAGATCAGTCATTCTAAATTTGGATGAACAAGTGATTATATATGCTCCTAAAGTAATTTGATGGCTTCTGATGACTGTACATGGAGAGACTATTGTGCGGACAGATACGGGCCATACAGTTTTTCGGTTAGGTTTTTAGAAGCATGTATTCAGTATTCTTTCATCTTTGCAGGCTTGATAAGTAAAAGATTGGGATTTTGATATCTATTTGGTTTAACATTGTCTCGTTTTAGCTTTTAGCATTAATTATTTATGACTTCATTTTCATTGCATAAAAATCTAGCATTTCTTACACAGTAAAAACAAGTGTCCTCTGAAAATGATACGATTATGGAGTTTTTTTTTTTTTTTTTTTGCTTTGACGAGTATGGTGACTTTATTCTTGAGATTTGATAACTGTAAATTCATCTGAAATTTGCAGGTGGATTGCGTGATTCGTCTCTTGACGCCTGCAATCGAGGCTGAAGAAGAATAACAACTCAGTTTAAAAGACCGAGGCTGAGGCAATTGAGACAATCTGGAAAACACGTAAAGTTGTCATCAACACGGAATTACCAAGATGTACAGTGGTGGATCCAGAACTTTGTTTCACCGGTTCCTTTTGATAGATTCTTACAAGTTCTCACTAATTTTTTTCCAAATCATACAAGGTTTCCACTAATTTTTTCCATTTTTTCTAAACCGAGGGGGTTCCTGGGAACCCCCAAAAACTCCCTGGATCCGCCCCTGAAGATGTAGTTGCAAAAAATATTTTTGGTCTTAGACCGAATGCAACATGTATAAGACCATAGGGTGTAAATGAATCGAGTTGCTCGTGAAGTACTTGAGAGACTAGTCGTTAAAAATTCAAATCAAGTCGATCTTAAATAATTTTTATTTGACCTCATTTAACAAAGAGGTGGAGACCAACCTTCATACACCGAGCGTAAGTCTAAACGAGTCAATTACTTGTATAAATAATATATATAGTAAGTACTACATAATATATAATTACATAATATATATTTGTAACTATAAATTTACTTAAGAATAAATATACATAAACTTAACTAAAATTTATGAAATTACTTTTTATAAAATTTGTTATGAGTTCAACTCGAACTTCAAACCTGGAGCTCAAAACAATTGTCTTAGCAATAAAACAAATAAAACACATGGGCCACATCTCGTCTGCCCATTTTGCAAGTTGTTTCAAACTCTAGGGATTTTCTTGTGTCCATATCTTGCAAGTTGGTTTGGACTTTAGGTGTTTTGTTAGCTATAGCTGCAGTATTTATTTGATAGGGGTTTTGTATCTCTATACTCTGTTTACATTTTTAACTTTTTTTAATCAAATTTTTATAGAGTAAAGGTTTCGGTACAAATGGGTCGTAACATGAAAAGTGAAAGTGGATTTTCTTTTTTTGAATTTTTTTTACCATCTTGTCAAACATGTATTTTAGTTTCAGAATCTAAAAAAAAATAAAAATAAAAAATCGTGTATTTACACTAATAGAGTAATTATGTAATTACTCTAGATTAATTATGTAATTACTCTACTAAAGTAAATGCATTTTTTTTTACATTTTGCAACTAAACATAAAAAATTAAATTTTCCTTCACTTCTTATGTACCCATTTGTATGTGATCTTTACACAATTTTTATAATCATACAATATTCCCAAAATCCAACAAAAATCTATATATCGTTTTGTATTATTAGACTATAAGGAGTGTGGGGCATGAAATACAAGTGGCCGTCACATGAGCACGCGTCAGAAATGTGTCGTGGTGTAAAAAAAGGGAGGAGTGGGATGGTACTTGAAAGAGTAGTGTTATTCGACACGTAAAAACGTTTTTTATTATTATTTTATATTTAAAAAATATATATAATCTATTAAATTAAAAAAAAAACATTAATACCAACTAAACAAATAACATTAATAGAAAAACATTACATAATTTAAAAATAAAAACATAACATAACTTAAAAACGAAACTTAAAAAACACACGACTAACACAACGTGATTCCTTCTTCCCCGGTCCATGGAATCGTTGCCATTTTCTGGGAATTTTTTGAAGTGTAAAAAAGTTGAGAGGAGATGAGAAAGTTTGTAAAAAAATGGGAGAAGTGAGTTGTTTATATAAGGGAGGTTATATAATTTTAAAAATTAAAAAAAAAAATTTACTGTTGGCTCCAAACGACTACAACCAACGGCCACTCATAACGTGACACGTTGACCTACGTTAAATATCCACGCCGGTGGAAAACATGTTGCCTCAAGCTAAACGCCGCCTTCCACGCCGTTGGCGGGTCAGTGTGCACGACGTGGAAAGGCAACAACGTCGAATTTCCACACCCATACCGTGTGGTCTTCAAATAACGTAATTGGACTTTATCATGCGAGTTTGAATAAGAAATTGAATTTCAATTCAGATCTATTTCACTTCGTTTATTTTTTAGTTTTTAAACTTAATTAAATCTTATAAAAAAACTTTTAAATTAAATCCTTAATTAGGGAAAATATACTTCTTAAAATTATATATTTTTTACTTGATTCCACCACATAAGTGGTTAGTTATATTATTTATTAAGCACTCATTTTCTTGTCTCTTTAAACACCCATTTTAGCTACATCCTATTTCCGTGACTCTTTCACCTACACTGACTTCGGTTTTTCCTGTGTCTCCTACCGCGGCCACCGATGTACCCTTCTCCTATACCACCATGTTCCTCCTTCATTGATTGGTGGTGTTCACTACAATTGTTGGTGGTGTTCACTACAATTGTGAAAACGGATAATTAAGAAACATGGTGTTTTCAATCTCGGTTAGAAATAAGAGAAGTGAGATGGTTAGTATAGAGTAATGTGTTGATGACGAATGAGGTGTGTGGCCGCCTACTAGAGACGACGAGTTAGATTCTGTTACATATTTTAGTGTAATCGGGGATTGACTTGGTGATCAAAGCGAATAATAATACACATCAAGCAAGTTAGGAGGTGCGGGAGTGCACGCTTGTTTGAGTTATTATAATTCGAAGTGTACGGGCGGAGAGTTTGATTACATCTTCTTCCTGGTTCACAAAATTCGCAGACAAAAAATTAACATACCCTGGTTCTATTCTCGAAAAACAGAGTTGTATCCGATTGAATTATTCGGATGAACCACCGAAATAATTTGATCTGAAAGTGACATCACGCCTCTCTGTTCATCCAACAATCATAAAATTCCCCAACAGATTCGAGAGGGGGATACACATATGCCATGTTTAGATTGTGATTTAATTATAATAATAAAAAGGAGAAGTGCATTAATAAATTTTAACACGACAATCTAGAATAATATGTTTCTAAAGCTTTTTAGCTATTTTTCTCATCCTTCCTTATCATAGCGTTTTTTGACAGTCATGTTTTTGGCACTCTCGTTCTTGTTGGTGAACGGCTTTGAATGCATAGTGATGGGACCACATAAGGCCAAAGAACGAATGGTGGTCATTCTTTCTTAGACCACACGATGTGGGCGTGGATGAATGGCGTTTATGCCTTTCCACAACACACACACCACATCCTCCCCGGCGTTGTAGACGGCGTTGATGGTTGGGCTTGAACTTTTCCACCAGCGTTGAAGATAAATGCTTGTCGACGTGGCGTTGGCTGATTGTGGTGGCTACTAACGACATTATTTAAAAAAGAAGATTTTTTATTTAAAAATATTATTTCACCCCATCTTCATAAAAAGCTCACTATTTTCACCTCACTCTCTTCTACCTAATTCATTATCAACCTTCATTTTATATTAAATCTCTCAACCTTTTATAAAAAAATAATGCATCCACACAATCGCAACTTTGATCCAAACAACCCCTATGATTTCAGCGAAGTACCGAACACCATTTAGTTTCGGTTATTTTTAATGTTTCGTTTTTAGTTTAAATTAATTAATCATTTTTTTAGTTATGTAATCTATTTTTTTAGTTATGTAATGTTTTTATTATTAATTATGATATTACTAATAATGCTATTTTTTTAAAGTTAATAGATAATATATAATTATTAGATAAATAATAATAATAATAATAATAATAATAAGTATGTGGCACGTGTCGAATAACACCCCTCTTCTACGCCCCTTTCCACACCCCTTTTTTTCCACCACGCCAATTTTCTGACACGTGCTTACGTGTCGTCCACATATCGCATAACGCCTATTTTTCAAGTCCCCCTCCACACAGTGTGGTCTTATTGGAACTCTCGTTAACATCCCTATTTTTTTTTCAGTTTTAATACACAAACATATAGTTTTCTCATTTATAAGTTAAATTTTTTAATATTAACAATTTCAGTTAGTTTATATTTCAAATTTTTAGAAAACTTTAAAAATTTAAACATATAAATTTAAAGTTATTTTAACGGTTTAGTTATTTTTATATTTGATTATTCTAATGCTTATCTTTATTTTATTTTGTAAATCTTAATTTTTTAGCGCTTTAATTATTGTAATGTTTAAAAATTTTAAAGTTTATATCATTAGAATAAAATGCTTGGTAGTTAAAATAAATGTTAAAGGTGGTGATAGGTGACAATGTTTTGAGTATTTTGGTTCTTCCTTATTGCGAAAGTTTTTGGTGTTTTTAAAATATGTTTTCTGATATGATATCTGACTAGACACATTAGTGTTTTTAGGTTTCCTTAGTGGTATGTATCCTCCCAAATAAAATGATTAAATTTATTGATATGATGCATTAGAAGATAAACATCTTAGTTTGTTATATAGAACTATAATATATGTTTAAAAAGTACATTTTGGGGAAGTAAACCCCAATTTATATGTCTTTCACAATAAATATGCAGTGGCCTATTAATCATGTGTGTATTTTATACGAAAGAAAGAAAAGAAGAAGATACAAAAGTAATATATTGGTATACAATAACTATACATGCGTTCTACGACATAAAAGCATGGTATTACATGTAATGGTGGTATTGGCTATAATGATGAATGCATCTGAACATATTGTGGTCCTAGTAAGAACAGGAGGAAAAAAAAAACAGGAGGAAAAAAAAAAAAACGGAGCACAAAGTGTCAAAGTGCATGTATAATTGTTGTATACCAAAGTTTCTTGGAAAGCAAGTTTTAAATTAGTACTGGAAATTGACTTTTGATCTGCTAAGTTGTTTGACTTCTTTTCTTATAATATTATGTTGCATCAATTAGATTGAGTATAAGGCTAGAGGGTGTGGGATGGAGCCCTTGGGCTTTATAAATGCCACCTCAGTGCCACGTAGGCGCCACGTCAGCCAAGTGGGCTGTATAACGCCCCCTTTAATATGGTGGGTGTGGGGTATAGCGCCCCGGGCGCTATAGAGAAAAAAAAATAAAAAAAAAAAAAATTTTTGATTGGTTTAACTAAATGGGCCCCACCTGATAACCCCCCTTCTTCAAGTTAACATGGTGGCGCCTGATGTATAGCGCCCCCACTTAATTTGGTGGGTGTGGGTGTATAGCGCCCGGGGCGCTATAGAGGCTGAGGTGGCGGGTATGGCGCCCCCCACACCCTCCGGCCTAAGCAAAGTTGAGTTTTTTTCCCAAACTAGTGTTGGTGGAGAAAATATTTACCAAATTGATGTTGTTTAAAAATATTTTGTTCAAACAGATTTGATCTTCCTACAAAGTTAAAAATTATAAAATCACAAACAGACTCAATCTTTCTGTTCAATTTAAGAAACTTTGAAATCATAAGCAAAAGCCATATTAAAAATGACCCAAATATACATATTAAAAATTATCCAAATATACTATGAGATTACACAAAGTTCAACCTTCCTCTTCGCTCCATTATGATTCAAACTCTTATTTTAAACCATGAAATCCTCAATATTGGATGGGGCCGAAGTCTGGATGAAGACGATGGATTCAGTCCATCATCTTAAAACTATGATTCAACTGGTTTCATTGGCGTTGGTAGATGAATTTGATCGATTATGAGTCAACAATTTCAATGGTGTAGCGTTGGTGGAGGTCGATCGAATAATGATTCTTTGGTTTAGCGGTGTAGCGTTGGCGGAGGTCGATCAAATAATGATTATTTGATTTAGCGATGGCGTCGATGGCTTACCAAAACGGCGTTTCTGTTTAAATTGGCAGAGACGAGGGCACCACAAAGAGACTTGAGTTTGCTGAAGATGGAAGGGCGTTGCATCTCATTTACGTTCATTTAACTAAAATGTTAGGAATACACAAAGTCCTTTTTCTTTCCTAATTAAAAAATAAATAATCTAAAAACCATTTTGGTCAATAGTTTTTTAGTAACACCAAATTAGTAAATATTTTTCTCACCAACACTAATTTGGAAAAAAAAAAAAACCCAAGCTAAGTTTGTGCTAGTTTGAAACGGGTTGATATCAATGTGTCCATCTAAGTGTTTGCCTAAAACAACTAAGAATCAAGGGCCTCTCTACTATTTTCAAAAGTCAGGTTAGATATAGTTTTTTTTCCCCAAAAGTAGCGTGAGTGGAGCAAATATTTATCTAAAGAAAAAATTACATCATTGGATCTTATGATTTGTGTCAAATTTTAATGTCGGGTACTAATAGTTTTTTTGTTGCAAAATCAAGTATTAACGTTCTAATTTTGTCACACTGTTGAGTACTAAGGTCAAACCTTGTCACAATGTTGAGTACTAAAGTCAAACCTTGTTAACTTTTTTGTTAAATTTGTAACAGCCTGAAAACGGGTTTGGTAATTAAACCACGTTGATACTAAAAGACGGGTAAGGTACCGTTAGTGGTAAAAGTAACCCGGTACATATTAGGATTTAAATAAATAAACTTCAATAAAAAAAGAGTAATAAACGCTTTAAAAATACAAAGTTTATAAGAGGCCTGAGTTAACGGGACCTAAAATAAACTTGGTTAATAACTCCCGAAACCCGCTAAATTAACTAGGAATAATTAACCTAGTTATTTATGCTTAGTAAAACAATGAAGGAGCTTGTAGTAACTAACCCATTTATAAAACCCTTAAACTTTGAGGGACTAAAAGTGGGCAATTGGAATGATGTTTAATTTAAAAGTTTATAAAAAAAAAAAATAATACAAAACACACACATGGGTGTGTGTGGTCGATCGACCAGGAGCAGGAGAAAGGGGGTGAAACCCTAGCTCACCCAAATTCATCAAATTGAAGGCCAAGACTAGTTCAAATCAAATGCATGAACACATAAAAACGATCACCAAGCTTAAGGGATCATAAGGTATGTCAAATTTTTGATATTTATGAAGTTGAGATTCTTGATGAATTTATGAAAATCGAAATTTAAGCTTGAATGATTGATGTTTTGGTGAAACTAGGATGAATCCATGTTTAGGAACTGTAGGTCCCTCGGAGGTTGAGGTCAAACCTATTCCTTGTTATGTCTAACACACTAGCAAGTGCGGAATCCAAGCTAGCATGCAAACCGAGATAGAACAAGCACAAAGATAAACACACAAGACTCAACGATTAACACCTCTTGTATTAATACGTATGAAAGGTCTGTTACAAGCTCAATGTTTACAAATCTGTTCTGTAAACTCTCTCTAAATGTGTGTGTGTTTTCTGCTCTCTGAGTGTTCTCACAATGTCTAACCTACGAAGTGAACACACAACATGGGTATATATACCCGACACAGCTTATCTGGTCGAAGGATCAGACAGAATGACCGAAAGATCATCTGTCGACCAAGAACCCATCGAAGGATCACATATACCACGAAGGATGATATCCTTCGTGGTCTATCCTTCGAATGTTATCTTTCGAGCTCATCGAAGGATCTAAGCTATCCTTCGATGACACATCCTTCGACCCAGCCATATTACAACCATTGTTCGAACTGTTTGGCCAAGTCAAACCGGAGGATGGTTGACTTGGTTAAACTTACATCAAAGACATCGTATTGTATCAAGACGAAATACAGACAAAGTACAGACACAAGTGCACCAACAAACTCCCCCTTGGCTGTAGCTTTGTCTGGCTGTAGCTTTGTCTCGATCTTTGTGACTTCAATTCTTTGACGTCTTTTCAAGTCTTCAATGTCGGAGGATCTTTAAAGTCTTCACGTCTTGAAAGCAGAAAGTGTATCAACAAACTCCCCGTTTCATGTAAGAAGTGTGTTGACAAACTCCCCCTTAACATAAGCTCCCCCTTGAGTTATGCTCGTGAAATACTCGTTCTTTATGAATTGAGATCCTTGTGGTGTTGATGATGGTCAGCGGCAACTCGATCATCTTCATCATTTGAGTTCCTTCACGTCGTGTCTTCATTCCGAAGCTTGTCATCGACCATGTTCTCCTTGCCTTTAGAATCTGCACATGCAAGAAATCTAAACGCGTAATGAGAACAACTGCTTGGAATATAGTAAACATAAACAAATGACACACGTGTGACCATTGTTTAAACAAACACCGTCCGACAGTTTGAAAGTTTTAACAAATTTTATCAATTTCAAAGTTTAACTTTCAACACTTGCAAATTTCGACCGTTTATGAAGATTCAGTCGTTTTTGGTTTTCGTTCAGGTTTCAGGTAACGAAGACTCGAGCTCCAACATCGTACGATCGAAAATAAAATAGAAATAAAACCTTTTTGGCTTTTATAAAGTTTATATTAAAACAGATTTTAGGTGTGTTTTAATATTAGAAATGTAAGGACAGAAAGCAGTAAATAAATATATACAAAGATGCAGAAATTTAAAGCAGTAAATAAATATTTACAGGCATTCTTTTTGCGAGTTTCGAGGGTAAGAGAATCATATCTGTGTACGGTCATGCCAAAACGCTCTTGTTGTTCTTTTAGTTAACATTAAGATAAGCATCCTATAACAATTATCGGTATTGTTGTCCACATAAGCTCAACTTATCAGATGTAATCATGGCGAGGGGATACGTTAGGGTATGATTTATACTTACCGACCGGTGTTCATCCACATCACGACACATTCCCGTATCAAGGTATGCACGAGGGTTCATCTTACCGGTGAGTATACCGATTATCATCTGTTTGACCGTATATGATGTGAGATTCTCACTTATTTTGATTGAAAACAAGCCCTATGTGATATAATCACTTATTGATGAGGAACTTGATTTTCGATGCATGAGGGCACAGGAGCAAGTCCGTGAACAGGTCAGTACTTTCGTACAGCAGAGAGACGAACTTGACTCCCGGAAAGAATTTGTGATATATTATCACTTATTTGTTTGGACATGTGATTGTTGATCACTTATTGAGGTCGTATGCAGTATGTACACGTATGTATGGTATCATGGAAGATCTAGACTTGCGTCCCCGTTATTTTTCGGTAAAAGATACAACCATGATACCCAGATGATAAGCAGCATAAAGACCGAATATCTCAGAACCTCGGCAATCTCTCAAACGAAATTTCGGTACTAAGACCATATGCCAATGAATGGTTCCCACCTGGTCTTCAGTCGGATTTAAGTTTATATCACCCTGCACACTTTAAAATGATTGTGAGCCTACCGATACATCTTATATAGAGCTGCTTATCGTTTTTCATTTAAGGTTCAAAGAGGTTTAGACAGACCACTGATGTACTATCATTTTCTCTTTTGCTCGCCAGGAAACTCATTTTTGTTTTTCTATTGTTTTTGTGTTTTTGAAATTTTTCAATGTTTTTGGATTTTCAAATTTGGATTTACTCCCCCTAAAATCAATAAACTAAGACAAATTTAAAACACAAAGGTATTTACAAAAATGATTTTCCGATGTTGGTTTTACTCTTGCTTGACCTTAATGCCGTTTACCAATAATAAATAGTCAAATCTTGATTTGTCAAATGCTTTGGTAAAAAGGTCGGCACGTTGGTCATCGGTGTGGACGTAAGCAACATCGATTAGCCTTTTCTCAAAGCAATCACGTATGAAGTGATACTTAATTTCGATGTGCTTAGTCTTTGAGTGCTGCACAGGATTTTTAGTGATCTGTAATGCAGCAGAATTATCAACGTAAATAGGAGTAGTTAGGAATTCAAAACCGTAGTCGCGCATTTGTTGTTGGATCCATAGGACTTGGGAGCAACAACTTGAGGCAGCAATGTATTCAGCTTCGCATGTTGATGTAGCGACGCACGTCTGCTTCTTGCACTGCCATGTGACTAGGCGATTTCCCAAAAACTGACATCCAACCGTTGTGGATTTGCCGTCGATTTTGCATCCGCCAAAATCAGAATCACTGAAAGCTATCAAGTCAAAGTTATTATCCCTAGGGTACCATAGACCGGTGTCAGGGTAACCCTTCAAATAACGAAAAATCCTTTTTACAGCTGCAAGATGTGAGGCCTTCGGGTTGACTTGATATCTGGCAAGCAGGCACGTTGGGTACATTATATCTGGTCTTGATGCTGTGAGGTACATAAGGGATCCGATCATCGCGCGGTAGTATGAGGGGCTAGTAGCTTCACCCTTCAAGTCTGGAGTAATTCCGTGATTTTGCGGCAATGGGGTACCGATGGGCGTTGCATCAGACATCTGGAACCGGCTCAAAATGTCACCAACATATTTAGTCTGATGGATGAATATCCCAGACTCAGTTTGTTGTACTTGTAGGCCCAAAAAGAAGGTCATTTCCCCCATAGCACTCATCTCGAATTTATCCTGCATTACACGCTCAAAATCCCTACACAAAACATCATTAGTAGAACCAAAAATAATATCATCAACGTATACCTGTACCAGTAGAAGATCTCCATCTTGTTCTTTGATGAAAAGAGTACAATCGATAAGACCTCTGCGAAATCCATTCTCCAGCAAATAATTGGATAAGGTTGCGTACCAAGCTCGCGGTGCTTGATGTAGACCATAGAGAGCTTTGTTGAGCAACCAAACCCGATCGGGATGGATAGGATCTTCAAAACCTGGAGGCTGTTCGACGTACACCTCTTCTTCCACCACACCATGTAAGAAAGCACTTTTCACGTCCATCTGGTATACCTTGAAACCTTTGAATGAGGCATAAGCCAGAAAAATCCGAATTGCTTCTAGACGCGCAACAGGTGCATACACTTCGTTGTAGTCGATCCCTTCAATCTGACGAAAACCTTGAACGACTAGCCTTGCTTTGTTTCGAATAACGACTCCACGGTCATCCTTTTTGCATTTAAACACCCAACGGGTACCAATCTTCTTGTAACCAGCAGGTTTCTCTACGAGTTTCCAGACACCAAGCTTCTGGAATTGTTGCAGTTCTTCCTGCATCGCTTCAACCCAAGAGCTATCTTTCAAAGCATCTTTCCAAGTTCTTGGCTCTTCCTGTGAGACATAACACGCGAAAGACCAATCATTTTGTTGACCAGATTCTCGGATAGTTGCATACAAGCCTGCATTGTTGTTGTTTCGCAACATGTTTCTTGTCTGAACGCCACTTTGTACATTTCCGATGATGTTTTGTTGAGGATGGGTATTGTGAATCCTTGTTTCTGGATTATTTTGAACTGGAATATTTGTACCCAGATTGTTGAGATTGAGATCAACAATCAATTCAAGGCCCGGAATTGACGAAGAGGATGATGCAGTAGCTTCAGCTGTTCTAGGGACATCCACTGGAGGTGTACCCTCTGAAGTACCATGTACTGCTGTTGTTGGAGCTTCTTGATCTGCATCTAGAAATTCATCATCCTCTGAAGATTCGTTCAAATCGGTAGCATCATGAAAATCCTCATTGTCGAGAGCATTATTGTTCACCGAAGATGGTTCTTGATTGACAATAATTGGACGAACCAACGGTGAATCTGTTGCAGTGTCACTCTCGAAAAACATCCTTGCCGCAGCATTTTCTTCAACGGCTTCAACATTGATCGAATTGAAAAAGTCATCGTACTCAAACATCCAAGGCTGACCAGGACATTTGACTGGTAAAGTGTGCCTTTGTACTCTGCATTCAGACCATTCCTCGACCCGTTTAGTCTCTAGATTCCAGACTCTTAAGTTCGGGGTGGAATACCCAAGAAAGTATCCATCAATTGCTCTTGCCCCAAACTTTCCATTAGGATCGATTATTGTGCACGGAGCTCCAAACGGTTCAAGATATGACAAATCTGGTTTCCGTTTGTTAATAAGCTCAAAGCAGGTCTTGTTGTGCCTTTTGACTGTAAGGACTCGGTTCAACGTATAACATGCAGAGGACACAGCTTCAGTCCAAAATGGAATGGGCAACTGCGACTCTACCAACATTGTCCTAGCAGTCTCGATCAATGTGCGGTTTTTACGTTCAGCGACGCCATTTTGTTGAGGAGTATAAGCTGCACTAAATTCGTGAAGAATACCTTTTGAAATGCAAAACTCCGCCATGGCATGATTTTTGAATTCAGTACCATTGTCGCTACATATCCGCCTAACCTTCAAATTATAGAGATTCTCAATCTGAATGATCAAGTTTTTGATAATACCGAAGGTTTCACTCTTATGTGCCATGAACGCCACCCAATAAAATCTTGAATAATCATCAGTTATCACGAGGCAATATTGATCATTCCTAATGCTTTTGTGCTTGACAGGACCGAACAAATCCATGTGCAAACGTTCAAGAGGAACAGCCACCGTGTTGATCTTCTTTGTAGGGTGTCGCTTCTTCGTTTGTTTTCCTTTCTGGCACGAGACATAGACGTCTTGAAGATGGAAGTTTTTAAGAGGAACACCATTCACCAATTCATTTGATACCAAATGATTCATTTTGCGTAAGTGAATGTGACCCATTCGTCTGTGCCAAGAGATTGTGTCTTTTTCTGTGGCTTTTGAAACGAAACAAGTTGCTTGTGCAGACGTTGTGATAGCTTGGCTCATATCAAGGACATACAAATCATTTATCCTTGGAGCCGACAAGAGAATCCATTCTTTTGGAATTTTGAATCCGGGTTTCAGCACATAACATCCATTTGCATCAAAGTGTACTGAGAACTGCTTATCACAAATTTGAGAAACACTAAGAAGATTGTGATCAAGTTGTTGTACGAAGTTGATCTTATCAAAACTAACAACCCCGTTGGAAATCATTCCTTCACCCGTAATATATCCGCCTTTATCTCCAGCAAAAGCAACATAACCTCCTCTAATAGATTTGACGTCGTAGAGAAGCTTCATGTCGCCTGTCATGTGCCTGGATGCCCCACTATCAACAATCCAATGACTACTGACAGTTCCTCCTGGAACACCCTGCACATGAACTCACATAATTAGTTGGAGATGGGGACCCAAGCCATTGTGGTCTTGGGTCTTCCATTTTCATCAACAACAATAACTTCTATTCTTTGATGATTCGAAAATTGTGATGGTCCCCCTGAATTTGTGGTTATTTTAGGTTTCCATGTCTGTTGAAGTTTACCAGTTTGATTGTTTGAAAGTTTAACTTCATGATTGTTTGAAGTTTTTGAAAATTTTGAACTTTCTGGTTTAACTGGAACCGTTTGTTTTTGAACCACATCAGTTTTAAGTGCTTTTTCCACCACCTTGACTTGTTGGCGTTTCTGTTTCTTTTCCCTTTCTCTTACAAGTCGGGGATCTTGTTTTACAGAAACAGATCGCTTTTGGTGATTGCGTTCACGGGGATCATCTTCTGTGGCTTTTAATTTATGAAGATACGGGCAATTTCTGACAATGTGCCCAATTGTGCCACATTCAAAACATGATCTTCGTTCAACAAACCCCGAAGAATCATGTGATCGTCTTACCGATGATGAACTTTGTGATCCCGAGGTACTAGGTTTTGAACTACTTGGTTCATTCCTTTTCATCACTGTTGCTTTCTTGACAAAATCTAAGTTAGATTGATTTTCAAACTTTGCAATTTTGTCCGTTCCCTTAGATTTCACAAAGTTCACATTCTTGTTCTTCTTCTTATTCGGCTTCCTTTGACCTTGAGCCGGTAATTTTCCTTTTGGCTTGGTATGGTTTTGCTGTTTTTGCACTGTTGGTAATTTCTGATTGCCAAATTGTTTTCTAACTTCAGCCTTTGGGATAGGAGGGCACTGAGTTACTGTAACACGTGATCCTGTCTTTCCCAAAAACTTACTTGTTGAATTTTCAAAGACTTTACTGATTAATGATTGATTAACATTCTTAATGGGAAAATCTTTGTCTGAATAAATTTTATTATCACCAACAAGAGTGTACAGCAAATCCACACTCTCCGACCCTTTTTCAGACGAGGACTCGATTGCAACAGTCTTAGCGGGCTTTGCAGGAGGATCACACAGAATATGATTCTCAAGAGGTATGTCCTCTTCTTTTATCACCGCATCAGACTTTGCTGAATCAGTATCATCGGATTCATCATCAGAAGAATCAGTATCCTCAATCACAACTGGAGGATCCTGATTCTGTTCAGCAGTTACAAAAGTATCTGCTGACACATCCGAATCTGACGATACTTCTTTCTTGTATCCGAGTCCTGTTGCAAATTCCTCAACGTCCAAAGGAACAGATGGTTCAAAATGAGTTCTATACTCCTCATCTGGCAGTGCATCAAAATTGTTTCTCACGGGTGGTGGACATTTCTTGTAACCTATGCATGTGACATCCCGTTTCTCTTTCTGAACATCAATGATGTGATCCAACACATAGCTAGAGCTCAAATAACTGTCTAACTTGAGTCGGATCGCCTCACTTTCTGTTTTAACACAAGCCATTTCCTTTTGCATTACCTCAAGACGAGTTATGTAAAGGTTAATGTCGGTTTGTTTTCTGGAAACCATTTTTGTCAACTCTGTTTTATCTTTCTTTAATGTTTCAATCATTGACTTAAATTCCTTTTCATGGTTTTCATAAAACATGTTGGCTTCTGTGCACTTGGAAAGATCAACGGTCAACTTTTGATTGTGGATGAATGTCACATCATATTTCTCTTGCAAAGCCTCGTGTTTGCTTTGCAATTCACTCCACTTATCATTCAAAGAAACATGTTTGTCTTGCAAGTCAAACAAACTAGCTTGTAAAGCATCATGTTTGCCTTGCAACTCAGACATGTTTGCAACCAAATCAGCACATTTAACATGCAATCTATCACAATTATCACAGATATCAGCAGTGGGTTCATCGACACATACCTGACTTGATGAACTGTCGACATTAGCCATAAAGGCTGAATGGAGAGAAGACGAAGAATAGGCAGCTTGATCCACCAAAATAGATCTTCTTTGAATTCCTGCTGTAGCTTCTTCCAATAGTTCATCAATATCTGCATTGACTGTTGCAGTTGATGTGTCAACTTCCTGATCATTGCCTGAAATGGAGGATTCTTCATCTGAGCTTCCACTATAGCCAGAACTGTCTTCATCTTCAGAAGATTCAACACCATTGGTGGAAGATTCTCCACCACTGGCGTGTTTAAGATCATTAACCACTTCAGCAAAACATGTTGTTCCATCTGGAGCATCATTTCCCAACTGGATTGACCAATCACAACCTTCATCTACTTGAACCACAAGTGCCTGGTTGGCATTTGATGGTCCTGCTTGGCTTTGGTTGTTAACAGGTACCAACGTACGAACATTGTTCCTGTTCTGGTTCTGCTGGTTGCCTTGACCTCTGAAAGGATTTTGGTTTCCATGTTGAGATGGCCTTGTACATTCACGCTTGAAATGACCACGTTCACCACAATTGAAACATTTGACAGCCTGCTTATCAAACCCATACTTGGTGTCTTTCTTGCTCTCCAAGCTGGTTCTGCCTGTTCTTTCCATGAAATCCTTTGCTCGCCTAACAGCACTGGCAAAGGCCCACTTGATGTCCATCATCTCCATCTCCTCTTTATCAATCTGCTGATAGTCTTCTTGTGTCAGATTAATATTACCAATCTGACCTTCCACTAATCCACAGTATGCGCTCACCAAAGTGTTTAGCAGCTCCATGTGTTCCTTTGCTACTTCCACACTGACTTTAGAAAAGCTTGAGGTGTCGAGCCGTACTGTATTTGGCTTTGATTGTTGACCAGCAGATGATGTGCTTCCATAACACGCTTGCTGTTGAGGAGGAAGTGGATTTCCATACATGTTTGTTGGTACGGTAGATTGAGGAGGAAGAGGATTCCCATACATGTCTGTTGTTCCGGGAGATCGAACAGGTAATGGATTTCCGAACATATCAGTTGGTCTGAGAGGTCGTTGGCTTTGCTGTTGCTGTTGCTGTTGAGGAACTGGTTCCAAAAGATTTCCATACATGTCTGTCCTTTGAGGGACCGGAACTTGGATAGCATTGCCATACATGTCAGTGCTAGTCACAAATGCTGTTTGAATTGGAGCATGCGAAGAAGGTTTTGTAGAAGTGCTAGAAGTTCCGTAATACATTTCAGGATTTTGTGGCACTGGAACTCTTTTTGCCTTGAGAGTTTCTTCCTGATTCTTGTTTTCCAGGATTTGAACAAAGTCGTTGAAGCTTGTTGTAGCTAAAGTACCATTGTACTTCATGATTTCCAAGAAAGTATTCCATTGAGGTGGCAACGCATCTGCAAACCTTTTTACAATCTCTGCAGAAGTTGTAACAACCCCAAAATTTGCTAATTCAGTCAGCAAATGATTAAATCGACTTATCAAATCACCCAACGACTCATTCTCCATACAAGTAAAACTATCAAACTCTTTCTTCAGCAATTCTTTTCTCAATTGACGTGTCGCTTCATTTCCTACGCCCCTTGTCTTCAAAGCGTCCCACAACCTCTTTGTCGTCTTGTAACTGACAAATTGATGATAAATATCTTTACTCAACGCCTGAGTAAGAATGGCATAAGCTTTCTTTTCCAAATCGTAGACCTTCTTCTGATCTTCCGTTAGATCTGCAAATGTAGCAGCAGATGATGCGGCAACCTCTATTGTTTGATCGAAATCTGTGATGAACCGCAACCATAATTCTGTATTTTGACCAAGAACGTATGTATGAAATCTATCAATCCATCCTGGATATTCGTATAAGTGCATCAACTTTGGAGGCCGATTCAAACTCCCAGTTTCGCTCTCGCTTAAGAGAATGCTTTGAACACTTGGAATTTGATTTGATACAAATGCCCATTGACCGGTAGAAATTGCATTAGCTTGAGAAGATACCGGTGCGGAAGATGACGGAGTACCAAAATACATATCTGTATTTACCAGAGTATTCCACCTTGGATTCATTTTTGATCAAGAAAAATAAGAACCTGAAAATCACAAACTTGTTAAGCATAAACAGACTAAGGATCGAAAGATCAAAGCTTGTTCGAAGGATCAACAGTGTTCGAAAGATCACTGTTGAGTTTCGAACAAAGATTTCGAAAGATTCTCCAACCGAAGGATCCTTATCTTTCGAAAAAGAACTGTAGACCGAAAGATGTATGCTTCGAAATGATTCCTTGGTTCGAAGGACGTACACGCTTCGAAAGCTATCAAAACGATCATAAACGGGAAATTTCGAGCGTCAGGATGTCTATCCGGACGGATGGACCATCCGGACGGATGGACATGCGCACAGATGGACATGCGCACGGATGGCCATCCGCACGCATGGGCCATCCGCACGGATGGGCTATCCGGGCCTGATCCCTCTCCTTCTCCTCTTTCGCCTATAAATAGCCTGCCACACCACTATGCAAGTGATGTGACAGCTCCTGTTCAACCACACGCGCACCAAGACCCTTTTCTCTCGATTTCCTCGCGACTCCGGTAAGATTTCAACATAAAACTTGTACTTCTACAATTTACACTCGAATCTACATCATTCTATCTTTCAAAACTCTAATTCTAACCGTGAAATCTGCGGATTTGAGGCGTTTTGAGGTGATGTCACCAAGAGTTCTTATGAACTTCAAGTTGGGGTCTCATTTCACTATAAACGACTCAGATCCGGGTGATTTCCACCTGTTTTCATGACAAATCTCACCTAAATCTGTGCGATTTCGAGTTAACCATGAAGAACCACCATGAACGGCCAGATCTGATGGAACGGGGTGATTCCCGGCCGTTAGAATGAGTCGGAATTGACGGAACTTCAAGTGTTAGTACGAAATTACACTACTCTAAGTGAAAACGAACGTTTTCTTTCCGTTAGACACTCGAAAACAGTGCGAAACAGACATGACAACCCGCACGGACAACAGGTCAGTCCGCACGGATGACACAAGTCCGCACGGATGGGATGTCATCCGCACGCACCAGCAGCCCGCACGGATCATGTCAGTCCGCACGGATCATGCTAGTCCGCACGGATCATGTCATCCGCACGGACCACTCACCCGCACGGACCACTCAACCGCGTGCACACTCGTCCGCACGCACAACGATGTCAGTCCGCGCGCACCTCCGCCCGCACGTACCACCATACCAACCGCACGGACAACCTGTTATCCGCACGGATAACATGTCATCCGGACGGATGACTTGTCATCCGGACGGATAACATGTCTAATCCGCACGGATGAGGGCCAAACAACCAAATGAGCAACTTTTGAGATAATCTTGCTTAACCGTACTTCGTTTACTCTATTTCTTCAAGGATCATTACAGACAACTCGTAACCGACTCAATCAAATCGTGATCTCGCTATGTACGCATTGTGAGTATACTTGACCCCCTTTTTAATCGAATTTTGGGTGTAACATACGTTTCTAACAAATCGAACTTATCAAGCGAAATATTCAATCAATCGAATTATCACTTGCGAATAACTGTTATGCATAGATATACGTGATGCTATTTGCATATGTGCTAGGGCTTATACTCGCGACGTCCCACCACGACTCGTATAGTACTATTGCGCCCGACGGGGTCTAGTTATGCCATCGTACATTCGAGCATCGAGGACTTAGTTGGTAGTATCAGTTTTGTGAGTATATATGTCGTGTATTACGCCTATGCATGTGGAAATTCGCAGCACTTTTTATCTATATGCTATACTATTCAAACCTGTATACTCGCCAATACTTTTGTATTGACAAACTATTTTTACGTATGTTGCAGGCTAGATCGCAGACTATACCAAATCAAGCTAGGGAGTCTAGAAACTCAACAAAAATCTAGGTTGTCGGATTTGTATTGTTCGAGAGGACAAGAAATCTGTGATAACTTATGTGATTGTATTATTTGTTAGTATGGGATAACGGATGTATTAAATATTATCGCGATATAGTTGTTATGGATTCTCTTGAGCAATCTGATTCGCCTAGTGCCGCGCCCCGATGATTCCGCCATCGGTTGGGGTGTGACAACGCGGCCGCGTAAGGGTCTGCTTATCCTTTACGCGGCCCGCCTGAAGTCCAGATTTCTTGTTTTCTTGCTTTTTCATGCACAGTAGTGTTTCAAGGGTCCGAGTTTTTACTTACGGATCATTTTGGGACATTTTTGAAGGTCCTTACATCCTCCCCACCTTATTTAAAATCTCATCCTCGAGATTTACTGAAATAAGTGTGGATACTTTCGCTTCATCTCCGATTCCAGTTCCCAAGTATACTAGGGTCCTCTTTTCGACTCCCACTTGACTTTAACTAGTACTAATCTTTTGTGCTTGAGGAACTTGATCTTTCTGTCTTCTATTTGAAGTGGTTTCTCCACGAACTTCAATTTCTCATTTACCTCTACATCTTGAAGAGGTACTACCAGGGATTCATCAGATAAACACTTCTTGAGGTTGGATACATGAAATACGTCATGTACTCCAGCTAACTCTTCTGGTAGTTGTAAGCGATAGGCAACTGGTCCTATTCGTTGTATTACTGGGAATGGTCCTACATACCTTGGACTTAGTTTTCCCTGTTTCCCGAATCGAACTACTCCTTTCCAAGGAGAAACTTTCAAGAGTACTCTGTCACCAACTTGGAATTCTAACGGCTTGCGTCGATTGTCTGCATAACTCTTCTGGCGATCTCGAGCCGTCTTTAGTCTTTCCTTGATTTGAGTGATCTTGTCGGTAGTTTCTTGCACTATTTCAGGACCTGATAATTGCCTTTCTCCTGCCCAGCAGACTGGAGTTCTGCATTCTCGTCCATAGAGTGCTTCGAATGGGGCAGCTTCTATGCTTGAATGATAACTATTGTTTTAGGAGAATTCAATTAAGGGTAGGCGGTCATCCCAATTTCCACCAAAATCTATCACACATGCCCGGAGCATGTCCTCCAAGGTTTGGATCGTCCTTTCACTTTGTCCATCTGTTTGCGGATGGTATGCAGTACTTAAATTTAGTTGGGTTCCCATTGCTTCTTGGAAACTTGTTCAGAAATGGGAAGTGAAACGACTATCCCTATCCAATACAATTGAGAGTGGAACTCCATGTAAGGATACGACTTCATCTACATACAACTTTGCTAACCTTTCCATGCTGAAGGTTTCTTTCATGGGTAGAAAATTAGCTGATTTGGTTAATCGATCCACAATTATCCAAATCGCATCATTACCTTTTCTGGTTTTGGGCAACTTAGTAACAAAATCCATAGTTATAAGTTCCCATTTCCATACCGGCATTTCTAATTGTTGTAGTAGACCTGAGGGTTTCTGGTATTCTGCCTTAACTTGTGAACAAGTAAGACACTTAGAAACATATCTAGCTATGTCCTTTTTCATTCCTATCCACCAGAAGTTATTTCTTAAATCTTGGTACATCTTATTGTTACCAGGATGCATGGTATACCTAGATTTATGGACTTCCTCTAAAATCTTATTTCTTAATTCTCCTTGCTTAGGTACCCAAATCCTTTTCTTGTGGAATCTCCAAATTCCATCACCTCATTTCTCAAATTCTTTTACTCGTCCCTTCATTCCTTCAGCATCATCTTTGATTGCTGTTTCTTGAATATTTTTTAGTTGTTCCATTAAATCTAATTGTAGATTTAATCTAAGGGCACGAACTCGCTTTTGCTTCTCATGATACTTACGAGTTAAGGCATCTGCAACTACATTGGCCTTTCCTTCGTGATATTGAATATCACAGTCGTAATCACTTAAAATCTCCATCCACCTTCTTTGCCTCATGTTTAATTCTTTTTGCCCAAATATGTATCTTAAACTCTTATGATCCGTATAGACAGTAAACTTACTTCCATACAGATAGTGTCTCCAAATTTTAAGGGCAAAAATTATGGCTCCTAACTCTAAGTCATGAGTCGTATAGTTTTCCTCGTGCTTTTTCAATTGTCTTGAGGCATACGCAATTACCTTCTTGTGTTGCATTAGCACACATCCTAATCCTAGCTTAGAAGCATCGCAGTAAACTTCAAAATCCTCTGTTCCCTCTGGCAAGGCTAGAATTGGGGCGTTTGTTAGCTTTTGCTTTAAAATCTTAAAAACTTCTTCTTGCCTAGGTCCCCATTCAAACTTAGCCGCTTTACAGGTTAGCTTAGTTAATTGTACAGCTATTTTCGAAAAATCCTTAATGAATCGTCTATAGTATCCTGCTAACCCTAGAAAGCTTCTAATTTCCATAGCTGATTGCGGGATTTTCCATTTGGTGATTGCTTCTATTTTGGAGGGATCTACGTGAATACCTTCGTGATTCACCATGTGTCCTAAATTTGGAGAATTTGGCGTAAAGCTTCTCCTTTCTTAACAAAGTTAAGAGTGCATGCAAGTGCTGACAGTGTTCATCCTGGCTTTTGGAATAAATAAGTATATCGTCGATGAAGACAATTATAAATTTATCCAAATACGGTTTACAGATCCTATTCATCATGTCCATAAATGCTGCTGGAGCATTTGTCAGTCCGAAGGGCATGACTGTAAACTCATAGTGACCATACATAGTTCTGAAAGCAGTTTTAGGTATGTCTTCTTCTTGTACCTTCAATTGATGGTATCCGGAGCGTAAATCTATCTTAGAAAAATATCTAGCTCCTTGGAGTTGATCAAAAAGATCATCAATCCTAGGTAATGGGTATCGATTCTTAATTGTAACTTTATTTAATTCCCTATAATCGATACACATTCGCATCGACCCATCTTTCTTCTTTACAAACAACACTGGAGCTCCCCACGGGGATGAACTAGGTTGTATGAACCCTTTGCTTAATAATTCATCTAACTGCTTTTTCAATTCTAGCATTTCGGTGGGTGCTAACCGGTAAGGTGCCTTGGCTATCGGTGTAGTTCCAAGAATTAGATGAATCCTAAATTCTACTTCCCTATTTGGAGGTAATAGTTCTTCTGGGAATACATCCGGGTATTCTGATACTACTGGAATTTCCGTAAGTTCCTTATCTTTAGTGTTAATGATAGCTGAGATCATATACACTAATTCTTGTTTTCTTGAATAACTGGCCAACTTCATTACTGAAATGAATTTCAGCGGCTTTTGTGGCTTATCTCCTGTAATCACCACTAATTCTCCTATGGGTGTATGAATTTCTATAGAATTTTTATCACAGAGAATTCGAGCATGGTTGGCTACTAACCTATTCATTCCTAACACAATATCGAATCCGGCTAAATTCATAGGTAACAGGTTTGCAGAAAATTTATGACCTAAGAGTTCTATCTTTCCTTCTCGCAAAACCTTATTTATTTTAACAGAATTTCCATATGCTGTTTCGACTGTAAAAATTTGCCTAAGGTTGGTTAAGGGTAAGTTAAGAGCTTGGCAGAACGAAGTATTTATAAAACTTTGGTTTGCACCAGAGTCAAATAATACTTTTGCATAAACGTCGTGAACTAGGAACGTACCAGCTATCACATCAGGGATTAGCTCTGCTTCCTGAGTAGTCAACTGGAAGGCTCTTACGTTCCTCTTGGTAGTTCCTTCTGCAGGTTTAGCTTTGTTATCAACTGGTTTGACAAATTTCGGGCAGTCTGGCCTAGAATGTCTAGCTTCTCCACAATTGTAGCAGACTGTTGCTTTCTTCTTCCTGCAATCTTCCTCTTGATGTCCCGGAATTTTGCAGAAATTGCAATACCCTTTGCATCTCCCAAAATGCTTTCTTTTACAAGTATTGCAAAATGGAACAGTGGAAGATTGCCCAGTTCCCTTTTTCCTAAAATTACTACGCTTACTGATGTATTGTAAAATACATCTTCATTCGCGTCCGCTTTAGTCTATAGTTATTCGGTTTTTGTCTCGTTTTTAGCATCGAATGTACATACTTTTGATATTTTGTGATTTCCAGGTCTTTACAGCCAAAAGAAGCAGAAACGAGTTGAATTTTGGAAAGGCGAAAGGCTGGAACGAAAAACGAGAGCTCGGGAGCGAAAACAAATCGGAAAAAAATCATTCAGGAGCATCCAGGCGGGCCGCGTGAACTTATACATACACTTACGCGCCCCGCCAGAACTTAAAACATGATTCATGAACATTAGCCTTGATACCGGCCGCGTAAACTTGATCCATTGTTTATGCGGGCCGCGTGAAGACCAAAGTCGTGCACCGCCTTGAATCAGAAACGGCTATAGGGTTTTTGAAGTTTATAAAATCATCATCTTCAACATCAGCCGGATGATCTATGAATTGAAGTTTCTTGGAGCACCATTAGAGGCTGATTAAAGGTTTTGGAGCATCTTGGAAACTTGGAATCATTCGGGTAACATCTTGGAGCAATCGGGGGTGAAGATTCGGGTTTAACCATCCTTATTCTTTCGTTTTCGTTTGTTTAAACTTTGTTGCATGATGAATTCAGAATATAACTTGATTTTGCTTCTGTTCTTAATGATGTTTTCTGGCTAAAAACCTTTAACTACCTAGGTGATGACAATAGTCTAAATAAAGTTTGGATTTTTATTCGGTTTTTGGCGTGGTTTATGGATTTTCTTGTATTGTAAAAGCTATGGAATTTTAACTTGGTGTATATGCATGCTTGATAGTGTTTTATTGTTGTTTATTGCTTTGCATAATCCTTGGTGACGGTCTATATCACATAATAGGGTTGTGCTAGGGTTCTTGATTTAGGTGAGTGTCTATATCACATAATAAGTCATTAATCCTTTAGGGTGAAAATCACGTGAAGTAACCTTAGAAGTAATATTCGGTAATTTAATAAAATCAAGTGTTCTACTAATCTTGTCGCTGTGAGGCTCGAGTTTATTAATAGGTCTCAGTTTGGTTTATAGCTAGGTCTAAGAAATCGGTCTAGTCCTTAAACATTCTCGTGTCTATTAAACCAAGATTAAAATCCATAGTTGCCTTAGACTTTCGCGCTGTGAGGTAGATTGTCTTATTTAGGCACTTTCAAGAAACTAGAGGACTGTGAGGAAATCTAGAAAACCGGTAAAGCGTAACAGCCTAGGTAGTGCCACAAGAATCGCCTTGAGAGTGTTTGAGGGGCTTAGTGGTGTCTTAATAGGTTTAGTATCCAAAGATCCCGGTTCCATACCACAAAACTATCGAATAGAAACCCATTCCTAGTTTAGCTTGCGTCTAGCCTAGGTAGTCTTCATCATCTCTAGTCAAAGTCTTCGTTCGAGTTCGTGTTAGTTTTTTAGCTAATCTAGTTATTCGTTATTTGCATTCTTAGGATTTTTAGAAACCCCCCCAATCATTTAAACAAATAGTTTGAGTTATGTCAGTCTTAGTCTTTATAGAGTCTTAGCGTAATCCTTAGAGTCTCGTGGGTTCGATACTCGGACTTGCTTTAGCTTTACTACATTGATCGGTACACTTGCCGGTTGTGTGGTTTAGGGTTTAGATCGAGTCTTAGTTTATAAATTTAAAGCTTAGAGTGTCTAAATTAGGGTTAATTTTAGTTGTTTTTATTAAACCACTTTGTGCACATCAAGTTTTTGGCGCCGTTGCCGGGGAGTCTTTGGCGATTGCGTTCATTACTTTGTTTGGACTTAGTTGACATATTACGTGCTATTTGTGTGTTCGTTGAGTCGTAGGAGTCTAAAAATTATAAAAATCAAAAAAATATTTGCTTTAGTGTCTTTTCTAGTTTAGTGAGTCGTTGTTAGAGTCTACTTACTTGTTCGTATTTGGTTTTTTGCAGTTGATGCCCCATACGCGCTCGCAGGGACCTCCGCCGACACCACTTACGATCAAGACTTCCAGTTCGTCCATTGCACCCGAGGTAAGTCCTTCTGGTTCTTCCTCTTCTCCACCACACACCGACTTCATTCCGAAGTCATCACCACACATATCACCCCACGTTTCCCCATCACCCTCCCGTTCTCATACATCTAGTCCTCCACCCTCCATGGCGAACCGCACCATTTACCAGCAGGCTACCACCGGTTTCACCGGCGCTACTTCACCTATCACCCTTCCGAACATCGCGAATGATAGGTCTTGGCAGATTCCTTCTTACATCATGACAGCCATCACCAATTCTTGCCAGTTCCATGGTCGTGACGATGAGGATGCACCCGCTCATATCAATCACATCACTCGCCTTTGCAACACTTTCTCCATCGAGGGAGTGAACCTTGATGGTCGATACCTTCAGGTCTTTCCATTCTCACTTGCTGGACGCGCAGCCGTCTGGTTCGATTCTCAGCCTGCATGCACTTTCACTACTTGGGCAGGTCTTCGTGATGCTTTCTTAACCAAGTACTTTCCCCCAGCCAAGGCATCTCGCCTTCGTGATCAGATTCACTCCTTCCGCATGGAGCCTGACGAGCCGTACCACTTAGCCTAGGAGCGTTTTCAGACCTTGATCTCTCGTTGTTCTCAGCATGGTTTGTCTGACTGGGCGTTAGTTGAAAAATTCTATAATGGTCTTACTCCTGAGATTAGAGCTCATTTCGATACTTCAGCAGGTGGGCAGCTTATGGGTAGAAAGACAGTGAATGAGTGTAACGATTTGTTTGAGAGTTTCGCCCACTCTGATATGGGTTACAACACTATCAGCAGGACTTCCATTCCTGTGCGTACCTCCTCGGCCGGTCGAGGGGTAAACCAAGTTAGCTTGGATCCATCGGTAGCTGCTATAGTCGAGAGTTTGAGGCAAGAGGTGAGACAAGAGTTGGAAGAGATCAAGAAGAAAGTTGATAGGTGTGAGGTATGTATAGGAGGTCACGATACGATAGATTGTCCTACCCTTACTCTTGAGCAGGTAGAGTACCTATCCGGTCAGTCTAGGGGTCCCACGAATCGTTTCAATAATTCCAATTATAACTCCAACTGGCGCGTTAGTGGTAATACTAGTGGTTATCGTTCATCTGGAAATCCTCCTGGATTTCCGTCTGGTCAGTTTCAGAGTAGAGGGGCCGGTCTTTACACGAGTAGTGGCTCAGGAGGTCAGTTCGCTAGTGGGGGGTCGAATCAGGAGAGTCAAGGTAGTGGAAAGGCTCCAGAGGGTAGTTGGAGCAGGATGGAGGAGATGTTCACTCAGATGATGACACAAAATCAGGCGATGATGACACAGAATCAGGCGACGCAGAAATCCCTCACTGATTTCGCTAAAAATCAGGAACGGATTAATAAAAGTCACGAACTTCAGCTCAAAAGTCAGCAATCCACACTTCTTGATCTTCAAAGAACCGTAGGTGGAATTGCTAAACAGTTACAGGAGCATCCACCGGGTCAGTTTTTGGGAAACACTTTCACGAATCCCGCGAATCATTCAGCTAAAGCTATTACGACCCGCAGTGGAAAGAGCTTGGGAGAAGTAGTGAGGGAGAGAGTTGAGGAAGAGAAAGAGGATGAAGTCGATGAGGAGATCGAGATGGAGACTCCAGGCAAGGTGCACATGAGGCTAGACCCAGCAAGTACCGCACACGCCGAGGAGTCACCAGTAGAGAAGAAAGTGGAGAAGCAGCCGGCGAAGGCTCGGCTGGCACCAGTGATTGATCATTCACGCCTTCCGTTTCCCGGTCGCCTAAAGCAGCAGAAGTATGCTCAGGAATACGGGAAATTCCTTGAGATGTTTACACAGTTGAAAATTAATCTTCCGTTTATCGAGGCACTTCAGTCGATGCCTAAGTACGCTAAATTTCTCAAAGATCTTTTGAAGCGCAAGGAGAGGATTGGGGAGCTTTCGAATATTCCATTGACAGGGGGTTGTTCCGCGGTAGTCTTGAATAAGCTGCCAGAGAAATTGACCGATCCTGGTACTTTCACGATTCCATGTCTCTTTGGGGGAGCCGTTGCCCCCGCTCACGCCCTAGCCGATTTAGGGGCCAGTATCAATCTGATGCCGTTTTCGTTGTATGAGAAGCTTGGTTTAGGAGAGTTGACGCCCACGCGTATGTCGTTGTCCTTGGCTGACCGATCAGTTAAGTATCCTCGTGGGATAGTGGAGAATTTGTTGGTTAAAGTGGATAAGTTTGTGTTTCCTATTGATTTCGTCGTTCTTGATATGGAGGCTGACGAGAGAGTTCCTATTATTCTGGGCCGTCCATTCCTTAGGACCGCAAAGGCGATCATCGACGTCTTTGACGGTAAGATTTCTCTTCGAGCAGGTGACGAGATTGTCACATTCGAGATTGATAGAGCGATGCAGCATCCTGGAGGTCAAGATGATGATAGCGGGCCGTGTCATTCTGTTTACTTTCTAAATTCTTTCATATCCTGTGTCGACACGTGTTTTGAGTACATCAGTGGAGCTGATTTAGTGGGCGAGGGAGTTTTCGACGAGCCTGATGAAGAGAAAGTTGAAGAAGTTGGATGAGAGTGATAAGTTGTGGGTTCCTGAGACGTTGGAGCTCAACGAGATTAGTGATGAGAGTACTCCTGTTGAGATTCCACCGCCTTTAGAACTTAAGGTTCTTCCATCGCATCTTGAGTACGCATTTCTAGGAGAGGAGCCGAATATGCATGTCATCATATCTTCGAAGTTGACAGAGGAGGAGAAAGTAAGGTTGATTGAGGTTCTGAGAGAGCACAGTGATGCGATTGCCTGGAGGCTATCTGATATCAAGGGCATTAGCCCTACTTTTTGCACGCATCGCATTCTGATGGAGGATGTTTACAAGCCTGTAGTACAGCCGCAGCGTCGTTTGAATCTGAATATGCAGGATGTTGTTAGGAAGGAAGTGATGAAGTTGTTAGAGTCTGGTTTGATTTATCCTATTTCCGATTCAGCTTGGGTGAGTCCTACGCAGGTCGTCCCGAAGAAAGGGGGGATGACAGTTGTTCTGAATGCGAAGAATGAGCTTATTCCGTCTCGTACTGTTACGGGTTGGCGTGTGTGCATTGACTATCGAAAGTTGAATGACGCCACTCGTAAGGATCATTTTCCGCTCCCATTCATTGATCAGATGCTTGAGCGTCTCGCGGGTCAGCAGTTCTATTGTTTTCTCGACGGGTTTTCAGGGTACTTCCAGATCCCTATCGCACCAGAGGATCAGGAAAAGACCACTTTTACATGTCCATATGGCACGTACGCATACCGACGCATGCCGTTTGGTTTATGTAATGCTCCAGCTACATTCCAGCGATGTATGATTGCGATCTTTCAGGATATGGTCGAGAGTTCGATGGAGGTGTTTATGGATGATTTTTCAGTATACGGTAGTTCTTTCGATCAGTGCTTGATGAATCTTGAGAGGATGTTGAAGAGATGCGTTGAAACGAAGTTGATGTTGAATTGGGAGAAGTGTCACTTTATGGTGACTGAGGGTATTGTGCTAGGGCACAAGATTTCGCGAGCTGGCATTGAGGTTGATAGAGCGAAGATAGATACGATCACACAGCTTCCTCCGCCGAGTAGTGTCAAGTCGGTTGGTAGTTTTCTCGGTCATGCGGGGTTTTATAGGCGCTTTATCTAGGATTTTTCTAAAATTACACGCCCCATGACGCGATTGTTGGAGAAGGACATTCCTTTTGTCTTTGACGAGGAGTGCCTTAAAGCGTTTGAGTTTCTGAAGGAGAAGCTAGTGAGTGCACCGATTCTTGTATCACCCGACTGGAGCTTACCATTCGAGCTCATGTGCGACGCCAGTGATTATGCAGTCGGTGCCGTGTTAGGGTAGAGACGGGAAAATCATTTTCACCAGATTTACTACGCGAGTAAAACTTTGAATGATGCCCAAGAGAATTACACCACCACGGAGAAGGAGCTATTAGCAGTTGTCTTTGCATTCGACAAGTTCCGTTCGTATCTTGTTCTTTCGAAAACCGTTGTGTTTGCTGACCATTCCGCTCTGCGTTACTTATTTCAGAAGAAGGACGCGAAGCCGCGCCTTATACGATGGATTCTGCTTCTTTCCGAGTTCGATATTGAAATTAAAGATAAGAAAGGGGTAGAGAATGTGGCGGCAGACCACTTGTCCCGTTTAGAGGATCCGAGGAGAGAGGAGATTCGTGAGGAGGCGATAGGAGACAGATTCCCTCACGAGTCTATTGATTCTGTTATGGCAGGGACCGAGGATTTACCATGGTTTAGCGATATAGCCAATTATTTGGCCGGAGGGTTCGTGATGGATGGTATAAATCGCCAGCAGAGGAGAAAGCTTTTGAATGAGGCGTGGAAGTATATTTGGGACGAGCCTTACCTCTTCAGGATAGGAGGTGATCGAGTTTTGAGGAGGTGTGTGAGTAGAGAGGATGGTTGGGACATCATTCGACATGTGCATGAGGGTTTGACAGGAGGACATCATGGTCCGCATGTGACTGCGCAGAAGGTGTTTGATTGTGGATTTTATTGGCCGACGGTGGTGAATGATGCAGTGGAGTTTGTGAGAAAGTGTGATCGTTGCCAACGGACCAGCAACATCTCATCCAAGGATGAGATTCCCCAGAATCCTATTCAAGTGTTAGAAGTCTTCGACGTCTGGGGCATTGATTTCATGGGACCGTTTCCATCTTCGAGTGGAAATCGGTACATCCTCGTTGCGATAGACTACGTTTCGAAGTGGGTTGAAGCTCAAGCTTTACCTACAAACGATGCACGAGTGGTGGTGAGATTCTTGAAGAAGTTGGTTACGTGATTTGGTACTCCTAAGGCAATTATTAGTGATCGCGGTATGCATTTTTGTAATACCGTTATGGAGAAGGCGTTGGAGAGGTATGGAGTTACGCACCGCTTGTCTACCGCGTACCATCCGCAAACGAGAGGTCAAGTGGAGAACGCGAATAGAGGAGTTAAGAGAATTTTAGAGAAAACGGCAGGGAATTGTAGAAAAGATTGGTCCGACAAGTTGGACGATGCGTTATGGGCATTCCGCACCGCCTATAAGACGCCACTAGGTACGACGCCGTTTATGATCGTATATGGGAAGGCGTGCCATTTACCGGTCGAGTTAGAGCATCGGGCTCTTTGGGCGCTCAAAACGGTGAATCTTGATTTAACCGAAGCCGCTAGGAAACTATTTTTCCAAATTCATGAGTTCGAGGCGCTTCGTGACGCCGCGTATGATCGTTCATGGAGCATCAAGGAAAAGTCGAAAGCTTTGCATGATAAAAGGTTGCGGAAGTTGAAGGAGTTTAAAGTGGGTGATCAAGTGCTTTTATATAATTCAAGATTGAAATTGATTGCCGGAAAGTTGAAGTCGAGATGGTCCGGGCCGTATGTCGTGAAGGAGGTTTTCCCGTACGGTACCATGGAGTTGTTTGATGAAGATAAGTTGAATTCGTGGAAGGTTAATGGACATCGGTTGAAGCACTACTTAGGGGGTCCCATCGACACCGCCAAAGAGGAAACCGTTCCTCTTTCGGACCCGCCTAGCACCGCCGCGTAGTTTCTCGAGTGAGAACTCGAGTGTATAGTTTGTACATTGAGTCATTGTTCGTGTCACGTCGTTAGTTTAGTGGTTTGTGTGTTTTGCGTTTTTTTTCGTAGTTTCTCGTTTTTTTGCGTCTTTTGTGTGTCGTTAGCATTTTGCAGGTTTCATCACCTTCACGTGGGCGAAAATCGACAAGCGAGCAGCTTTCCCGGTACGTTTAACATTAAAATCGACAAAATACGGGCTGGGGGTAAAATGGTAATAATAAAAATCAATTTTTAAGCTGAACTGTTGTTGCTTTCAAAACCTTTGCTGTCATATACTATCTAGGCGGCCCGCATAAACCCTTTGCTTAAGTTGTCGCGGCCCGTTTGGGCTTAAAAGGATTTTAAAAACATCAGCGCGACGCGGCCCGCCTACACTAATCTAACACCTTACGCTGGCCGCATGGGCTTGTCGTGTCGGCAACAGTTTGATTAATCCCCAATTCGAATAAAATTTAAACCCTAACTCAAATTCCTTTTCTTCACCGGCGATTTTGAACCCATCTCCACCCCTATCACCGCCCTTGCCACCATTCTTCAATCATCACCCTTTTACCATCGATTCAACCACCACCACCACCACTATCCTCCATTGCCACCAGTCCCCGATTCAACCGATCACCATTGACCGCATATCACCGCCTGCCACCACTATTTACCACCACCTACTTCACCTGCACCGACCCGCACCATCACCATTTATGCCGGTACAGACCACCACATCGACCACCGCCTCCACAGCTGAGTGTGCACCCTGTTTTGCTTGATTTCGAGTCGTCGACTACGAGGTATGTTTTCTGCAAATATTTTATGATTGTTCTGTTTGTGTCCGTAGTTTTGTTTTCTGTAATTTGTTTCGAGTCGTTCATTGTGAGTCAGTCGAGTCGGTATTGAGTCTGCAGGTGTTCGAGTCAGTCTAGGTAAGTTTTCGAGTCCGTAAAAGGTCTGTTTTTGTCAGTATCTGTTAGTCGAGTCAGGTCTTGTTCAAGTTTGGGTCAGTAATATTGTCGAGTTTTTGTGTCTTCTGTATATGCAGGGTGTTAGTTTCTATTTCGAGTCAAGTTCAGTCAGTTGTTTTGTTAATCCACTGGTTAGTCGAGTGGTCTGTGATAAGATTGTCGAGTCGTTTGTCTGCAGGACTGTTTTGTTAGTACATGTCTCGCTTGAAATCAGTAAATGGTTGATGATTATTATGTCGGATAGAAAAAGGGTGCGGGAGGCTCGGGTTGGCTATATACTGTTTATATACTGTTGATAATTAGTCTAGTGGGGTTTTGTTTGTTTGGTTGCTTTGAGCAGAGTTCGAACGGGATAGTGATAAGCATAGGGGGGTGGATGTTTTACAGGTCAGTTTTTTTTAACAAGGGTGTCGGTTTGGTTTGATTGGTTCTGAATTTTTTTTTTCGGATGATCGTTTTGGGATTAGTAAAACTTAAGTGTGGGGATACGGTTGCGCCATTTGACATAACGACTTACTTTTTACACAAATCCAAGCGCGCCGTTTCCATTGCTTCCACATTGGGATTTTGATTGTTTTGTCGGCACTAGGATTTCTCGAGGGCGAGCAAGGTGCCGGGAGGGGGTAAAGGTGAAATTTAGGTGTATTTTGCGTCTAATTAGTAATAGAGTCGAGTTTTTGCGTCATTTATGTCGTTTGCGTCGTTTAGTGTGTTTCGAGTCGTAGTAGAGTCTTGTGAGTGTCGTTTTGCGTGTCGATTGTTTCGCTTGATTCCTAAACAGCTTCGCTCGTACTCAATCTCCATTCGGGCGAGGTTTGTTTGGTAATTTAAGTTGATTTGCGATATTTGACTTGTTTCGAACAACGGCCGCGAATGAAATGCTATACGGCCGTCGTTCGACTGTACATTATTATATTATTATAATATTATTAAAAAAAACAGAAAAATTATTAAAAATTCCAAAAAAAATTAAAAAAACTCAAAAATACCAAAAATAGCTTGCGTTTACTAACTGTTCACCTGTTTTGTGCGTTTATTGAATTGTTTTGAATAGGATGTCAGGTGAAGGATCCTCTTCAGGCGTGAAGCGCAAGAGGTGCGGTACTAGGGCTCAGGAGCAGCCGGCTGATATGCTGCTTAGGGTGGTTGAGTATAGGGATAACGGGACCCCACATGGGCAGAGCGCGAGGCTGTGGGATAGCCCGTTGCTGCGGTTTAAGGTAGGGACGGTTGAGTATATGAAGTTTAATGTTATTAAGAAGTTGCAGCTACTGGAGTTCAGGAGGATAGATTGGGATTTAGTTGGTCGTTTAGGGCAGGTTGAGAGGCTGCAGCAGTTATTGGGGCCAAAGTTCAGGATGGCGCTGGATTGTGATGAGCCGCAGTATTATGAGTTGGCATTAGAGTTTCACTCTACGTTTCAGTACAGACATTATGGGGGGTTTGATGAGCCGGATGTCGTGTCATTTGTGTTAGGGAAGAGGATCTTTAATATGACACTACCACAGTTCACAGAGGCAACTGGGTTATACACACGACAGGAGGTTGAGTCGGACGAGTTTAGGGGTTTGTTGAGGCAGGTTGTGAAGCAGAGGGAGGATTTTTGTGTGCTGAAGGAGGACTTGGGGAGGTTTTGGGCGACTATTGCCAATACACCATTTTCTAACAATATGGTGGCATCGGACATTCGAGATCCGCTCTATAGGTTTGTACACAAGATCTTGGCGGCGACATTGATTGGTAGCCACGAGGGAGATAATAAGGTGAACCGTCATAGCCTGTTCTGTCTTATGTGTATGGTTGAGCAGAGGCCAGCCAATCTGGCGAGTATATTGGCGTGGTCATTTGTGAGGCCGAAGAAAGGAGAAGGAAAGGCCAGATTGTTCGGAGGGCCTTATATTACTATGTTAGCTGAGAGGTTGGAGGTGTTTGTTGATTATCCTGCTGAGAGGATGCACACTGGTGCGGCTCCGTCATTGATGGGATTGAATAGTTCCAGCAGGCGGGTATTATCACATATGATAATCCGCCAACCTGGTCAGCAGTACTACCGGAGATACCGTTGCCACCTCCAGGATCAGAGGCTGACATCGCGAGACAGGCCACGATCCCTACTCGCTATCAGGTTCCTCGCACTAGACGAGAGTTGCCAGCTCATGTTTACCCAATTAGAGAGCCGAGGCCGGATCCGTTGACTCTGGAGAGTTTGTATGATAGGGTGGAGCAGGTTAGGCAGGAGATGAGGGATGTTAGGCAGGAGGTGCAGCAGGTTAGGCAGGAGATGCGGGATGGTATTCAGGTTCTTCTTGATCATTTACATTTACCACCACCATCATCTTGGCAGCCATTGGAGGAGGAGCCTGCTGATGAGGAGCAGGGCTCAGATGAGGAGTAGATGCTAGTTTGAGGATATGCAGCAGTGTTTGTGGAGCTTATATCTTTTGTTTTTGTTTATGCTGTTTTTATCATATCATGGCCTGTATTTATATTTTAAACAGGTTGGTAGGATTTTGGGGGTTGGTTGATACTTGGATGTGATTGTGACTTATGATATGATGGTATATATTATGTTTGCTTGGTATGTTGGATTGTTAGGTCGTTGTTGTTGCCGCTTCCGTTCGCGTGTCCGAGTTAGCACAGTTTGCTGAGCGCGTTTTGGATTGGAGGGCATATGTGGTATCGACTGGCACACTGACAGTCTCACATATATTCAGCTAAGTCGTTCCACTTGTATATTTTGTATATTTATTTATTTTTCATATTTCTTTTTGTTTTTAGGTTTTAGGAGTCGTGTTTTCATCCTTACATTAGGGGCAATGCAATATTTAAGTGTGGGGATGGGACATTTGAGTCTTGAGTCGTTAGTTTAGTGAGTCTTTAGTCATAAAAACCGAAAAATACAAAAAAAATTGAAAAATTTTCAAAAATCCAAAAAAATAAAAAAAAATGTCTTTTGAAACAAGAAGTTTGCAAACGAAAAAGCGAAAAATGATAGAAAAGTCGGGTTTTTGTTCGGGTTCAAATAATAATAATATAAGAATAAAATAATCGTGCTTGTGTCTAGTTTGGGATGCACGGGTAGGCTCGATTCGGTTCTGGGTTCCTTTGATTTAAAATATACCTAATTGTCGGTCTACTAGTAGGTTCTCATCTAGGGAAAGTGGGGAAATTGAAACCGCCAAAATTAGTATAAGGGATGCCGTTATAAGCTAAGATCGTTTGAGTTTTTGGTCATTATCTCGTTGAAATAGAAAAAAAAAACGAGCTAGAAACTAAATGAAAGTAGCCATTCCTATGTAGTCTGTGGTTGGGGATAGCGACTCTACAGCCGGATTACCTCTAAGGTGTGTGAAATCGACCTTGCAAAATAAATAAAAAGTACCGAAGCCTAAGTAATCCGAGTTGGGGATAGCGACTCTATAGCCGGAATGCCTCTGGGTTAGGGAAAGCAGCATCTACGCTCGAAAAAAGAAAAAAAATGAAAAAAAAGTGATGAAAAAAAAAGATTTGATTCTAAACTCTCTTGATCTTGGTATAAGGCGGTTAGGAAATAACCCAGTGGTTGTTCCTTTTGTCCTATAAGCTTGAGGGGGGATTAGGTGGACTTGCAATTCTTAGCGTGAGACCCTAGGTAGATTGGCCGCACTTGAACTAAAATTGCATGATAAGGGCTTGGAACCGGGTTGGGTTTAAGAGGATCAATATACTTGCAATCGCGGCTAACACAAGTTTCGGTTTTAATAAGATAACTTAAGCTTTTGTCCCGTTCGACTATTCCGACTATGATTCCGTTTGCATAATTCTTTTTCGAGGGCGAAAAAAGGATAAGTGTGGGGATATTTGATGTATTGTAAAATACATCTTTATTCGCGTCCGTTTTAGTCTATATTTATTCGGTTTTTATCTCGTTTTTAACGTAGAATGTACATACTTTTGATATTTTGTGATTTCCAGGTCTTTGAAGCCGAAACGAGTTGAATTTTGGAAAGGCGAAAGGCTGGAACGAAAAACGAGAGCTCGGGAGCGAAAACAAATCGAAAAAAAATCATTCAGGGGCATCCAGGCGGGCCGCGTGAACTTATACACACACTTACACGCCCCGCCAGAACTTAAAACATGATTCATGAACATTAGCCTTGATACCGGCCGCGTAAACTTGATCCATTGTTTATGCGGGCCGCGTGAAGACCAAAGTCGTGCACCGCCTTGAATCAGCAACGGCTATAGGGTTTTTGAAGTTTATAAAATCATCATCTTCAACATCATCCGGATGATCTACGAATTGAAGTTTCTTGGAGCACCATTAGAGGCTGATTAAAGGTTTTGGAGCATCTTGGAAACTTGGAATCATTCGGGTAACATCTTGGAGCAATCGAGAGTGAAGATTCGGGTTTTATCATCCTTATTCTTTCATTTTCGTTTGTTTAAACTTTGTTGCATGATGAATTCAGAATATAACTTCATTTTGCTTCTTTTCTTAATAATGTTTTCTGGCTAAAAACCTTTAACTACCTAGGTGATGACAATAGTCTAAATAAAGTCTGGATTTTTATTCGGTTTTCGGCGTGGTTTATGGATTTTCTTGTATTGTAAAAGCTATGGAATTTTAACTTGGTGTATATGCATGCTTGATAGTGTTTTATTGTTGTTTATTGCTTCGTATAATCCTTGGTGACGGTCTATATCACATAATAGGGTTGTGCTAGGGTTCTTGATTTAGGTGAGTGTCTATATCACATAATAAGTCATTAATCCTTTAGGGTGAAAATCACGTGAAGTAACCTTAGAAGTAATATTCGGTAATTTAATAAAATCAAGTGTTCTACTAATCTTGTTGCTGTGAGGCTCGAGTTTATTAATAGGTCTCAGTTTGGTTTATAGCTAGGTCTAAGAAATCGGTCTAGTCCTTAAACATTCTCGTGTATATTAAACCAAGATTAAAATCCATAGTTGCCTTAGACTTTCGCGCTGTGAGGTAGATTGTCTTATTTAGGCACTTTCAAGAAACTAGAGGACTGTGAGGAAATCTAGAAAATCGGTAAAGCGTAACAGCCTAGGTAGTGCCACAAGAATCACCTTGAGAGTGTTTGAAGGGCTTAGTGGTGTCTTAATAGGTTTAGTATCCAAGGATCCTGGTTCCATACCACAAAACTATCGAATATAAATCCATTACGAGTTTAGCTTGCGTCTAGCCTAGGTAGTCTTCATCATCTCTGGTCAAAGTCTTTGTTCAAGTTTGTGTTAGTTTTTTAGCTAATCTAGTTATTCGTTATTTGCATTCTTAGGTTTTTAGAAACCCCCCTAATCATTTAAAAAAATAGTTTGAGTCGTGTCAGTCTTAGTCTTTATAGAGTCTTAGCGTAATGCTTAGAGTCTCGTGGGTTCGATACTCGGACTTGCTTTAGCTTTACTACATTGATCGGTACACTTGCCGGTTGTGTGGTTTAGGGTTTAGATCGAGTCTTAGTTTATAAATTTAAAGCTTAGAGTGTCTAAATTAGGGTTAATTTTAGTTGTTTTTATTAAACCACTTTGTGCAACTCTAGCATATTCGAAGAATGTCGAAGTGTATCCTCGACAATCAACATCCACCATCCGGTGGTTCAGGAATTTATTTGCCATTTGTTCTATCTCATACTCGGGACAGAATTTTCTTTCCATCAGCCGCTTAAATTCTTCCCAACTCATGGCATAGGCTACATCGCTTCCTTTGGCTTGAAGTACCGTATTCCACCATTCTAGCGCCCCTTCTTTAAAAAGATGCGACGCGTACATAACCTTGTCTTCCTCAGAACATTTACTTATTTTAATCACCGCCTCGGTTTTCTCTAACCAACGCAGTGCAGCGGTCGCCTCTTCATTGCCTGCAAATTCCGCTGGTTTACAGGCAAGAAATTCCTTGTAAGTGCAACCAGGCGTTGCAGCTTTCATTTTCTTAAGGAGTGGGGCTTGCATCCCATCATTGTCGTTATTAGTATGGTTGCCGCCTCCGTTTACACTATTACTAAAGTTGTCGCCGTGTGTAAGTTTGCTAGGAATAATTTGTTGAGGTTCAACTGGATTTCGGGCAGCAGCAAGGATTGCTGGAATAGCATTGGCTATTCCCTGAGCAACGATATTTTCAATATCTTGCCTATTCAGAAATTGATCTTCATGGTTTTGTTCAGATTGGTTAACTTCGTTAACGGGTTCATTACCAGCGTGTTCCATTTGGTAATTAATATAGATAAGTAATTGGCAGAAAATAATTAATAATCAAATAAAACAATTGTACATAATCATACTAACACATATAGCCAAAATTGTCGATCTTTCGACTTCCATTTTTATATATTATAATATGCGTCCGTACACACCTGCTATCTTACAAAAGTTTTATTTTTAGGTTATTTCCCATAATTATATGTTACTATTATTATTATACAACCACAACCATGCCGTCACACCGTCCCGTTGGTTGGCATCTTAGAAGCGACGCTCCCTCTCGTCGTATTTCCAGGATATCTTTTCTCCTATATCCCTAATTCGGTTCCCTGCATCAATCAGTTCCTCGCCATACTGGCGGAGTTCAGTCAAGTTCTCGGAGCTCATAGGCGGGTGTAGTGGATGCTCCCGGTCAAATTGAGGGAAAAATGTATCAGGGTTATTGAGGAGATTTTGAAACTGCCAGTCAGTGGTCCACCATTCTTCCGGCTCTGCTGGTAGAGGTTGGGAGTGGATAAGGGGATCTGGGATGGCTGGTTCCAAATTCACTGGAAGTTGGGGGCAGGATAGGTGAAGAGATTTTCATTAACTGGCCTAAGGATATCATAACTTGCCAGTATACGATCTAATTCCTCCTGCAGTGGCAATTCCTCGGCTTGCTTAGAACTTTCCCCAATCTCTATTCTTTTTCCTTTATCCAATGGTTCCTCCATTTTGGCAACTTTCCTAGTTGCAGGTTTCCTCCTGCGTACACGCCTCCATCCCACAAATCTTCTTCTTTTCTTTGGCTTTGGTTTCTCCGGAGGTTGGGCTTGAAATTCTATAGGTTCCTCGATGTCGGCACAATAACCTGTAAAGTCTTTGGAAACTTCCACATTCACAGAATAAAGGTTGAGATTCTAAAGAGCTTCAGATAACTCATTCATGCCGTTTAGCATATATGCAAAATGCACACAAAATGCTAAGTAAATTTTTTTTAATAAATAAATTTTCACAGACTAATATTTAGTATAACTATTCCAGTATCATTGTTCAAGCAGAAAATGGCAACATTGCGACTTTTGTATATATATGTTTATTACAAATTACAATGAAATTCAAAATATACTAGGGTTGTGCATTCATAATTTATTTTAGTCTATTTTCTCTTACTAAGTTGTTTTATTTAATAGGAAAAGTTTTTGGCTTGTAGGTGACATGGGTGCTAGTACTGGGTTAGGGTGTTGGCAGTTTAACTTAATTAAAAGTTAACATTTACTGCTGTAGTGGCTAACATATAGAGATTTGCCCATTTTTCATCTAATTCATCTTCCCATGGTGGATTATTGCCTATTTCCTGAGTTTCCTTATTAATCATCACTCTTGTTGGTTGTGATTTCTTTATTTTCTCTTGACTTTTTCTAATAATCCGACTTCTTTTCTTAGGGGTAAGTGGTTTTTCAAACTGTGCCTTACGAACAAATATTCCTTCCTCAGTATCTGCTGAAGTTCCCTTATCTTTTGGTGAACTATCTAATTGACGATAGATGTCCGAAATTCTTTGCTTACCCATACTGTAAACTTAACAAAAACACATAAGCACAGGATGGCAATAAAAAAAATTAAGGATTTCTAAATACTTAATTGGCTTTAATCAGTGGCTCTGATACCACCTTTTTCTCTGTCACGGCCCCCGTCCCGGTTTTACCCGGTCCTGGAGCCGCGGGACAGAAACCCGTGGTATTTATTATTTGAGTTGACAGCGGAAGATTTTAACAGGATCTTTTAAACTGAAAATGCCCGATTATTTTATTTCATAATTCGGGATTAACCCCTTATTTTACAATAGAGGAATTTCACAAGAAAATTCCCTGATTTACAAAACATGTTTATTTGTTTAACTGAGCCACTACTTCAAGCTTTGTTAGTGCTCCGTAGTACTTTTCCTTGGTACACAGTAGTCACCTGAAACATGTTTTAAAAATAGTTTGTCAGCGGAGAAATACTGGTGAATCATTCATTTTTGCACAAAATGACACATGGTTATAAATTACAGCATAAGAGCGATTACAATGACTTTTATCTTATTTTTATCTGGCGCCGTGTCACCTCCTGGTGACGATGGTCATACCACTATTGGGTCCTTTCACCCAAGTAGTGATGATTATCACTATTAGGATTTATTGGCCTAACCGTGAGAAATTAGTAATGTGCACAATACCCCACTAGCCAGTGATTTAAGATAACCACGACTTAATCCCTGTAATTATAACTTTTGAAAATAACTTGGAGTATTGTAAAACATTATTGATAAAAAGAGAATGACTCACATTGCAGATTTAAACGGGCAGGATTGTAACGCCCTGCGTTTTCATACTTTCCATATTTAGAAACCATTGCCTAAAACTCTATTTTTAGAAACCTTGTGTTCGTTCTTTCCTTGTAACCGTTGTAAAATCCAAGACTTGGATCATGAATAAAACTCGTATTTTGTTAATTACATGATATACATGCTTTATATAGGCTCATATGTTCAATTTCGTGGAACAATTGATGCTTATTCGAAATTCTTGGAAACTAGGTGCTAAACTTGTAAACACATGAAACTTATGCATAAAACGTGTTTTGAACGAGAACGACACTTGACTTTGATGCTCATACGATTAATTATACTTGGTTTATACTCCTCATACTTTATTCTACCTTAAACTATGCTTTTGTGACAAATATGGCCCTTAAATACCCTAAAAACATCAAATAAACAACTCTAGGGGCCAAATCGTAAATGCTGAAACTTTATTTCCGGACCAGTAAGTTCAGGCGGCCCGCGTCAAGGTCCCTCTAACCTTTACGCGGCCCGCGTTGATATCAGTTTCACAGAAAACAAACTCAGCTGCATTTTAACGCGATTTTGCACGAAATCCCAAGACTAAGCACTCCCCAATCAGCTCTAATCCACCTCTAAACACCTCCAATCACCACCAACCTCTTCCACTATAAATACAACTCTTCTCCAAGCATTTCTACTCTTTCACAACCCTCAAATCTCTCTCAAACACTCTCAAGTTCTTGCAAATTTCAGAAATTCGGACAGATTCATACACCTTTACAAAAGTGAGCATAACTTGCTCATTTCTCAACGAAATTACTCGATTCTTATTCCTACTTGCTTGGATAATCATGGAGTTTGATTCATTGACTTCTCCTGGGAGAAATCAAACCTGGAATTGCTCCGAAATTGTCCACAAACTTTCTGTTTTGTTTCAAGTTCTTCAAAAGTTGTTTAAACTCATCCAACTTGTGTCTAACGCATCTCACACCTATGTCCTAATGCTTACAACCTCTCTTATGGTTGGTTAAGCTTAAAAACAAGGTTGAGACACTATAAATCAGAGGTTAAAACCTCAAATACTTTCTGTTTTGTTAGGGTATTTAACCCACAAATCATGTCAAGCTTAGATCTTGATGAATGAGTGATTATGGAACAACTTGGGTTATCCTACATATAATCCTCACATGATTTGATGATTTCTCTTTAGTTAGGTTGTTTATATTATTGTGTTAATCCTAGTTCGTGACCCTCCTTGGTTGTTTTTACATCAAGTGAAGTGGTGAACATTCAAGGGGTTCCTAAATGGAAGCATGTTCTTCCTACCCCATACACGACATCTATGATAACTCGAGGTGCCTAAATGAAGATCCTAATCTTCTACCTCCTACTTGAATTATTGGACTAAATAATATGTAATACTTAGCCTAAATATATATATATACACTCATTCGAACCTTTAATGCTGAACTTGTGTTTATATGTTAAAGTAGTAGAAGATCCTCTAAGACCTAAACCTTGTTGTGATTCTTATGGGTGTTCAACTCATGAAAACATTATCATAACCCTTGAGGTTACCAAGTGTCATACAAGTGTTATGTGTTGAAAGTGATCATTTTCACATGTTATTCTCATAATTTATTTTTATGTTGTTTTAAATACCGAATCTTGACTCTAAGCATACTTGAACTTTAACCCTTACACATTCAACCTTTTAACCTCATCGAACTCGTCAATAATTGGATAATTGGAAAGCTTATGCAAACTTTGTGAGTATACTTGTATTCCCCTTTTTACTTTTACCACTTTTGGGGTGTAACTTGTTTACTTATCAAAAACTTACACATGAATTATAAACTTATGGACTTTTCATAGCAACGAAATGATGACATGTGCTATGAAGAGGGCCTTTTGCGTAAACACATGAACATTCCTATAACATGCTTGTATACGTGATTTCTTGATACTTTAAACTTGGGTGAAACTTATGTGTTGAACTTATCATTAACTTCTTACGAGCCTAACCGTGACATATGTAGCGCTATAGGATTGACGACCCGCCCGTAGACTTGTGGTTATGTCATGAGCATCTTGCGTCTCTTTTGGGTTGATATGTTAGACACATGCCAAATTTATTGTTCATCTTGAATCACATGCTTGCTATGAGGAAATGTTTAAAACTTATCTTTTGTTATGTACGTACCAAACTTGTATACTCGCCTTTGCTTTTGCATTGAACTCTATTTTAAAACATGTTACAGGTTGAGGATGATGATGCTATGAAATGAAGTAGCGTTGATGCCTAGATACACATATAGACGTTTAGGTCAAATTGATGTGTATAAAATGCAACATATAAATTACATCAAATGAGGCATAAAACTAACCCTTTTTTAGTACTAATATTGGAAAAAGAGTGTTTTTGTCTTCCTTTTGTATTTTCAGGATTAAATGAGCTCAAAAACGCAAAAGAAGCAAAAAGACAGCTAAATCCAACATAAATACAAGAAAAGGAACATTAGTGGACTGCCCGGACCCTCAACGGCACCTTCCAAAGCAAAATAGAGAAAACAGAAGTCTGAACACGCCCCGTGCTCAGCCAGCACGGGGCCGTGCCCAAGAAGCAGCAGAAAAGACAAACCTATAGAAGCTTCTATTGCCCATCACGGGGCCGTGCTCAGCGGACACGGGGGCGTGTCGAAAGTACAGCAGGCGCATTTATTGTAATTGCGAATTACAATTAATGAGGAGAGAGAGTGTCAGACGGACACGGGGCCGTGCCCAGCGGACACGGGGTCGTGTCCAGCTCTCTGTTCAGCCTATAAATAGGAGTGCTTGGATTCATTTCATCTCATCCCTTGGCACACCACCTCTCTCACACTTCATCCACCACCCACCACCATCACAACACCATCATCCACCACCATCATCCATTGTCCATCGTAGAGTGTGTGAGTCGTCTCGGGATCCAAGATTGATCGTAAGAGTTCTTGACAATCAAGGCCATGTTTGCCTAAGTCTCTTACATCACTTGCTGAAGACAAAGTGTCTAGTATAATACTTTTTATTTCTAATCTTTTGCACTTTTTATTTGGTTTTGTATTAATGACTTTAATAACTAGTTACTTATGTTGAAGGTGATCTTTCCTTATCGTTTGTCCGTGGTGTCTTGGCATTATTTTACTGTCTATATAAAATAAAGGATTTTCACCATTCATATCTCCACGGTCTATATGGAGATATGTTGGCTACCTGGTAGGGGGTTAAGGGAACGGTTTGGTAAAGGTCTTGCCATTGTTCAGCGTTTAGAGGTCCTGCAATGGACCTGGGTCAAATTTAGTAGGACCTCCTTCAATACTTCACGGTATTGGATGGCGGGGGTCCAAACTCTTTGATCCCCTCATAAGCTAACTACTATTAATACTATAACCCGGCTACTTAGGACTGTATCCCTGCTGACTCAGACTACTTAGCCGAGGGTAACGTCACCGCCAAAAGCGGGGCCTACCACAATACTGCATTAATAACTTAATTCATTATCTTCCAATAATCCACCCTTTTAGGATTGTATCCCTGCTGACTCAAACTACTGGGGTGAGGGTAACGTCGCCTTCAAAAGAGGGGCCTACTACAATAACTAAGATAATCTCTTAATTATGTGCAAAAGTGCGGAAATAATCAAAGGTTATACTAGATACGAGTCGGAACCAAGTGATTCATCTTGTCTATCTGTTTTTATTTTTTTTATTTTTATTTTCAGCATTTTAGTTAGTTTTATTTTTCTTAGTTTAAAATATTTTTCTAAACTTTTATTTTGGTTAGACGTTGAGGATAAACCGGTACTAAAAGCTCTTGTGTCCTTGGACGACCTCGGTATCTTACCAACGCTATACTACACTCAACGATGGGTGCACTTGCCCATATGTGTGTTTAGTGTTAGTGAAATATCGTGTTTTATAAATTTAAAACTTGGCTAAAATAAGTGTTAAAAAGGGCTTAAAATATACACCTAATATATACGACACTTCGCACGCATCAAGTTTTTGGCGCCGTTGCCGGGGACACAAGGATTTTGAGAAAGTTTAAAATCGACGGCCTAATCAGTTTTTCAAAACCTTTTCAAAACGCGCGCACATTTTTCTACATTTTAGTTTAGTTTGCATTTACAGTAGCCTGAACACGGGGCCGTGCTCATTGAACACGCCCCCGTGCTGCATATTTTTAGTTAGATACCCAGATACAGAATCTAAACACGGGGCCGTGCTCGCTGAACACGCCCCCGTGCTCAACCTGACCAGTAACTTTAATTAAAACGCCCAGATACAGATCCTGTACACGGGGCCGTGTTCACCAGACACGGGGCCGTGTCCAGCCTTCTGTTTCAATCTTTGTTTCATTTTCTGGTCCCGAGACTCAGTTGTGGTCTGCTGAGTGATTCTTATGGATCAATACTCAGGAGGTTACAACTACACCTATGATGAGGATGATTATAGGGGTAATTATTGCACAAATTGTCGTACTACACGTTCGATTCAAAATAATCACTCGTATCAACCATCCAATTCATACACTTACTATGAGGAGCCCAGGTACGAGCCATCAACTTCATACACATCCTATGAAGACCAAAGGTATGAACCTCCTCCCTCATACTCATATTTTGATGAATCTAGGTATGAGCCTTCTTACTCATACTTTGAGGAACCAAGATATGAGCCACCACCTTCATATGCTTATTATGAGGAACCTTGGCGTGAACAACCCACCTCATATGAGTATTATGAAGAACAAAATTATGAACCTTATCCATCATATGCTTACAATGAAGGACAATGGTGTGAACCATCAACTTCATATGGGTATTATGAGGAACAAAGGGTCGAACAACCGGATTCAAGCTTAGAAAATAATGATTCTTTTTCTATAACCGAAGTGACCGATAGGATATTAGAACACATTAGAGTTATCGATCGTTGTATAAAAGAAGCTCGCGCAAGGGAAGAGGAGTCCCGCGCAAGAGAAGAATTAAAAAAAGAAGAGATAACTAAAAACGAAAAAATGGAAGAACAAATAAGTGAAGAACCGACACATGAGATAAACAACGAAAAAGGTAAGTCCAATAACGTTAAAATCCAAGAAGAGTCTAATTTTGAAGAAATTAATCTCTTGACACCTTCTTTCGAAAATCATTGTTTAGTACCCACTCATGCTAAGTTTTTAAAAGAGTTAAACACTAACACTAAAATTGACGAAACGGTAAGTGTTAAGTTAACTAATGATCAAACTTCACTAATAAAAGAAGACCCATTTGAAATTAACATCACACCGGTTCCATGTTTCTTTCAAAATTCGTTTATTAGTAATGTCACAATCGATAAAGATCTTTGTGTTAACATAATGCCTAACTATATTTTCGAAAAATTAAGTATTAGTGATTTTTCTCCACTTCAAATACCCATTTTTCTATCCAATCGGAAAGTAATAAAATCAATCGGTATAGTTGAAGATGTCTTGGTTCAAACAAATCAAATGGTAATCCCAACCGACTTTGTCATCCTCGATGACGCTCCTCTAGTGTTGGGACGACCATTTGTAAAAACTCACGAAGCTTTGAAAAACCGGAAGTTCAACAATTTACCTCTTCAATTAGGGGCATTTAAAAGAAGTGTCGATCTCGAACGATCAATGAAATATCCATTCGGCAATAATGACCCCCTAATTGAAGATGAAGATGAACCACCCGATACAAGTGAAGAGATTGACCACTTTGTTGAAGAAGAGGTCGCCATAGAACAAACTTTTAAAGTTCTTGATCGAAACGAGCAACCAAATAAGGAGTCTCCTAAAGACCCACCACTTGAGCTCAAAGAACTTCCAAAAGGTTTGGAATATGCTTTTCTGGACAAAGATGGTAAGTTACCTGTAATTATTTCGTCTAAATTAGATAACCTAGAAAAAGAAAAACTAATAAGTCTTTTGAAAAAACACAAAAATGCAATAGCTTGGAAACTTGTTGACATAAAAGGAATTAGTCCTTCTATGTGCACACACAAAATTTTGATGAATGATGACTACAAATCAGTCATACAACCACAACGTCGCGTAAATCCAAATGTTCAAGAAGTGGTTAAAAACGAAGTCATCAAATTACTTGACGCCGGACCTATCTATCCTATTTCCGATAGTCCTTGGGTAAGTCCCGTCCAAGTAGTTCCAAAGAAAGGAGGTATGACGGTAATTACTAACGAAAAGAATGAATTAATACCAACAAGAACCGTCACAGGATGGAGAGTATGTATAGATTATAAACGATTAAATGAAGCAACAAGAAAGGATCATTTTCCTTTACCCTTCATTGATCAAATGTTAGAAAGATTATCCGGTCATAAATTTTACTGTTTCTTGGATGGTTTTTCAGGTTACTTTCAAATCCCGATAGCACCCGAAGACCAAGAAAAGACAACTTTCACATGTCCCTATGGAACTTTTGCTTATCGACGCATGCCGTTTGGTCTATGTAATGCCCCCGCAACATTCCAACGTTGCATGGTAGCCATTTTCCATGACATGATAGAAAAGACAATGGAAGTCTTCATGGACGACTTTTCTATCTTTGGGGATTCATACGACCAATGCCTCGATAACCTTGAACGAATGCTATCCCGATGTGAGGAAACTAACCTCGCCCTTAATTGGGAAAAATGCCATTTCATGGTAACGGAGGGAATAGTACTCGGTCACAAGATCTCAAGCGAAGGAATGGAGGTGGATCGAGCCAAAATAGATACCATTTCTAGATTACCTCCTCCATCCTCCGTAAGAGCTATTAGAAGTTTCCTAGGGCATGCCGGATTTTATAGGCGGTTTATCAAAGACTTTTCAAAAATCTCAAGGCCTCTAACAAAATTACTTGAAAAAGATGTTCCTTTCATCTTTGACAAGGATTGCAATCAAGCATTTCTAACCCTAAAGGAAATGCTAGTCAATGCACCTATCATGATAGCACCTGATTGGAAGTTTCCTTTCGAAATCATGTGTGATGCTAGTGACTTTGCAGTTGGAGCTGTCTTGGGACAGAGAAAAGAAAAGCATTTCCACCCAATATATTATGCTAGTAAAACACTTAACGATGCACAAGAAAATTACACAACAACTGAAAAAGAGTTACTAGCTGTGGTATTTGCTTTTGATAAATTTCGTTCTTATCTTGTTCTTTCTAAAACTATAGTCTATACAGACCATGCAGCCATTCGATATCTCTTTAAGAAGCAAGACGCAAAACCACGTTTGATCAGGTGGATTCTACTCCTCCAAGAATTCGACATTGAAATCAAAGACAAAAGAGGAGAAGAAAATACCGCAGCAGATCATCTTTCACGCTTAGAAGACCCAGCTTTGGAGGCAACCAGGGACAAGCAAATCAACGAAAAATTTCCAGCAGAGTCCCTGGAAATGGTGGAATATAAGGAAGAACCATGGTACGCCGACTTTGCTAACTACCTAGCTAGCGGTATAGTCGCTAAAGGATGGCCACATCATCAAAGAAAAAAATTCTTTGCCAATGTGAAACACTACTTTTGGGAAGATCCATATCTTTTCAAAATGTGTGCCGACCAACTCGTCAGACGATGCGTACATGGTAGTGAAGCACGAAGAATTCTCCGCCATTGTCACGAAGGTCCATACGGAGGACATCATGGTGCCGCCAGTACCGCACGAAAGGTATTTGATTCAGGATTTTATTGGCCAACCATTTACAAAGATGCTCAAAATCTTGTAAAGACATGTGATGCTTGCCAAAGAACAGGTAATATTTCTTCCAAAAACGAAATGCCACAAAATGGCATTCTTGTTTGTGAAATTTTTGATGTATGGGGACTCGACTTTATGGGACCTTTCCCACCATCAAAAGGAAACAAATACATACTTGTGGCAGTAGATTACCTGTCTAAATGGGACGAGGCCGAGGCACTTCCAACAAATGATGGAGGAGTAGTGGTAAGATTTCTGAAAAAATTATTCTCTCGTTTTGGCACACCTAAAGCTTTAATAAGTGATAGAGGTACCCATTTTTGTAACCATCAACTTGAAAAAAATTTAACAAGATATGGGGTCTATCACCGGGTTTCGACAGCATATCACCCTCAAACAAACGGACAAGCCGAAGTGACCAATAGAGGGTTAAAACGAATACTCGAAAAAACCGTAGGGTTAAATAGAAAGGAATGGGCTGATAAATTAGATGATGCTTTATGGGCTTTTCGAACTGCTTATAAAACAACGATAGGAACGACCCCATATAAGCTAGTCTATGGAAAAAGTTGTCACTTGCCAGTAGAAATTGCACACAAAGCCTACTGGGCAATCAAAAATGTAAACTTAGATCTAGAATTTGCTGGTAAAAATCGATTTTGTCAAATAAATGAATTAGACGAGCTTAGGAATTATGCATACTCAAACTCCGAGATTTATAAGGAAAGAATGAAAAATTGGCATGACAAACATATTAAACCTAATGAATTTCGGGTAGGAGATTTAGTTCTTTTGTTTAATTCACGACTTCGATTGTTTCCTGGTAAATTAAAGTCTAGGTGGTCAGGACCTTTTTCAGTCACCCACATTTTTCCACACGGTGCAGTAGAAATTAAGCCTCGAAATGGGCCACCATTTAAAGTGAATGGCCAACGGCTGAAACTCTATCAATGATTTATTGAGGATGAGGAAGAAGAGATCTCGCTTCAAACCGTGGAAGAATAAAACATCATGCCTGGAAAGTTATGAACGGTTGAGACGACAAAATAAAGCGGTAAGTTTCTAAACCATAGCTTATGGGAAAAAGGGGCACTCACACACGCACAAAAAAAAAAAAAAAAAAGCTCGGCACGAGGCCGTGTCCGCTGGACACGGGGCCGTGTTCGCGTTGCAGACGGGATAAAACACCTTTTTCAAAAAAGTTTCTTCATTCCACACGCCCCGTTTCCCCACAAAAGCTCTGGTTCCAGGCGATTTTTCGCAAAATTCCAACGTCTCTTACCGATCTAACAACGTCAAGGTATGATTCTATCACTCTTAGTAGTTAGATTAGTTACTTGCATGTAGTTAATACACCGCAAATTTGGGAAAAAATCTAGGGTTCTTGATGTTCATCCGGATCGAACCTAAAATTTTTGAATAAATCTGTTTGCATTTAGTTAGATTAGTGTTAAGGTAAGTAAATACACTTAGATTGTTCATAGATTCACCCGATTTCTTACAAAAACCCCAAACCCTTGTTCTTGAACCGAAAAAGACAAAATTGATAGGGTAAACGGGATATTTTGGGAAAAAACGGTGTTTAGGGTTTCATTTTCGGGGGAAACCGCAACTATTGGACCAAAAATTTTCAAGTTTTCGAAACCGGGTCGAAAAATGAGGTTTTTGAGTAACAGACCCCTGGACACGGGGCCGTGTCCGATGGACACGGGGCCGTGTCCAGCCCACTGTTTGCAGTTTTGTCCGAAAACACTTCTGTTTCGTACTAATTTTTGGTGTATTCTTTCAGATGGCAAAGTTCACAAGGTTCAATGCAAGTGAGCTTGATGCAAGGGCAAGGTATGAGGTTCTTCAAACAAGACCCGAAGAGTACCCCAGGAGAGCTTGCACGGAGCTGTTAACTTTGTTAAACCAGCTGCACCGATTCAACAACATCGTTACGGGACCACTAGCTGTTGCATTAAACACTAGGCTTCAATCAGTACATCAATGTACCATGGAGTTCTACAGTACCTTCAACTTCGATTCAAGATGTGACCCATTTGACAATACTGGGGTTGTATTTCGGTGTGGAGGAACAATGTACTCGATCTCCATGGCACAGTTTGGAGCCATAGTAGGTCTATATCAAGAAGAGGAATCGGAAAACGAAGAAAATACCTGGGGATTACGAGACTTGGAGGTGAATGAAAGACAAGCCGCATGGGCTCAAATCGGTGAAGGAATCTACGACCCTCGTAGCACCAAGAGTACAAAGCTGAGGGATCCGCTCTATCGCTACATTCACAGGATCCTCACCTACTCTCTAAACCAACGACACGACAGTAGTGGTGTTGTAGGGGTGAAAGATTTGGTTGTCCTCCACTGTATCCACAACCAAAAGCCTCTTGATGTTCCGTATCTCCTGTTGAAAAACATGCATCTCAACCGCCTTGCTCGAGCTCCAACGCCTATCTTCTACGGAGGATGGGTGTACCGTCTTTTTAAGCATTACACGCGAATTCCAAGAGCCTTTGAAAGAAGCCCATGGTCGGGACGAGTTGACTACCACATTTTCGGGCCATGAACTTACTCTATGAGGCGGAAGACGGAACAGTGAGTTTCCAAAGAACGCAAGGCTATGCATGGAACCCACAGGAGGCCCTAGTTCTTCACACACCACCTGCCCACCACCAGTATCCACCCCATGGTGATCCGGGTCAATCCTCCTCACAAGGAGGCGGTTTTCCTAATTTTCAAAGCTTACATGATCTTATGCAGGAAAACCTCATGTGTACCAGGAACGCCTACAACCTCGCCAACAACACATACCAACGGGTCGGAGCTATTGAACGCAACATCAACGATATACGAGACGATATCGGCAGCATCCAGGAGTATATGGCGGGGCATGGGGATGGAGGTGATGATAGCGATGAAGATATGGATTAGAGGGTTTGGAGGAGCAGGAGCGGGTTGATGGCGAGCCCACAGGTTTAAGTCCCTTTATCTATCGAACAATTGGTGGCCTGCGTGCCAGAAGTTGAACAATTTACTTTCCTTAAACACTTTTATTTTCCGTTTTATTTTTCTTTTACTTTATGCTTGGAACAATTTACTATGGTAATGTAGGATGTTTGTATTGCTTGGTGTGGTATTAAGTGTTGAAACATGTACAAACCAAGGCTTGGGGTGTTAAGCCTCAGCACTTATAGGGCTAGGATGGAAAAACCGGAGGAAGAAGCCTGTTTTTCAGACTTTCAGACTGTCCACACGGGGACGTGTCCAGCCAACACGCCCCCGTGCTCACCTCCCAGACCTGCTGTTTGGCTTCTGTTCGGAAAAACTTGCTCAGACACGTGGCCGTGTTCAGTGGACACGGGGCCGTGTGCACCTTCTGTAAGTTCTTGTTACTGGCACCTGAACACGGGGTCGTGCCCACTCAACACGGGGCCGTGTTCAGTGCCCAGTAACACAAATTTTTGCTTTTTAAACACTATTTTACACACCTAATCAACCTAAAAATTTATTTTTGGGACACATTGAGGACAATGTGTAATTTAAGTGTGGGGGGGATGCTAAAACCTTGAAATTTTGCAAGTCCTAAATACAAGCCTTACACAAAACTCTATTGGAACCTCTAATCACCCCAAATTTTTTTCAAAAATTTCATTTTTTTTTACTTGTCTAGGTTTAACTCGGGAAATTCAAGTCCTCAAAAAGGTTATATTTTTACAAATTTACAACCGATAGCGTAGTGATAAAAAGAATCAACATAAGAAAATTATGAAAAGGCATGACAAACTTATTTAAAATTTGATTATATATACTTGATCACATAAAAACCCATTCCCACAAAAGTGAGTTTTGAGCCTTTATTGAGCACACAATTACATATCATTTGACTAAATGCTCATTTTTCATTTCTTGTGTGAATAGCCGCTTGGTTCTTACAACTCTAGAACTTGCCATGACAATACATTCCCGGTCCTTATCAACTTAAACCCGAGTAAGTAAATGATAGAGGCATTAGGACTAACCTTTTTCATTTCTACACCATTATTATTCTTTTTCTTTTACCACCTACCCAAAAATCCCCCTAGTTAGCCCCTTTGAGCCTAAACCTTTTCGTTTCATCACCCAAACAAAAACCCTTTCATCCACCAAAACCTTTTTCATTTTTAACCCTTTATTTTAGTAACAAGTTCGGTTCTTCGTGAAAAAAAAAAAATTGTGATAATGATGAAGCAAAAAGAAAATAAACAAACAAAGTAATCAAAAATAACTTTGTTTGAATAAAAGCTTCATCAAAATAAAAAGTTGCAAAAATGCGAAAACCGACACTTGTTACGCTTTTAGCCCTTTTTCTACTAACCACTAACCCAACCACCTACCTTTAACCCTAGCCAACCCTTAACCCACAAAGTCCTCTTGATATCTACAAAGGTATAAAAGTTAAAAAGGAGGAGGATTGATTTCTTGGCAAGCCTATGGTAGGAATAAGTTCCGTGCCGCTCTCGAGTGATTCACTAAAAATACACCTTCGGCCGAGTGTGAGTGATTTCCCCGCAAGGTATGTGAACTTGTATATAAATAGAATTTTAAAAAGGCATGTTATGCCCAAATAAGTAATTTCTTTTATGAACAGTTCTAAATAAATCATTACGAATAGGAATGTAAATAAATAAAAATAAAACCCAAAAGGATCTTGGAAATCCCGACACTCTACGACAAGCCCAAAACCTTCTCTTCTACCTATTCCATTTGGGAGTGTAAGCCACATATTAAAGAGTTTTGCTTGAGGACAAGCAAAAGTTCAAGTGTGGGGGTATTTGATGTGTATAAAATGCAACATATAAATTACATCAAATGAGGCATAAAACTAACCCTTTTTTAGTACTAATATTGGAAAAAGAGTGTTTTTGTCTTCCTTTTGTATTTTCAGGATTAAATGAGCTCAAAAACGCAAAAGAAGCAAAAAGACAGCTAAATCCAACATAAATACAAGAAAAGGAACATTAGTGGACTGCCCGGACCCTCAACGGCACCTTCCAAAGCAAAATAGAGAAAACAGAAGTCTGAACACGCCCCGTGCTCAGCCAGCACGGGGCCGTGCCCAAGAAGCAGCAGAAAAGACAAACCTATAGAAGCTTCTATTGCCCATCACGGGGCCGTGCTCAGCGGACACGGGGGCGTGTTGAAAGTACAGCAGGCGCATTTATTGTAATTGCGAATTACAATTAATGAGGAGAGAGAGTGTCAGACGGACACGGGGCCGTGCCCAGCGGACACGGGGTCGTGTCCAGCTCTCTGTTCAGCCTATAAATAGGAGTGCTTGGATTCATTTCATCTCATCCCTTGGCACACCACCTCTCTCACACTTCATCCACCACCCACCACCATCACAACACCATCATCCACCACCATCATCCATTGTCCATCGTAGAGTGTGTGAGTCGTCTCGGGATCCAAGATTGATCGTAAGAGTTCTTGACAATCAAGGCCATGTTTGCCTAAGTCTCTTACATCACTTGCTGAAGACAAAGTGTCTAGTATAATACTTTTTATTTCTAATCTTTTGCACTTTTTATTTGGTTTTGTATTAATGACTTTAATAACTAGTTACTTATGTTGAAGGTGATCTTTCCTTATCGTTTGTCCGTGGTGTCTTGGCATTATTTTACTGTCTATATAAAATAAAGGATTTTCACCATTCATATCTCCACGGTCTATATGGAGATATGTTGGCTACCTGGTAGGGGGTTAAGGGAACGGTTTGGTAAAGGTCTTGCCATTGTTCAGCATTTAGAGGTCCTGCAATGGACCTGGGTCAAATTTAGTAGGACCTCCTTCAATACTTCACGGTATTGGATGGCGGGGGTCCAAACTCTTTGATCCCCTCATAAGCTAACTACTATTAATACTATAACCCGGCTACTTAGGACTGTATCCCTGCTGACTCAGACTACTTAGCCGAGGGTAACGTCACCGCCAAAAGCGGGGCCTACCACAATACTGCATTAATAACTTAATTCATTATCTTCCAATAATCCACCCTTTTAGGATTGTATCCCTGCTGACTCAAACTACTGGGGTGAGGGTAACGTCGTCTTCAAAAGAGGGGCCTACTACAATAACTAAGATAATCTCTTAATTATGTGCAAAAGTGCGGAAATAATCAAAGGTTATACTAGATACGAGTCGGAACCAAGTGATTCATCTTGTCTATCTGTTTTTATTTTTTTTATTTTTATTTTCAGCATTTTAGTTAGTTTTATTTTTCTTAGTTTAAAATATTTTTCTAAACTTTCATTTTGGTTAGACGTTGAGGATAAACCGGTACTAAAAGCTCTTGTGTCCTTGGACGACCTTGGTATCTTACCAACGCTATACTACACTCAACGATGGGTGCACTTGCCCATATGTGTGTTTAGTGTTAGTGAAATATCGTGTTTTATAAATTTAAAACTTGGCTAAAATAAGTGTTAAAAAGGGCTTAAAATATACACCTAATATATACGACACTTCGCACGCATCACAAATACATTGTATAAATGTCATATTTGTTGTCATATTGTTTTTCTTGTATTTAACATGTTGTATTTCAAATTTCATGTATTGTAACATTTATTTATGAAAGCAAACAATTTATCTTTAATTCTATTGTCACAATTAGCGTTATGTGTGATGAGCAATCTTTCTTCGTCGCACTCTGATGTTTCCGCCATCGGTTGGGGTGTGACAGATTGGTATCAGAGCCATGACTATAGGGAATTAGGTAGAATTGCCATGCTTTTACCTAGTCTATAGTTTAGAGCCTTATTCGTATGTTTTGCTTGAACTACTACATGATACTTTATTTATTTATGCTCTCTTAGACATGTATGTTACTCATGTGTAATACTTGACATGTTATTCTTACGCATTAATGCTTGTGTAATTATGAGTTAATACTTGTTTCATTGATCGATTCTTTATGTGTTATTCTTGACATATTTCTCTATGTTTTATACGTGTTTTATCATTTCATTATTTAAGTACCATTCTTGATATGCTTTCTTATGTGTTTATATGTTGGACCGTTTACGTGACCCGAAAAGTCAATCCGAGTAGCTCATCTTCATACATGAAGGCGGAATCAACATATATGAAGTTACAACAGCTTGTTCTTTCAATTCCTATCTTTTTATTGCTTTCTGATGATATTTTGACAGAGTTTCGGCTCCTAAGCACACACATACATCCTCTGAACTAATGAACCACTCACCTATATATAGAGTTTATGGTCCACTCATACGACATGCCATATGAGCGGTCCAGACTACGACACATAAGCGAACCAGACTTAAGACACATGAGCGGACCACAACATATAATGACATAAAAGCGATCCAGACCCTATTTCACACAATATTTATATTTTGACCCCCTGTTGACCAATATTGACTTCAGGCTTTTGGTAGACGCAATCAACAGACATTCTGTGCATCAACAGACTCCCCCTTGGATGTTGACGTAGTCTTTTAGCATCTTCAGATCCGTAGTCTTCAGTCTTAGTCTTTTCACCAACTCTGTCTATCTTCACAAGCATTCTTCACAGGTTTCAGTATTAACACCTGACTCTAAAATCAACTTCCCAATGATTGTTGATCCAGACTCCCCCATTCACTGACTCCCCCTCTTAGTATGCTGGGATCTTGAGATATCTGGTTCAAGCCTTGACAAATAGCTTCCTTTGGGAATAATGAAGACCAAACCTGTTACTCAAACAACAAACATTACAAACTATCTTTTCAACATTAAATCACAAACTCAATCAGTTATAGCAATCCACTCAAGTATTCAGGTCCAAGTTAATGACCCTGATTACTCAATTAATCTACCAAGTCCAATTTAATGACCTTGGTTGATCATTTGACGAAACAAACTGATTTAAAACAACAATTTCAAACAATTTCTGAAAATAACAAGTATCAAGTTAATGAACTTGTTTTTGACTATTCAATAAATCAAACTCTATCAAGATAAGCTCTCCTCATTCTTCAGTCCAGAATCTCCTGCATCTGCTTCAAACATCTAAGAATCCAACAATCAACTCTCCACTTTGGTTTGTCGGAAAATAAAGCAGAAATAAAATCTTTTTGAATTTTATAAAGTGTTCTAAACTAAGAAATGAAATACAGAAAACTTAAATTGCAGAAATTAAACAAAGTAAACTATTTACAAACATATTTTTGGTGAGCGTGTCAGGGAATCATATCAGCTTTTCAGACAAATCACAAGAACCGTTAAGCTACATTACATACTCAGACTTAAACAATTCACCTCGATTGTCGATATACTGATCCATCTTAAATTCTCACACAAATTTCAACTTATTCAGGATACGATTTAGATGAATTAAGAACTTAGATCATTCATGTGTCCCACCTCTTGAATATACTCCCGTATCCAGAATCCCAATAATCAGTCTTACAGGTGAGAATACTACAATGATATCTGTATATAATTTAGGTATGCGAGGGCCGAGGGATCTCAGGTCGATACTTCCGTATACGCAGAGAGATATCAGCTTCGACTTTTCAGTGTGTCCCCTTTAGAGGATCTTTTTGCTTACAACAGGAGCATTTATCAATTTTATTGTTTCAGCATGCTGAGGGTTTAATGCTGTGTTTCAAGCATTGCAGCAAGTATTAGCCAGGGACTAGGTCAGAACCACCGTTCAGCAGAAGTACTAGAATAATACCCCAGACATCATTGAGTATAAAAACCTAGTATATCAGATTAAGAGACCTTTCAAACGAGATTTCAGGGGTTACCTATATATCCAAGTAGTGTTCCCCACGAATTCACAAGTTTGAATTTTAGGTTTATATCCCAAATAAATCTACTAAATGTGTGAAAATCTATCGACACATCATCAGTAAGATTGTTTAACTCTTTTATACTTTTCAAATCTTTAGCATACTGTAATCATCTAGCTGATGTACTATCATTTTCCCTATATACACAAGCTCTTTTTCAGATTTTATCATGTTTTTGTATTTTTGCATTTTTTACTGTTTTTGTATTTTCTGAAAATAACTATGTACAAACATCTACTCCCCCTAAATACCAAAACAAGTAAAAATTCGACAAACCATTGCAGATTGTTTCTCGTCTTCATCCGCAACAGTACTCTCATCAACGCCAATTATGCCATCCGACACCGACAGAAGCTTCATACCATTCAGTTTTAACAAATATTTAAACCGATTTTTATCAAAAGCTTTGGTATGTAAATCAGCTTTCTGTTCGTCAGTGTGGATTTTCTCAATTCGTATCAACTTTTTCTCAAAACAATCACGAATAAAGTGATGATGAATTTCTATGTGTTTAGTTTTAGCGTGATGTACTGGATTTTTTGTTATATTTATAGCGGCCTCATTATCAACAAAAAGAGGTGTGTTAAGAAACTGCAAACCGTAGTCGCGCATCTGTTGCTGTATCCACAAGATCTGAGAGCAGCAACTGCTAGCAGAAACATACTCTGCTTCACATGTAGATAACGCCACAGACGTTTGTTTCTTACACTGCCAGGTAACCAATCTAGGACCAAAGAACTGGCATCCTGCAGTTGTTGACTTTGAATTGACTTTACAGCATCCGAAATCCGAATCGGAATACCCTTCGAGCGTAAAATCACCTTTCCTAGGATACCACAACCCCAATGAAGGAGTTCCTTTCAGGTAGCGCAATATCCTCTTCACAATAATCATATGCGATGCTCTCGGGTTAGACTGAAATCTTGCTGCGAGGCACGTTGGGTACATTATATCAGGACGTGAAGCAGTTAGGTACATTAAAGAACCTATCATGGATCGATAAAAAGTTTCATCAGCCCTGTCTCCGGTGAGATCTGGGTGAATCCCATGATTTGTTGCAAGTGGGGTAGCAGCTGGAGTAGAACCTGACATCCCAAATTTCTCTAGAATATCATGAACGTACTTTGACTGATGAATTAAAATTCCTTCAGGAAGTTGTTCAACTTGTAAACCCAGAAAGAATTTCATCTCCCCCATTGATGACATTTCAAACTTCTGCTTCATCACTGATTCAAAATCTTTGCATAGATTTTCATTTGTCGACCCAAAGATTATATCGTTCACATAAATCTGAACAATCAGAAGATGACCATCGACTTCTTTAGTGAAGAGAGTGGCATCCACTTTTCCACGAATGAACTTGTTGGCTAGTAGGTGTTGAGACAAAGTCTCGTACCAAGCTCTCGGGGCCTGGTGTAAACCATACAGCGCTTTGTCCAATAAGTAGACCTTGTTTTTGTGGATTGGATCGGTAAAGCCCGGCGGTTGACCGACATAAACCTCCTATTTAACCTTCCCGTAAAGAAACGCCGATTTAACATCTAACTGATAAACTTTGAAGTTCTTCCAAGACGCAAATGCTAGGAAAATTCTGATTGCCTCTAGTCTTGCTACAGGAGCATAGACTTCAGTAAAATCAATTCCCTCCTGTTGACTAAATCCCTGAACAACGAGTCGAGCTTTGTTCCTTACAACAACTCCTATATCGTCCCTCTTGCACTTGAACACCCACTTAGTGTTAATTTTCCTATGACCATCCGGCAAATCAACTAACTTCCACACTCCCAATTTCTCGAATTGACTAAGTTCCTCCTGCATTGCATTGACCCAAGAGTCTTCAGTAAGCGCCTCTTTGTAAGTTCTTGGTTCAACCTGCGAGATAAAACAACTTAATGAGAATTCAGTTTGCAAAGGAGCAACTTTTGTATAAAAACATGTAAGCCCTTTATCAATCTGATTTCGAGTGCGAACGCCTGTCTGCAATTCTCCTATGATCAACTCCTCTGGATGATATGAAAAAGTTCGCGGCATCACTTCGCTTGGAACATCTACATTTCCCTCCAGATTAGTAACATTCTGCTCTGCATCTTGTTCACCAACTTGGTTTGTTTGACTTGAAATTTGAATTTGCTCCCCCTCAGAATTTGAATCTGAATCACCATGATCAAATACTGGCATGTTTTCAGATTCTAGATTATCATTCTGAACCGACTGATTATCCTGAGCAACTTCATTCTGTTGGACATCATCATGTTCACCAGCATTACTTGGACCTGCTTCATCGTCATTTGAAGTTTCCCGTGGTCTTCTCGAATACTCAACTGGGAACCTTAACTGCGACTCATATTCACGCAAAATATCCAACTCATCAAAGAAATCTTCATCTTCCTCTGATTTTTCTCTCATGTCAAACGAATCCCAAAGTTTGTCATAATGATAACGCCATGAATCACCAGGATTCTGCGGCGGCATAGTATAACCTTGACATTCAACATTTGCAGCTTCAATAATCCGCTTCTCACTTGGAACGAAGACACGTCGTAATGGATTTGCATAACCAACAAATATACCCTCAATGCACTTCGGACCAAACTTTCCAAAAGGTTCTATAACCGTACAGGGTGACCCGAACGGTTCTAGATACTTCAAATTCGGTTTGCGATTATTGATTAGCTCAAAGCATGTTTTGTTGAACTTCTTGACAGTAAGAACCCTGTTGAGCGTATAGCATGCAGCGGAAACAGCTTCAGCCCAAAAATTAATTGGTAACTTTGAATCTGCAAGCATAGTTCTAGCCGTCTCAATTAGTGTCCGGTTTTTACATTCTGCGACTCCATTCTGCTGCGGAGTGTACGGAGCACTAAACTCATGCAAAATACCTCTTTCATCACAAAATTCTTCCATCTTGCTGTTTTTGAATTCAGTACCATTATCACTTCGAATTCTCTTGATACGCCTTTGGTACAAATTCTCAATCTTCCTGAACAGCCCCATCAAACTGTCAAATGTTTCATCTTTCGTTTTCAAGAAAGAAACCCACGAAAATCTGGAATAATCATCAGTAACGACCAAACAATAGTAATCTCCTGTAATACTTTTGGCATTCACCGGACCAAACAAATCCATGTGAAGTCTTTCCAGAGGTCTCGAAACTGAATTGACTTGCTTTGTAGGGTGTGACTTTTTCTTCTGCTTGCCTTTGATGCAGCTAATGCACTCCCCTTCCAGATGAAAACCTTTGATATTAACTCCCAATACCAAATCATTGTGTACCAAGTGATTCATCTTCCTTAGGTGAATATGCCCCATCTTTCGGTGCCACAATCTTGATTCTTTCTCAGTTGCTCTAGACACGAAACAATGTGCTTGACCAGTAGTTGTAGTTGCTACAGACATATCTAACACATATAAATCATTCACTCTAGGTGCCCTCATGATAATCCAATCTTCAGGAATAACAAAACCAGGTTTCAAAATCAAACATTCCTTATTAGTAAAGTGAGTAGTATACTGATTATCACAAATCTGCGAGATACTAAGCAGATTGTTCTCCAGCTCAGTGATGTAGTTAACTCTCTCAAACGTTACAATCCCATTGGATAACTTTCCTTCACCAACAATTCTACCACCTTTATGACCTGCAAATCCCATATAACCACCATTGATATTCTTCACATCATACAGTAATGCAGTTTTTCCTGTCATATGTCGAGATGCGCCACTATCCATGATCCATCTTGAAATGGCTCTTGGAAGATCCTGCACATACCACAAGTTGATTTTAAAACATTTCAATAAAGATGCCGATTCATGCTTCGCAATCCAGGAAGCTCCGACCATTCAAACTGCTTATTCGAACATGGTGTCCACCCAGGCCTCATCAGCCTTAGGTGTAACCTTGACTCTCGCAATTTGAATTTTGAAATTTTCAGCCTTCAAAGGTGGAAAATTTGCATCATAATCAACCGAAATTGATTCTTCAGCCTTTTTCACTTTAGAAGTTGAAATTTTCATTTCAGTTTTTGATTTCCAAACTTGTTAAGATAATGCAACCCGTTTGTAAAATTTGTCATTTTTAGTTACCATTTTCTTTATGAGTTCATTTTTCACTTTGATGTTGTCATTTTTCATATGCTTTTTCTCAACAATGATTGGTGCTTTACCCTTGATATCAACTTTCTTCTGTTGAATCTTCACAGTTTCAGTCTTAGGCTTCACATTGATACACTTTCGTGCAATGTGACCAACTTGGTTACATCTGAAACATGTTCGAGTATCAATAACTCGACTTGTGCCTTCAGACTGATACTGTGAAGCTCTTTTCTCAAAGAACTCTTCATTCGATTTTGAAAAAATCTCATTTTTTTCATCAGCAAGTGAACTTGAACTGTTCACAAACACCTTCTTTTCAACAAACCTCTTGTTTTGAAAACTCTTTTTCTGATAACTCCTACTACCCTGATAACCACCCGACCAACTGTATCGATTGTTATTATAAAAACGTGATGGATTAACAGATTTCTTGTAGTATGATTTATCTTTCTCAAAACTCATTTTTCTCTTTGTTTGACTGAACTTGTTCACTTCTGACAACTCAACTTCAACCAACTTGAAAACATTTGTCAATTTGTTCACATTAACATTCTCAATCGGAAACTCAGAATCCGAATACAACTTATCAGATCCAGCCATCTTGTACATCACAAGACCCGATTCATCACTTAAGTTGTTTTTGGATTTTGATTTCTGAATGTACTTGTCCAAGAAACACCCATCTTCCTCAGTAGTGTCACTATCCATTTTTAGTACATTTTCAACAACACCTTTTACAATATCATTTTGGACACTATCGTCATTGGAAGACGTAAACATGACATCAATGTTCTCTGGAAGTTTAACTTCACTTTCTTCCTCAATTTCCACCAAACTAGACTGCTTTTTCGTGTAGTTGTCTAAAATTGGCGGTGGAACTTTGTGAAAACCTACACCCGTTCCATCAGAAAACACATCCTCTCCATCTTTGTTTTTTCCTATAGGTTTAGGAACAATATGCTGCAAAACAAAACTTGCTGATTTATAGCTGTTAAGCTTCAACTGGATTCGTTCATTCTCAATTTCAGCTTCTTGAACTTTAAGTTTCAGTTTAGCAATTTGATCCAGTTGTTCATTAATCGATTCTTCTTTTAATCTCAAAACAGCTCTTAGATGTTCATTTTCTTTAAATGTTTTGCCATTACGATCATCACTCTCTTTGACAATGTTTTTCAATTTCTCAAACTTTTCAGAAATCTGACGGTTTTCAAGAATTAACTTTTCATTTTCAAATTTTATTTTCTCACGTTCAGTATTATCATTTTCAATTTGAGCCGTTAATTCTTTGATCCGTTCAGTTGAAGCTTTTACAGTTTTGTCACGATCGAGAATCTGATCTTCAACATTTCTAATCTTTGTTGTCAGATTCTGAATTTTCTCATTGTTAAGATACGTGACAGTGCTACAAAAATTGCATTGTTTGGTGCAATTTTTGCAGTCAGCATTCCCGTCAATCTTGTTACCTGACGCATTTGTTGACACACTTTGACTGACCGATCCCTTTGACTCAGTAACAGAATTAGGATCTACCTCAAGTGCTTTTGCAGCTAGCACTTTGTCAGCCATCATTCCCAAATTCTCAGCTGTCAACTCTTACGTAGTATCAATTAAGCCTGTATCAACCTGCTTTTCTTTCTTCTCTTTCTCCTCTTTCTCCTTTCTCTTTCTCTTCTTCAATCATTTTTGAAGTTGGAGTTCCCCACCACTTGTGCTGCCAGTATTCATCTTCTTCTTTGTACTCCATGATGATGGCTTCGATATCTAGCGTTTTGTCATCAATCGCAATGTTGCCATACTTATCAAGATAGCACTCTCTATCTGGATCCCATCTGTTTGCTCTTCTAGCGTCCAGAAAGATACCAGAAAGTCTGATAATCTTGGTTTCAGCAATCATCTTCCGGTATTTATACTTCTGTTCCTCAGTACGATCATCTTTCCACTTAATGGGTTCATCATTGCTTGCCATGAATGCATAACCCACTGCATCTTCTTCCGGTAGAACTTCCTTACTCCAATCATACCCCTCATCATCATAAATCACAGCAAGAGCCCTTGATTTGTCTCTGTTATCTTCAGACTGCTTCAATCTAGGCGGCTCGGATTTATTCTGATGGTAGATTGCCTTTTTGTAATAATCATCTCGAAACGGATTCTCTGTCTCATCAGCATATGCATTCCTGCATTCCCGTTTGAAATGACCCTTCTGCTTACATTTAAAACATGTCACTTTTGACTTGTCGAACCCCAGTTTTGTAGACGGACCACCGATCATTTTTCTTCCTGTAATCTCCATGAAGCGTTGTGCACGTCGAACTGCACTTGCCATTGCCCAACGAATGTTGATCAGCTCCATTTCTTCAGGGTCTATCTGATCGTAGTCTTCTTTCGTCAGATTTGTATTCCCAATTTTTCCAGCCACCAACCCTTCGTAGGATTCCAAAACAGACGCCAGAAAAACCATTTGTTGCTTGGCCGACTCCTCATCAAAATTCTGTGCGTTCTTCAGATCTATCGCGATATTGCAAGAAAACTTCGCATCAGAATGATTTGCAGAAGACGTAGATCCACTGTGATAACCACTATGGCTTCCACTGCTTGAATTGCTTTGACTTTCTTTGCTTGCTGGAGAAACATTCTTAGCAGAAAATGCAGTTTTTGGAGAAGTAGCTTTCGGAATCAAACTTTTTGGATAGTACAGATCCAGATTTTGCTGATAAGATGAATTATTAACTTTAAACGTTTTCTTCAGCTCTAGCTCATGACTTTCCAGTCTTTCAATCAACACATCTGGAGTCAAATCTTCTGGAGCAATAGTGTTTTTCAACATCAACGCGTAATATCTCCAATCCACTTCGTCTGGTAATGAATCAAACAGTTTATCAACAAGTTCTTCATCAGTATACGTGATCTTGTGTCGAGCAAGCTCCAGTTTCAGATGACCGAACCTTTCAATCATTTTACACACCGATTCATTTTTAAGACAACCAAACATATCAAACTCTTTCCTAAGAAGTTTCTTTTTATTTTTTACAATCTCTTTGCTTCCAAGACACTTCTTTTCGAGTTTTTCCCATAAGTCTTTAGAATTTGAGTAATCTATCAGCGAAATGATGTCTTCACGCACCGATTGAAACAATAAAGCCACACATTTTTGCTCGGCCACAAAACTTTCAATCTCTTCAGCTGATCTTAATGCTTCACCATTCTTCTTTCCTTCGGCATAACCATTCTTCATACTCTTCCAGCTAGGAAAAGCAAATGCCATCAACCAATCTTCGAACTTTGTTGCCCACCTGCTGTAGTCTTCTATAGCCATCAGCTTAGGAGGTTTGTTAAATGTTCCAAATGCGCTTTCGGACTCCCAAGCTTCCTTCTTTCTTTCTTTCGGTGGACTTTTGTTTGCATTGTTTGAAGAAGTATCGTTGTTTCCTGAACTACCCGTGAAAGCATACATATCGCTGAAGGGATTCATGAAAATATCATCCATTTTGATCATACCTGCAAAATCAATCAACACTTAGAAAAATTTTTGAGATTTTTTTTTTAAAAACAGAAACACAAAAGTGAACCAATCTGTGCACGTGACAGATAAGCGAACCAAACAAGTTCAGATAAGCGGACCAGAAAGTGTACTAATGAGCGAACCAGACAATGTCTGTTCGAGCTGACCAGACTTGTTCGTTCGAGCGGACTAGACTTGTTCGTTCGAGCGGACCAGACTTGTTCTTTTGAACGGACCAGTCAAATGTTCGTTCGAGCGAACCAGATAGTGTCCTTTTGAGCGGACCAGTCAAATGTTTGTTCGAGCGAATCAGATAGTACCAATGTCTGAAAGAGCGAACCAAAACAGATGACCACGTAGTGTCCGTTCGAGCGGTTCAGAATATGATCGTTCGAGCGGATCAGATAGTACGTAACAGCGATGACCGTAAAAGCGGACCACAGTTTTTAACTGATTTTTAGTCCGAATTACAATCTGATACTTTCAAGGAATATACTACTCTTAATTCCGATCACAATGATATATAATATGTTCAATTTCGACCGCAAAATCGTTCCAGATCTGAGTTTGAAAATTCTGTCCGTGAACCGATCACGTTTTTGAAAAAATTGATTGATTATTACTGTGTTTTAAGATCTGATACTGTTACGAATTGATTAACAACTAATTTCGCTCAATATGCTTGACTTTCAACTCATTTTGTCCGATGAAACTTGTTAAATCCGAAAAATAAAAGAGAAAGATGAGTAGAAATGAGATAATAGTGTCGAATCAGCTGATGTAGTATGAACTCCTCGTCTCTGAAGCTCTGATACCACTTGTTAGACCGTTTACGTGACCCGAAAAGTCAATCCGAGTAGCTCATCTTCATACATGAAGGCGGAATCAACATATATGAAGTTACAACAGCTTGTTCTTTCAATTCCTATCTTTTTATTGCTTTCTGATGATATTTTGACAGAGTTTCGGCTCCTAAGCACACACATACATCCTCTGAACTAATGAACCACTCACCTATATATAGAGTTTCTGGTCCACTCATACGACATGCCATATGAGCTGTCCAGACTATGACACATAAGCGAACCAGACTTAAGACACATGAGCGGACCACAACATATAATGACATAAAAGCGATCCAGACCCTATTTCACACAATATTTATATTTTGACCCCCTGTTGACCAATATTGACTTCAGGCTTTTGGTAGACGCAGTCAACAGACATTCTGTGCATCAACATTATACTTGTTGTGTATTCCCTTCGACATACACTTCCCTCATGCATTTTACTTGATTATTCTAAATCCGACAACACTCATAATATACAAACGAGACGACTCCACCAAAATAGGCGTGAAACCCACAATTTGGTGAAAGACTCTCAATCCTTCTACTTTCTTTTTACACGAAATTCACCATCAAGTTAGGAGTGAAAGCCTCACCTTGATGGAGAAATTCGAATTTCAAATTCTAGTGGACCCTCGTCAAAGTGTCAAAATTAACTTTTGACCCGACGAGTACCAACCACACGTAGGATACTAAATCACCAAGTTAGGGGTGAAACCCGCACCTTGTCGACTAGTTCCACTCCTCGATTTTCATAAATCCCGCCAAGTCTCGAAATTTCGATTGATTTGGGATATGTAGTAACCGGAAGGGTAAATACCGTTAACCGACTTGTCGGCAAGAGTATTCCACCTATTAGGCCAAAGCATGCTCCTCGAATTCGAAAGACTTTTCGACCACTTTGGTTAGTCAAAGTTCCGTTTTGGAACCATCCCAAATTTTAATCAAACATGTGTTTCTATTATTCATTTTATACGATGCAATCTTTCAAATTCGAATTTACTTTCGATATTCTCTTTTCACGCACACAACACATTGAATCTTTTCATACACTTATACGTATGCATGATTTCATATAATTTAAATTCATATTTCTTGTAACGAAAGGTGGAGACATATCATCGAGATAGGAGTGATTTCCTTACCTTGACGATTAACTCCACTCCCCTTTTCTTAAAAACGACATCACTAACGAGTTAGGGGTGATTCCCTTACCTAGGTGATCGTTACCAAAACGCCTCTTCAAAATATCTTATTATGCAAACTCGATCATGTTTTATATCCAAATTATTGATCATTATTCAAAATACATACGTGTACGATTTCAAAATATATTGCTTTATCAAGCGTATTTTCAATCCTACAACCTATTTTCACCTAACTCATACACATGAGATTCTTAAACATATCTTAAACGTTTTACTACACAAATTTCCAAACCTTACGAAATGCTACCTATCAATTTAATCGGTCCAATGAATCTCTTGTCCATGAACTTCATATTCGACTTAATTACTAAAACGCACTCATGATATATATCACCAAACTAAAGACTTTCATTCTCAATCGGAGGATCAAACCAACCTTTCTTTTATACCTATAAGATCTTATGGATGTTATATGATCATTTTACCAAAGACTCTTTTCAACATCAACAAACCATTTGTTAGAACTTTTAACAATCACTAAGTCCTTTTGCTAAAATTCTTTTCTAAGAATCCTCGTTTTCACGAGAACCTCCTAAATTCATAACTTCTTGTTTAATGAAACGAACTCACTTTTGATTGAAAACCTTTTCCAACACCAATTTACAAAACACGTGGGCAAGAAGACTTCTTGGAGACCGACCATCCTTGGATTACGTAAACCCTTTTGAAACAAAAGTAGCATTTCCATTCCTTACAAAATGCATTATGCTTAACCAATGAGTACCTTATATCCTTTTACATATGCAACTATACTCTACATTTCAAACCAAGCTCAATCTAATTTTGATACGATAAACTCAACGTTTCGTTTAAACAACCATACACACGTTCCATCCTACACGTTTTAGTCATTTTGACGCGACAATTCATTTATAATCGTTCGTATTTACATACTTAACCTTTTGGACGATCTTACACACCTAAATCCGTGATGTCCCAACATACACTATAAACGTAAATTTAAATATTCATACCTACACTTACATTCATACGTTTTATGCCTATACTTATAATCGTATTCATACTTATACTCTTACGTTTCCTGTTTTACTTATACTCATACGTTTCATGTTTTACCTATACTCTTATGATTCATGTTTTTACTTATACTCATACGTTGCATACTTATACGTATACACGTACTACTAGTACGTGTTATGTTGATACACATACTTGCGTGCATATTCATACTTAAACTTATACTTATGCCCATACTTTTATTCATACATTCATACCCGTACGCAAGCATAATCTGAGGGATTTGCTTACGTGGGTCCTATACATACTTAAGCATGGACTTGCTTACAAATTATATTCTTATACGCACACATTCTTATTTTTAAAGTATGCCTACCCAAATTCATACACAACTAGTACAAGCTATGCGGATCATGCGACGATCAATATAATCACGGGTGCACACGGGATTATGGTGATAGGCGTATGAGAACCATAGAGTGTACTACTGTGTATGGTAAGACACGGAACGTAACATGACACCGGATAAGGAACGGACGTAATGGGGTTAAAACATGGTGGATATGCCGCTGGTACTTCCTATATATAAGTGTTTTCACCATGTTACCAAATTCTCGTAAAACGTACCATGAGAACTTCAGTGCTTTACAGACCTATTTAGACCTAATACAAACTTTATATAACTCACAAACGCATTATATCCGATTATCCATGACGAGACTTCATCCTTAACACACTGCGTTCATCTATCCAACACTTATGCTATTCTTATACCTGCACTCTTTAAGAGTCCTTCATTCATTCTACACTCGTATCATTCTCCTTATCATTTAGGTTCATACAAACCCCGTTCGCAATCAAGCTTGTTTAAACATTCGAGTCCTAACTTACCTCGTTACCTATAAAATAGTCTTCCTATTCTGGATTCTTGTGTAATTGTACTTAGTATACCTTTAAGGCTTTATTTAAAGTGCCAAACCTTCTCGTTTCACTCAATAAACAATCTTCTACAAACGTGAATTGGTTACCACGTCCCATCAAGATACAAGCCTTTTGTCAATATCTTCCTTTTAATACGTCACTTTTTTTAATATGTCACCTTTTTAAATACGTCGCCAATTTAAGTTATTCAAACTTGTTTAGACTCACTTCACCTATGTACGCACCTACATCTTTTCAACTATGTCGGGTACCTCAAATTATTTTAGACATTGAACTCACTCACAAATTTACCTTGTCGTTCTCCAAAGTTTTGTGCCTTCCAAAATGTTTAGAATTTTCAAGTCTCAAAATTTTTTACCAAAACTCCTCAAGTCTACCTTTTGAATAAATTTCAGGACGAAATTTCCTAAAGGAGGGGAGACTGTAACGCCCTGCGTTTTCATACTTTCCATATTTAGAAACCATTGCCTAAAACTCTATTTTTAGAAACCTTGTGTTCGTTCTTTCCTTGTAACCGTTGTAAAATCCAAGACTTGGATCATGAATAAAACTCGTATTTTGTTAATTACATGATATACATGATTTATATAGGCATATGTTCAATTTCGTGGAACAATTGATGCTTATTCGAAATTCTTGGAAACTAGGTGCTAAACTTGTAAACACATGAAACTGATGCATAAAACGTGTTTTGAACGAGAATGACACTTGACTTTGATGCTCATACGATTAATTATACTTGGTTTATACTCCTCATACTTTATTCTACCTTAAACTATGCTTTTGTGACAAATATGGCCCTTAAATACCCTAAAAACATCAAATAAACAACTCTAGGGGCCAAATTGTAAATGCTGAAACTTTATTTCCGGACCAATAAGTTGAGGCGGCCCGCGTCAAGGTCCCTCTAACCTTTACGCGGCCCGCGTTGATATCAGTTTCGCAGAAAACAAACTCAGCTGCATTTTAACGCGATTTTGCACGAAATCCCAAGACTAAGCACTCTCCAATCAGCTCTAATCCACCTCTAAACACCTCCAATCACCACCAACCTCTTCCACTATAAATAAAACTCTTCTCCAAGCATTTCTACACTTTCACAACCCTCAAATCTCTCTCAAACACTCTCAAGTTCTTGCAAATTTCAGAAATTCGGACAGATTCATACACCTTTACAAAAGTGAGCATAACTTGCTCATTTCTCAACGAAATTACTCGATTCTTCTTCCTACTTGCTTGGATAATCATGGAGTTTGATTCCTTGACTTCTCCTGGGAGAAATCAGACCTGGAATTGCTCCGAAATTGTCCACAAACTTTCTGTTTTGTTTCAAGTTCTTCAAAAGTTGTTTAAACTCATCCAACTTGTGTCTAACACATCTCACACCTATGTCCTAATGCTTACAACCTCTCTTATGGTTGGTTAAGCTTAAAAACAAGGTTGAGACACTATAAATCAGAGGTTAAAACCTCAAATACTTTCTGTTTTGTTAGGGTATTTAACCCACAAATCATGTCAAGCTTAGATCTTGATGAATGAGTGATTATGGAACAACTTGGGTTGTCCTACATACAATCCTCACATGATTTGATGATTTCTCTTTAGTTAGGTTGTTTATATTATTGTGTTAATCCTAGTTCGTGACCCTCCTTGGTTGTTTTTACATCAAGTGAAGTGGTGAACATTCAAGGGGTTCCTAAATGGAAGCATGTTCTTCCTACCCCATACATGACATCTATGATAACTCGAGGTGCCTAAATGAAGATCCTAATCTTCTACCTCCTACTTGAATTATTGCACTAAATAATATGTAATACTTAGCCTAAATATATATATACACTCATTCGAACCTTTAATGCTGAACTTGTGTTTATATGTTAAAGTAGTAGAAGATCCTCTAAGACCTAAACCTTGTTGTGATTCTTATGGGTGTTCAACTCATGAAAACATTATCAAAACCCTTGAGGTTACCAAGTGTCATACAAGTGTTATGTGTTGAAAGTGATCATTTTCACATGTTATTCTCATAATTTATTTTTATGTTGTTTTAAATACCGAATCTCGACTCTAAGCATATTTTTATGATGCTATGAAATGAAGTAGCGTTGATGCCTAGATACACATATAGACGTTTAGGTCAAATACATTGTATAAATGTCATATTTGTTGTCATATTGTTTTTCTAGTATTTAACATGTTGTATTTCAAATTTCATGTATTGTAACATTTATTTATGAAAGAAAACAATTTATCTTTAATTTTATTGTCACAATTAGCGTTATGTGTGATGAGCAATCTTTCTTCGTCTCACTCCGATGTTTCCGCCATCGGTTGGGGTGTGACAAGGATTTAGCCTACTGATTAGCCTTGTAACCTAAATTAAATAACAATGCATACGAACTAGGTCAGTAACTAATACAGCATTTACGATAACTCACAAGATTAAAATCCTCACAATGAATGACAAAGTGCAATACTTAAACATCCATCGAATTTACGACGAATGACAATGTATAGCCCTAATTTGGGCAGCACTTAAACATCCATTGGCTAATTTCAATCGATCGGACATTGAATCGTAGCAGCGATCGAGTTAATACCCTGTATCATAGCAGCGCCTCGTTATTTTGGAAGTAAAATTCGAATTTGAGTAGTAGAACTTCGTTTTTGAGAATTGTTTTCGACACCAGTGAACTGCTCATGGCCTATCCTATTTATAGCTGAAAAATGGGTCTCACGTGGCCTGCGTGAACCCTTGCTCGACTCTTACGCGGCCCGCGTGGCCACCTAGTCTACGTGTAGGTTTGCTGGGTCACGAGTAGGGTTGCCAGGTGGATGCCACGTGGCCCGGATGCTTATCCGGTCAAATGTTGAGTTAACGTGGCTCGCATATGGGTCTGCTTATCCTTTACGCGGCCCGCCTGAAGTCCAGATTTCTTGTTTTCTTGGGTTTTCATGCACAGTAGGGTTTCAAGGGTCCGGGTTTTTACTTACTGATCATTTTGGGACATTTTTGAAGGTCCTTACAGTACAAATCTTTTGGTCAAAAGTCTCGAAACAAGTCTTTTGTAAAAATTTCTAAACCGAAGATTAGAATACGGAACAAGTAGTTTATCACATTAAATCCACCACAAATATTGTTGTGGTGGAAAACAAGAAGAAAGCATAGTGTGGAAATAAGGTGCAAGCAAAGAATGAGCGAAGTTAAGCGTAACACGCGTAAATCCCTTAACGGGTTAATTAAGTTGAAAATGTAGATTTCTTAAAGATAAGAATTTGTTATTCCGGATGTCGGATTTTAACTCCATGTGATGGAGAATCAATTTATGAGCGCATAGGAAAAAGAATCACGTAAATCGGGTTTCTAAATCAAAAGTTATGTATGTTTAAAGTTGATTTTGGTAAAAAAAATAGAGCAGCAATCCAGCAATCCTTCTGTTGAAAATAAGGCATCGCATCGCGCGACACCCGACTAGATTGATCGTCGCGTAGCGCGACAGTGGTCACGGCCCGCGACGTAATTTGGGCGACTTGGTCGCGGCCCGCGAGGGCCTAAAAAGCTGGCAACTTGTTATTTGTTGTTCGTTTTGATTTACGGACATGTTTAGATATGATATAAACATAATATAACTAAAATCATTTCATGATTTATGAAATGTAGGTATATCCTTGAATGTCGGATGACGATCAAGCTCAATGAAGAACCGAACACGATGCAGTTACAAGCTTCCGCACATAGTTTCGTCGTAATTTTTTTTAAACGGCGAATTTTTATAAATCATGATGTAACGTTTTAAAATTTAGAAAAGTTTTAATTAACCTGTATTTTCATTGTATATGTAATTATAATTACATGTCTATTTCCGTAAATTATACGAAAATCCTAAAATAATAGAAAGGGTGTTACAAAATTTTACTAAAATAACTAAAAAGCTCTTTAATAACTAGAGGGTCTATTTTCTAATAAATTTTATTGGCTAATATAATTGAAAGTAATTTTTCTGTTTTATTTATATTTTTTTATAAAATTAATGGATTTGAAGTTTATTATTTATAAGCTTTGAGTTTATTATTTAGATTAAGTTAAAAAGTTTATTTTACTAGCAATAATAAACTTCAAATCCATTTAATTTAAAAAAATATAATTAAAACAGAAATAATTACTTTAAATTATACTAGTCAAATATAATAATTAAAAAATAGACCCTCTAATTATTCAAGGGCATTTTAGTCATTTAGTAAGATTTAACAAAAAAGTTAACAAGGTTTGGCATTAGTACTCAAAATTTTGACAAAATTTGGCCTTATTACTTAACATTGTGACAAATTAGAACGTTAATACATGATTTTGCAACAAAAAATATTAATACCTGACATTGAAATTTTGCAGAAAACACATGTAACGCCTCGTATCTTCGTATTTCTATTTTAAAAATGTTCGTATTCGTATTCTAATTTTAGAAACCTTACATTCGTATTTTAATTTCAATCTCACAATTTGAGGCGTTAATCATAATAAAATTCATACTTTATACATATTTTTTATTCACACAACCGATCATTTAAATACGTATTTATATGCAAACCGACACAATTATACGTATAAATACTTATACGCAAATCCTCAATACTTGAATTATACTTTTATATTTTTTTATATATACTCAATTACATAATATATACTCAAGAAATACCAAGAAATATACCAATCATCTTTCCACCTCATCAATCCTCTTCCACTTTCTTTAACCAATCATATTTCACCCTTTTCCACCTCTTTTCTCCATCAATCATCTTTTCAATCCTCTTCCAACTTCTTTAACCAATCATATTTCACCTTTTTCCACATTCTCTACCTATAAATACCAACCTCCTTCTACCATTTTGTTCACACCATTCTTCTCTCCATCTCTCTAATTCTCTCAATCTCTCTAAGTCAAGAATTCTAAGAATTCTAAAAGGACACTAAGTGTTCCAACCATTCTTCTCTCAACCTCTCTACTTCTCTCAAATCTTCCAAGCAAGGAAGAGAACTCTAAGAGTTCTAAAAGAAAACACTAAGTGTTTTAAAGGAAGCTTTGAAGCTCCAACCTCTAACTCTTCACGGAATCACCAAAGGAAACTTTGCAAAACTGTGAGTATATTTGCCCCATTTTACCGTTTTCACACTTTTGGGTGTAACATGTTTTCATATACAAAACACACTTAGTATACATATTCTTATGTAAATATACAAACAAAAAAATCCAATACATGCTTACTATTTGTTATGCTTGATTCGTGTTTTCTGGGTGATTCTTATGTGATGAACTTGTCATTAGCTTCATACGAGCCTCCACTTAACATGTATAGCGTTATTGGAGTAACGCACCACCCGTGAACGAGAGGTCATGTTAGGTTTATTTATTCATACTTGCGTAAACAGAGGGTTGACTTGTAAATCACATGCCAGTTTATACGTTAATCTTGATAACTAGGTTTGTCATGTGGATTGTTCATTATCATTGTTATACTTATATGCTACTACACAAAACTTGTATACTCGCCAAAAACTTTTATATTGAACTACGATTTTAAAACATGTTGCAGGTTTAATGATGATGCATGGAACATAGTAGGATGCTTAGACACTCATTTTAAATTGTGTATACTTATTGTAATGTAATTCGTACATTTCAAGTTATTGTAATTGTATTTTCCTTTCCATGTTGTAATCGAATTCCTATAGTAGTAAAATGAAATTCATTATTTAAATACTTATCGCAAATATTAGTGTTATGATGTCTCGGGCAATCTATTTCGTCTTACTCCGATGTTTCCGCCATCGGTTGGGGTGTGACAACACAAAGACCAACGATGTAATTTATTCTTATCTAAATGGTGTTTTTAGAAAACTATTTACCAAACTGATATTTATCATTTATTTACCTTTCATGTTTTAACCAATATATTAGTTTTTTTTTCCATTTACTAAATCCATTATCTATTTATATTCAATAAATCTACTTCTTTTTGTTCGCTTAATTAAATAAATAAAATTGTGTTCAAGTTCGTTCGTTTGTTAAATGAATTAACTTAATCAACTTTCCATCGAATGTTCACGAATGGTTCATGAAATAAAATATAGGGTAAAAATCAAATATAAATGGACTTAACATACTAAACATGAGAATGAGAAGTGAAAGGGATGTTTTTTTTTTAATTATTCCCTATTTACTTAAGCCTAATGTTTAGCTGAAAAATGTAGTAGTAGTAATAATAATAATAATAATAATAATAATAATAATAGTAATAAATCATGTATTTACTCTAGTAGAGTAATATGTACAATTACACTAGAGTGATTACATAATTACTCCACTAGTATAAATTCACGATTTTTTTACCTTATGGGACTTAAATACGTTCTTGACAAAATTGGAAAAAAAAATTGAAATAAAAGAAAAAAATAATTCCCTTTACCTTCTCACATTTAATATATTAAACTTATTTATACAATAACGTTACCCATAAAATATATAAAAGAAGTTGAGAAAAATCGTATAACGGTTAACAAAGAAAAAAAATAGAAATACTTATCGAATTGATAGAAACAAAACACAAATAAAAAAATGGTATAATAAAGAATAAAAATGAGGGCTGCTAAATGTATCCCTCTTGTTACTTTTTATATCCCCTTCCTATAAAATCACATTTAAACTTATCATATTTAACCCCTATACATGTCGTCATTTTTTGAAAGTAATCTTTTTGTTACAAAATAAATTCAAAAGTGTTAAAAATTATTATAAATAGATTTCTTTTTCAATTTTTATTTTTTATGTTTATTTAAAAGACATATTTTTTAAAGTGTTCACTTCTATCAGAAGTCTTAAACTAGTTTTAACTTGTTTGTAACATACTTCTTACACCGATTAAATTTGAACTTATATAGATTATTAATTTATACTTTTATGAAATTATTTTAGTACATATTGTTTATTTGTTCGGATACATAGATGGTTTGAATGATTAATATGTGCTAGGGCTGTAAACACTATTTAAAAAAACTTTATTACTTTTTTAATAAATAAAATTTGTTAATTATTTTTTAAACACATTTAAAGTATTAAAATTTATAAAATAAGACCTTCATAATACAAACTAGACTAGACAAGGGAAAAACATAATATAGACTTTTTTAAAAGAAGAGTTCAAAACATTTTTTTATTGATTTTATAAGAAAAATGTTATTATTTATTTGTAAAGATGTTCAATAAAAAATCATAATCAAAATACTATTTGAGAAAGTATCTTTACAAACAATATCTGAAAACTTAAAAAAAAATATGTTTTTAAATAAAAACTAAAAAACAAACATTTTTTTTTGAAAAAAAAAACGTCTATGATCTTTATTTACACTTTTGAATTTTTTTTGTAACAAAAAATATTTTTTCAAATGATGATTTATATAGGGGGTGAATATTACAAGTTTTAATGTGATTTCATGGAAAGGGGGTATGAAAAGTAATAAGAAATGGTACATTTAGCCTACCCCTAAAAAACTTATAATGGATTAACAGAATAAGAAAAAGTAGGAAGTGAAATATGTATGTTGGTTAAAACATCAAAATCTATATCTATATTTATACTATATAATAAAATAAATATATATAAGACACATATCATTAAGTCATCTATTTTTTTTATTTTCCGCCTTTCTCTCCTAAGTAATTGTAAATACTTATTTTTTATAATTAAAGATATTCATTATATCTCTTTATTCGTGGGTATTAATTAGATTAGATACTAATCATTCATCTTTCAAACCTGATCCATTAGACATACGTATGTAAAATTTTAAATTCATATAATAGTATCTATCTATATAATAAAAGAAACCTATTCCTATTTAAGGACACATGGCGCATTCCGAGAGCCTCTCTTTTCCCACCCATTTTTCTTGGGTTAAAGATATGGTATTACGGGTGATCCATATTTGTTTTTTTTTTACCCTACATTTAATTGTGGAACAAATTCCTGAAATTTTGCCCGGTTCGTTCTTTTCATTTAAAACCCCTAAACAAGAATCAATCATTTCTCAACAACCTTCATCTCTTTTCTTTCAAACCCTAATACTGATCAATCTAAACGCCCTTTTCTTCGTCCATCGATCTGCACATGTATTCTTTCTATCTTTTAATGGATGTCTTCCTATATCCCTAATATATATATCATCTTTTTAAGCTGTTTAGATATAGTTGTTTGTTTGCAATTCAATTATCAAACTAATTACTGACACTGCAACTGTTAAAAACAGAAATGATGATAGAATATTAAAAGTTTAAAACTACCTTAACAAAGCTTGAAAAGATTCCGATAAGGTATGATCCATATTGATCAGCCGTAACTTTGTTGATAAAAGGGTTAACATAGTAATTCTGGACAAAATCGTTGTTGCCCGCGCTGATCAAGTACAATGCATCTTTAAGTATGGAGGCTGATTTGGCACTTCCAGCAACCTGTGCTAGCTTGCCTTGATACTCTTTGTAGTAATGTAGTTGTGATAATGGGATTGCATGCTGCAAATTATAAAAAAAATTGACTGTTAGTTTTTTTTACATTGGGTATGTGACAGTGTGACACCAATGAGGTATAAGAGTTGGTTATTATATGCTCGCATAGGCGGTTTTATCATCGTAACCAGATCCAGCAGACTGCAGACGCAAAATTAGCTCCGATCAGAAGCTTGTGGTTTATTATATGTCATCAAGGTTTCTATTGAGAATGCATGCTTTTGATGTCGAATGTTTTAGCAATTAAGATGATCGACTTGTATGATATCTGATGTGTAGATATTAATGTTTGTATAATTTTTAATTATAACTTTTTTATTTTATTTTCAAGTTGAATTTTTTTATTACATTTATCAAACCCTAAATTACTATCATGTGCTCATTAGTTTTCATGAACTTTCACTTATCCCACTTCTAGACCAGTTGATTGGAGAAGGAAAATATGTCGATCAACCAGAGATCTCTTTAAGCTAAATAAACACCTCTGAAAATTTGGTCGTTACAAGCATGCTGTCCAGGTTCTTTTCTGCTTCTCAGTTACATAACTTGATATCTAATTTTAATTCATAAGGTGTTTGGTTTCGTATTGCATTCATCATTACTTTGATAAGTTTAACTTCTCTCTATTCATGAATCCTTTTATTGCACTTCCTAATGATGGTGAGTTTTTAAATAATATAGTAATGTCAAATAGTTTCAGCAAGTGATGCAACCAGTGTCAGCAACGTGCACAGGTATTGTATTTTATGCTTGGTTCATCATATAGTTTTTTTTTACTATCTTGATTTGTAATCATGCATAATATATTAGTTCTTTTTGAACTTTAAAAAGAAAAAAGACAAAAAAAAAAAAAGACATGCGAGGGGTCAATCACAGCCGATTGATCCACCTCTAACCTTTCAACCTGAACTCGAATTGACCCACTAGGTGACTACCCAACCAGACCGATCCGTTCATTTTGAATTTTCTATTTTTTTTTGTAGGCTCAACTTGGTACTAATGGTATGTTTGATGATTTGGAATAGCATATGAAAATGATTACTTCTAACATGACCAAAAATGATGAATCGGTGCTTATTCATCTTGATGACTCTTTGTGGATGGAAATAAGATTTCATGTGCTCAATAAAATAAAATCTTCGTAGGCTTCGCAATCTTGGCGGTTGCCGGTTTTATCATCTTATTTTAGGCAGTCTCTGTTTACATTCCAGCACAGACTTAATGTTTTACAAAATGGCTATATAGAAGAAATATTAGATCATATGAGTCGTGTTGGGCAAAGAAAGAGAACTTTGAGGTGATTATATCCAACTGCAAGCAAGAAGTAGTATTTGCAATTCCCAAGTACGTAATCTACATCTAAATTGTTCTTTTTCTTTTAAACTTTAATCATTAATCACTTAATGTTCACCTAAAGTTTTCAAATTATTTTTTTAAAAGGCCAATTGGATTTTAACACCTTTAACTTTGAAGAATTGGCCGATAACACCCGCAACTAACACTTTGATCTGTGACACCCAAAACTATTAATTTCGTTTGTCATTTCACCACTCAGTTAAAAAATGTCTAACTGAGTTAGTTTTCAATCCTAGGTGGCTTCATTAATCATACATGGCATCCTACGTGGCAAACACATGGACTTAATGACATGAAAGTTATATAAAATCCCAAACCCACCGTATGACTACCCCATCCTTTTCCCTTTTCCCTTCTCTCTTCACTCTCTACAACCGCCATCTCCTCCACCAACCCCCTGCCCCTCCACCAACCACCACCATCACCAACTCCGGCCGTTTTCAAGTGATTTCCGTTTTCAAGTGATTGAACTAACCAATTGAACAATCTGTATACATATATCACCAAACCCTAACCCTAGAAAAACCACAAAAACAACAAAATCAATCATAAACTCATAGTCAAAACCACTACAAACCTCCATTACACCACCAGAACTCAGCACCTCCGCCGCGTAGATCTGAAATACCGCCGCGATTGTCAGTTACAGCTCGGAGAAATTGAGTTCGAGTTGACGTGTACAGTTTCTGGTTGCGAGAAATAACTGAGAATTCAGATGCTAGTGGCGGATAGTAGCTAAAACCGGTGACGATTGGACGGTGTTGTAACGGTGGCCGGAGCTCCGGCGAGAGAGAATGAAGGTGGTGGTTGCAGAGAGTGGGTGGTTGATGAAGAGGGTGGGGTAACGGCGGATGAAATTGATGAAGAGGGTGGTTGCAGAGAGTGGGTGGGGCGGTGGATTATGGCTTCGTTGAGGATACATGCGGCTTTATGGTTGATGAAGACGGTGGTGTTCTAAGAAATTGATAGAGAACCGTGGTGTTCAGGCAGTGGTGCATGTAGGGGCGGTGGTTGGCGGAGAAAATGGCGGTGGTTAGTGGAGAATAGTAGTGGTGTGGTGGTGATGTTAGGGTTAGATTAAGTGTGGTGTTTGGTGGCTATTATGCTAGGGGCTGCCGGAGCTAAAACCGGTGGAGGGTTTTTATAAAGGGATGGAGGGTTTGTTTACAGGTTTAGTGTTTGAGAGAGAAAGAAGATGGAGGGTTTTTATAAAGGGAAACAGTGACAAGTCATTCGCCACGTAATCCGGTCCATCTCAGCAAGTATGTGCCACATATGCAAAAATGGTCCACGTAGGATGCCACCTAGGATTGAACACTAACTCAGTTAGACATTTTTTAACTGAGTGGTGAAATGACAAACGAAATTAAAAGTTTTGGGTGTCACAGATCAAAGTGTTAGTTGCGGGTGTTATCGGCCAATTCTTCAAAGTTACAGGTGTTAAAATCCAATTGGCCTTTTTTAAAAAGGAAATTTTGTATCATTAGAGTTCAAGATTGCACGGAAATTATGTATTTTACTTTGTTTGACTGTGAGGCAGTCAAACTATTAGGAATATCAACACACCAGTTGCTTGAAAATAATTTACAGGTTTATTTATTCCGTATTTCAACATTACAGGTTGAAGAATATCAACACAACAGTTGCTTTAAAGGAATTTACATAATTTTAACATTACAGGTCGAGGAATATGAATCAATGAATGTCCTTATGGTTGATTTAGCATCACAGAGTATAGATAGTGTGAAGGTAATATCTTCTAAAATAATGTTCTATTCTTTTCCATTATAATTTAAATTTATTTCATTAATATTTATTAACTTTTTTTATAAAAAAAATTGTATCCTTTACAGAAGATTATGCAGCCCCAACTCTAATAGTGAATATGGTGTTGGAAAGACTTTTCTTCCACCTAAACGCAACCTTGAGGTGTATGACTTAATCAGAAGATTCCTCATCTCTATCTTCAAAAAAAAAAGTAGAAAGAGTAAAACTAATGATGAAGAGAAGGATAATCAGAAGCAAAAACTTTTGATTCCTAAATTTAAGATGTAGTTTTTTTTTAACGGCGACTTTCTTTTTGAGTGACCCAATGTCACACCGCCTAATCGGCGGCCCTAGCCAAGTCTGCCCAGACTTACGTTGTCTTAACCGGGCCCGCGCTGGGTTGGCCTACTCTACTTTAAATTACAAACATTTTATTTGAACTTGTGGTTTGCTTTCATCTACATTCCATGTTTGGTTAATATATAATTTTAATTACTTATATTTTTAAGTTTTATATAATTTTAATTGTTACACCCGTGTATCACACGGGGCCATAACCTAGTTTAACATCAAATGAAATCGTATAATCCATGTTAATCCAAGGTGTATGAATTAAAGAGCCATCGTAATATCATATATAATTGCCCATGAGTTCATACAATCAAGTAACAAGAAATTCAACATTACCTTTAACTATAAATTTCATTCATATAAAAACTATAAAAAAAAAAAACACATATAAACTAATTCTCATTATCTTCGTTGCAATCCTTTAACTACGGATTTCATTCTAAAAAATTGAGAAAAAACACAAATAAACTTATTCCCTTTATGTAGATCTAAAATGAGAAAAAAAATAGGAATTAACTCAACAAACAAACTACATACAAGTATACATATAAATGTGAAAATTTGGATATGTAAATTTACGTTAATACCCTTTATTAATAAAATTAAAAGTTTATCTCTATATACTATACAATAAACCTAATAAAAAAACCTATAGAAACACGTGTCATTTATTGGAGCTATTTTTTTTTGCACATCTCTCCTACTTAATTAAAAATACTTATTTTTTTATAGTTAAAATATTCATTATATCTCTTTATTTATGGATATTATTTTAGGTAAGATTATTATGTAATACACAAGTTTATAACCTTATAAAAAATAAAAAAAACAAAGTAAATACTAAAATGTAATAAAAAGTGTATAGTACATCATAGTTCATTTTTTCAAAAACATATATTGATGATTGTGTGTGTTAAACGATTACGTTATATGTATTCAAGTTGTTTAATACATGTGTTTATTAAATCTGTGCAATGCACGAGTTTCTAAAAATGTAACTTTTTATTACTTAGCATATAAAATTATATTTATTCAACCAGTATAATACAGAATGTTCTGACCTAGTTTAATATAAAATAAATGGTAAACACCATTTTAATAAATAGTTTTGAAAAATACTATTTTGATAAATAGTTTTTCCATCAAAATTGAAAAAACTTAGATATCCTTTTCCTTCCCTCAGTTTTGGGAGTGCTAATCAAGTTCTTCTAACAAATCCTTTTCAATGTTTTTTGAAACGTAACAAATCTTTTTCAATTGACAACATGCTAACTTAATCTTTCTTATGACATTATAAAACTTAGATATTTTTTTTAACAAATATTAATTTTCAGAAAAGGTCTTCTTTTCGGAAGCAACAACTGCAGAATTAGTTATGTGACAACTGGCACAAAACCGGTAACTTCCGTACTATTTTAATAATTATTTATTGTCTACATTTATGTGTTTTAACGTCAACATTATATGCTTGCATGTCATACGTTTAAATCATGCATGTTACATATTTCATTTATCGCATTTTGAAACAAGTTAAGCGCGCGTCAAACAATTAGTAAACTCACCGGTTAGACAAGTTGTGTCAGCATAGCCTCAGTATTCAACTAAACGGTAGATTTACGGCTTAGATATATGTCCGACATCAAAGATATATTAAATCCCAAGTGGGAGAACAAGGGTTTATAATAACACTTTCCGGAAATTTAAACAAGCACTAAAAACTGTCCGAAACGAACTATAAGTAACAAAATCAGCAAAATTCAGCAATAACAAGCTAAAATAACATTCAGAAATAGTGATTAAACATCCAAAATAACTTGTAAAGTATCGAGATTGAAATCATAACACAAAAGGTACTTCACACCTTATAAATACACAAATTTAGCACCTTAACGAATCGGCAACCGAACAATTATCCGGACACTACCAAAACACCAAAAATGAACTGAAACATTGTTTTAATGTTTTAAAGCTAGTATTGGTCATAAAACACATTAAAACGTCTAAAAACACTTAAACACATATAACTCCACATTAAACATCCAAGTTACACCTTAAACCCATTAACTTCCAATTTTGACAACCTACCCCCCCCCCATGTAACCGTCCCCATAGGGGACCCACTTCCTATCCATGTTGACTAGATTGTTGTTTGGTCATGGTGCTCATTTGAGAACTAATGGATATTAGGAGGATGTAAGATTATAAGTAATAACTTCAAGACCATAACCCTTATCACTTTGCACTTTACAATTTCAAACTCCATCTCTCTTTCTTCTCTTCTCTTATTTCGGCCAAGAACACACCACCCACCACTTCCATTTTTCAATCAAGATACAAGTAATCCAAGGGTCTACAAAGGTATAAGAAGATCATCAAAGGAAGCTACTAGCACTAGAAGTTGAAAGACCTCTTTGTGGAGCTTTTAACCATCTTCTTTTCATCATCTTCATCATTTTTGTTTTCTTGCCACTTCCCTATCCACTAGAGCTAGAAGTAAGCATTCTAATCTCCATTTTACTTCTTGTTAGTAGGATGTTATATATGTACAAGTTACACCATCAAGAAAGCTTAACTTTAAAAGATGAACATGTAAAGAAACAACATAATCTAAAGAAAATAAAGGGTTTCTAGTGTTTTTTGAAGTATGTGATGAAGTTGTTGTTGTTGATCTTGTGTTTTTGTTTAGATCCATCATATGTAAGCTTGTTAGAAGCTTAGATCTAATAAGTTTAAGCATGGATCTTGAAAGATCCATGAAGAAACATGTTAGTAAACTTGAAGGTCTTTAAAATGAACTTGTAAGTGGTTTTAAAATGAAATGATCATGTTCTTGAACGTACTAAACATGTGGATGATCAAGTTTATAAAATAAAGTTTCATCAAAGTTTATAAAAGTTAACACGTAAGTCTTGATTTAAGTAGATCTACATGTTTAATGTGTAGATCTAAAATACTACAAATTTTCATGAAATTTCAAGTTTACTACATGGAAAAGTATGATGTATTTAGTGATGTTTACTTGCAAAAATTGTTGATGTTGGTGCATATTTCGTACGTCTAGCACTGTGCAAATGGCTAGATAGAGCATGTGTTGAATATTGTATAGAATAGGAGAAAGTTGGACACGGTTTTATATTGTAAAAGTCCATCCTAACGGATGACCATCCGGCCGGATAACCATCCGGACGGATGGACATAGTGTAGGTAGTTATCTATAAATAAGGACTTGGGGTTCCCATTTGGACAAGCTTTGGTTCCCATAGGGGACATACTGTCCAACTGGTCTCATGGTGGTGTAACTTGTTGAATAATCAATAGAGACCAGATTATAAGTGACTGCTCGGTGTCATATCTATCTTCTACTCCTTTTCCAGTCGTAATAAACGCACCGAACAAGTCAGATCGGGACCGAGGCTTCGTCAAAATCACCGGTTCCTGGATTAGCAGTGGTATCAGAGCTATGGTACCGATTTAATCGATCTAACAGTCGGTTAAATCACCCAAAACTCATCAATTTTGGGTTAAACGGGAGTTTTGACGCTAAACAGAGAAAATCATCAAAATAAAGGTCAATTCACGGATGGATTTTGGAATTGAAGACATCATTCTGTTCGGAATTGATTCGCGCACAATCCTGTGAAGTTTCATCATGAAATTCACACAAATAAAGATTCTGGATCGAAAAAACGTGATTTGGAGTGTTCTTGAGCTGTTAGAACATATCCAATCGGATGACCCTCCGATCGGATGACCATTCAACCCATGTCATTAGCTTGTGTTTGAAAGATCAGTTGGTTTTCACTCGAATGTTCATTCGATCGGATGACCATCCGATCCACAAACACAACTTTGTTCACTTTGTCATTCGATCGGACGACCATCCGGTCGGACGACCATCCGGACAAGAAGACCCATCCGATCGGATGACCATTCGACACATGCCATTCGACCAGATGATCAAATGCCTAAAAAAGGCAGTTTTTGATCGCAACGACGAGGAGAGTCTCCAGAAAAAATTTGGTGATTGACAATTTTTTCGAGTTTTTAACGACCAAGCTGGGTTGTTTCAGTGAGCATATTTGATGATGCGATCATGGATTGTGAAAATTAGTGGGGTAGTCATGATACTAGTTCAAAATGTTTACCTTTCAGGGTATCTGACTATTTATGTGCCAAAAAGTAAAATCCGCAATGATGAAAAACCGACGTTTTGAGGAAAATTTTCATATTTTCGGCTTAGTCAAGTTTTTCACATATAAAAGAGGTCCGAATTGCTTAGTTTGAAGAGGAATTCAGTGATAGAGAAGTCAGAATTTGCAAAAATGAGGGGGAATAAAAATTTCAATGTCATATGTTAAAATTCCGGCATTTTTGAAATTTGTGACACTGCATCAGTATTTGGGTAGTTTCGACTTCAGATTGTCAGGGGGAATGTGAATCTGATCGTGGGTGAAAGCTTCCATGATTAAGATGATCTGAGATGTTGATATCTGATCGTGGACGAGAGCATCGGAGATCTGAGAGTGATCCTGGATGATAGCTTCTGAGATCTAGATTATCTGAGGAGATAAATCTGATTGTGGACGAATGCTTTAGAAATCTGATTACATTACCAGATGATTTGTTTTCCGATGAAGATTTGCTGACTATGGAGAATACCATTTACACGGATCTATCATTCTTATTGTGACAACTCGTATTTCAGAACCTTTCTTTGTATTTGATGTAACCAGTATGAACATTATGTGATTATGTGAAAAATTGATTTTTATGGAATGTTATGTATTGAATGTGTTATGTGATATGAAATTATAATGTGAATATGTATCCTCGGTCGCACAACACAAATATGTGGCCGATCACACAAACTTGTTGGGCCGCACACTTTGTCTTTTGTCACACACCACTCTCGGCCCACACTCCTTGTATTCGAGACCAAGGGCATCCCAAAGAAGGGTTCGGCCCACTCCTTTTATACGCATACAAGCACCCATGTGTGGGGTTTGTTTCTAATAATTTGCAAACACAAGAACACACACAAAACCCTAAGATCTTTCTCTCTTCTCTTGGAAACCTGACGGCAGCCCCCACTCGGAGCTTCCCATCGATCTGACCAAATCATTCAATCATCACGGTTAGTGTTTCACCATTATTTGTTTGTTAGATGATGTTGTGGTTGCTATAATTGTATGTGATAGCTAGGGTTGTTCATATGCATGATGATTGATTCTTGATGTTGTGATAAAGTATGAACACATGATTAAGTGATGTATATTTGGTTGATGTCTCTAAATGATTGAACCAAACCCACATGATGATCATGAGATTAGTGTTGGTCTAGAATTAGGGTTTATGTGATGATGTTCATATGAACCGGTTTGATGATTTAAACGATGGTTGTGTAATGATCTCATAATAAGATGGTTAGTCATGATTCATATGATGATTAGGGTTGCATGTTAGTGTTCAAAATCACTGATTTGATTATGAAATTGAATGTTATGATAGGTGGTGATTATGATTAGTTGTAATTAGGGTTCATAAGAATTATTTGGAAAATGCTTTGATTTAATCGATTGACACATAAGTTAGAAACTGTTAAATCGGTTTTGCAAATTAAATGGAAACAACGAAATTGATCGCATGATTTTAGGAAACATATAACTAACCGCACAAGTCCCTTAATCGCACAAGATCTGATCGCACAAGCTCAATCGCACAAGTTAGGATTGTATAAGGTACCACTGTTAAAGCACTGTGTACAGCACCGTTATGCATGATCGCAGAATATATTGTGGATCGCACAAGACTGTGCTGATCGCATAATATATTGGGCCGCACAAGAAGCTTCTTTGTTTAATACTGTTGGGCCGCACAAGTGGTTTAAGTATTTGATTGTTGGGCTGCATGTTTTAAATGGGCCGGGGTATGTTTTGGATCGCACAACATGTTGTAGATCGCACAAGTTTGTGCTGTTCGCACAACATGATGGGCCGGGCCATTATTGGGCTTCACCTATTGAGTCGCACAAGATGTTTGGGCTCGCACAACCTTACCGGCCCAATCACTTGAATCGCACAAATTGGGTTTATGTGTATACTTGATCGATATTGTTAAAATGTTTCTATGTGTATGCCATGATCGTTATGTATGCGTAACTTGCTAGAATAAACATACGTGAATTACTTGAACTTAGACCTGACTCGTATGGTAACCATGTTAGGACGTGGTTGACCCAATTAGCTCAAGAGACCTTTCTATTTATCTGCCGAGCTAACCTAAGGTGAGTTCACACTTTCTACAAGGCATGGGATTCCCGGTGGTTTGGGAATGGGTTAACGTTTAACATTGAAACCTACGTGTTCTTTTTGGGTAGGACACATACTCCCACCCTCTTAAATGAAGGGTGACAACAATGAAACCTGCGTGTTCTCTTTGGGTAGGACACGTACTCCCACACTCTTAACTGAAGGGTGACAACGTTGAATGACACTAGACGAAACTCTATCATTAAGTCCCTAATTTTTATATCGACTTAATCGCCGGGCCAATGGCGAACGAGTCATTAGTTATATAGCGCTATTAGATTTGACAAGCCTCACACCGTGCCGCAGAGGACGAGCGTGGACTAATGGACTTGGGCACTAGTCAATGATGATAGAGATTGACACAGGGCACATAAACCTAACTACAATCAGTAGTCGATATGATAACGGGTCTAGTGGTTAACATGGGGAAGCCCCCACTAGTATGGTTTGGGAAACAAGGAATTGGATAACTCATGGTTTTCGAAACAACTTATGGTTTTTGGAACAACACTAAAATGGATAACCAACTGTGAGTTGTTGATTCGTTGTTACATGCCTTGCAGGTCTTTAGGTACTTAGCAGGAGCTTGCTTGGGAGGTGTCGTTGTGGAACATGGACCATTGAGCGTTCATGATAAACTGATGAACTATTAAACTTATGATTTGGGTTTTGAACATATTGCTTCCGCTGATAACTTAGACATTGTTGAATTGTTTTGACACCAATTATATTGCTTGGTTTGGATTTTTAAATTACTTGTTTACATTGTTCAATATGATTGGTGGCTGGATCCTGGTCATGTCACGCCTCCTGCGGTGATACTCTGCTTGTGGATTTTGGGGGTGTGACAGATTGGTATCAGAGCCATTGGTTATCGTGAACTTGGTTTTTAAAAGGGAAAAGCTTTTTGATAAAAACCAGACTATAACCTGTTCGGTGCTCAACGATCCACAACGACGTTTCGATTCACGTGCAAGACTCAACACTATAGGTAGTATGGTTTACGTTTGTATTGCTTGCCTGCTAGTTTAAATAGTGCATTATTCATGGTATGCTTAGTTAACGTAACAACTGTTGCTTGAAACCTTGTGTGCTTACTCTCTTCTGTCATCTCACACCTTCCACACCTGAACGCCACCGTTCTTACTTGTGCTTTTCTCGATGTAAAGATCATGAGTGGACGTCTCAACTTAACTCAGGCCCAACTGACGGCTCTAATCAACGAACGAGTTGCTGAGGCTCTCGCAGCAGCTCAAGCAGGAGGTATAGCCTGCTATTTCAACTTATCCTAGGTTGTTTAGATCCTACTCTCGCGAACCTACTCTCGTGCTTAACCTTTTCCTTTCTCTCTCGCGCGACAGGTCAAAATGCTCAGCCTCGAGTGTGTACATTCAAGACCCTCATGGATTGTCGACCAAGTAACTTCGACGGCACAGAAGGAGTCGTAGGTCTTCTCCACTGGTTTGAGAAGATCGAATCCGATTTCGAAATGTGTGAATGACCTGTTGCCAGTAGGGTGAAGTTTGCAACTGGAACTCTTGAAGGTGGTGTGCTCACTCGGTGGAACACACAGGTGCAAATGCTAGGGTTGGCAGCTGCTATTGCCACCCCATGGAACGACTTTAAAGATCTGATCAAGGAAGAGTATTGTCATCGTGATGACATTGACAAGCTAGAGGTGGAGTTTTACAATCTGAAGATGACAGGGTCCGAAATCGAAGCGTATACTAAGAGGTCGAACGAATTAGCTGCTTTGTGTCCCAACATGGTGGATCCTCCCTACAAGCGTATCAAGCTCTACATCAAAGGTTTAGTGCCAAAAATTCAGAGTATGATGACTTCAGCTAACCTCCCTACAATTCAGCGGGTTGTACGACTATCCCACCATCTCACTGACCAGGCAGTTGAGAAGAACAAACTGCCAAAGCGTATTAGTGCTACCACTACTTCTGATGATCCTAGCGACAACAAATGCAAATGGGATGGAAACTCAAGTAAGGGTTCAAGTTCTGTTCAGTCTCAGTCTCAGCAGCGAAAGACTGACGACTACAAGAGCCCTAGCCAACAGTCTTCTGGTAATCAAGGTCAAGGTGGGTACAAGGGAAACCACCCTAAGTGAAATCGATGTAATATGCACCACAACGGGCCGTGTAGCAAGAACAACTGTCAGAGATGCAACAAACCAGGCCACACAGCGAAAGATTGCAGGAGCCTTTATCCAGCGAATCAGAGGCGACAGCAGCAACAAACTCCACAGAACCAGCGCCAGCAGCAGCAGCAACCTCAGGGTAACAACAAAGGATGTTTCAAGTGTGGTGCTCAGGGTCACTTCAAAAGAGACTGCCCTCAGCTGAACCAGAACCAGAACAACAATAATAACCAGGGAAATGGGAACAACAACAGGGATAACAATGATGGCAATGGTGCCAGGGGACGTACATTCGTGATTGGTCAGGGTGAAGCAAGAAACGATCCCAATGTTGTGACGGGTAAGTTTCTACTGGATGATTTCTTTGTTTCTGTTTTATTCGATTCGGGTGCCGATACTAGTTACGTCTCCTTAAAAGTTAGTCAGATGCTTAAGCGCACCCCAATCCCTCTGGATTCTAAGCATGTTGTAGAACTAGCAAACGGTAAACATCTTAAGGCCACACATGTAGTTAAGGGTTGTAATCTCGCTTTAGCTGGTCAGATCTTCTCTATCGATCTTATCCCATCGTTCTTGGTAGCTTCAACGTTGTCATTGGGATGGACTGGTTATCCCAACATCAAGCGGAAATACTCTACAAGGAGAAAACTGTCCGCATCCCTCGTGCAAGCGGTGAACCCCTCGTTATTCGTGGCGACAAGAGTGGTGCTGTCGTGGGCATCATCTCTTTCCTTAAGGCCCAGAAGTGTTTGCGAAAGGGCCACACCGCTATACTAGCTCTCGCTACTGACACCTCAACGAAAGAAAAGAAGATAGAAGACATCCCGATCGTACGTGACTTTCTTGATGTATTCCCTGAGGAATTACCTGGTCTTCCGCCTCATCGTCAAGTCGAGTTTCAAATTGAGCTAGCTCCTGGAGCAACACCTATCGCTGGTGCACCATATTGCTTAGCCCCATCAGAACTAGAAGAACTCTCCACGCAATTACAGGAACTCTTGAACAAGGGTTTCATTCGTCCTAGGTCATCGCCCTGGGGAGCTCCAGTTTTGTTTGTGAAGAAGAAAGACGGTACCTTCCAAATGTGCATTGATTATCGCGAACTCAACAAGGTGACCGTGAAAAATCGTTATCCCCTTCCTCGTATCGATTACCTGTTCGACCAGTTGCAAGGGTCGAGCTTCTACTCTAAGATTGATATGAGATCGGGCTATCAACAGCTGAGAGTCCGAGACGAGGACATCTCTAAGACAACATTCAGGACTCATTACGGACACTACGAGTTGCTGGTCATGCCTTTCGGGTTGACAAATGCACCTGCGGTCTTCATGGATCTCATGAACCGAGTGTGCAAACCTTACTTGGATAAGTTTGTTATTATTTTCATCGACGACATCCTGATCTATTCCAAGAGTCAGGAGGATCACGAGCGTCATCTACGACTCATTCTGGAACTTCTTCGAACATAAACAGCTTTATGCAACGTTTTCAAAATGTGACTTTTGGCTTCGTGAAGTCCATTTCCTAGGCCACGTGGTTAATAAGGATGGGATTCACGGTGATCCATCCAAGGTTGACTCGATCAAGAATTGGTCTGCACCTCGTACTCCAACTGAAATCCGTAGTTCTTGGGTTTGGCGGGTTACTACAGAAGGTTTATTAAGGATTTCTCAAAGATTGCACAGCCTCTTACTATTCTAACTCAGAAGGGTGTCACCTACCGTTGGGGTAATGCTCAGGAATCCGTGTTTCAGCAACTGAAGTCGAAGCTTTGTAGCGCACCTATTCTCCCGTTGCCTGAAGGCACAGACGATTTTGTGGTTTATTGTTACGCGTCAATCCAATGACTTGGTTGTGTGTTGAAGCAACGTGAGAAAGACATTGCTTACGCATCACGCCAACTTAAGGTTCACAAAAAGAACTACACTACTCATGACTTGGAGTTGGGCGCGGTGGTGTTTGCTCTTAAGATATGGAGACATTACTTGTACGGTACCAAGTGCACCATTTACACTGATCACAAGAGTCTCCAGCATATCTTCGATCAGAAGGAGTTAAACATGCGACAGCGTCGATGGGTCGAACTCCTTAACGACTATGAATGCACAATCAACTACCATCCAGGCAAAGCCAATGTTGTGGCTAACGCCCTCAGTCGAAAGGAAACTAAACCTAAGCGTGTGCGTGCGTTACAGCTTACTATTCACTCCAGTCTTCCCGTTCAAATTCGTGATGCTCAGGTCGAAGCATTAAAGGAAGAGAACATCAAGGCAGAGTCCCTGCAAGGCATGGAAAAGAAACTCGAATGTAAGGAAGACGGCACTTACTATTTCATGGAACGTGTCTGGGTTCCATCCTTTGGAAACTTACGAGAACTTGTGATGGACGAGGCGCACAAATCTCGCTACTCGGTGCATCCTGGTTTTGACAAGATGTACCAAGATCTCAGAACCGTTTACTGGTGGCCCCATATGAAGGCTAACATAGCGACCTATGTTAGTAAATGTTTGGCCTGCGCTAGGGTCAAGGTTGAATACCAGAAGCCATCAGGCCTACTTCAGCAACCAGAGATCCAGATATGGAAATGGGAGCAAATTTACATCGACTTTGTTACTGGCTTACCTAGATCTCAACGAGGAAACGATACCATTTGGGTGATAGTGGATCGACTAACCAAGTCTGCACACTTCCTAGCTATTAAAGAAACGGATAAGTTCTCTACTCTAGCAGACATCTACCTGAAGGATGTAGTCTCGAGGCACGGGGTGCCAACTTCCGTCATTTCTGATCGTAATCAACGTTTTACATCTGATTTGTGGCAGGCGATGCACAAATCCTTTGGCTCGCGTCTAGACATGAGCACATCATATCACCCGCAGACGGATGGGCAGACTGAACGCACCATCCAGACTCTTGAAGACATGGTTCGAGCATGTGTAATCGACTTTGGTAACGGATGGGAAAGGCACCTACCTTTGGTGGAGTTTTCGTATAACAATAGTTACCACACTAGCATCCAGGCTGCTCTGTTCGAGGTATTGTACGGATGGAAATGCCGATCAACCTTATGCTGGGCAGAAGTTGTTGGCAGCTAAATCGCTGGCCCAGAACTCGTCATCGACACAACGGAAAAGATTGCCCAAATACGATAACGAATGGCGGGAACTCGCGACCATCAGAAAAGCTAGGCTGATAAGCGCAGGAAACCACTCGAGTTCCAGGTTGGGGATCGAGTGCTACTTAAAGTCTCACCTTGGAAAGATGTGGTTCGTTTTGGCAAACGGGGCAAGTTTAATCCGCGTTATGTCGGACCTTTCGAAATCACTGAGAAAATTGGCAAAGTGTCGTATAGATTGAATCTACCCGAAGAACTCAGTGGATTTCACAACGTATTCCATGTGTCAAATCTGAAGAAGTGTCTGTCAGATGAGACCCTCATAGTTCCTTTCAAGGAACTCACTATCGACGACCAGTTGCGATTCGTCGAGGAACCGGTGGAAATTACAGACCGAGAAGTTAAGATTCTCAAACGTACCAGGATACCCATCGTTCGAGTTCGTTGGAACTCTCGTCGTGGCCTAGAGTTTACCTGGGAACGAGAAGACCAAATGAAACACAAGTATCCCCAGTTTTTTGAGAAAAGCGAGACCACTACTGAGACTAAAGCTACTGCGGAATTTCGGGACGAAATTCCGAACCAACGTGGGGATGATGTGACACCCTAGGAAAACCAGGAAACCACGCAACCTAACTAGCTTCCTCAGTGACTACGTGCTAAATTTCGGGACGAAATTTCTTTCAACTTGGGGATGATGTGACAACTCATATTTCAGAACCTTCCTTTGTATATGATGTAACCAGTATGAACATTATGTGATTATGTGATACGTTGGTTTTTATGGAATGTTATGTATTGAATGTGTTATGTGATATGAAATTATAATGTGAATATGTATCCTCGGTCGCACAACACAAACCTAGTCGCACAATATATGGCCGATCACACAAACTTGTTGGGCCGTACACTTTGTCTTTTGTCACACACCACTCTCGGCCCACACTCCATGTATTTGAGACCAAGGGCAACCCAAAGAAGGGTTCGGCCCACTCCTTTTATACGCATACAAGCACCCATGTGTGGGTTTGTTTCTCATAATTTGCAAACACAAGAACACACACAAAAACTTAAGCTCTCTCTCTCTCTTCTCTTGGAAACCCGACGGCAGCCCCCACTCGAAGCTTCCCATCGATCTAACCAACTCATTCAATCATCACGGTTAGTGTTTCACTATTATTTGTTTGTTAGATGATGTTGTGGTTGCTATGATTGTATGTCATAGCTAGGGTTGTTTATATGCATGATGATTGATTCTTGATGTTGTGATAAAGTATGAACACATGATTAAGTGATGTATATTTGGTTGATGTTTCTAAATGATTGAACCGAACCCACATGATGATCATGAGATTAGTGTTGGTCTAGAATTAGGGTTTATGTGATGATGTTCATATGAACCGGTTTGATGATTTAAACGATGGTTGCGTAATGATCTCATAATAAGATGGTTAGTCATGATTCATATGATGATTAGGGTTGCATGTTAGTGTTCAAAATCACTAATTTGATTATGAAATTGAATGTTATGATAGGTGGTGATTATGATTATTTGTAATTAGGGTTCATAAGAATTATTTGGAAAAGGCTTTGATTTAATCGATTGACACCGAAGTTGGAAACTATTAAATCAGTTTTGCAAATTAAATGGAAACAACGAAATTGATCGCATGATTTTAGGAAACATATAACTAACCGCACAAGTCCCTTAATCTCACAAGAGCTGATCGCACAAGCTAGGATTGTATGAGGTACCACTGTTAAAGCACTGTGTATAGCACCGTTATGCGTGATCACACAAGACTGTGCTGATCGCACAATATATTGGGCCGCACAAGAAGCTTCTCTATTTAATACTATTGGGCCGCAAAAGTGGTTTAAGTATTTGATTGTTGGACTGGATGTTTTAAATGGGCCGAGGTATGTTTTGGATCGCACAACATGTTGTGGATCGCACAAGTTTGTGCTGATCGCAAGGCTTCACCTACTAAGTCACACAAGATGTTTGGGCTCGCATAATCTTACCGACCCAATATCTTGAATCACACAAATTGGGTTTATGTGTTTACTTGATCGATATTGTTTAAATGTTTCTATGTGTATGCCATGATCGTTATGTGTACGTAACTTGCTAGTATAAACATACGTGAATTACTTGAACCTAGACCTGACTCGTATGGTAACCATGTTAGGACGTGGTTAACCCAATTAGCTCAAGAGACCTTTCTATTTATCTGCCGAGCTAACCTAAGGTGAGTTCACACTTTCTACAAGGCATGGGATTCCCGGTGGTTTGGGAATGGGTTAACGTTTAACATTGAAACCTGTGTGTTCTTTTTGGGTAGGACACGTACTCCCACCCTCTTAAATGAAGGGTGACAACAATGAAACCTGCGTGTTCTCTTTGGGCAGGACACGTACTCCCACCCTCTTAACTGAAGGGTGACAACATTGAATGACACTAGACAAAACTCTATCATTAAGTCCCTCATTTTTACATCGACTTAATTGCCTTGCCAATTGTGAACAGGTCATTAGTTAAATAGCGCTATTAGGTTTGACAAGCCTCACACCGTGCCGCAGAGGACAGGCGTGGACTAATGGACTTGGGCACTAGTCAATGATGACAGACATTGACGCATGGCACATAAACATAACTACAGTCAGTAGTCGATATGGTAACGGGTCTAGTGGTTAACATGGGGAAGCCCCCACTGGTATGGTTTGGGAAACAAGGAATTAGATAACTCGTGGTTTTTGAAACAACTTATGGTTTTTGGAACGACACTAAAATGGACAACCAACTGTGAACTCGCTCAACATTGTTGTTGATTTGTTGTTACATGACTTGCAGGTCTTTAGGTACTTAGCAGGAGCTTGCATGGGAGGTGTCGTTGTGGAACATGGACCATTGAGCGTTCATGATAAGCTAATGAACTATTAAACTTATGATTTGGGTTTTGAACTTATTGCTCCCGCTGATAACTTAGACATTGTTGAATTGTTTTGACACCAATTATATTGCTTGGGTTGGATTTTTAAATTATTTATTTACATTGTTCAATATGATTGGTAGCTGGATCCTGGTCATGTCACGCCTCCTGCGGTGATACTCCGCTTGTGAATTTTGGGGGTGTGACACCTATGGTGCGTTAACGTAGATCACGGTAAACGAGATATCAGATCTTCATGGGGAATCGCGGATTTGAAGTTAACCAGTGGGATATTTGAAGTTTCTATCAATTGCCGGTTGAGTTTTTATACATTCTTAGATCGAGCAAGCGGAATGCAAGATCGTGGCGCAAAATTAACATATAAAAAACTGAGCTCGGATGCGGTTAAAGTTGAAAAAGAGGATGCTGCAGTGATTAGTTTCAAGTTGGTGATTGTTCGTGAATGTTGCAGTTTAGCAAATCAGAGAAGAGTCGTAAACTGTGCAAAAGACCTGAAGATTAATTCCAGGGGGAATTAGTGCTTTATACTGAAAAAAGCAAACCCGAATCATCAATCAAGGGGGAATCTATTGTCAGATTTTAAGATACCTGATTGAAGTTGCAAAAAAGTTGAAGATTACAGAATATTCAAACACGGCTCAAGGTTCTCAAAGTTTTAAAGACGATTCGACAGTGACAGCCGAGGGGGAATCTGTTGGTGCATATTTCGTACGTCTGCCACTGTGTGAATAGCTAGATAGAGCGTGTGTTGAATATTGTATAGAATAGGAGAAAGTTGGACACGATTTTATATTGTAAAAGTCCATCCGGCCGGATGACCATCCGGACGGATGGACATAGTGTAGGTAGTTGTCTATAAATAGGGACTTGGGGTTCCCATTTGGACAAGCTTTGGTTCCCAGAGGGGACATGTTGTCCAACTGGTCTCGTGGTGCTGTAACTTGTTGAATAATCAATAGAGACCGGATTATAAGTGACTGCTCGGTGTCATATCTATCTTTTACTCCTTTCTTAGTCGTAATAAACGCACCGAACACGTCGAATCGGGACCGAGGCTCCGTCAAACTCGCCTGCTCCTAGATTAGCAGTTGATTCTTGAGTTTTGGTGATAAAAAAGAAAATAAACACATGTTTTAAAACATGGGAAAACCTCCATTTTTAGGGGAAACTATGTCAACATTTTTCTAAAATTTTAACGCTTATAAAATATAAGGTTTTACAAGACTTTTTCTACAAAAATGTTCAAGAATGTTTAACCAAGGTTTTCCCTAATTTTTATACAAAAATACAAGATAAGAATTAGAATTTTCTTCAAGAAATAAAACAAGTATAAATATGTATATTTTTAGGGAAAAATATATATATTTAGTGGTCACCAAATTATGTGCTATGTGTATATTATGTGTAAATATATATTAATGTACATTTAGGAACTTAAAAATACACCAAATACTACCAAGGAGTATAAACACCAAATACACATAAAAATACACAAGGAAATATTTATAAATAATATACACCCATGTATGGACAAAAGTACCAATATATACATATATATTCCTTAACAATTCTATGGACTTTTGACACTTGGACAAATATATATATATTTAGAAAGTAATATATATAATTACTACAATTAATGGAAATTATACAAAAATCGGACAAGTGATAAAATAAATATATATATTTAACAAGCATGATAATATATATATATATATATATATATATATATATATATATATAGGGGAAGGTTCATTTGAGAAGAAAATTTTATTGAGAAGAAAAAGAATAAAAGGGTATAATTGTAAAACATTAAATAGTTTTTTTTCTCATCACATTTATTATTATGTTTGACTAATTAATTAGTCATTAAGACTATAATCCTTCACACTAAATATTTTTGCCTACACACATCAAAAGTTATCCTACACATTTCGAAATTTATCCTACACATATTGAAATTTATCCTACACAACTCGTAATTTATCCTACACGCCTCGTATTTATCCTACACTTTAAATGAATTTTTATTTTTATTTTTTTGTGAAAAATATATATATCTTAAAACTAAGTTACAAATTTAATATAGTTAGTTATTAAAGATGAAACTACCAATTAATGATGTATGTAAGTTTACTAATATACCCTTATAGTTACATTAAGTACAAATATTAAATGAAGTCTAATGAAGCATTCCTATTGGTTGAAATTTCTTCTTTTTTCTTCTTACAAAGAATTTCTTCTCATTTGAACCCTCCACTATATATATGCATAACATTCCATTCATATTGTCCAAAAGGAACATTAAAAGCTGTCTTATATCTATCCTTTTGATCTATCTGGATTTGCCAATATCCTGATTTTAAATCAAATTTTGAAAATATTAGTGCGTCATATAACCTATGTAGTACGTCTTTCTTGTTTGGAATTGGATACCTTATCCACTTTAAAACTCTGTTCAAAGGTTTATAGTTTATAACTAGTCTTGGAACACCTCTTTCTTGTTTCGAATGTTTGTTCACATAAAAAAAAGTACATGACCATGGAGACTTGGATGGATTTATTAATCCCTTTTGTTGAAGAGAGGCTATTTCCTTTTTGCATAATTCTAAATATTCAGAATTCATTTGACAAGGCCTTGCCTTAGTTGGAACATTACTCTCCTGAAAATCCTTTTCATAAGGAAGAGAGACTATATGCTGTTTCCTATTCCAAAAAGCATTTGGATGATCATTACATATTTCATTATTAAATTGGTTCTTTATTAATTTAATTTTTGATATGAGTTTTGGATTTTTTAAATTATCTTCTATTGTATGTATATTGATTTCTTCTTTGAGAAAATTTATTTGATTTATCTTTGCCTGTTTTAAGATTTCATTTATCATTTTTTCAATAGGTTGAGTTATAAACTTAAAATGAAGATTTTTCCCCTTATAAGTTGCTGAAAACCCTTTGTGGTCAACTTCTCTTAAAGGAAATATCTTGTGTAAAAAAGGGGTTCCTAAAATAGCTTCATTTGAAATGTTTTTAACAAGGACAAATGAAGTGGGAACACATTCCCCGTTATTACAAATTTTTACATTGGGAAGTTTATATTTAAATCCCATATCCTTTTTATCAACTGCTTTTAAAACCTGTGTAGTTTTTTTAAGATATTTTGTAGGAATAAGACCTTCTCTTAAGCAATTTAAATATGCTCCCAAGTCTATAAGAGCAATAAAATCCTTTTGAAAACTGTTTTCGATTAGCAAGGTTATTTTTACTAACCATTTTTGAGAAATAATAATTTCCATAGCTTGCAAATATTCCTCATTTGTATTAATTTCTTTACCTTCTTTATTATCATCCTTTTTAAATAATTGTGCCCATGTAGAAGGTTTTGACGAGGTTTCTTCTATATTTGATATTTCAGCATGTTTTTCAAGATTTAATATTCTTTTTTCAAAATCGAAATTTTGTTTTCTTAAATTTTTTATTTCTCTTTTTAATCTTATAATCTCAACCTTCAAATTCTCAGGGGTTGAAGAGGATTTTTCTTTTTTATTATTTAATAGGTTATGAACATATTTCATCGAATAAGGACCTTCTGGTTCTTCAATACTATTTTCTTCCTTTTTATTTTCTTGGTATATCATATCAAGTATTTTGATTTTTTCTTCAGGATTTTTTTACTCTTTTAAGAACATCTTCCAAAGTCTTACTATTCGAGACATTAATCTCACTACTTTCTCCTGTAACAATATCATTATCCTGAAATTGAGATATGATTCTATAAATCATGTCATCGTTTTTTCTTCTTTACAGCAATTTTCACAATCCTCAGAATTTGAAGTTGGATCGGAATCATAATCGGTAGATTCTTCCGATTCAAAGATTTTATATAATTGATTTTTGGTTTCTTCTTCAATATTTAGATTATTAATTTTCTTTTTTATATTTCTTCTTTGGTAGCATTTATTTGCATGTGACCTTTCTTTTTACATATATAACATGTCGGTGTCCAATTTTCTTTTCTAGTTTGCTTTCTCTTATAACGTTTTTCTCTTCTTTTCTGGAAATATTTATCCCTAGAAGATTTCTTATAATTTTCTCTTCCTTTTGTTTCTTTAGTACATTCCATACCAAATTGTTCACAGAATTGACCAAATTGTCTTTTTTCTGTTAAATTATGTTTTTTAATTTGGTGGTTTAGTCCTAATTCGTTGCATAGAGCTAATCCTTCTTGAACGCAGACGCCTATAAGCCTGCCATAGGTATAATTATCATATAAAATCTGAACATTATCTCCTCTAAGAGTTTTTCTAACTCTTTCTGCAAATAGAGGAGGAAGTCCATCAATAAATTTTGATTTCCAATGAGAACTATTATTTTCTGGGAGCTCATAAACTCTGCTTAAGAAAAAATCCTTATACCATCTAAATGATGTTAAAGTGTTTCATCTTAGGCCATTTAATAATGTTCTTATTGTTTCAGAATTATCTGACCATCTTCCAGTAAAATGTTCTATAATTGTAACTATCAAAGTGTAGACAGCATCAGAGATATCTCTTTCATTTTCCTTTTTAACATGACTGTAAATTTGAGCTTGATTTTCTGGTTTTATATAATTATCCCACCATCCTTTTAATTGACCCGTAAATGCTGCAGTTATCATTTTACAAACAGTACTATCAGTATTTTGATTATTCTTTGCTATTGTTGTATACATCATCATCTGATGGGTCATCATATATATTTGACTATCAGTGTATCAGTCTAGATTCCATTCATAAATGGACTTTCCATTATAGGAATTAGTGATCTCATATTCTTGCTCCTCATGGAGTACATCTTGAGGGGTTGGCCTAGGATAGTAAAACATTCTTTGCCTTGGTTTATCTGCAAATTTTGTATTATATGATCCGGATTTCCCTCTGTTGTCTAACTTTTTAATAGAATTAGTATCATCACTAAACTCTTCTTCTTCTTCTTCTAAAGCATTTAATTCTGTTTTAGAAAGTTTTTCCCTGATAGTTTATATAAGTTGATCTAAAGGTTTTACCTTATAATCTTCTATTTCTGGAGGTGGTTGAATAGTTGGTTGAACTTTTATAAATTTTTTTATTTTGTGTTACTTGTTTCTCCTTTCTCATAATTTTGACTTTCTATATATTTTTCAAGTTTGTTATTTGTTTCATGAAGGAGATCCGAAATATTTGTGAGGCACATGTTTGTATAATTGTCCTGTTTTATTATTTGGTTTATATGAAGAATAGTTGTTTAAAGAGAATCATTGCTTACTAATTTTTTAAAAGCAGAGAAGTAAATTTCTTCATATTCTCTTTTTAGTTCAAAATCTTGTGTAGGAGGAAATACTGATTTTACAATCTTACCTGTGGCTAATTTGTAATTCTTTTCAATTACAAAAATATATTTATGTGAATATTTATTAATGAACCAGACAAGAAATTCTATGATTTGTTGGACATTATCTAGATCTTTATAAAATTCTTTCCCAATTCTAAATCTTTCTTCTCTATGAAAAGATTCCATAAACCAATTTTTAAAAGGTTTCCATTTTTCATTTCTATATTTTTCGCATATCTGCTTCCTAGCAGGAGATCCTGGACTAAAATCAAAAGATTTACTATTCATTTATAAATTAAAACTCATTTGAGAGACTGTATCATCCTCTCTTACTTGGTGGTAAACACCTGAAACTAAATTATCGTTATTAATATTTAAATTTTCTACTCTATTAACTTTCATTTGATAAGTAGAAGCTGTTGATGGTTCTGAAAATTCTACTTTATAATCTAAGGGTGAAATGTAGGATTTTGCAGATTTAGATTTTATAAACCTTTGTGAAAATGATTTTAAATCATTTGAATCATTTTCTTTAAATTCTACCTCTATATTTCCTTCAGAAGTTTCTATAAGTTTACTTAACCTATATTTTATTTGTGGTTGTTTTTAATTGCTTTATCTATGACACATGTTTAAGGAAAGGTTAATTCTTCCCACTTAACTGGTCTCCTAATGGAAATATTTGATTTTCCATAATTTGTCTCTATTAGAATTGTTTCATTATTATCTTTGTTTATTCTTTTGCATCTAGCATTCATAGTAGTCAAGATTCTAAAATATATTCTATAACAAATACAAATTATTTCTGATCCTGGAGCATAATTATAGCCATGAGTTTTGACATATAAAGTTAAAGCAACATCTACATTATGATCAGATAAAGATAGGTGTAGGTCTGGGTATACATCAAAATATACCGGACCATGTGCTAAACTAGTCTCTATAATTCCCATTAGGGATTGTTTCCAATTTAATATATATATATATATATATATAAATTCCTTTTCATTTAAAGTACTTAATCCCCATTTTTGAGGAGATAAAAGATGTTTTATAAAAATCTTGCAAGTTTCCTTGTTCTATCAGGATCACTATAAACATGCATTAAATTCTGAATTCTCACAATTGTTGTTCTTTTTATTATATTCCAGTTATTTTTATCAGTTTGAATATTATCAAAAACTCTTTTTAAAGGTCCTCTGGTCTTTGTCATTATTAAACCTGCAAATTAAACAGAAGATATTATCTTCAAATATTCCCTAGTTAGAAAATCTGGAAGACTATTTTCTTCTCCTTTCTTATATTGTATTTCAAAATCAAATGGAGCTAATTGAGATTGCCATCTAGCAAACATTTGTTTAGAAACATCATGTTTAAAATCCTTTTGAAACATGAATTTAGCTGCTTGACAATCAGTTTTTATTATAAACTTTTGGTTATATAATGTCACACCCCGACCACGTAGAACATACAAAACGTGGCGGAAAACGTCGGGCAGTGTTGTAACAGAATTAATTGTTTCATAACCATGGCATACAAAGTTGTATTTTATTTATCAACATAAGAGTTACATTGTTTTAAACAGGAATCAAAGAGTTTATAACATAATTAAACTAAGTCTATCTTCATTTTTAGTCTCTAAGGCACAGGTCCGCCCTAGTGTCACGATCATCATCCTATGCAAAAGCTCCTGAAAACACATGTGAAAATAGGTACGTCAGCATAAAAATGCCTGTGAGATACATAGGTTTTGTGAAAATAGGATTCATGACTTATAAGTTTAGAAAAAGTTGTTGTTTAGCAAAAGTCAGTCATGAACCTTGTAAATTGATTTGTTTTGTAAATCGTTTGAAAAACAATAAGTTCAGATGATATGTATAAATAAGAGAATAATGTATGGTTAAATGTATAACCAAGTAAAATGAGTTGTATAAAGTAAATTGTTTGTAAACCAAAGTCTTGTGAAAATCGTGTTACTTGTGTAAAATGTATAAGTCCAAATTGAATGATTTAAATAACGCTATGATATGTAATATAATACAAACACTTATATATAGGACGTACCAGTGACGTATCCACCATGCTTGTATCATATTACTCACATCTCGTTACTTAAGTCACTTAAACAAACCACCAATGTATAAAGTCTATGTTTAAACCAATAGTCAAAAGTCCTTGTATAAGCCATGTCAAATGTTTATAAGTCCAAAAGTAGTCAAGTAATGTGTAACAAATGTTATGTATTGTAAGTAAAGTATTGTCACATAATCCAAATGTAGAAATGTACAAAACAAAGTATTTTGAATATATCAAAAAGTTATGTTTTGCAAAGTAATGCATGTTACATTGATACAAACATTTATATGGTAAGTTAACGCATACATTCAAGCCTTGAGACAGTCGGATAACCCTTTCAGTCAAGGTTATCAAAAGAAATGTTTTCGGATTCAGTCATTCCTTACATCCAAACAAACCCGAGATGTCAGGAATGGGATTTTTCAAGTCCTATGGTACCAGTACTTACTACCGAGCGGCGTAGCTAATGTTAATGAACGTATATAAGTCTCATTTATGCAAACCAAATGTTATAGAAATTGTATACATGTCATATGAAAACAATGTACTAAGTATGCTAAGTTAACATACAAAGCAGAAAAGTCATGTAAATCAATGTGCTAGCATGCTATCAGTCAACATACATAGCAGAAATGTAAAGTAAAACAATGTACTAAGTATGCACACAATGGACATACATAGCATGAAATGTAATGTAAAACGATGTACTAAGTACGCACACAATGGGCATACATAGCATGAAATGTAATGAAATCAGGTACTATAATGTACTAACGAACATAGCAGGTATATGATGTGAAAACAGGAAAGCATGAAAGTAACAAGTAGGCACATGTGTTCCACCCCAAAGCAGTTTGAAAACAGTAAAAGAGGGGTCTATGTACTCACTTGAGATTGCTCAGAAGTCCTAAGATAACCACCAAGCAATGCTAGAGATCACGGAATCAAACGGCACCTGATATAGGTAACTATGTTAATAAACCGGACCTATATCGGAGGATCGGATAGAATGAGGGCTCGTAAACCAAATGAGTATGGGAACTCATGTAGTATGGTTTAACAAAGACTACATACTAAATGAAACCTAGCCTAAGTGCTTACGATCCATTACGGCCCGCTTAGGTAGCTTATGCTACTTTAACGCGTCGTTCGCGTAAAACGCGTTTGGAACGCCTAACTAGTCCTATGACAAGTAAAATATGCCTTAACATATATAATATTGTTACCAAATCAGTTTAGATACCAAAAGTTATGTTACATATGCTTAAAATGAATTTTGGCGTAAAAAGGGCATTTTGGTAATTTACCTAAGGCATATAAACTACCTATCATACAACTACTTAAACGAAGCGACCATAAGGTATAACCTCGGAAGGTTATTCCCTATATACTATGGTCACCTAATGTGTTTGGTCGGATCCTAATGATCGACCAAATGGGTCGGGTTCGAAGGTATAAGCGATTTATTAGATCGCTTACCCTTACGACCCTAGACAACGTGGTAATCAGTAGGCATAGTCACAAGGGACTATAACCATCGTGATTACGCTTACGTTGCGAAGTTCAAACGAACTTCGCATTGACCATAACTGGTCAATGCAGAAAGTCAAACAAAGTTTGACTTTCGGACTCGAAAAGCAATAAAAGAACGAAGGAATACTTACGAAGGGTCCCCGAATGCTAATCTTGATTCAAGTAGCTCAGGTATGAAACAATGGTTTCAACTTAGAGCTTCTCAAATCAGATTCTTGTGAGGAATGAGTGAAGTTGGGGTGGGTATTTATAGATTTCGGTTCACCGTTAGGATCGTTTCTTGGAGAAGAGGGAATGATCACATCCCTACACTTGTCGGAATGTTGTGGTAGCTCATTTTGCCCCCACCACAAGAGTTTGACACATGGCATTGGCCTTTGGAGGGGTTAAGGGTTGTTAACAGCTGAAAAAATGACTTTTGCTGATCAGAAGGGGCCTCGCGTGACGCCTAGTGGGCTAGGTGTCACGCTAAGGTCCACCTGATCAGCAAACACTTTCCAATGTTCCCCTTTCAGTCCCCGTTGCGTATTAAGGCCATTTCTGACATGTTTAAGGCTCGTTAAATCATTTTCAAGGCTCCACAAGGATGCCTAAACATTGTGGACATGAAACATGCTCAAAAATATGCCGGATGTCAGTTCGTTTGGTCGTACGATCGTGATGTTCGCTTAATTACGACGGAATGCGCATAAGCGCGAAAAATGATCCAAATTGCGCGACGAATGGATTTTTATTATGCCAAACACTAAAATAAAATATTTTAGTGCTTACATATATTTTTGGATGTCCGGAGGTATTCAGAACGTAAGTTATGCGCGAAAATGCAAACTTGTGCACTTTTTGACGCTTTTAGTCCCTGAATGACCCAAAAGTTTATTTTAGCACACCGAACCCTCAAAGCCTATTTCTAAGCTATATAAAGGATATTTAAGGTGTGTTTAAGATATGGTCATGTTCCAGAATGTTCGTTACAGTTCAAATTGGCATACTTTCGCAGTTTGTCAAGTTTAGTCCCTGTAAGCGAATTTACTTGTTTTTGCTATACCAAAGCCTTCAAAACTTATTTCTAAGTTATGTAAGGGTTATTTAAGGTATGTTAAGCATATGTTGATGTTCCGGAGTATTTGTCGCATTAAACTGATTACGTTTACACACCAGTTTGCGTATAATTCTCCAGAAAGCGATGTAGAGTTTGAAATTGAATTAAAGTCAAAACATGAAAAATGTAAAACACAACCAAACAAACATTGGGATCAAATAACATTGTTTTATTGATAATTGAACTGTTCATAAAGATTACAAGCACAGATGTTACAGTCTCCCCTACCTGTGGAAATTTCGTCCCGAAATTTATTTAGAGGAAACTCGTGGGAAAAGATGCGGATATTTCGCCTTCATTTGATCTTCGCATTCCCAAGTAAACTCGGGTCCATGTTTAGCTTCCCAGCGAACTTTGACCAAAGGAATGCGCTTGCGTTTAAGCCACTTGACTTCCCGTTCCATGATTTCCACTGGCTTCTCAACAAATTTCAGTGTTTTGTCAACACGAATTTCGTCAAGCGGTATGTGGAGGTTCTCATCAGCTAAACACCTCTTGAGATTGGATACGTGAAAGGTTGGATGAACATTTCCAAGTTCAGGAGGTAACTCATGTCTGTAGGCTACCTTACCGATTCTTTCGACGATCTTGAATTGTCCAACGTATCTAGGTGCAAGTTTTCCTTACTTTCCAAATCTGATCACACCTTTCCAAGGTGAGACCTTAAGTAATACTCGATCACCGACTTGAAATTCCAAGGGTTTGCGTTTTGGGTCTGCGTAACTCTTTTGACGGCTTCAAGCTGTCTGAAGGTTATCACGAACTTTCTTAATCTTATCAGTTATCTCTAAAATGAGGGCAGGTCCAGTAAGCTGAGCCTCGCCGATCTCATTCCAGCAGACTGGTGAACGACATTTTCGACCATAGAGAGCTTCGAAAGGAGTCATTTTGATGCTGGTGTCAAAACTGTTGTTGTAGGAGAATTCAATTAACGGAAGATGTGAATCCCAACTACCATCAAAGTCGATCACACAAGCTCTAAGCATATCCTCCAGAGTCTGGATTGTTCTTTCAGATTGACCATCCGTTTGCGGATGATAAGCTGTGCTCAGGTTAAGTTGGGTCCCCATAGCAGATTGCATGGTTCTCCAAAAATGAGAAGTGAAACGAGCATCTCTGTCAGAAATGATGTTCAAAGGAACACCATGTCGAGCTACAATTTAATTCACATAGATTTTAGCAAGTTTGTCAGCAAGAAAATCCTCACGGATTGGCAAGAAATGTGCGGACTTAGTAAGACGATCAACAACTACCCAGATGGCATCATGACCTTTCTTTGTGCGCGGAAGTTTAGTAATGAGATCCATAGTAATGTTTTCCCATTTCCAAACTGGTATCTCTGGTTGCACCAATAAACCAGAAGGACGCTGATGTTCAGCCTTAACCTTAAGACAAGTAAGGCATTTTGATACATATAAGGCAATGTCTTTCTTCATACCCGGCCACCAATACTGAATACAAAGATCCTTATACATTTTATCTGAGCCAGGATGAACAGAATAACGAGACTTATGGGCTTCATCCATAAGTAAGGTGCGAAGGTTATCATGGCTTGGGACCCACAAACGGTCCATGAAGTAATACGATCCATTGTCCTTCAGTTCCAAATCAGGTGTTATGTGATAGGGAAATTCCTTATCCATCAAACCTGGTGAAACACAAGATTGTTGAGCCTGAGAAATGCGTGCCTGGATATCGGATCGAGCTTGGATAACAGATTGAACACAAACACAATGAAGCTTAGTACGTTCCTTACGACTCAATGCATCGGCTACGACATTCGCCTTACCAGGATGGTAGCGAATTTCACAGTCATAGTCGTTTAAAAGCTCGACCCAACGTCGTTGCCTCATGTTGAGTTCTTTCTGGTTGAAGATATGCTGAAGACTTTTGTGGTCCGTGAAAACCACACATTTTGTACCGTACAAATAGTGTCTCCAGATCTTAAGAGCGAAGACAACTGCACACAACTCAAGATCATGAGTGGTGTAGTTTTTCTCATGTATCTTCAACTACCTCGATGCGTATGCTATGACTTTGTTCCTTTGCATCAGAACACAGCCAAGACCCAATTTAAATGCGTAACAATAAACGACGAAATCATCATTGCCCTCAGGCAAAGTCAGAACAGGCGCGTCGCAAAGTTTTTGTTTCAAAGTCAGAAACGCTTCCTCTTGCTTGAATCCCCAATCAAAGGGTTTGTTCTTCTGAGTTAGAGCAGTTAGAGGAACTGCAATCTTTGAGAAGTTTTCAATGAAGCGGCGATAATAACCCGCCAGACCAAGAAAAGAACGAACTTCAGTAGGAGTAGTAGGCGTATCCCAATCCTTAATCGCACTGATCTTGGAGGGATCTACATGAATACCTTGTTCGTTGACAATATGTCCTAAAAATTGAACTTCTTTAAGCCAAAATTCACACTTGGAGAATTTGGCGAAAAGTTGTTCTTTCTTTAGGAGTTCTAGAGTAAGACGAAGATGTTAATCGTGATCAGCTCGCGTCTTAGAGTATATCAAGATGTCATCAATAAAAACAATGGCGAACTGATCCAAATAAGGCTTGCTGACCCTATTCATTAAGTCCATGAAAACAACAGGAGCATTAGTCAAACCGAATGGCATGACTGTGAACTCGTAATGCCCATATCGAGTGCGGAACGCTGTCTTGGGAATGTCTTCCTCATGCACCCGAAGTTGATGATATCCAGATCGCAGATCAATCTTCGAAAAATAAGAAGCACCTTGTAACTGAACAAAGAGATCATCGATGCGAGGTAGGGGATATCGATTCTTGATGGTAAGCTTATTAAGCTCACGATAATCGATACACATCCTAAAAGATCCATCCTTCTTCTTGAAAAAAAGAACGGGAGCACCCCAAGGTGAAAAGCTAGGACGGATAAAACCTTTGTCAGAGAGCTCCTGAAGCTGCTTAGACAACTCTTGCATCTCAGACGGTGCAAGACGATATGGAGATCTGGCAATGGGATTTGCACCAGGTACGAGATCAATACGGAACTCGACTTGGCGTGCTGGAGGTAGACCAGGTAAATCTTCAGGGAATACTTCAGAATAATCCCGAACAACAGGGATATCTTGGATAGACTTACCTTTGCCTTTATCTGCTGTGACATGTGCCAAGAAGGCCACATAATTCTTTCGCAGATACTTCCGAGCTTTAAAACAAGACATGAGTTTGAGACCACCAGCAGGTTTCTCACCATGAACCTGTAGGATCTCGCTTGTCGGAAGCGGCACACGAACGATCTTCTCAAAACAAACTACCTCTGCACGATGCTTGGCTAACCAATCCATACCTACTATAACGTCGAAGCTTCCAAGTTGCATAGGCGTGAGGTTAATAGGAAAAAGATGGTCGTTGAGGTTCAACTGGCAGTTGCGAAGAACAGAATCAAGAACAATGGGTTCACCACTAGCAACTTCTACTGTCAAAGGTTTACCTAGTTTCGTTCTAGACACGCGAAGTAATGGCTCAAAAGATAATGACACAAAAATCTTGTCGGCACCCGAATAAAAAAGAACAGATGCAGGCTGATTATTAATAAAAACGTACCGTTCATCACTTCATTGTCTGCTTGTGCCTCTTGAGCATTCATGTTGAAGACTCGACCTCGAGCCGGAGCCTGATTCTGATTCTGATTCTGGTTGGCTAGTCTTGGGCACCGGTTTCTGTAGTGGGTCAGATCCCCACAATTGTAGCATGAACCAGGAGGGAAGTGAGGTCGTGCAGCTTGACCTTGTTGCTGAGCAAGAGGTTGAGCAACTTGTTGGGCTTGGTTCTGAACTGCCTGATTCTGGTTAACAGGAATGCGACAAGTAGCGGCAAGATGACCAATTCTCCCACAGTTAGTGCAATGACGGCATTGGAGATGTGGTAGGTGATGGCCGTTACACCTGTTGCACAAAGGCGCAGTGCCAAGATATGGCTTCTTGGCTAGTGGTTGCGCAGGCTGATTTGGTGCAGCTTGGGCCTGTGCAGTAACGACACAGTTTTGGGAAGCCTTTCGCTTCCTAGAACCCTTTGAGGAACCAGAATTCTTTCCATTCCTGTTTTGACCTTTCTTGCTATCCCCCTTGTCAGACGCCTGCTTCTTACCCTTGTCACCCTTTTTATGCAGCTTTCCCTTTCGAACCTGCGACTCAGTCAATGTCGCTGCTAACTCGATCGCCTGACGGAGTGTGGCAGTGTTACTACCAGTAATGATGTCTTGCACTGAGTCAGGTAGGCCGTCGATGTATCTTTCGATGGCCTTGTCAAGTGGGGTAACCATTGTTGGGCAAAGCAAACTCAACTCCTCAAACCTGTCAGTATACGCCCTGTGCTCGCCACTGTCTTGTTTCAAGTCATCAAACTCTTTCTCCAAAGCTCGTTGTTCTTGACGAGGACAGAACTCCCTCATCATAAGGGCCCTAAGTTCAGCCCAAGTTTGTGCTAGAGCAGCTTCCGCACCACGGTCTCTCATAACCCCGTTCCACCATGTGAGAGCCCTCTTCTGAAACACACTCGAAGAAAACTCTACCTTGCGATTGTCAGGACACTGCACGTGGCGGAAAGTATTCTCAATGCTCTCGAACCATTGAAGAAGCCCAGTCGCTCCCTCAGAACCACTAAACTTGAGTGGTTTAGCCGAGTTGAAATCCTTGAATTTGCATGGAGCATTGTTGTTATTGTTGGCTTGGTTCCATTGAGCAAAGAGGTTTGGGAATTGAGCAGCCATCTGCTGCGCAATGATTTCTGCCAGTTCGGCAGTCGCTATCTGGTTTTCGCATCGAGGAGGCATTCTAAAAGAGGAAACATGAAAGGAAACGAGTGAGATGATTGGATGAAGAGAATGAGATGAAACAAAATCAACAAAAGCAAAGATGGTGGTCATTTGTCCGCATCACAAAGCAAACAAACGACACACAGTGACTAATCAAGGTAAATGGGTCAAAAATAATGTATCGTGAAGACATGCTCGCCTATAAGTGAACACTCACCCCAAGAGTTCCCAGGTAAGAGTGACTGGTCCGATTATGTGGATTTGTACGAACACTCTAGCCTTAGACAGAAAACCCAGGGTACATGCATTCACTCTTCCAGTTTGCACGTGTTCACATTATTTAAAACCCAAAACCTTGACGAGATTTTGAAAACTCAAAGGGGTTCAAAACCTTATAACAGAGGGTTCAAAACCTTACAATAGAGGGTTCAAAACCTTGTAATAAATTATTCAAAAACAGAAGATTGTTTTTCAAAAATCGTTTCATAAAAATTTGGCTTTTGTTTTGATAATCACCTAAGGATAGGTGATGTGCATGTTTTAAGATCTAAACACAAGATAACTTGTGTTAGGGTCCTAGAAAGGTTATAGTCTAGGTCAAATCATTACTAATAACCTAATTCCCTATAACCATTGGCTCTGATACCAACTCTTCTGTCACACCCCGACCACGTAGAACATACAAAACGTGGCGGAAAACGTCGGGGAGTGTTGTAACAGAATTAATTGTTTCATAACCATGGCATACAAAGTTGTATTTTATTTATCAACATAAGAGTTACATTGTTTTAAACAGGAATCAAAGAGTTTATAACATAATTAAACTAAGTTTATCTTCATTTTTAGTCTCTAAGGCACAGGTCCGCCCTAGTGTCACGATCATCATCCTATGCAAAAGCTCCTGAAAACACATGTGAAAATAGGTACGTCAGCATAAAAATGTCTGTGAGATACATAGGTTTTGTGAAAATAGGATTCATGACTTATAAGTTTAGAAAAAGTTGTTGTTTAGCAAAAGTCAGTCATGAACCTTGTAAATTGATTTGTTTTGTAAATCGTTTGAAAAACAATAAGTTCAGATGATATGTATAAATAAGAGAATAATGTATGGTTAAATATATAACCAAGTAAAATGAGTTGTATAAAGTAAATTGTTTGTAAACCAAAGTCTTGTGAAAATCGTGTTACTTGTGTAAAATGTATAAGTCCAAATTGAATGATTTAAATAACGCTATGATATGTAATATAATACAAACACTTATATATAGGAAGTACCAGCGACGTATCCACCATGCTTGTATCATATTACTCACATCTCGATACTTAAGTCACTTAAACAAACCACCAATGTATAAAGTCTATGTTTAAACCAATAGTTAAAAGTCCTTGTATAAGCCATGTCAAATGTTTATAAGTCCAAAAGTAGTCAAGTAATGTGTAACAAATGTTATGTATTGTAAGTAAAGTATTGTCACATAATCTAAATGTAGAAATGTACAAAACAAAGTATTTTGAATATATCAAAAAGTTATGTTTTGCAAAGTAATGCATGTTACATTGATACAAACATTTATGTGGTAAGTTAACACATACATTCAAGCCTTGAGACAGTCGGATAACCCTTTCAGTCAAGGTTATCAAAAGAAATGTTTTCGGATTCAGTCATTCCTTACATCCAAACAAACCCGAGATGTCAGGAATGGGATTTGTCAAGTCCTATGGTACCAGTACTTACTACCGAGCGGCGTAGCTAATGTTAATGAACGTATATAAGTCTCGTTTGTGCAAACCAAATGTTATAGCAATTGTATACATGTCATATGAAAACAATGTACTAAGTATGCTAAGTTAACATACAAAGCAGAAAAGTCATGTAAATCAATGTGCTAGCATGCTATCAGTCAACATACATAGTAGAAATGTAAAGTAAAACAATGTACTAAGTATGCACATAATGGACATACATAGCATGAAATGTAATGTAAAACGAAGTACTAAGTACGCACACAATGGGCATACATAGCATGAAATATAATGAAATCATGTACTATAATGTACTAACGAACATAGCAGGTATATGATGTGAAAACATGAAAGCATGAAAGTAACAAGTAGGCACATGTGTTCCACCCCAAAGCAGTTTGAAAACAGTAAAAGAGGGGTCTATGTACTCACTTGAGATTGCTCAGAAGTCCTAAGATAACTACCAAGCAATGCTAGAGATCACGGAATCAAACGACACCTAATATAGGTAACTATGTTAATAAACCGGACCTATATCGGAGGATCGGATAGAATGAGGGCTCGTAAACCAAATGAGTATGGGAACTCATGTAGTATGGTTTAACAAAGCCTACATACTAAATGAAACCTAGCCTAAGTGCTTACAACCCATTACGGCCCGCTTAGGTAGCTTATGCTACTTTAACGCGTCGTTCGCGTAAAACGCGTTTGGAACGCCTAACTAGTCCTATGACAAGTAAAATATGCCTTAAGATATCTAATATTGTTACCAAATCAGTTTAGATACCAAAAGTTATGTTACATATGCTTAAAATGAATTTTGGCGTAAAAAGGGCATTTTGGTAATTTACCTAAGGCATATAAACTACCTATCATACAACTACTTAAACGAAGCGACCATAAGGTATAACCTCGGAAGGTTATTCCCTATATACTATGGTCACCTAATGTGTTTGTTCGGATCCTAATGATCGACCAAATGGGTCGGGTTCGAAGGTATAAGCGATTTATTAGATCGCTTACCCTTACGACCCTAGACAACGTGGTAATCAGTAGGCATAGTCACAAGGGACTATAATCATCGTGATTACGCTCACGTTGCGAAGTTCAAACGAACTTCGCATTGACCATAACTGGTCAATGCAGTAAGTCAAACAAATTTTGACTTTCGGACTCAAAAAGCAATAAAAGAACGAAGGAATACTTACGAAGGGTCCCCGAATGCTAATCTTGATTCAAGTAGCTCAGGTATGAAACAATGGTTTCAACTTAGAGCTTCTCAAATCAGATTCTTGTGACGAATGAGTGAAGTTGGGGTGGGTATTTATAGATTTCGGT